>CM067379.1:36963741-37624713 GCA_034510155.1 Eucriotettix oculatus | reverse complement strand
CCTGCCACGCGGGCGGCCCGGGTTCGATTCCCGGTCGATGCAATTTATTCATTTTAAATGTTTTGGAATATCTCGGAATGTAGTATAAAATAGACGATGGTACGATTAAATACTGGATCGAATATGATTATTTTTAATTGTGAATATTCTTGTATTTTAGTTATAGAACATGTAAAAATTAATCCTTCATGCAAGCATCGATGGTTTCGTGGTAGAATACTCGCCTGCCACGCGAGCGCCCTGGGTTATATTTCCGGTCAATAAATTTTGTTTATTCTAAATGATTTGGAAAATTACGAATTTTATGTAATTTTATATGAAGATATCACTTAAAGATATTTCTAGACTAATATTTCCCGATAAGAATATATGTTTTTTAATTAAAGTACATATAAAATCAAATACTTCATGTATGAGGTAATGGCTCAGTTGTTGAATGCTTGCTTGCCTTCGGGCCTATTGTTTTGGAAATGCGGTTTTATGTATTATGTTAATTTTCAAGGTTTTGGAATATTTTGGCTGTTTTTAAATTGTACTTTTATATCGTTTTACAGTATTATAACGCTGGTTTTTTTCATGCAGTAATTTGTTTGTATTTGACTTGGTACTTGACATATTTATTTTCTTCCATTGAACTAACGATGCTTATAGAAATTATTTATATATTTTCTTTTATTGTAATACCAAAAATTTTCTTGTTTTAAATTAATCTGTGTTGTGACACTTAAATGATACAACGTTTAATTTATAACACATTCCTTAACTACCCAAAACATTTAAAATTAACAAACAGAATGGAATGGTAATAGAACCCTTGCGGCCCGCGTTGGTTGCGAGTATTCTACCACTGAACAAACGATTCGTACTGTAAGTTTTTTTTAAAAAAAATTTCTTGAAGTAAATTAGAAAAATATTCTTGGATGAATATAATAATGATTCTACAAATAGATTTAAGTCGTTTCTTTAGTCTTTTTAAGATGGTCTTCTATTTTTTATAAAATTTTATACGATTATACTTCTACCATCCCTAGTCATTTCGCTTTCCAAGTAGCAGAATTCCTTATCGTACTTAAAAATATTCCTTCCAGTCTTACACCTTTTGTTATTTGACTGTTTCGCATACTACTCCCCATTACCTTTGTTTTCCATTTAATTTTCCTCTATTGAACTCTTTCGTTTGAATCCCGTGCTCGTTGTTTTTTATGTTTTTCAAGATAAGTATTTAGAATTTAATTTTAAATTTATAAAAAAATTGATGGGGTATCGAAATCGGGCTTCCTGTGTGACAGCGAGCATTCTACCACTGAACCATGTATGAATGTACTTCTGTAGACTTGTTATCCACTTTCGGTTATAAAGTTTAATGTGCTAGTATGAGAAGAGCTCTAGGGATGGTGAAGTGTTTATGCAGATCGTTTGAAGTAGGTTGGTTTGCCGTTTCACAATAAATTGAAATAATTTGAGAGTCAGGCGTATTAAATTAGCATGCCGCTGAAGTGGCTGGACATGTTACCTCATCAGTTCTGGATGCACAGGGCCCCAGTGAGAACCAACTGATTACGAGATACGAGACAAAGCTATATCAAAGCGATCAATGTGCTAAATATTCATAAATGACAAAGCCTTCAAATCGAGAGTCAAAGTCATAGCTTTTAAATTCGTCAGTGTAGTATGCGGTATGTGCTTTACGGCGCTTTGCTGAATGCATATTTAGAAGAACATATCGACCATAGATAGCATTTAGCTTTCTTTCCATCAATTAATTTAACAAGTTTTTTACTCTCGATCCTGGAATTGTGTTACACTTGGTGGTAGTTGCATTCAATAAGCATAAAATGAGAATTATTATCCCATATAGAAGTAGAACTTCAGGAATATGGAAAGAGTGAGAGAGTTTACATAAATTGTTATGATTGCTAAGTTACTGTTAACTCTTTGCTACTATTTACAATAATATTACTATGCTTAATATTCAATAAGATATGCGTAATTTCTGCAAAGGAGAGAAGACCTGGACTTTGTTCCTGATATTGATAAATATTGTTAATATATTATACTAATAAATTAGTGTGTTAACAATGTACTATGTCTATATTAAAGTTTATACAAAGACACATTCTTCAGCAGAGTAGAAGGAGTGCATAAGCAAAAGTTTAGCTGCTTTATGTTTGAATTTGTTTATTTTTAACTCTATAATAGAGGATGGAAGTTTATTAAATATGCTAATAGCATTATAATGAACACGCTTTTGTTTTACAGTTACAAACTTTCTTTCCTTGTGTAAATTATTTTTTATTTCTGGACATCTGAGTTAGTTGTGAATAGGTGACTGTTATTAATGACAAATAACATCAGTGATGGAATATGCTGGCAAGTAAGTATTTTCATTTT
The DNA here is from genome assembly GCA_034510155.1 of Eucriotettix oculatus. Lineage (NCBI taxonomy): Eukaryota > Metazoa > Arthropoda > Insecta > Orthoptera > Tetrigidae > Eucriotettix > Eucriotettix oculatus. The sequence goes on along the minus strand of CM067379.1, from coordinate 37,622,322 downwards.
CTTGAAGAGCCCCCTGCAAGTTATTTTTGGTGAAACCTAACACAATATAGTAACAATTTTTTTTGAAGATTAAGAACTTTGTCTCTTTCTGATGAATAACCCAGAATATTATACCATATGTAATTAAAAAGTGAATGTTTGCAGAATAAACTAATTTTATTGCGTTTGGGTTTGTACGACTTAGCATAATTCTTACAGCAAAGGTTGCCGAGCCTATTTCTTTAGAAGAATATTAGTGTGATTCTTAGAATTTAATATATTGTCCACAGATATATATATATATATATACTTTTGGGCATTCAACTTCACATATTTCATAATTGTTTGTTAGTGTTAAAAAGTTCAAGGTAGCATTGTTTGCCAGTGCATGAAATAAGTCTTATCACAACTGACTGACAAGCCAATAACTGAAATACAGTGAATCACCTGCGTTAGTGTATTATTGAGAGGATTTTGTAGACCATTTTGATTATTTGTTACCAAATTCCGAATATCATTTCCAAAGAATATAGTTTTAGAGGATGAATTTATGACTTTAAGTAAGCCATCTAAATAGATTAAGATAATCTAGTCCAAGCAGACGTAGGCGAGGTATTTAACGCGCCATTGTAATCAATAATTTTCTGTCTTTGGAGGATTTAATACAGAGTTTGTCGTGTTTAATTTTTGAGAACAAAAAATAATGACAAATTAGATATAGTTGAAGGACAAAAGTGAATCGAACAGTGATACAAAAACAGACACTTCAGGTAGTTATGGAGCTTCAGTTCAGAGCCCGGAAACCGCCTGAAAACAGGACCCTTGTTGGTCCTGACAACTTTCACTGCCCCAGTTAATTAAGGGTTTTATATCGGGTCAGTGGGTTGGAGGAAAGAACTGGAATTAGCGCCATGATATACGGTCTACGTACTGGGTGACTACAGAACTTGGGGACCAGAAGTCTGAGAAGTTGACAAACTCTGTAGATGAACACAGATATGTCTGTTAAAAATTTGGTCTTGATGCCTTCTTCTGTGAAACAACTTCCTATCTTTTTAAATATCTAAATTGTTCCATGAATGCTTAACCGGATTAAAACGAGGGAAGTATTGACAATTTATGGTTATTAATAGTTTCTATTACAATTAACAGTAGTATATTCACAGTTTGGCTGACTAACTAAAGGAACGAAGATTTGACGATTCCTGTTGTTTATCTTTATATGGTTTTATGTCTTAGGTATTTTTTTTCTTTCTTCATGGCTTTACAGCCCACTGAAGACCTGGGCCTACCGTGTCGACTCCAAACTGTCATCTTGCATGACACATTCCGAGTTTCGAGTGACACGTGGTCAGCGTATCGATCCTCCAACAGTTTTAATTCCGGTCTTCACGACCGGCTATATTCATTAGTCTCCATATTAAAAATATTTTAACATATTCAGACAAGACTTGAACACCCGTTGTGTAAAGAAAATTATTTCTTTATCATTTATTTTATTTCTTTACAATAAAACAAAGAAATACCAAATAATACAAATTTTGATTGAATAAGCATCGATGCGAATCCCAACTTCTATGACGCTGATCGCTACACCATAGCAGGTTGGTGAAAAAATTAATTATCTACATTTTTCCATAGGATGGGTACTATCGTACGCGATTGCGTATTACATTGTAATATAATCTATTTTTAAATGTAAACCATATTAATAGTTATATATAACATGTATATAAGTCTTTAGAACTAGACGGAGTCGGGAACTTGAATGCACGCGATTTGTTAATAATAATGACGAATTACTGGCCATCTTCTTGACCAGAAGGGGAACATGAATGCATGCGCGTTGTTTCATTGGACGTGGCTAAGACGTGTACAATCTTCGGTAACGGAAGAAGACAAAAATAAACAAATCAATATGTATCTTGTAAGTTACAAATACAATTATTAAGACTTGAAAAGCCCAGCTACAATCAGGTTTAGTAACTTCAATGCAAAGTTCTTTTGTCAAGGAATACAGAAGCGGACTTTTCACATCTGCGTGTTCGGAAGTCTGAACAAAAAAGGTATGTATTCCAAAAGGAAGGGACTCTAAATATTAGTGACGACTTGCGAAAAAGATAATTCGCTGAAAGCTAAGAAGGAGGGAAAATTACGTCTACTTCAGGTACGGGGTGAAATTTCACTACAGAGGCGGAACTTAGCGAACAAAACCAAATAACAACTTAGTCAGAAGGCTTACTGTTCGTGAGATTCTACATGGCATGTTTACAAGTAGCCTGGCCAAACGGTACTATCATTGTTAGAAATATTTATTGCATGCATACGAACTGAATATGGAGACTGCGACATCTTTTGAAAGCACTCTATACTTATTATATATTACATTTAACGGATAAGTTTATTGACCTACAACATGTCCTGAACTGACAACAATTTATTTCCTAGTTTCAGAATTGCTTTTAATCTACCAAGTTGCGCTAACAAAACACTTAGTAATGTTGAGCTCCTGTCAACCGCCACTACAATAGGGGTGGAGTTGTTGACTGCGCACACACTACTAGCTAAATCTCCCGAACAATACTGAGTTGTTGCTAGGCAATATAGAAAAAACCTTGAGTTATTAAGTCATGTATTCAGGCAGATACTCGTGTAGTCTTTACGCTCTTGCCCATATTCACCGAGAAGTCAACAACCGAAACTTCAAGTTTAAGTTGACCAGAGTCAACTTGTGATCCCGAAGACGGCCTTGGCAGCCAACAGAATTACAACGAGCCAGAGGGTCTATAACCAAGGCAGCAGGACTGAAGACCAAGCGATGACGCACAAACCTTTAATTTTGAGTTTATGTAGTGATCTCGATGCCACACATTTCATAATTTCCCCCACTAATATTCCCTAAGAGAAGAAGCTAATGTTCCGGACCGTAGCTGGCATAGGGCAAACTAAATATCTGTTTTAATTAAGTATTTTTACTAACATAACTTAATTATATTTTTATTAAATATTTTCCCATTTTAAAAAAGAAGAATTACAGCATATTTTTATCACTTGCACATCGAATTGTCATTTTCTCATAATATTAATTGATATCTAAGTAAAGACCAAATTATTTAGCAGGTACCACAGTACGTCACGAGATATTTGAAAGCCTTATCAGATAAATTGGCCACCATGAACATTTAAGGATGGAAAATATTACTCATAAATTTGTTATAATAATTATTACTTGAAAGTCGTTAGTCTACTCTTAACTGGCGATTGAGAATTATAAAATTTTGTTATTTAAATTACGGATATCTTCAGTGTCATTTTGTTTTTTCCTAAGCTCTGTAGAAGTGAAAATATTCTCGTTAGAAAGTATTGAAATCATGAAAATACATCAAAGTAAAATCTGAAAGTTTAATGCGTTGAAGCTGTTTAAAGATGAGAATGGTTCTATAATTAATTCTTATATACAGCATTTTTATAATTCAGATTAGATTCTCTCAGTGACTAACTATAGTTTAATAATTTTCGCGTCTTCCATGAGAATGGGAGCATCTGTCACCTGTTCCAATTCCTGAGTCATAAATAAAGAATGTCTAAACTCAACTTTTCACTACTTCCCCCGTTTCTTAAGAAAGGACTTTCTGACAAAACGCCGACTTTCACCGTCACAAAACGATCTCAAGTGATTGAAATATAAATAGCTCATTCTCGATAGTTAGTGTATTTTGTCTGGTCTATTACACGAACATGAAAGTTGCATTTGGAATCATTTTAAATTCCGACTACCAGAAAAAAACAGTTTAGTATGTCCCAACATTTTAAGGGGAATGGGAAGGATCTATGTGACAATCCATATAACAAAAAGGATGTACTCGTAGATAAATTTGGGGTGGAACCGAAGACTTTTTGTTAAATAGTTTTTGAAAAATTATGGAATAAGAAATGTCACTTCGTAAAACTATAAAACATTAGTGTATTCTATTAACTAATTAATCTGACATTAATATAACTTAAAACAACGAATTTAGAGTTTTGATTAATTTTTAAAAAGAAACTTACATATTTCCCGTTCTGCTGCGGGGGTGGGGCAGAACGGGATAGGATTAGTACAATAAAATTTAATTTAAGAAAAATCTTGTCTTGTTTTGTGTTTTCTTTCTTATATTTATTTAGCGTACGGTTACATGAAATTATTTTATGCAACTAAAGCATTATAGTTGGAAACGAAGTTTCTGTATTAAACTCCATTTTAATTGGGAAATCATTTAAGTGGATGTTCATTTGGAAAAGGTTTACTATATTTACATATAATAATATTTTATTTGTCATTTATATCTGACCACGCACATTATTTTTCCTGCGTTTCTAAATTACTCAAACTTGACAATTACTTTCATTTCTTTCCTTTTCTCTTAAAGTGTTAATTTTATCGGGAATAAAACTGACGGTAAATTAGAATGCATATCCAAGAATTCCCTAATGAATTCGGAATACACAGAATATGTTGATTATGTGTTAGCAAAACTCAGACGTATTTTAATTCAGTTTAAATGTAGGAGCAATTTTTTTTGTTTCTATAATAGTTTACGTCTTAAATTAGTTTCAAATGTTATATTGATCCAAATCAACAAAATGTGCGCTCAACGTAAGGCTGCTTAGATTGAGCACAGTATATAAAAATAGCTATGTGAGGCTGAAGTGAGCAGGTGGAAGAAGAACCATGGTTCCTCACATGTTTCGGTTCCCGAGGGAGTTTTGGCAAGCGCCTAAGGGAGAAACTTCTAATCCAGCTCAGACGGGATGGTCGAGTCGTGAGAGTAAACACCAGCCTGCAGACCTCTTTCCACAAAACATTTTCATAAACTAAGCTGTATTAGGATGTATTGAAAAAATTTAAAACAACGGCTTTCAAGTACCAATTAAGGCTCGACACTCTCGTTCAACAGTTTACACATTTCAATCTAAACTTAGAGGAATAGGCTCTTCAATATAAGTAGGAAATTACAACTGGAATTTTTATATTTAGTTACCAAATTATTTTTAAATTTCCTCTTTGTATCGACGGAGGCTGTTTTAATAATCGTTTTCTATTTACTATTTATAAACATTACATAAAAATTTACCTAGCTTAATCATAGAATTTACTTGGGTGTGGGACTCTCAAACCAAAATATAAATTAATTTTCGATATTAGCCGTCGTCTATTCATGGTATACATGTATATTAATGTACTCTTGATTCGTTAGTGATTCTATCTGCCCATCTGATTTTCAGTGTATAGCACCAAATTTCAAAGCATTCTATTTTTTTTCCTTTCTATTTTTCTTATTTATTCGTCCGTTGTTCCAGTAATTTCTTACTTCAAGAGTGCCCATTTTTCTTCTGTATTGTTTATTTCTCCTTTCTCGGTTAATCCACGCTTGATATCTTTGAAACTCTGAAACACCTTATGTTGTTGCAGGTTTTCTAATTCACATCTTTTGGTTTTAATTCCTTTCTTGAGTTTTCAGTCTTGCATTCATAATCAACAGATTTGATCAGAGTTTAGGTCTGTTCTTGGGTACGTTTTGCAGTGCAGCACCTGAGAGTCTTCTTTCAAGGTTCTTGAACTACTAATTTGTGTACAATGAAAACGTATATTAGCCTATGTCCCCTTTCATTTATTTCCCCAACTACATATCTTCATTTTCCCTTTCCTATAACTGCGTTCCAATCACCAATTATTATCTAATTCTTGTTTACTTTGATATACTTAATTATTTCTTCAATTTAGTATTGTGTAATGACCACGCCCTGGGGACGACGTGTACCTCTTGATCGGATTAAATATTTTTTGTTTTATATAAAAGATTTGGTAATTTTTATTGAAAGAAATTATCTGGCGCCTTAATTTTATTGAACGACGAAAGTGGAAAGTTAATGGAAAGCCGAGGCAGAGAAGAGTAAACCAAGTTGTCTTCATTATATATATATATATATGTATGTATATACACATTAATAAATAAATCACTCATTCAGGCACAAATATTGCTGAATAGCTGTAGCTGTTTTAGTTTTCTCAGAAATATGCACATTTAATCACACAAAGAGAGAGTTAAATTTTCTAAGAGCCAAACTATTCAGCGCTAGAATTTTTGTATATTCCCCATACAATATTCAGTTCTAATAATGAAATTAGTGTTATGCTGCGAAATCGGGATAATGGAAGCAGGAGAAGTTAAAATTCACGTTAATGTACTTCCAATTAGGTTGATGAGTTTTCTACGCTTCAAGGTTTGTTTGAACTTCTATTGTGCACAAAGAATTAGTTTTATTTCTCTGAAGTACAAAAAAGTACTAAAATTATACTCACTCCAACAGAAAATGTTACAATTAAACAAACTCTGCGCTAATATCGTTCGGTAAACGAAATCTGTTTCATCCGTAAATGAATATGAATCTGTTTTTCAAAAGTCTGTACGAACTTAAATTTGTTAAATAATACCTATGTTATTTTACCAATATTTACTACTTAAGCAATTAGACGAGAAATTTGATTCGCAACCTTCTAGCTAATTCTTTTTATGCTGTTTGTCCTGTCTGGGTAGACTAGAAAATTCGTTAAATTTCAAAGTCTTAGAAAGGCAGTCCTGGGACCAATGGGATAATTTTTAATTCAGGAGATTCGGGCGGTTTTTTATGGCGGTTGCTGGCTGGAAGACGTCAAGCGCCGTAAAGGGAAGAATCACATGCGCCACCAACATAAATGAATAAAAAATAAAAGAATTTTGTTTCCAACTCCAGGAGCTAAGTTATATTCAACACACGACAAGTTAAAGCTACAAATAAAACTGTGTTAACTCGCTAATTACATTCACCATGTATTACAAACGCACTTTGCTCCGTTCACTCAATTGTAACACAATAATGACATTATTTGTGACACCAATAATCTTTTAAGTTTAATATATTACATAAGCGTATTAATGTTTAATAATGTCTTGTTTTATATACTTACTTTGTTGAATTGACTTCGTACAACTATAAGCCACTCATTTGAGTATCAAGATATAGTGGTACGATAATACGATCGTAGAAACATGTAATAAGTTCCTCTTTTGAATGAAAAGTCAGAAAGATATGAACACAAACATAATGTTTTTTAACGAACATTACGTCCACGTTTCACATTTCGGATCCATATAACGCCACATGCCATACGAACATTTTTAATAATAATTTTCTAATACTCATACTCATATATTACCCGTCAGTAATACAACAACACACACAAATATATATTTTTATTTAACTCATTTTTGAACATAAAACATTTATATAATTTTTTTAATAAATGGTATAAATCAAATCAGTATATTTCTCTCTAATTAAACGTAAATATTAATAATGTTCAAATTCAAGTCTAGGATTAAATGAATACCCAGTCATGGTTGAGCATCCAGCTAGTTGCAAATAATTATCAAAACTAAAAAAAACGAAAAACTAATCCTACTCTACTTCAAACAAACAAACATTACCCCTACCCTGAATGTATTACTTTCAAAGCTCTTCTAATACTATTATTTTGCTTTATAAAACAAAAAAAGTAATCCTTTAAATTTAAAACGACCATATTGTATAATTTGAAAGAATTGCATTACCAGAGTTCTGTGTTAAATGAATCACAACGCACATGGCTTTCTTCAGAAACTTAACATTTTAATTGCCCATTCGGACTTAATACCGGCACAAATTTTATTTGAAATGATAATAATTTGATAAATAAGCATAATTTCGCCTGTCGTTTCTAAAAAGTCAATAACGACGCCAAAGGACCCCAGAGATTAGGAAGTATTTATCGAATTAGTACATCGTCAGCGTTATTAATTCCCTGAGTGTGTTTACTACGAAACTCTACCATCTATGACAGTAATAAGTCTTTAAATGCGTGACGTGCTTCTTATAAGTCAGTACTTGCTTTATATTTGTTTAATACGAATTGTCGAGCGAATACGCATTTTCTCTGATACTGTAAGAAGATTATTCGTTAATATGTTATGATTGTAGGCATGATAGCCGGGACCCTCTATCATTTCGTCATGCGGGTTGCATAAATTTTGCCATATGTAGAAATACGACTCGGTGGAAAAAAAGGGGGAGGGGGAATCGTCGATACGACGTCATCCATTATAACATACGATTTACAAACTTTAATCCGAAATTAAGAACCGCCATGGAAAGAAGACTTTCCATAATTTATTTCCCTATTGAAATGTTTTAATAAATAATATTCATGTTTCATATTTCGTAAATGGAAGTCAAGCTTCAAGGACGTAGAATGTGTCAGGGAGTACATTGATGTTTATTTTAGTTTAATATGTGAATAATTTCTCACATGTACTATAACGAATATTATTAATAGTGATATTTAAAATCATTTTAATTTTGAACTAATAACATGTCAAAACATAAAAATTAATTATTTGACTAGTTGATACTAGTCATATAATATTTTTAACGTCTATTGCAACAACGCATTATGATGACAGTGAATAGTTCATTTAAATTTTTATATAATTATATATCTCTCAGATATTTCTGTAATATTATTTTACTGACTAGGAGTGGCTAAGAAGAAATAAAGTTAGCACAGCTTTTAATTGTCTGTGGGTTTCTGATAACTGTTTCATTCTTTGTGACAGCCTGAATAGCAAATACCATTCTGTGAAATTGACAAGTGGGTTAGCTGAGTTTCTTTGCTAATTTTTTAATATCATCAGTCCACTTCAATTTATTATTCAGTAGCAGACCTAAGAATTGAGCTCATGAAGTTTATTTACACTATTACCATTGCCTCTTAGAGTTGTAGTTTGTTGAGTTGAGTGGGTAAAACCACATTGAATAAATTTTGTTAGTGTTAATTTTTTGCTATTCTAGGAGATCCTCTTTAATAGATTGTGTAAACTATAATTACTAGTTTCTTTCAATGCATTTTTGTTGTGTTTTATTGGAATACTATTATAGCTTTATACGACAAATCTAAAATTTTTGGAAGATTATTTATAACGAACAGTAAAGGTCCTAATACTGAAACCTGTGGAACTCTTAAATTCTAAAATACCACGCTTTTCCCTCAATTATGTAAGGTTTTCCCCCAAAGTGAAAATTAAAATATATGCAACCTAGCAATACGAAAATAATCTATATTTAAGTAAATACATATATGATTTAATATTTTCTCATATATTTTAATTTTTTGAAAATAAAATACATAAATAGGTTTAAAAATATTTACAGTGTTTATTTTAAATGTTTCCAAATAGGTTTTACTTTCTTATTAGAATATTCAATCTTTTTCTTAAAATACATTCCTTTTGCACATTTTATTACTTTTCTCAGGATTCGAGTCCTGCGCCCGGGCAACATTTTTGCATTCTTGTCTCTCTTCTAGACTGTCCTTTATTATATAATTATAGTTCTCTTTTCTGTTTACATGATACTTTGATCCCATTTGTTAAACACCAAGTTGCTAATTTAACACTATTAGATTGAAGGAGAAAAATCGTTTTGTTTATAACCTCAATATTTCATTTTACTGTGGCATGTCCGCTTGAAGTTTAAAAATGGGTTAAAAAAGTTTCAGTGACCTGGCTTTTACTTTATTCAAATGAAAACAATATTTCCTCGAACTATATTACAGCTTGGTGAAAGTTGTATGAACCGCGTAAATTTTTATAACTGGTTAGAACAGTTCAAAAACGGCTGAACCTCAGTTACTGACGTGCAACGCCCTGGACGGTCAGTTGAAGTGTCAGATAGTTCACATGAAAATAGCCTCGACGGCATCGTTTGTGAAGACTGAAGTACAGTACAATCTGTTCTCATTTTAAATTAGTGCAGGACGTAACATATTTTTTAACGTTTATTAAACTTGAACAATATTATGATATATATATATGTTGAAAAAATGGTAGTAGTACATTGAGTGCCATTGAGTATTGGGGATTTTGACATTTAATTCAACCGAAAACTCATTTAATTGTACTTGGGAAAATCTGAGTCGGAAGCTTTATTAATTGTTAGTTCTGTAAATTATTCTTTGGGTTTTAAGCGCAATAACAGAATGAATACTTTATTACTGCAGTTCACAGAAACGCTGCAATGTAACAATGTAATAACTCGAGGCTAATATTCTACTGAATATTTGATTTTAATTTATAGTTTCTGCGTAACGTGTATATTACTTCTAAAAATTAAGTTATAATTTCATAGTTTTGGGAACCCCTCCCCAGGGGGTTTCACGATCCACAGTTTAAAAAGAACTCAACATAGTACTATCATTTTTTCAAATATACATATGTGAATATATAAAATCATAATATATATAGAATATAAATAATATATAAAATCATAATATTGTTCAAAAACTTTGATAAACGTTAAAAATATATTAGGTCCTGCACTAATTTAAACTGAGAATAGATTGTAGTGTACTCGTGTTTACTGAATTATTAAGGGGATTACATACACCTTAGTTTAAAAAGAACTCAACATACTACTACCATTTTCAAATATATATGTGAATACACACACATATTGTAACATGAAAAGTTACGATGAACAATGCAGGCCAGCTTGCGAGTTGCAAGTGTTGAGGAACTGACGCAACCCGGGCCAACAATGTGGTCTGGCGAGACGTTGGGTGGTCCGCAAAGGGAGGGGGAGTCGTCATGGGGTGATGGGAGCAGCAGGTTGTGTCGGCGGGACGATGAGAGAATGACCACGCCCTTCAGATATAATTTCTTTTCATGCTCTGATTGAAATTAAAACTATTAAAATCATCTTTTGGTGTTTTTGAGAAAAAATACCTGGCGCCCTAAAGGAATTAAAAAATCCTCGAATACAGAGGAACGACGGATCCGCTACAACATAAATATAATCATAATATTGTTCAACTTTAATAAACGTTAAAATATATTAGGTTCTGCACTAATTTAAACTGAGAATAGATTGTAGTGTACTCGTGTTTACTGAATTATTAAGGGGGATTATTTAATTTCATTTTAGATTTTAAAATGATTTTGTTAGACTGAAGTTTAGAGCTGCGAAAGTCGTGGGGTCGTTGAAAGTCAGGTACCTTTTGAGTTTTGTACTATGGTAGGTAAATTGACTGCTGACCCAATCGTTCTTGGACTTACAGTTTCATTTGACAGTTACATATCAGACTCATTTGCAGTTAAACATGCTATAAGCGCAACATTAAAGTTCAATAAAAATTATTGTTACCATTCTTCCGCATTTCATATACGACGTCTCACGTTGAGGACGTGTAGGAACTTCAAAGACGGACCTAAAAGAAAGTAACGATCGCAGAAAGGAGGTTGTTATTTGAATATAGTCAAACTTTTTTAATGATGCTGACGAGACACTGTTTGAGGTTAAAGTTAATTTAAAAACTAACGATGCTGAAACATGGATAAATGGACTTTGGGTCTGATATGGGAGGAGTTTGGCAGCTGCGACAGCCAGTGTCATGCAGCTGTATAGTGCAAGTCAAGTCAAGTCATCCTTAGTTTGCGATAAGCAATGCGTCGTCACGAGCGAGTGTTAGTGTCGCGTGGCCTATGGGAGCGGGTCGATGTTGCGCGCGTGCGCGTGCGTGTGCGTCTGCCTGATGCCTGGCTGCCTGCTGCTGCTGCCTGCTGCTGCCTGCTGCTGCTGCTGCTGCCTGGCTGCTCCGCTGCGCAGCGGCTCCAGGCTCAGTTGCTCCGCGGACGTAGCACGTGCTCGCCGTGGCGCCGTCCCGTGCCGTGTGACCCGTGTGTCAGTGACGTGCCATTAGCTAAACAACGAACGACTCCTTCTCCTCAAGCAGACACGTGTGAATCGTGTGTGCTCTGAGCTGCCTGCTTCCGACACCTCACTATAACCGCAAATAGGTAAACATCACCCCTTTTTCATATTCTTCTTCTCCAAACACTGTCATTAGTTATAGTCTCTCCCTTCTGCGAATTTGCGTTCTGACAACATGTTTCCGAGGTCCTGTACGAGTGCAGTCTCCCTCGTAAATGTGCCAGGAAATTGAATGTGTATGGATATGCCATCACGATTTAAGTGTAGAATAGTTGGATCATCATGTCCACTTTATTGCACAGAATATATGATTTTTGACGTATCAATTGGGCAGGATGACATCTATTTCTTTGTGCGTCTAAAACACTTTTCCTGAAATAAAGTCAGAAATTTAATGAAAGGTGGTGGGTACTCTCTGCATATAATCAGCTATTACAGTTTTTGATCCTAAGATTTCCACCTCTGTTATATTGCAATATTATTCCTTTACTTTGGTTTATTTTCATATGTGCGTGTGTGTGAAGTTTCTCACTGCTGCAGTGGCAGGAAGTAATTCGTAGTATTCACAGTAGTGGTTATGAAAACGTGAAATAAACTTTCATCACACGGGTTTTTACAGGAACTAACAAATTTTCGAAGGAAACAGAGAATTATTAACTTTGTGTTATGTTAAATGGTAGTTAAAAAATTTCGAAACATGATGCCTCTGGATGTAAGAGAAGAATTTTGGTTTTTGGCTTTCATAAAACCTCCTGAAGAAAAAAGGAAAATTTATTTTATCATTTCTAATATGAAAACTTGTTGTCAATGAATGTACGTATCCGTTTAAATGTATTAAAACAAAGTTAAAAATCCGCCTTACAATTGTGGAAATTAATATACCGCTGTTTCGCCAAAACTATGAAAAAATCTGTTTAGACTCGTTTACCCAAAATATTTGAAAAGTAAACATTACTAAATATGATATACAGAGATAGTACCAAGAACTATAGATCGATATTTGTGAAAAGTGTTGTTTTTCTTTGGTATCATCATTCAACCAACTGGGATTTCTCCAGATCGAAACCTTGTGGTGTGACGCAGAAAAATGGGAAGGAAGTACTCCAGCGCTGCGTACGTTACGCCAGCAGCTGCTGGAAGCGTAACTCCACCTGACCACCATTCTAATATTTGCAGAATGCGCTTCAACTAATCTTTAGGGCGTTATTCATACCCTTGTAATGAGGAAAATTTGTCAAGAATGTTTTGTCACCACACTCAAAAAAAAAATCTTTAATTTCCAGAAAGTTTCAAGTATATTCCACTTTTTAAATTTTAGCACGTATTGTGACAATAATATATACATTTTTCGATAAGATACGTGTATCTGCTTACAATATTTATCAAGGAATTCAAGACGAATTAAAGTAAATTGTGTGGGAATAAAAGTCAACCTTTGTACATAGATTTTTCACATCTCTCAAGATATTATCGTTTGAAAACGAATAACACGTTTGTGAAACTTGGAAGAAGGTAGCGTCAGAACTGAACCACGTACAAGACATTCAAACTCTAGGTGGTTCAACGATGTACTTTAAAGTTTAACCATTTGGGAGGCTTAAAAGGTATCAGTAGAATTACGATTCTTGCAAAGCTGTTAAAAAACTGACTTTCAACAGTGACCAAGTGGCATAAAAACGAAAATTCAAATATAAAAATAGTGTCGAAATAGTTTCCACTTTTCCAGTGAACACCTCGAAATAGCTTTTTTTGAGTTAGTAGACTCTGAACATACCGTTAAATAATCAATTCCGATAGTTTTGTTTGTTAATTACATTTTCTTAAGTAGAAGTGAAGCATAATACAGTTTTATTACACTTTATAACGAATTTTATACCACGATACGCGTGAATTTCTCCTTTCCGTATCGTAACCTTGACCTTACACCAATATTGAAACAATTATTTATGCCATCGAATACCATAAACGCTAAAAATGTACGTAATCAGTATTAAACAATGTTAGGCAATAGAAATATTTTTGTTTCCACACTTCCCAATTGGCCTGATCGACTTATCTCGTTAATTTATCGAGTATTGATATGGTTACAGTTAATTAGATGATGTGGTGATTCTGGCGGTGTGCCTTAGTAATTTAGTTTCATTTCCATTACTATTAGGATAAGTATGGAAATTTAATTTCAACTTAAGCCTCACGTACGACACATTACTATTCACACAAAGATTAATTATGCACAAATATCATAATTAAAGACACAATTAATAAATAAAAATTAACTTGAATTGTAATACACAAAGCGTTACGATTAGTATTATAATGCAATAATGCCCCATTTCATAGCAGCAATTATCAGAGCATAATTCAGACGTTTAATATGTGAATATGACAATATCAAATTCCATCTAGATTTGATGACATTCTTTCATGAATACAAATCTAAACTACCAGGTGATAAATAGTATCACATAACCAAACATTGTAATTATATTAACGAATTTTTATTTTTATTACTACGTTTTTAGAAAACCAATATAGATATGATGCCAGAAAAATTTCTGTAACTACAATAAATAAGCATGCTATTTAATATTCAAACTGATACTAATGGACTAATGTTATCTTCGGAATATCTTTATGAATTTTTGTATTTAGTCATCACCTCATAAGGTCCACTAAATGTGGAAGAAAAGTCGTGAAGTGATTTATGTACTAATTTAGCTTGAAAGTTTCTTTTCTTACAAGCAATTCTTTTATGTGGTCTTTAATTGAACTCAAAAAAATTTAAGACTAAAATAAATTTACAATACAACTCAGTTTTCTTTTTAATTATATTTTAGAAAACATATAACATGCTTCATTATACTTTCAAGTAGAGAAATAAAGTTCTAATCTTCGTAGCTCTGCTCTAAAACTAATCTCACCTTTATGGTTCTCACTTACAAGCAATTCTTTTTGACAGCATTATTCGCGCCTTATTATAGTGATTTACGTATTAATCGTTACATTATATCCTCTAATCCCGTCAAAATATTTTCATTTTCTTCTTCACTGTTTCTGGTATAGAAAGCGTATTTTATTGAACGTCAGAAAATTAAATATAGCAAATTTTCTTTCCTTCCTTGGAATTTAAACATTATTTTGGAACTATGCTCAAGAAAATGTGGTAAAAATTTAATAATCAGCTGGAAAAGATATTACAATTCATCTGATGTTTGGTTTCAAATTTGTATTATAACAATTATATTTGTTTTACCTTTTAAAATAATATTTTATAATTAAACTATAAGAATATTAATACCCTGGTAAATAAACGTATTAAAAATTAAACAGACCTTTTAAAATTCTAACTACCACAGATACACTCCCGTGATTTTAAAGATGAAAATGAATTAATACGGATTATAAATCAAACAATATTGTAAATCTAAATTTGAAAGGGGCTATCAAGAGTTTCTAAAACAATTGCGTACCAACTCGTGCATCATAATTTATTTAATGTTGTTATCGAACCGATTTTAAAGCTGATGCATTGTTATCTTCCGTAAAGTGGTATTACCAAAAGTTCGTATTAGTTTTCAGAGATGGTGCTGAAACTAGACACTGGACAGTTGTTTGATAACTCATAGGAGGGGAATTTTCTAAATTTTTGGTTTCTCTATAACACGACAAGTGACATGTAAGACAAAGTGACTTAAAAAAAACTCCAGCTTATTTCTTCTCCCTTTGCTGTTAATAAGACAAGTTTTATAAATATGATATTAGCAACGAGTGTTACAATCTTTCTCCAATACAGATTATTAAAATGAGCATATTCTACGACCTTAAATTCATCAGATAATGACATATAAATCAGAGTTTAATTATTAATTAGTACTTATATGCATTTGAATTCATGGAATTAAATGAATTCATCTTCTAAATTAGTCAAATATATTGTTATAAAACTAAAAAATTAAAAAATATTAATAAAACATGAGTACTCTTCTTTGGAACCTCTACAACTTCAAATATAATTTCTCACAAATAGTTATATTATGAAATTTTATACATTGAAGTCGAAAATCAATGATTAATGATAATACTTGAAACTGTGCGTTTGTCTAAGCCTCTAAATAATTATTTCTGTTGTTATGAATTCCTTTGCTTTTATATTTATTAATAAAATTTGCTGCTAATTTTATATTATTTAATTTCAATTATCACCTATTACAAATCTTTCGCCAACAGTTAATAACTTTACAATGTTTTCAAATTTGGCTTACAAAAATTTGACTTGTTACAGCAAAGTGGTATAATTAACACGGTGTTAAATGTATTAATTCAGAATATAAAGGAGAGTATTAAATCTCTAATAAGTATGACTAGTATTCTTGTCGTCAATAAAATAGATACATTTGTAACTGAAATTATCTTTTGGTGCTGTTTCGTACTATACCTGGTTTTTTTCTAGTTTTCATCTAAACCATACTTATGAATAATAATATAAAAAAATGTTTTTGGTGCGGATCTGTTGAATCCAATTTGTGTTTGGGTCGAATTACACAATTTAAAATTACTTCTGCACTGTCTTAAATTAAAATAGTTTCTTGGGTCATTTTTTTACCAAATACAATACCTATAAGTAACTAAATGTAATTAATACATTTCTACATTTGGTTATTCAATAGAGTATTGTGACGTTACGTATTTATTGGGAAACATTAATTCATTATGAGTAACAAGATAATGTATTACAAAGCAGTTTCATGAAATACTAATAAAAAGGTGTTACACGTCTGTGTTATGGTAACAGAATTGCCATTGGTATTAGTAAGCAGTCAATATTTCTCAAAATTAGGTTATAATATGACTGTGGATAATCCACAATTTATCAAAACGAAGTAAAAACTTCTGAAATTTTAGAAATATTTACAATAAAAATTCACTTTTGAAATTTCGAAGGTTCATTATAACCACATTATGGATATTTTGATCACCGATTCTATTAAACCAATTGGGATAAAAATCAACTTATTCAGGATTGAGTTTTGTTTCAATATCCCTTTCCCACATAAATGCTATGCTTTATAATTTGGTAGATAAGTTAGTCAAATTTTCTCGTAAGAGTTGTTATAAAATTTATTTGGAAATTTTATTTAACTTATTATTAATTTATGTTGACAAATTTATAAATATTCCACTGCTAAGTTGCTATCCGTTACAAGTAACTTACTAATGCACTAATAGTACATTGATTAATATGAAGTAAGAAATAAAAAAGGTAAAAACCTATTGATTATTATAGTTTTACCTTACATGGAAACGTACAATGTAAACTTATTGACTTTTTGATAATTTTTGTATTTTCAATTCTTCCGATAATTTAAAATTAGTTAAAAATATTAAATAAAATACAAAGAATGGGCAAGAGTTATGAATAGAAGTGTTTAATTTGAACTTTTGGGACCTCTTCAGTTCATTTATTGTAAAAACGATAAGTTTTAATTGAAATTAATTTTTTTATTTTGAATTTTGGCCTTTCTTTTCATTATTTATTTATAATATTAATTTTATTCACAAAATTATTAAGTATATAACTAACATTTCATAAAAATATAATGCGATGCCCAAAAATAATTGTTTAGATTGCAATGTTTGTAGCATCGGCCAAACGTAACGCTCTGTAAACACTTGAATTGTAAAAACAATTTGAAATTCGTCAATTAAAATTATTCAGTTGTGTTTAAACATAATTTCGATTTGAAATAGTTAAATTTTTTTATTGTATATATTTTCAACATTGATAGGCGCAATTTTGGACATTAAATTTAATAATTCGGATATTAATGTGAAGATTAATATTTGTAATATTAATATAGCTTATGACTTTTTGTCATTGTAAATTCGTTTATTATTAGAAGTAACCCCGATTAAATTCTTAATTTTAAAGGTAAAAAATATACCTTAACGTCTTTGGGTTTATATCAGTTACTTCGGTTGGAAATATCCGAATAATTTTATGAATTGTAAGTAATGTTCTATTAATTTTCATATTATTGTATTATAAATTTCAAGTATGCTTAGCATCATTTTCTTCGGATTCTTAAATTTATATTTGTACCTGAAACGGTTCGAAAGAACATAACGATACGTTGTTCTATTTATATTATTATGCTCTATTTTTTATTTTATAAAAAAATATTTGTCTAACATGTTATATTAATTGATTTGTATCGAAGTACATCTTGACGTTTAAATTTACTAGAATTAAAGAACATGCTACGAAGCAACTTTAATAATTTCAGTAGCAAAGAAGTACTGAATTCTCCTAAATAGAGCATATTGCTTAGACATTACAACCATCTCAATTTCTGTAATTTTGGAACCAGTTTCAATAATAATTTATAAATCACTTGAATTCTATTTTATTTTTTATTACAAGTTACAGAATTCTTCTTGATTGGGATGAAGCAGTCGTAAGGCTTCAAATAATATGTTTAGAATATTAATTCCGTTAGTTGCATGATTATTACTTAATTTTGTTTTTTACTTTATTTTACACATGAGATGTTTGGCATATCCTTTTCAATTGGAACTTCGACAGAGGTATCTTGTAAAGATAAACGCTATATATCTCATGTTTAACAAGGTAAATTTATGTGGTATTAGGACCTGGGATCATTTTTGTGAATATTCGGACAATCCGAGAAAGAAATGTGTTTTCTGTTCTAATGAATGTAACTTTTATTTCTCCCCATGCAATTCAATATTATTGTTCGCTTTCTAATAATTTTCATGAATGTATCTTAATTTATTCTAAAAGAAACTGATTTACCTGAGGTTTAGTTCATTTCAGAAATAAAAACAACTTTTCAATTAATAATCAATCTTAGTCAAGGCATTCTTTGAAAAAGTTATTTTCAAATAAAATTGTAATGTAATTAAGGAAATAATTTACCCTTGAATTAAATTGCCTCTATTTGCTAGTGTAACGGATTCGGGAAGGCTAAAGCACCTTTATTAATTTGCTTCACTTTCATATTCTCGTACGTGTTCAGTATTCATCTAAACTTATCAACCTGGGATGGTGACGCTAGCGAATGCAATCACAAATTCGTGCATAAATTCCGAGAAACTTGATACACATGTCACTTAACATGGAGGGAGAATCACTGCGCTAGATATACAGAGCAAAATAGACCAGAATTAATATCGAACTGTGGGGGATACCCGATACTTATATTGTCAGCTTTATCGTATTATATGTCTTAATTGATCGCCTAATGGCAATGTACCTGTGAGGCGGAAGGGGTTGACAAAAATAATGCCGAATATATTGACCTTGACTTGGAAACCACGGTTTCGTAGGTTGATGACTTGAATGCTGACGTTCACGATGCCAGTTAAGCTCAAGTTCAGCTTTACTCATCACAGATAATGCGGATATGGCGGACTGACAGGGAAATACCTTTGAAAATTCTTCATATTAGAGCGTTGAATTTAAAATAAGACTGCAGATACCGCTAAGTTCAGTATTTGTAACATACACGTGCCAATAAGCGAATAAAGTTATATACAGTTATCATAAGCATTCAAACGTCTATCAGCTGTATCTAAAATGTACTGAACAAAAATAGCCTAAGCAAATTAATATTTAAACATTGATCATAAATTTATAACTACAAATCTGAGTATCGTACAGAATAAGTCAATTGTCATTTCTGAATATGTAGAATAGTGACATTCCGCTATTCATGAGTATTGAATAAAAGAAAGAGTAGAGAAGGAGAAATATGTGGTACTTTACTGGTGAAATAAAAAAGTATAGCACCTACAAGCATTTTACGCGTGTTTGGAATTGAATTTAAAGAGAATTGTACCACGTACACAGTTACTTTCAATAAAATATTCTTATACTGATTCACGTACGTATAATAGTACTTAATTTTCTGTACTTTAGGATGGTTAATATCACTTGGACCAAGGCGATACTTGCCACGCTTGAAATTTAATCATTTGTAATCTCATGTTTGTAAAATTCACTATTCATTGTAAAGCGATTCATGTTTTATTTAACAACCTTTAAATACGTTATAAATAAGGCCAAAAGGTCGAAGATAGAAATTATAACCAATGGTTGGCAATAAAGAGGTTAAAACGGACAAAGACACTGGAGATACATTATTCACAATTAATAAAGTTCTGCTCATATGCCCTAATGTAATTTATGTTCATATGTGCTAATAAAATTTATGTTAGTCGTTAATGACTTTACAGTTGACGCGACCTAAAATAAATTTTTAAAACAATTGCTATGCAGACAAAATAATTCAAATAATTAATCTTATTGAAATTTAGAATCGAAAAAATCAAAATTTTCTTCTCACGATCTTGTTAAATTAAAACAAAAACTCACCAGCATTATTTATTACTCAATAGAAAGACGGCATGAACGCACGCATTTAATCTTCCAACGAAAGTAATTTAATTAAAACAATAACACTCTCTTCACAAGATCTATTGACGTGTTATTGCTCAATTGTGCGGTTGCATAACACCTAATTTACTATCGACCTAAATGAAATCATTTCGACCATATATCGTGGGTAAATATGAAAGAATTTTGTGAAGAAGCGTAAAATAATGTATTCGCATTGATATTTCATGAGATATTACGAAGCTAAAGAAAAAACTGAAATGTACGAGTAGGTGATGGCGCCGAGGGGTATGGATCGACTTTATATAGGCAGTGAGTGGAAAAGGTAAACACACTCGCCACGACACGAAATAAAAATCTGCAGAAGGGCAATGCTGATGAAGTGCGTCGGATAAAATAAATGAAACAAAAATCCTTCTATACAATTTAAAGAGAAATATTCTGTACTTTTGTTAGGCGAATAATACTACTTTTTTTCCTTTTTATGTCATGTTTTAACATATTTTAAATATATATTTGCTAAAGTGTATTATGTTAGATGTATGAGCGACACTAAAAAATTATAAGTGGAGTAATTAAAAATAATAGTTAAAATTACTTTTGGTTGTAAAGTAAAAATAATAATTTAAAGTATGACTATTGTGAAGGCTTGATCTTTTCTAATTTTGGAAAGAGCCGTGTATACATTTTTGCGCGGAATATATTAATAAGTTAAGGACCAGAGAAAAGGGATTCAGATGTGACAATGAGAGGAGACAAGATAGTATTAACAAAAAATAAAATATGATGCATATACATACACAATAGTCATAAATAATAGAATATTTAGAATATTCAAACACTTAATATGCCTGAAAAATGATCACAAACAGAATTGTTTCTATACCTATACGTTGAGAACAGTGGAATCTCTGCTGATAAATATATACTCTTCATGAATTTTATAAATTTTTCTTTCATTATAAATATGTTATGACAGTTCAGTCTTAGAAGTGTGGTACTTATTACTAAACGTACTGTCACGTAATCTCCAAATTTATCTAATCATGTTAATGAAAAATATTTTATTGTAGTTATTTCATGAAGAACGTTCTGTCATGAATATCTTCTGGACACTAGTTCAGACGGGCTATGTTCCAAAACTGATGGATTAATTCCATTGTTTGATTATGTTTTTATAGGGCCAAGAATCAAGTGAAATGTATTTCCAGGCTAAAACTTGAGACTTGAGAAAAATGCTGATATTTAAGGAAAGGAAATGATCTGTCTGTTTGGAACATAGACTCGGGGAAATATCTGTTGTCTCTTCTGCAGCGTTCAAGTAATGAGAATTTTGGATAGACAATAGAAAAGATTCATTTTGTGAGGTTGTTATTCTGAGAACCGTCCAAAGCTGAACGGAAACAAAAGACGATACAATATTTTTAAATATCTGGTTTAATAAAGAAGGCAAATAAATTATTGAGCTGAACAGGACGCAGGAGCCTGTATTGCTTGAAACAAAAACAAAGACTGATTTACCATTACAAAAACTGATTTCAGACTCAGATCCTACTGCTTTACATCGGCAACACGCAGCGGGTATCCAATAAACAGTCAAAGAGATATTTGGGACGATATTCAAAATTTATTTTTAACTGAAATTCTGCAAATACAGCTCTGGAACCTAAAGCGGCTTTATAATTGTTCCCGTCATCTCTAAATGTGACGTCCTTGTTGCTGTAGTAAGTTCCTAGACTGATCTGATGCAACCCTCCATGCATTGTTTGAAAGTCTTTTCATTTCCACATCCCACTACCTCCATAATCTGCTTAGCATCCCTCTTCTGTTCTTACATTACATAATTCCCTCTAATTCTAATTTTACAAGACCCTCATATCTCATAACGTGCCCGAATAATCTATCCCGTCTCTTGGTCAAAGTCTTACATATTGTCCGCTCTTCTCTTATTCTGTTTATAACTTCCTGGTTAGTTACTCTATCCACTTCTTCAGCACCAGATTTCAAAAGATTATATTCTTTTCCTTTCTGTTCCTCCTACAATCCACGTTTCGCACCCATATAACGCCACACGAATATTTGTAGTAATGATTTCCTAATATTCATACTTATTTTAGCCGTAAGTAAATTCCTCTTTGTGCCAAAATTTTTCTTTCCTCTGCTAACCTACTGTAGTTATTATGCTGCAAAAATAACCAATTTACTTAACTTACTTCAAAATGTCCCTTCCCATACATCTTCCATTGTTTCTCATACTACACTCCATTACCTTGGTTTTCCCTCTATTAGTTTTTATGTTGTACTCTTTATTCGGGACCACGTTCATGCCATTTATTATGTTTTCCAAGTATTCTTCTGACTCCACTATTGAAAAGACGTAAGGTTTTAGTTCTACTGGCATTTTGATTCCTATTCCATATTTTTTTATCTTTCTTCATCGCCCGTTCTATATGTATTAAAACGCACGGTCTGTTCAATACTAATTAATGCTGACTGACATCTGTAAAGTTTATGGATACCTTTTTTTTTCGATATTTTACACCTGTCCTCTTTAAAATTCTTACTAATGCCTCGTGTAACTGTTCATCAACAAATGTAATTAAAAAAGATATTAATAGAAAAGTATAACGTCATAGACATTCCTGAGTCTCTTTGTATTATTGTGTATATTTTACGTTTATTTATTTAATTTAATTTAGAAAATTTCTGAAATTATTCTGAGACAATACCTACTTTAGTTACCAAAAATGATAACATGAAAATTTTAAAATTTTGGTTATTTAAAGTGTAATGTTTAGTTGTAACAGAATGTTCTACAAGTGCTCTTTAATTCTAGTCTTGAGGTCTGTTTTTTTTTATCCTATATATAAATCTGGGCAGACTGTATTGTGCTTGTCATGTGGAATAATAGGGTCGTTGCAATAAGTAGTGATGGTGAATTTGGAGATTCGAAGTATTTTAATTTTAAAGAATTAAAATATATTACTGAAACCGTTACGTAAAAATGTATAAAAGGTAAAAACTTTGAATACGTTGTGCATGGTTATCCGTCGTACAGATGATCTGTAGCCTTTTGACAGTAGAAATCTATCCAATCATTAGGATAGCCATTTGTGACCAAGATAACAAGTGTCTTCTTCCTCGGCTCTGCAGCCCATTCAGGATCTTGGCCTACCTGGTTGACTGCGGACTGTTATCTTAAATGACAAATTCCAAATTTGAAGTAACACGTGGTCGGCGTATGGATTCTCCAGAAGATTAATTAAACCTAGAATGAAAGAATACAAGTAGATATATAAACTATCGATGGATGAACAATCTGTTATAACTGAGCATTGTACTTTATATAACCACACTTTTGGTTTTTATCATATAATACTTTCAGTTAAGGAAATTAATTACTGTGTCACAATAATTTCAGAAACTGTTCAGATTAAATTGAATAAATATACCATTAATGCCCAAAGTGTTACAAACGAACCTTTATTAATTTTATTTGGTGTTGAAGTTCTATGCACGATTTATACAATTATTTTGTCCCACCTTAAAGTGTTCCACGAGACGTGAAGGAAATGTAGTAGAATGCTTTGTCATGTATTAGTTCAACTTTTTGTAAACTACTATCTTGTTTGTGGCCAATAATCGTAACAATTATTCGTATATATATAGGAAGAAACCGCCATTCTTTTCAATCGATATAGACGTGTACTAAAAAGAACGAGGAATCGAATAGAGTAAGCGTCTGGGATTCCAGGAGGAATGAGAGCATAAAATGAAGGCTGAAAGCTTCTTATGTGGAACGTAACAACGAGAATAATGGGCAAGCCATATAAGATGATTACAGTTATAGAAGGATGTCGTAGGGCTCAGTTATGTTTTCCGTTGGTAACTTGAAAAATAAATACACTGAAACAGGTGAAGGGTCGATTATACTAGCGGGAAGAACTGGATTACCCAAAACATTACTGTAGGTAAATTTCGATTGATTCATGAAATTAAGCGAGAGTAATTTATAGATATGCGTCATCTTTCTCTGTTTACTAGAATTTATTCGTTCGCTCTGCAAATTCGAAATTATTTGGTATGTTTCGTTTATTTAGTTATATTTTGAACGGTAACTATTCAAGTAGCATTCTTAGATTTTTGGCCAGTAAAGTTTTATCGCTTACCTTTTCCGCATTAACTTATGTTTTTAATAATTCTGGAACAGCTGGACGAAGCTACTTTATTTAATTTATTTTTTGCTTTATGACATATATTACAGGTATTTTTACCAGAAACAACAGTATAAAAAAGTTTCACTTTAAATTTTATAACAGACAGTTTCTTTCGATAATTGCATCTTCTATAATCCATATACATATATTTTTAGTATTTTATACCAATCGACATTATTATCTCTGGGTAATTAATAGTTTATCATCACATTTAATGAATTATTGGAGAGGACATCTGAATTTATATCTATCGGACTTAAGACAGTATGAGTTTGCTCTATTTTTATTTTATTTAATTGTATGTACTACACAGATGTTAGTCCAATTTAGTAGATACCATGAATTTGTTACATTATAAGTGGCAACATTCGTTATAATAGTGGACTTTATATTAGACTAGATGGATGCCCGGTAATTAATATATATCAGACCAATATAGTACTTAATACCACAGTAATCACTTTGTCTACACGCGATTGAATCATAAGGGAGAACGTCAAACTTTTTAAATTTACAATTTACGCCTACTATTTATCAGATTTGAATTTCATAACGACTACCACCATGACTCAGTATAATAATCAAGTAAAGAAATCACATTGTATCTTAAATAAACACAGATTTTAAAAATGTGAAAAATGTTCAATACTAAAAAAATCGAAACAAATCGCAAAAATAGAGTGAATAGAAGTGGAATTCTTTAATTGAAGCTGATTAATTGTTTAAAGCTAATTTAGAAGAAAGACAAGAGTTCCTGGTCCGGTCGACATTTTTCCATTCTTTTTTTCCTTCTGAATTAGCTGTAAGCTATTAATGAGCATCAATTAAAGAATGACGCTTCTTTCACTTGGATTTCATGCACCTTTGATAAATTTATACAATACGCGTTCTTCACTGTGGTCCTCCTATTAGGTTGTGAAGAGTGATTAGTAAATTGTAGGTGAGCCTGGTTTGGGCTACAGGAATGGATCGATGTTATATCGGTCCTTGGACGTCAACTCGGATTAGCTGAGTGGTAGAGTACCCGCTCGGAAAGCGGGAGGTCCGGGTTTCAGTTCCTGGTCCAATCGACATTTTTCCGTTTTTGTCTTTCTTCTAAATCACGAAAAATATTTATTAGAATGAAAATATCTGCCGTTTTTTCGTGCCGTTTCTGCATGCACCTAGAGGAGATTTAGTTGTGTGTTTACCACTACAGTCCTTGCCTGCTTCCCGTCGCATGGAAGGGGTCTACAAAAATTTGCTCCGTGCGTTTATATTTGTATACGGTACATACACGCACAAAACACACTGAAACAGTCATTAATATGTATATGGAGAATATACTGGGTCTCTTTACCGTGAAATAATGTGTATAGATACATTTACATGTTCACGAAAAATGTAAGTGAGATTGTGCGGCTCCACTCTTTATATAATCGGTCTGCATTGCGACTTATAAAACATTTTGCATCTATATATAAATAAAATAAAGAGGTATGAATATCTAAATAAAATTATACATAAATTTAAGCACTGCTTCTCGCTTAACAGAAATTTAATTATCTCGTTTGACAGGGAATATGACGGAATAATCTATCCTGTTGCAATTTCTATACATATTTATGGAAGGTTCTTTTTTTTGAACTAAAAGGGCGTGTGAAGGTACCTAAATATTCAAAAGATCGACAAAAACCAACTCCTGGCTGAAAACTGTCCTTCACCAATATATCACAGCATGAGGGACAAACATGAAACCGCAGAGCAGATCATTGTTGTAAGACCTTTTCTACTCTGAAAGTGGAAGAAAGGAACGTAAATCTTCAAAAGATCGAGAGAAATCGTCTCTGTCATCACTCCTTCGCACCAAAATTTCACGGCAATCAGATGAATGGTAAAAGAACGCACGAGGAAGAAACTTTTAAGTCAATATATAAAGTCTGCAGATCGCCTCATACATTGCTTTTTATTTATATAAATTAAACATTTTAATTCTATCAACTTTCTGCTGAGGAAATAGAACATTTTAATTTGAAGTTAGTTACAAATATAAATATAATGGCATATACTTAAAAATAATTAACTATTAGAACTACACATGAATAGTAAAATAAATAATAGTAAAATAGATATTTGAAAAAATACATTGCATAAGTTTATTGAGAAATATTTTTTCTAATGTGAGCAATGCTATATACGTTCCTAAGAGTTGATATGTTAGGATTTTAGAGAAAGAAACTCTGAAAATGGAACAAAGCTTATCCGAAAAGTGAGGTTAAAAATTATTAGTTGCATTGTTAAATTCACAAAATTTCGTCAATACACCGCGCTGCACTTGAATATACAAATTCAGAAAGTTGTTTCCGTAAATATGTATCTTCCCAAAGACTGGAAATCTTGTCTGATTGACTTGAAATATCGGTTGAACATACAAAGAGATACTTAATTTAGGGGGTATTGATTGCATAGGGCAGTCATTCTTTGCATAGGAGCTTTTGAGGTGGTAACTGATTTAATATTTGTTTTATAAAGAAAGACCTTGTGAATGTTATTAAACGATGGTACATGAAAATTAACGTAAGGTAAAACTTGTTCCTGGTTATATTGGAAAACTGTAATGCCTTCTGGAGACAAACAGGAGGACGTAACAAAACTTGATTATAACAGGAATTTTGTCCTCTGTACACAAAAGCGGGGAAGGGCTTTGTCTCTGACGTGGTAAATTACTTTGAGAATATCTCAAGTGCGTTAAATTTAGCGACAATTTAACAGAATTTATATTCATTAATGGTGAGTCAACGACGTTCTCGCACATTTTTGTACTCTTTTCAGATTTTAATTAATTAATTAATTAATGGAATAATAAAATATTTAATGTAGGAGTTTACAGTTACTTAAATATAAAATTTGTTTATTACTTTTTCCAGTCAAATTTATTTATTTAAATTAGCGAATAATGACTCTAGGGTTCATATTCGCATTAGTTCAGTTTTTTCTTTCTGTAAAGGAAATATTTACACACAGTTAAATTTAGAAACTGATTATGTAAACTAAACAAAGACAAAAGTAAGTAGACACAATGATAGGTGCCTCCAGAGTGACTGCGGGGCTCACCAGATTACCTCGGGAATGCCTTGTATTGCCTCTGGTTATTTTTATCAAAGCTCTCACATGCCTAGACACCTTCACCTATTTTAGGAGGTATATGTACTGGGATCGAAGACCTTGGACATATGGCAAGAGTCGGATCAGTCGGCCAACTGCCTCCTATACCTTGTGGAGATACGGAGAAGGGAATGCTTCGACTCCACAGCAAACTAGTCTTCTGTCATTCGGAAGGGCGTGAGAATAGTACCCAATGCCCGACCTACCTGATGCAGGTTTTCTAGGGTTTTCCTTGCATCTCTTTAGGTGAAACACCCGGTAGGATCCTTAAACCATAGCCCGGGGGCCCTAGTTAACCATTGGCTACCTTGCTCTACCTCCCGCATCCCCCCATTTAAATTCCTTTCCTATGCTATTAAAGTGGAGTTGCCTGTTTCAGGATCACCCCCATGTAGTCTGTTAACCCATAAAAACAAAACAAAAAAAAGTAAGAAGCAAAAGCAAATTTACCAAACTATTATAATATTTTGTCATTAAAATTATTTAATGCAATGTAGGTAATAATTGTTAATGTCTATCTGTCAATCGCTAACCATTCGGAATCGTGCCAGAATGTTGGGTTCTATATTGGCTAATGTGAGAAATATAACGCCGGAAGCGGGAATGGAATGCGGGTTCTTTCTAATGCGGGTCCCTGGAGGAACCTATATGATGTTAAATGAATTGCTCAATATTTTCCTTCTGAAAGTAAAATAACATTTATTAAAATTATTTTATTTTCTTTCCGATTGGAAGATAACAATATTAACTAGATATATTTGATTTAATAATAAAGTAATTGGATTAAACTGACTTAATATTAACAATCAAATACAAAGAATGGCCAAAGGTCAGAAATGGAATAGTCTAATTACAAAACGCATCGTATTTTAAATATATTAATTTTAAATATTTTAATTAATGAACTGAGGAGGTCTTAAAAGTTGTGGCACGTAACACTTTCTAATCGAAATTTTCTATTTGTGACTTTTAGCCATCCTTTCTTTTATTTTATATATATTTGATTTGCTTTAATTGTGGTCGGGTTGATATTAGAGCCACCTCAATAACAGAAAATAATTCAATACAGTAAAATAACGTCAGCTGATACGTTGTTTAAAAATATTATTAAGGATATTGATGAAAGGAACACAAATAGTCGAAAAGAAAGTGAATTCTGCAATTTTTTGCCTTATTTTATCACGTTTATTAATTAAAAGGTCTTTTTCGAGTACATTTTTTAACTACAGGCGTAACTTCTTCAGAAGGAGAATGTTCTTCTTCCTTGACTCTGCAGCCCACTGAGGGCCTTGGCCTTCTGAGTCGACTTCGGACTGTCATATTACATGAAACATTCCATGTTGGAGTGATACGGGGTCAGCGTATCGATTCTCCAGCAATCTTAATCCCATTCTCCGTGACCATGACGACACAAACATCCAAGCTCGTGCCAAGATTCTACACCGGGATATCTGTGTTTTTTTTCGTATAATAGACGAGATCATTAGCACAATTAATGTGATGTTTATAACGTATTTTAAATTAAAATACTGATCGATAAAAATAATGTTCCTTGACGTCGGTTGAAAAAGTTACCTGATGTTAATTACAAGTACGTCTATGCTTCAGATAAAATTTTCGAAGCTGTCCAGAATTATATTACCAAAAAGTGAAATCTTAGTTGAGTAACATTTTTATACAGTCGACCTTCTGTGTACAGAAATTAAATATTAATAAAGGGGGTGAGTACAATCATTTTTCCTAGTGGTATTTTTGCCAGAGACGCTACGTTACTACACAACTTAAGAAAAGCGTGCCTCAGATTATCATCTCCGGACATAACTGTGCCAATGGTTTCTTCACAAACCAGGGAAAGAAGTTTGATTTTGTTTTCTGACGAGGTCACATTTTGAGGCGAGGGTTAGTTTAGTTGTTACAAGCAGCAAACCCGGGTGTCATACAGGCGCACAATATCCAAGAGACTTTTCTGTTAACGTGAGGTCTGGTACTGTCGGAGATGTTTTAGTTGGACCATTCTTCTCGCCATTCTTGTATTTATCTCATGGCAGCGGTGAGGCGCGAGGATCACTTCGGTTTCTCAGTTTTCTTTTTTCAAATTTCACACTAACGAAGCGAATGTTTGTACTATTTCCCCTTTTGAGTTTGTGTACTTCTGTTACACACTGTAATTCGAAAAATTCTCAGTTTCTTTATCTTTTCCGATTTCAAACTATATAAGGGACGTGATACGAATGACATTAATCCTTCCGATTATTTTTAATTAGGAATAAAACAAAAATAATTTTCCGCTTTTATTACGTTGAATTGTAGTACAGAACTCATGCTCATTAAGTTGGAGCTCACAAGTAATTCGTTATCTTTTATTTTATAATGTGTTAATTACTGTACGATTTCCCAAGTATTGCGATCAAAATTTTAGATAAAGAGACAGTTTCCTGGTGCCATAATTATAATTAAGAAATTTTTACCAGCAATCCATATATTTTACCTTTGCAAATACACGGCATGCACAGAATTTACCTTTGGTGTTACAGCACATTACGAGCCAGTAGCTCATTCCAGAGCCGACGGCCCATTTGCATTACACGAAATGAACTCTGACTGGGCGTCCTAACACCTTGTTATTTGCGCCGTGACGCTTAGACACTAATTGAGTTTACTACACTAGAATTCAGGTTCAAGGCTGTTTCTCAACTATTTTCATGAAACAATCAGCAACTCCAATCATAAACTCAATTCCTCACACAGAATATCTTCCGCTTAAAACAAATGCAAACATTTCTATACCTGACACAGGTTTTTTAATTATCTCCGCTTCTCTTTTAGGTAGGATCCTTAAACTATAGCCCGGGGGCTCTATTCAACCCTTGGTTACCTTGCTCCACCTTCAGTATTCCCCATTTTCTATTCCCTACCTATGCTATTAAAGGTGAGTTGCCTGTTTCAGGATCACACTCGTGTAGCCTGTTACATACCAAAAAAAACTTATATCGCTACCACGTTTGAAATGTTTTAATAATTTTGAATTTAAGGCCATTAGGGGAATTAATACTGTCATGTTCATAGTAGAAATATCATCAGAATTAACAGCCCTTATAACAGACAAACAGATAAACTTTTTTACGCTGTAAATTTTTATATTGTCCGTTATACAGATCGTTAATTTTTGTGTTATTTAAGTTTACATAGACGTTAATTGTTAGGAAATATAATAAAAATAAATTATATGTTACTATCTGTAGTATTGGCATGTAAGGATTTATTTAATGGTTTAAAATAATATTTTGGAAGGATTAATCGCAATATTTGTTTTCTAGGTTCATTTTGTTTTAAATGAGTGTTTGATGAGGTCCTACAGATAGATTAAAACCTAAAAAATCTTTAAATGTAAAACGATTATCAATATATTTTAATAGTTCTAGTTACATCGACAATAAACAAATAAAATCTTTTTGTATAATTAATTTAACATGGTAGTAACGCATACAGTACACAGATAACGGTTTTACTAACTCAAAACAAATGCTTTAACTTAATATTCAATTGCAGTTATGTTTTTATGTTCAAATGAAAACGAAGGCCTTAATTACGAAGCATTGTCTGAGTCGTGAATCCCTCCGAGACAAAACTACCTTTGTGTGTTAGGTAAGAGTGAATAACTGAAGGTAACCAGGCCAAGCGATGGGTCTGCACTCTGTGAGGCGGCGTGTCGCAGTCACCTTGAACACAAGCTAGCGTGTGGCGTTACAAAGAGTAAACTCGTTACACCTCGTGTACAGTTACAAAAATCTCGCCATCTAGACTCTACACTCTAATTAAACTAATTAACAAAGTATACGGGAAGGAACCAAACAGTTCGGTGATTTACGTCACAAAAGTGTAAACGTATCTTAACGATCATTTCATCTTTCAAGTTCTGTGTGTAAAATTAAATATGCAAAAAATATGAATTATATGAAATTTATGTCAGTTTACTAGTAAAAAACATAGTAATATTTAATTTATAAAAATAAAAAATCAAATGTTGATAAATAAAATTAGCTATCTTTAGTATTTCGTCAGGTAAACCTTTCCAATCCATGCCTGCGAGTCCAGATCGGTGCGTAAAAATAACGCGTTAATGTTAAAAGTTAAAATGGTTGATTCTTTAAATTACTCATGTAATGAACAAAATCAGACATAAGGAAGTACAACAAACCAATAATTGTCAATGCTTGGCTGATATTTTGAAATCAAGATATTGACTGACGTAGCTTGTTAGTTAAGTGATGGGCAAAGGGTTTAGAGAACCGCAATTTATGAACAGGGTATATAATAGAGCGAAGAAAATAGTTTACTGATACTTGGGTAAGAGCTATTATGAAATACGGAGCGGTTTATACAGAAGTAGTGGATAGAGTACAGGCTGGAAAGAGTTAACTAAGTCATACAAATTTGGAAAACGAACCTCATGCACGGAAATAACTTTCAGAAAAACAAATAAATATGTTTTTAATTGATACCTGAATTTACACAACTACCTAATGATGTTGATAAAAGTGACCACGGAGGCAAATGAAAAAAATACTCTGTTCTGAGCAGAACGGTATGACTGACAAAAAACTACTGTGCATAACAATTAGAATACCGAAAAATAAAATGTGTAGTAGACCTTCGAAGTATAGGTTGTCCATAAAAGAATATCACAGTTTTACTGGTATAATATGACAGCTTGAGACACTTTTAAACAAATCATACAAAATTTTGGATATTTACCCAGTTTTTATTGTGAAAGTTAAATATGCAGCACGTTATGCAGAAAACATCTAACGTAAAATTCTATTCTTCCCTCACTTTGGTTAACAAGTCCGCAGTAGTGGAAGCTATAGCCTCTTCAAATCTGTGTATCAACTCTGGCAAATCATTAGGCAGTGGCGGAACGAAGACACGATCTTTCATAAAACCACAAACGAAACAATGATATGTCGTGACGCGACGTGAACGTGGAGACCAGCGGAAAAAAATGTCATTTTTACCACTATGGACAATCCAACGGCCAGAGTGGTTTGATGTTCAACCTCCTCCTTGTTTCTAAAATAAAGATTTCAAGTTCACCTTCTAATTGGGGAAAGAGTTATTCGTACTACATAAATAGCTAAGCCTGCCCTGTTACGACTGCTGAAGCGGAATGATATGGTCCGTACACTTGACATAGCGCAGAAAACGTTAAATTTTGGGGATTATTTTTTGAAACAATTTCATGAGTATATTATGACTCCCAGATTCAAACATAATGAAGAAAGTCATCTTCCCACTGCAACACTTCACTTACGAAGTTATATCTCACAACAAACTCATCTGGCTGTAAATAAAGCACCGAAAGGACGCATGTCCAAACATTTCCTTAAAGTCTCTCACACTGACGTCTTTGACAACTGAAGTTCAAGACTTGCTGTCTGAACAAAATTCTCAGAACTACGAAGGAAAGATGCTCTGACACTGCCAACGTCCTCTTCAGACACTTTTGGTCATCCCGTGCTTCTCCTTTGACACACACACATCCTGTGGTTTACAATTGTCATCGGCGGACGCATTTTTCACACGGGAGATCGCAATTAAACCTTAAGCGTAACGCACGTTAAAATGAAATAACAGTTTCATACTTAGAAAACTGTAAACACAACACAGTTTACGTTTAAGTGTCACCTTTTTGAGTAAATGCATTTCAAGCTGGTAAACAAAAAGAGCGT
This sequence comes from Eucriotettix oculatus, assembly GCA_034510155.1. NCBI lineage: Eukaryota > Metazoa > Arthropoda > Insecta > Orthoptera > Tetrigidae > Eucriotettix > Eucriotettix oculatus. Next base: position 37,589,014 of record CM067379.1, on the reverse strand, counting down.
TCCTCGTGTGTGTGTTTACCTTTAACTGTATGAGTTACTCTTTAATTGTTTGACCTTCAAACAACTGTCTAGAACGCTTACAGTTGATTATATTAACTGTTATAACTTGAACATTCCTTCATGCACACCCTGTAAAATAATTACCACATCAAAACCGTAATATCTCATAAATTAATAGAGGCAGATTGATAGGACTTAGGTTTTGTGTTAGAAATACTTACCAATGTTTCAATAGATTATATGTGCAACGTCGGTGGCCCAATTATTTAGACGATATACTCCTTATATATATTCCGCGCATTACAGGTTTGGCGGAAGCACAAGCGCCTGTAATCAAATCTTCTATTGACATTAATGTGAAGAGTCAACAAACGAATAGAACATGCTCATCAAATGGATTTCCTTTGACATTGCTGGAATGCTTTGCGTAACATATTTAACTTGACTGCTGGCATTATTGTTTTCTCCCTTCCCGTTTTCTGAAACACAGCCTGTTCCCATCTATTACTTATACGGTTTCTCAATAATATGATGCAGTAAATTCCGTTTGTGGAATGTTTTGATTTTTGTTAAGTATTTCCACAATGAAGTATTTGCACAATGAAATACATTTAATAGAAAATGTTTTTCATTATTTTGGTGCCAACCTACACTTCACCAGGAGAGGGTAAATAATTTCTACTCACTTAAAGATAACTAATTCTTACAATTACATTATCAGAACATATCTTATACGACTTCAATTAAGTCTAGTTTTAACTTATCATGTGCTTGTTCTCTGAGCCAAAGAAATAACGTTTTTTGATGACATTCACCTAAAATATGTAAAGCTAGAAGTGCCATGCAGTAAACTTTGATGGAGTTACTTTCCCGTAGCGTACTATAGAGTATCCATACTTATAATACAAGAAGATAGTGGGAGGACAGGAAAAATTAAATTTATTATTTCCCAAGTCTTTTTTCTTTATAGTGAAGTAGTAATCTTGTTGAAAAGATCTTTCATGTAGTTTCACTTCTTCAATCTATAACAATAAATAAAATTGAAGTGTCTGTCCGGAAGTTTGTCTCGAATATGCTCTAAAATGTATCAACGGATTTCAATTAAAATTTGTGGACTTAAAAACACTAGCTTTAACTTAAATATTCGTGCATATTCCGTTTCGATATATTGCATAAGATATTAGTATATTCTCACTCCATCTGTTATTGCAGCAGTACTCGCGCCGTCGATACGGTGTGTACATAAATTTGTTTCAGTTGTGGCGTCAGGTAAATTTTAACATTTAGTACTTGCTCATTTTTTAAAACAAATTAAATAAAAATAATTTATCCAAATAGTTATATTCAAGTTCTTGTCTATGTGGAAGTTTGTATCGAATTGGCTCCAAAACGTGTGAAAGCGGGACCTGTTCAAAACCAGCTGCGAGTTGTAAGGTTTTCTCTGTAGCGATCATAAATAAATGATACCTTACAGTTTATATATTCAATGTATTCAACTTTATGAAAATTATGTTCCTGTTGTTTCGTTTATAGGGCAAAATAAAATGTGCTATTTGTTATTTTATATTAAGATCGTGTTAATTACTATACTTTCATACATTTAAAGGTTCCACAATGCCAATATCGATCATAACTGTATATATATTTTTAAAAAACCTTGAAAAATATAAACTCCCAATACTAGGCAATAATCCGATTATTTTCAACATACACAAAAATGCAAAACATTGTGCATGCTTTTGAAGTTGTATTCTGAAATGAGGTCTGCAACACAATACTACAGAAAGCAAGCGTGTAATGAGAAGTTTGGATGTTATGACGCCAATTCAGCTTCTATTTGATCCCACTTTTTTCCTTATGTTCGTATTCCTGTACATAGTCATTGAAATTGCTGCTGTATACTTTATCTCATTTCTTGCGTCATTATGCGTCGATTGTAAATAAACAACTACAAAGGAGTAACGTTGAGCAGGATAATGAGGCTGATTATGAAACGCAAATACAGGGTGACTCATGAAAGCTTCTGGGCAAAAAAAAACCAAAGCAACTCATTAATAAATATCTCTGCTTTTGTACCAAATAGAGGGAAACAAATTTGTAATGAACGTAGGCCACGTTGAATTTGTTACTACCTGAGTGCCCGGCGTTGTCCTGAAATTCATTTATATTAAACCACTACATTATTTTAATCGACAATGTCCTTGTCAAAACGTGATTAACTATCAATGTGAGAAACTTACCTTTTACGCTCCCTACTTTATGAGAACTGAATTTCATGGCAATATTTCCATGATAACTCGCTATCTTAATCGAGGAAAGAAATCTTCTGGTTCTTAAATAAGCACATGCAGTAAAATACATAGAAACTGTTAATTATATTTATATGAAGAATATGCTGTAAGCATTTGTTCGTCATTAATGAACGTAGACCTTCCCGGTGAATAATTCGGTTGAAATCTTCACGGTTAACTAACCGGGTCAGTTTTGTTATGATGTCATCTCTTCGTTATGATTAGTGTGACATGTATACATCTTCTAAAAAAATTGGTGTGCTTGTGGCCCTGGCCTTTATGTACCTCAATCATCTACACTGCGATATATAAAACTTTTTGCTAATTTATTAACTAATTTTTAGTATCTACTTAAATACAATGTTAGTTAAATTGAATTATTATATCCCAATTGACAGATGTATTCCCTTAGGTCTTGAAATAACGTTTACCTTGACGTAGAATGTCAAGCGTAAAAAATGCTTATGTATTAGTAACATTTTATTTAAGTTAAGATAATTTCTTTTATTTGTCGCGAACGTCGCCGCATTCACACGCAAGCACGCAGCGAATATACAGCTCGCATGACAGGCTTCATTAATTCATAATGTATGCTGTTGTAAGTAATATGTCTTTAGGGTAGAACCTATGAATGGTACAGGTAATCATAGGGGACAAACAACGACTTAGAGCAGAATTTAATATTGGACAAATTTTTGGGCCTGAAAAGAAGGATGGAACCTATGTGTTCAAAAGAAAGACAGAAGACTTCTTCGGGATGATCAATGTTAAACAAAAGATTTCATGGCAATTGAATGAATGGTATAGGAACGCCTAAGGGCACACATTATGACTTACATCGTGTTAGAGGTAGAATCTCTATCGAATGACCTGGAACCCGTATCTTTTTGGCCGAATGGAAAATACGCGTGGGAACTATTTCTAGAAGGTGTTCAGAGTGATGATGGGATTTTCCTTATGGGACCGTAATCTCTTTTAATAGGTTTATGTACTGGGGTCGCAGACCTTAGCTGTACGGCGAGAGTTGTCCGCTGCTCCTATTGTATCAATCTACCAGCTGTCTCCTAAATCTTGTGCAGACAGTGAGAAGAGAATGCTGCGAACTCACAACAAGCTCCTCTCCCGTCACTCGGAGGGGCAAGAGAATATTCCCCAATAGCCGGATCTATCTGATGTAGGTTTTCTAGGGTTTTTCCTGTATCTCTTTTAGGTCATCCTTAAATTATAGGTCGGGAACCCTAGTCAACCCTTGGCTACCTTCCACTTCACCGAAAAACGTCGCATACTTGCCTTTTATTTATATATAGACTGTTATGTTAATGACATTTTAATCCGCTAAAAATGGCAATAGTTGGATACGGAACTTCTGTACAAGACTATTTGCGAATTAGTCAATATGAAATCTTGAATTAAATCTTTTTGTAATGGTTTCTGGTTGTCTGACCAAGGAAACTTAGTTTTATATTCTTTTAACTTTCTCAAAATTCTGTATCAGCAAATCCGGTAGTCTCATTAAATCGAGTACAGTATTCAATGTTTCAAGAGAAATGCAAATAGACTCATCTCTTAGCGTTTAAATCCTCAATACCTTAATGCGAAGGTTTATATTAAAACTGCCGTCAAGCTTATCCATATACTATATTTTGTAAAATGTCAAAAAATTTTCGAATGAAAAAATTTAAATTCATAATTTTATTTCTTTAATTTTAATATTATGAAACCTGTACATAATTTCCAGACATACAGTGAGTAAAGTTTGATGTATTGTACGGGAATCTAAAATAATTGATTTACCAATTTGGGAATTATAACAATATTTGGTCTTTTATACGTCTATTCAGATTATTACGAATTATTTTTTAATAATACTATGAAGCGCAACAGAGGTCATTATTAACATGATAATTTTAAGATTTATCGCCTTCTCTGAACTGTCCCTGTAGTACTAATTAAGTACTACACACCACCAATAGTTACGTTTTTCACAATTTGCAAAAGAAATGCATGGCGAATGGAGTTCTACTTGTGTTTAAATGAGTTTTACTTGGTTAGGCTTGAACACAAAAGGCAAAGTTTTATCGACAACTTTGGAATGGTGTCGCCGCGCCTCCTGCGACACAGAATTAATTTAAGGGCTTGAATTGACGAGCTTCTTTCACGCCGCTGGAACTGTGCTTTCAAATATCGCTCGTAACTCTCTTATCATCCCCAATTTTATTCTATTTCAGAGTTTCATTTATTAACTTAGAATTCATTATCACGAACTCAGCAGTCGTGTGATTGGCGAGGTGGATGATATAGTAAATTAATTTGTTGTTTAATAATTTCTTTTACATTTGAAAATAAACTAGTCGACATGGAAAGAAATACATTCATAAAGCATTAATATAGTCCCTTAATTATTACTGTAATGAAATTACAACATCGCTTTCTCAATTTCTGAAACGTTACTGTGTGCAACAATTTATTTGTCTGATACCTCATGATAGTTTTTAATCCGTTATTGATAAGTTAGAGAAGAAATACACATATTTGATATGCAATAACTGTAAGTAAAAACAAAAATTTCAAATGTGAATGTAATTATCATATAAAATAAATCTGTATTACCTACATATCAACTTTCCACCACCTCATGAGTAACAAATATTAATTACACACTTTATTGACACACTTAGAGTTGCACTAAACACAATTTTTTAAATAAAATATAGAATCACCATTCCCCCACAATATATTATTTCTCAATTAATCAGTATTAAAATGACTGTATTCTTCTCTTTAAATCAATTTCCAATGAAAGAAACCCCTTTTTAGAACTGAACAAAATTTTTTAAGTTGCTTTCGGCATTTGTCTCGCCATATTCATCTATATAACATAAATATATATTTTTATTACAATGATCTTATTCAGAATCTTACAGTTAATTAAAAAAATTTACCATCTAAAGTAGATGTATCCATGTCAATTGCTTACCCTAGATATAAAAGTTTTAAAAATAAATAAAATTTTATAAAAATATGTATAAAACACATAATTTATACGTTCATTTGTACTCGTCATTCCGCTAAATTCCTCGAAAAGTATTCCACTCATTATTATTATTTTATATAAAATTTACATATTCTTATGTCTTATATTATTTACCTCATTTTACGTTTTCTTATTTATAATATAAAATTTCATCATATACATCTGCTATTTATTTACAGCCATTTTACATTAATATTTATAATATACAATTACATTTAATTAATATGCCTTCCCCTTCCATCTTCTTTTGTTTTATTCATTTTAATTCTATACTCGAGTTCGACTCCTGTCAAGGACTTGATCGGTTTTGGACGTTCACTGATTGAGTTCCTATTACTATGAAAATAAGATCACCTATAATGGTAAAGTAGTCACTAATAAATAAAATATCTTTAACAATAGTTAAGGAGTTTTTAAAATTTCAGGATAATTTGTTGATAAAGACAAACATGGAATTATTCAGTTCTTCTTGGTAGTTTGTTTACTTTCTCTTAAAATAATGACCAGCCACAGAAAACTAAGGGATGAGAAGTATTTTTCTTTGACAAAACAATAATAGAATAGCCGTGGAGAAGATTGAGAATAAAAAAATAATTGAATATGTAAGGGAAATTATTGTCTTTGATGTCTTTAAACAATAAAACCAGAACATCTGCATATATAGTTAATCTATAAATTAATTGGTTTTTCATTTAGATTATAAATACATTATTGAAAACGTACCTATAAAATATGTAATTAGTACATGATTTTCATATGTAGAGAGGAATAATTTAAAGTTCCATATCAATTAATTAAAGTATTGTCTAAAATAATGATTTTAATATTATTAATTATTTTATGAATTTAATTTATGATATTCATGGTCGTGAAGTAAGGAACAATTAGCATCAGTGGACCGAAAAATTTAGGGATTCCGTTTCCAATTCCACATGTCACCGGAAATGGCTTCACGTCATAACAACAAGCGAGTTTTGTACGCAGTAATGACACGAACCAGTGAAAATTTACGTTGTTGTGTATGGCTTCTAAAATTAACTATATGCTTTGCAAGGCTTCAATTGAGGCATGTCCACTTCCTTAGCAAATACTATTATTTACATACATAACCTAACTTATCGTTTATTGGGGATATATTTAAGAATTGATACGCTTATTTAGGGCGCCAATATATTATTTATTTAAATATGGCTTAAAATGTCGATATATTTATCTGGAAACCTTAATTTTTGCACTAAAAGCATAATACATATTCTGTTAAACGTGCACACACCATGGTTTAGAAAGTTGTAACGCAACAAGAAATGTATATATGGTTCCACTCTCTCCTTTTATTTGAGTTATGTGGAAATTACTCAGTTCCACTGCTCTTACAACAATAAAAAATATTTTAGGTAAGCACGTCAATTCTCTCCTAATTTAGCAATTTAATTTGCCTGCAGGAATTTACATTTGGAAACAATGTCCACTTGCGTAACTTCATTACCGTAATGGCTGCCGGTGTAATCAATTTTACATTTTTCGTTTGTGGTTATTCCACACAGAAGGGATTACGATAAATCAGGCATATCACGATATCGAAATAAGTAATGACGGTTTAATTGCTCGATTATTTGATGCCATTACCAAAACTGCTTTGTTTATTTATTTTTAAATTCTTGATTGTTAACCAACAGAAAAGGACGGTGGGTTTTTTACAATGTAACGAGAGAAGATTTAATGCAATTCCATCAGACGAAAAATTAATCTCAACCGAAAGTTTGATAGATGATGGTCCTCTCCTGTTAAGAAAGAGAGAATTATGTGTTGATGGATGAAGAGTTTTAAACTTCCCAGCTGCCTCCGTCCAATAAATCAAATTTAAATTCTCGTTAGTTCCATGGCGAAATACTATTACTAATCATGGAATTGCACTAAAACTTATACCAATTTATACAAAATGCAACTTCTATTACAACTTTGTTTAAATAATGAATAATGAACATTTTGTCGATGTTGATGTTACATAAATATATTCCCAAATTGAATACAGAATTTGAATATATTGCTGTTATAATTACATTTTGAACCATATTTTATGTAAGTTAGCGCAGTACTATGGTAACTAGAATTATCATCTAGATTAATTGACATTTTTTGCATATTAATATCGTGGGTTCAAATACTTATTTTACACATTAAAATAGGGGGACCCAATTCTAGAGAATCAAACACAGTGGCCGAAAATAACTTACATTCCGATAGCAAATAGTGTTCCGAGTATTTACAGTTCATGAGAACTGTGGCATTTAATTCTACTCTGTTAGTGGATTTCGAGTTACGTCAAACTGTTCAGAAAAATATTTTTTGGATCTAACATTGTATATCAAATTATTTACGCCTACGGTATTTTAGATGAATTACAAATTGAATATTTATTTCACGAAGAATGTATAATGTATAAAAACAAGAAAATCGTCACATTTAGATTCTTGTACAAGTACTTTGTGTACAGAAAATAACTTAACGTAATCAACGTTTATTACAAAACTAAACCTTCGGTAATTTCCAATTCGAAATTACATTAATTTTTTCCACCTGTGATGATATGAAAAAGTGGCGCTTGTAAAATAAATATTTCTTCCCAATTCTTTTCAGGTTTCTAAACGACATAAATAAAAGACAATTCTAAAAAAAACAGGAGATTGGGCACTTAATAACAAAGTGGAAATAAATTGTAGTAAGGAAAAGCATTATGTTTAAGCTAGTTACAGTGCCAGTTGTAAATAATCGTGTTTAGGTATCCCAGTTACAGACTAATACTGCAAAATTATAACTTCAGTATCACACACACACGAAAACTCGAATAGAATCCTTATTTAGAAGTTATTCATTCTCGGCCACTTAAGATTTCGTTCGAATTTTGAATAAATGAAGATTCATATATGTAATGAAATACCAATATTTCCTATATCTAACACCTCTCAATATAGGTTTGCGTGATTTTCCTTACAGTACATTTTATACAAGCTGAAAGATGGTACCAGACACAAAATGGTCAAAAATAGCCATTTTCAGCGCGAAATACCTTAAAAGGGCCATTCCTTATACCATTGGCTACTATAATCAACATTCACCATTTTGGGAACCTGGTGTTTTAAACTTATAAAAAAGGGTTGATTGTCACAGTAAATAAACACTTGTAATGCTTGTTCACAAAAAATTCCTTCACCTAGAATCGTATTTTTAACTTTAAGAATGATATTAATTTTGTGTGCAAATTATTGTGCACAACTTTGAGCATTATGTTTTTCACTAATAACACAATCTAATAGATACTTCTTCATGGATTTTAAGTTGCAATCAAGTGGTTGTAGCAAGTGATAAAAATTTCATGACCCACGTGATACTTTAACTATTTCTTTTTAAAGAAAGCGATGATCAGTTATTTATGGATCGAAGTTTTTTGTGTGAGAAAATATTTTATCTCGGAATTATACAACACTTCCATTGCGAACTTGAATGCTGATAAATTTCTGTCTGTCTCTCGTTACTTGATGGAACATGAAAAGAATAGTCCTTTGGAAACGTAATGGTAATACGTCGTCTACTTTTCGTCAGGCTGACGTATAATATAGGCATCATGAGCTGATGTCGCGGCGCGGTATGAGAATGTGTTTACGTTGTCTGGTGAATGGAGTGAAAGTAAATTGAGTTCTTGCTTCTCAGATTTTTGTAAGGATAATATTGATGAAAACAAGTTACGTAATAATTTATTGTAAATAAATCGGAACGGAAAAAACCATCAACAGATGCTTATTTTAACATTTCTGGGCTGAAACTCAGATCAATTATCAAGTTTTTTATATCTAAAACTACAAGAAACTTGATTTGGTTAGAATGTCTCTGCAAAAACATCAATTTTAATTCAATTTATATTATACAGGAACAATTGAAGCTCAGCCCTACGACCGTTAAAGAAACTTTAGAAGACAAGAATGGAAATATCTCCACCGGACCCGGGAATCAAATCTGGGACGTCCCGCTACCCTTCCGGTTGCTCTAACCATCTGAGCTAGTCCAAATAGACTGCCAGATGTGATTCAACGTTCCTTCACTCTTGTAAACCTGACTCGACTCATCCACAGTTTAATAATCAAATTCTTTACAACCTTAGCTAGGATATCAAAATATCATACAAGTGTCAATATTATACCTCCGCCACGTTAATAAAATATTTATAAATATTACAACTCCATTATTGGTTCGCAAAGTTCAGAATCATTCACCTTTTCCGTGGCTGACCAAAGATCACCTTTTTAACAAGTTCCAATTTCACTTATGGAAAGATGATCTTCGTTTCTCCGAAATTTGCAACTAAATTAGAATAATACCCATGCATAAAACAAAAAACTAAGTAACACATACTTAAAAACTATAAATATCAAATAAGTAAATATGACGCAAACTGGCACGGAAGTTCCGTTTTATTGTCGCTTCTTGAAGACAGTTCTTGTAGTGGTTTTGACAGTTCAATGACGTCCTTAGAGAATCATCTCAGTTTAATGTAACCTTTAATGGACTCTTCTAAGATCGGATATCTTAAGTGGTTTCTTTAATAATCAAACCATTATTAAGTTGTTATGACTTCTTTCTGATCTCTCTACCTCTTCTTAATACTAAGTGAATATTTCTTTACTCAGAAGTGTACTACCAATCAGAGATTAACTCTTCTCTTTTGTAACTGTCTCCCAGATTCTTACTCCAACTTTCCAATGTTTTCTCATAGTTAATTGTTTAGAAATCATATTTTGCCCTGGGGGTTCTTTCTATCTTTCTATATTTCCCGTTGTGTGCCACAGTATTGGTGTCAAAATTAATGTTGGTGTTGACTTCTCCCTGCTTCTGGATGTTCCTACCAGGAGCCGTTAGCATATTTTTCATTCAGTCACACTCAATTTTCCCCTCACGACTCGTGTCTGTCAATTCACGAATTGGCTACAACCTCCTAGAAAAGTCTTTTCTACTTTCTGTTTTAAATATTTCGTGTCTCTAATTATATGAATTTTAGAAATATTAATAAAAATGTTCTTCAATATACCGAAATAAATTAAAATACTGTAAATATGTTCGTTGCAAGATTAATAATGAAAGCGCTGAAATGTTTAAGCTTATACCAGAGAGAGAATAGTATAATAGAAACGCCCAAGTTTTGCGGTTCGCATTATAAGGGCGTGCCCCTATGTACAAGTATCAGGTGCTGGAGTAGATCCACCCTGTTGAATTAGTAAAGCACACAGGTAGGATGGGCACTATGAAGTGTATTGACCCACAGAGAGGGGTGGATGCAGTTCTAGGTCATCACATGAAGACAAAGTATAATCAATTTTCCCAATCGTACCACAATTAGGTATTACTTTAGAGAAAATGATACTTTATGGAATAATATATTCTTAAGTCTTACGCCAATTTCTAAATTGATACATCGATTTTCGTGTTCTGTTCACTGCGAGATTAAATTGCATCTTTCAGTAGAAAAGCTTGTAACAGATAGCGAAAAATAAAATAAAAGTAATTTGCTCCTGAAGTTAATTATACTGAATCTATAATTACAATTCTCTATGGATGTAAACAAAAGCCACTGTAATGTAGTCTGATGATAAAACATTTGAAACCCAATATTATAAAAAAAAATTAGGTCAACTTAAATTTATGAAAAATACAGTTGTTATATATTTATTCAAATCCAGAACCAAAGTTAATCATAAAACTACAAACGATCTGATCAAGGGAATTAAAAATATAAAACGTTTAAACATGTACTTTTGAAAATTCCGTTAAAATGAAATAATTTTTCAAGATAGGTCTTACTTTGAATCTCTTAATATTACTCACGGGCCAATAAATGAAATTCACTGTCGTAAAACTGTCTAAACCCAAAAATGAATCAGCAAACGAATACTTAGAAAATCAGTAAAAGAAACTCATGATATGCTTACAAGAGTTTACAATAACGTGTTGTCTCCTTTAAATGTGTTTATATGGGGATTAAATGCTTTCAAAAGCTGAGGACAACGCATAAGACTGGTTGGCCTGCAACTGCACGAATCCCGGACAGCACACAGATAGTTAAAGGCAAATTTGTTCCAGAACCGTCGTATGACCGTGTGTATGATAACAGAGGAAGAGAAAATTAGTCGTGAAATGGACCACTTCATACTGATCATAGGGTTAGGGTAAACGCAAGCTTTGTTCGTGAATCGTGTCTCAAGCTTCGACGTCGGAACAAATGCAACTTCAGCTTGAAACATGTGGAGACCTCATCGATACGTCTCGTTGGAATCCCAATTTCCTGAAAACCATCATCACGGGCCTGATATATGACCCCAAAGGCAGGTGTCAAAGGATGGAGTAGCGAGGTCCAGGTTCACCGAAAAGCAAAAAGGTACACAGTGTCATCCAACGTCAAGACATTGCTGGAGGTGTTCTTCGACACTGAGGATCTATTCCCTAAAGAATTCCTCCTCGAGGACACTACGTTAAATGCTGTTACGTATTTGAAAATAATAAAATGTATGATTCAGTGGATCAAGTGGGTGTGCTTCAAATACGCCGAACAAGGTGAATGGACCCAGCTCCACGACAATTCCCGGCCACACGCTGCCTTTTTCGTGCAGAAGTTCGTGGTCATCAGGAGAGTTGTGTCAGTCAAACCTCCTCAGATATGTCTCACCAGAACTTTTTTATATTCTCCTGAACGGCCGTAGGTTTTTGAACTTTTCGTGCATGCGACCCAACTGAAGTCAATACACCAGGATTTTTCAGTTCATATACAGCCGTTCGCAGAAGTACGTAACAATCAACGGGAATACTTCAAAGCCATATAGATGCATTCGTCGTCTAGAAAGACGTTGTACCTTGGTAGGCTACAGCGACGACGTGGCCGATGTCAATATAGCGAGAAACCTCGAAAGGGTTCAGCGAGTATGGTGATACAGTAGCATTCCTGAGTCTCACGCATGCAGAAACAGATGCTGTCTATAATTTCAGCAAAACTTTTATAGGTTAAATAATTCTTGAAACGCCAAAGTAAATTCTTAACTCTCTCCTTTATTCTAGTCTACTACCGCGTGAGCTTTCGGATTTGTTAGTCATCTGAATTTAGTTTTATACAATCAATTGTGCATGTCAGTTTTTTTTAAAAAAACTTGTTAGTTTTACTTTGGTGTTCAAGTATTCAGATACGGTCTTTCTGACTATTAAAGGAATTAATACAATACTGATCTTCTGGAATAATATACTTCATGGATACCCATAAGGCAGAGAAAATAACAAATGTCCTGTGCAGACTTATGAGTTACATCACTGGGCCCAGACAGGGCAAGAGACGCAGAAAATTTGGAAAATGCATTGAAGAAGAAGTGCAGAAGACGAATGGCGACGGTTCAATCACAAACACATGCCACATCATCTCCAAAGCCTCACCTCTCGCAACAGTCGCTGTTGCGCTAATCGGTGATCAAATTAGACACAGACTCCCTTGAAAGTAAAAAAGACTAGTTACAGCAGGATAATAGATATAAAGAACTAACATCTTTTTCTTTATAAATTTTATTATTCCTTAGAGTGGAATTTTATGCAGTAAGTGATGTAGAAACGTAATATCCGGATATCGTATATACTAAGTACCGGAACCGATCGAACCCAGGATTTGAGTTCAGCTCAGTCAAGCCAACTCGGTTTTACATATAGATGACGCATTAGCTCGTCCAGGCGCACGAAATCTGCATGGAACGCGACGTTGAGCGTCTCTCAAGGTCCTTACTGAAACTTCATTGAAATTTTACTGGACGGTGAGCTCCAATAACATTCGTTCTGAATACTGTGATGTATTCCATCTACATGAACTGATGTTTGTCCGAAAACGACTTCCTCGTGAACTTTCAATGATGGCGTTGCATGCCTTTATACAGCCTCGTTGTAATAGTAAATGAAAACAGTGCTTTTATTCAATATGGAGGAAGTAATTATATATTGAAAACGGTGCAGCGAAATAGTAGCAAACTAAAGCTCTCAGGGAATTAGAGAAAAATTAGATTTTCTTTTTAGATCAAATATTCAATAAATATATAAGAGAACTGATAGAGTGAAGAAATGAAACCTTATTTAGTACGTGGTTTTCCATGGTATCAGATTACGGCCGTCCGTCCACATTTATCATCATCTATACCCGCATTAGAACTGTTGAAAAATCAAATTATCATATTTATCGTCTATAAAACTACGTGCAAAATATTAACAAAAATAGTATATAGGGGGATGGAACGCCAAATATAATTCGAGTTAGGAGATGATCAGTTTGGTTTTAGGAAGAATGTAGGGACAAGTGAAGCAATATTGACTTTGAAAATAATTTTGGTAGACAGGATAACAAAAAACCGACCTACGTTCATGGTATTTGAAAAATTTTGAAAAAGAGTTTGATACTGTGAACTGGAACACACTATTAAGGATTTTGATGAGCACTGGAACAAAATATCGAGAAAGGAGGCTCATAGGCAACCTCTACAGAAGACAGGCAGCAGGAATTAGAATAGAAGATCAATAAAAGAAAGCCGTAATAAAGAAAGGAGTAAGCAAGGATGCAGTCTTTTGCCAATGTAGTTTAACTTATATATAGAACAGGTGATGAAGAAAGTTAAAACACAATATGGGAAAGAGAAGAAATAAAAACCCTGCGCTTTGCCGATGATATTGTAGTATTAGGGGAGTCAGAAGAATACTTGGAACCCATAATGAATGGCATGAACGGGATCCCGGAGAAAGAGTTCAATATGAGGATTAATAGAGACAAAAGCAAGGTAATGGAGTGCTTGGAGTGTATAATTGGAAACAGTGTTACATTGGGAAGGGATATTTTGATGGATGCTAAGGAATTCTGTTACTTGGGAAGCGTAATAACTAGGAATGAAAGAAGTATAGTAGACATAAAGAGTAGGATAGCAGAGGCAAGGAAGGCTTTCGCGAAAAAGAGGAATTAAGTTACGGGTAATATAAATGTGAATATTAGAAATCGTTGATAAAATGTTCGTATGGAACGTGGCGTTATATGGGTGCGAAACGAGGTCGATAGGAGTTGCAGAAAAGAAAACAATAGAAATCTTTGAAATGTGGTGCGATAGCCGAATGTTGAAAATCAGATGGGTAGAATTACTAACGAGGAAGTTATAAACAGAATAGGGGAAGAACGAACAATATGGAGGACGTTGACCAAGAGAAGGAATAGATTAATTGGCCACGTTTTAAGACATGAAGGTCTTGTAAAATTAACATTAGAGTGAAGTGTTGGGGTAAGAACAGAAGAGGGAGGACGAGGATGGAATACGCTAAGAAGATCAGGGATGATGTGGATGTGTTAGTTATGCGGTAACGGAAATGGAGGGTTGCATCAGACCAGTCTTAGGACTGAACACCACAACAACAAAACTACGAACCTTATAAAGCTCTTATTTCTCAAAAGCACCATACATATTGTTGTATATAAAATAGTATACATTACAAGCTCTACTTTTAATAATTCATAAGTTGATGCAAACTTGAAGTATAAATACTCATCGAGTTGTGATACCATATGAAGAGAGATGCTCAATAATATTTTTTAACAATAATTAAAGTCAACGGTAAAGCTTATGCATTATACTTTTCATTTCTTTGTTGAATTAAATTCAACATAATTGCGTGTGCAATAAGATCCGAAAATCACATAGCTTTATGCATATTTATCAAAAGTTATTTTAGTCACATCGTCGAAATGTTTTTCTAATTTAAATGACGTAGGATCGATTGTTTAAGTTTAACATAATAGTTGGAACCGATAAAGTATCAATTATTTTGAACATAAATTATGTAAGCGTATTGGTTGATAATTGATTGGTTACTTTATATGACGAGAAAAAATTAAGTGACAAAAACAGAAGATTAATTTGAAGACAAAATCATTGGTGAATGTCGTACGAAACACTGTCACTTCAATGTCCCAGCAGCCATTATTCTGTTTTATCAATCGTGGCCATCCATACAAGTCGACGGGTTGCCTCTTTGACAAATGCCTGCAACTTTTCTCACGTCGATTTGCGATTTATCTGGTAATAAATCTCCAAGGCTTTAAGTTGCTGTGGTTCTATTATTTTCCAGGTTACACATCAATTTTGTGGGGGTTGAAGTGCTTACGAATGTTGAAACACAAATGAAGTAGTTACATTAAAATCATTAAATTGTGGTATATTTTAACATTTTGGTTTAGTAATTCTTGTACAGTCGTATGTAACAAATATTAACAATAAGGAATCAGACTTTAAAGGAAAATCTTGGTTTCAAAACATTCTGTTTTGAAAAATACTGAATAAATATTTTCGAACTGCATGAAAAACTCATTGTACTATTAATACTTTTATTTAATTCAATGGTAGCTAATTGTAATATTTAAAACTTTATATTTATAGGATTTATGATATGGAAGATATTTGTAATATTTATTTTAATTGAATTTTACTTTAGTTTCACTGGATGAAAGGATTATATCATTTAATGAGGTTCGTTAAAAAATATTGAATTTAATTGTAAAAATATGATTTAATATGGAAACAACAAAAGTGTTGAAACATGTAAAATCTCTGTCTTATCTTTGCATTTGTAATATATTTGGGGTTACAATGTTCAGAGATTCTTAGTTGTAATGTACGTAGCTGCGTGAACGTGTCTCTTGCTATGTGCTTCTGTAAAGCTTTGTATTCCTAAATACATGTATGAATATCACTTACTGTTTATTTACACGCTAACCTAACTCTGCACAGAAAAAAGAACGTAAGAAAATTAAACATTCCAAATTTATACTTTGATGATTCCTGTGCGGATTGGCCATATAAAATATAAGTTTAGGGAATTAGAAGACTGGTGATGTGATACTAATTGAGATGTAATATTTCAATATATATGAAAGTACAGCCAAAGAGTAAAATAATTAAAGGAAATATTTGAAAGACCAAGTTGATAAAAACGAAACTCACAATGCAGTTTATCAATTAAATTGTAATGACTGTCCATGTATGCATATAGGTCAAACTAAATGAGCCATCAGCACCAGAATTAATGAACACACATCCAATAACAAGCTTCAATGAGACAAACTGTCCGTCATTTCAAAAATATGTCATAGAATCTAACCATACTCGGATAATTTCCAAATATTAGACAAAGTCAGAAATTACAAATCTCGTTTAGTTTCCAAAATGCTTGACATTAAACGCAACACCAATTCACTGAGTGTAAAATCAGACAAGGATTTTCTCAGTAGTATATGATCAGCTAAATATATTTTTTCAAATACATACTGATTATCTTTGTTATATTTTATTGTTCTTTTCTTCTTGTATTCTTTGGTTTTACTTTTATATATTTGTAATGTAATAACTTTGTCTATTGTTAACTTAAGTTCAACATGAAGAGGATCCAGATCAGGATAGAAACATGTAGTTTTATTAAATTTTTGTTGGTTTAATTTTATTAATTTTTGTTTGTTTGGCTTCATTACAACATTAATTTGAACTTACAGACGTTAATACCTATTATATTGTAATGAATGTTTAATAACTATGCATACAACTGTATTAAAAATACAATTTTAATACCATCTTTTTTTCTTTAAATTTTTAGACATTGTGGGTGAAAAATGTTGATATTTTCACCTAATAAGGTTCCGAAAAGGGACGATACGTATTACTAATTTATATTTTTAATAAGGTATTATTTAATTTTTGTTAGAAGATATTTCTGATGAATTTGTTTTATTAACGTATTATTCCATGAATTCAGATAAATATGGCTATTTAATTTATTATGTCTACTAAGTTAAAGCACTATAATTAATTTATATAACTGTTATGCTAGATCCTGAATATTTTTCCCTATTGAAATGGCTTAAGGTAACGCGTTGTCCAGTATTTATCATTTTCTCTGTTGTCACATTCACGACATATTCGGGTGAGACTATTTAACACGATACCAAAATAGTGACTGGGAAAGCGAGCCAGTCAATGTTCATAGTACTCCGCTGCCAACGCCGTGTTCAATTATTTATTGATAGTTTGGTATGATTCATACTCTGGAGCTTCAAAAGACAATTCTGAAAGAATCCTCATCACAGTGTTTCCTGGCAGCCACGAGCAGTAGGCATACGTGCGAGTATACTTACATTTTATCTGTTTATAAAATTCCCCCCAATTCTATCGTTTTTATGTAATACGTAGCATTTTAGTGTCTCACTACAGAATGGTGCGATAATGACATTATAATTGCAAATTTAATTTGCGTCAGTCTTAGGTCGTCGAGGCGTGACCTGTGACAGTGTCGAGACGCTCCGAGCTGTCAGGCAGCGCTCTCTGCTCTCGAGGGTGCCAAATGCGGTTATCCCCAGCCGTGTAACTGTTGCTTAATGGGCTACTCGAATAAAGGGCAGCCTCTAAATGCGCTTGCCACATTGCAGTAATGCACGACACAGCCAACTGGAAAATGACGTCTGCGGATAGGCTGAAGAATGCGAGTGCATTTGCAGCCTGCCTCGTTTCCTCCTTAAACATATATTGTTGAAAATTAATCCCACAACAAATGGTGTATTACATATGGACGTTGAAGAAGATTTAAATGCCGATATATAAGCGATGCATTCTTCAGTGGCATTTAATCTCACTCGCCTACATGCGTTAAAAATTTTCCTTAAAGTCACTTGAATATCATCACAATTCTTTAATATTTTTAGAGAATTCTCTAATTGGTTAGCGAATTATGACAGTAGTAGTGATTACTGCTGAATGCAAACCTTTAAACTGTTAATCTCAACTCGTGTAATGACATTGTGCTAGACTCTAATAGTATAATTTAGTTCTGAAAAGCATGAAAGTGAACCATACGAACGATGATAAAAATGGTACAAAAATTATTTGATATTTTATTATTCCCGTTGTTCCTCTAAAAGAGAAATCATAAATCATATCATCCAAATCCTAATAAACTGCCTCTCTGTTCACTTTTAATACGAAAACTGTAATATCGAAATCATTACAATTTTTATCGCTTTCTGTGTAGAGCCGTAAAAAGGATGTTTGTCGATTATTTACTGCCACCCACCATCCGTAAAATGACAAATTATCCAGTATAATATTTTATTTTCTTGGAAAAAGATCTTGTTTGCAATGATTATCAACCATTTTAAAAAAGTTTAATATTAGATCTGACCAATTTCCACGGGGTATGTGTTAGTAAGTAGAGAAAATCTTTTTATGTAGAATGAAGGAGAGAATATCTGATAGATAGCCAAGAAGTATTAAATAAACATCTTTTTTTTTCTCCATGGCTCTATAGTCCATTGAGGGCCTGGGCCTGCGGACTGTCATCTTGCATGACACATTCCGAATTTGGAGTGACACGTGGTCAGCGTATCGACCCTCCAACAGTCTTAATCCCGGTCTTGTCGACCATGACAACACAAACATCCAAGCCCATGCCAGGATTCAAACCCGGGACCTCTGGGTTGTGAGGCAGCAACGCTAGTCACTACACCACAGGAGGTCGGCAATAAACATCTTTATTTTGGAAAATTTATAAGTAATTTGATAATAAATATTTTTTCCTATCAGTAAAATAATAGGTTTAAACATGTAGGATTATTTGATGTTCGAATTGGTATGGTCAGATTTTGGACAGTTGGGACCGATTTATAATTGTGTTTGCCTGAGGCTGAAACACGTAGTCTCTGAGTGTACCCAATCAGTCAGTCCAGAGTAGACGCAATCGTCACAGTCAGCAGGTTCAACGACGTTAAGGGTACATGATCTTAAAAGTCTTTGGAGTGGGTGGCTTCAAGGAGGAACGACTGCTTAAAAAATGATGCACTTGTTGAAAGTTTTAGTCTGTTCTGATGAGTTCTTCTGATCGAACGGAGATCCGGTCGCCAGTACCAGCAGAACTTCTCCACTTTTCAGGATCTTGTTGTATTCACAGAGAAGCTGGTTACCACGCTGAAATGTTCGTTTGCCACTGGTACCCTGTGATTCAGAAACTCATGACTAGTATTTCGTGTATTACTGTAGTTATTATCTCAAAATTTCATAATCTCCAAAATGGTGCCTAACATTAATGTATATATTTTGTAAAAGTAAACTATAGTTGAATGTTTCATTATAAAACTTTTTTAATACTTCAAAGTAAGTTATAATATTAAAATTGTGTCTTCCTGTCATTTTTGGTCGTTCACTCATGCCCGCGAAACTACTGCATTCAATTTGCTTGTAAAAATTATAAAAATATTCGAAAAACTGCGAATTAATCGGCTTTCCTTACATCTCATTTAATATCGTCGAACATAAGAATTCCCTATTTTTATGTGGATGAATCTACAGATCTAACGTTCTACCTAAGACCTAAATCTATTCAAGTAAATTTCATTAAATATTTAAATATGGCCATGTGTCGGAAAATATTCTCTCCGACAAAGAATCTCTTCAAAGCAGTATTGAAAAAGGGAATCCTATTGACAGCAGGAGCGAAGCTCTTTTCAGATTGAAATTGAAGTTCCTTTTTAATGCGATTCGTCGAGAACAGAAATTAATTACGTTCGAGTAGAGTAGTTTCTCAATTTATTTTTGTTTGTTTGTTGAATATATTATGTTTAATATCATCGTAGTGTGTAAGCGTTAACTGCAAATTGAATAATTTGTAGGGATTAAGATCTAGGAAGAAAAATACGAGTAGTCGTAAAATCCAAAAATTTACATGCATTTACAGATCCGGTGATGATATTTCTTATGGAGTTCAACAAATTATTGAGAATTATTTATCATATACAAAAAATAGGACACAATATTATGGCAATAAGAATATTTTGAGACTAGTTTCATGCGATACCCAAACTATTTCTTAAAATGTATAATTGGCTATGTGGGACCTTTTCTTGGGTTAACAGGTTCAATGAGGGTGATCCTGAAACAGGCAATTCCCTATTAATAGCATAGGAAGGGAATTGAAAAGGGAGGATGCGGAAGGTATAGCAAGGTAGCCAAGGGTTGACTAGGGCACCGGACTGTGGTTTAAGGATCCTACCCGGTGTTTCACCTAAAAAGATGCAGGGAAAACCTGCATCAGGTAGGTCGGGCATTGGGTACTATTCTCACGCCCTTTCGAATGACTGGAGACGAGTTTGCTGTGGAATCGAAGCATTCCCTTCTCCGTATCTCCACCTGGTTTAGGAGGCAGTTGGCCGATTCATCCAATGGGATCAGCGCACAACTCTTGCCACATGCCCAAGGTCTTCGACCCCAGTACATATACCTCACAAAATAGATGAAGGTGTCTCGGCATGGGAGAACTTTGATAAAATTAATCAGAGAGAATACAAGGCATTCCCGACATAATAAGGTGAGCCCCGCAGTTACTCTTATGTAGGACCCCACAGATTGTATTTATATGGATGACACACTGTGTGCCGCCCTCAAGAGATAATTTTTTATATTTTTAAGTACTTACAATACTTAAATAAAACTTCCATTAATTTTAGGACTAAACAGAACAAATAGATGGATTAATTATCTTATCCTTATAAATGAAATTCATCGTTTGTGTATAAAAAGCCCAAATTTCGAACGTATAGGTGTATGTATATATGTTCCGCATATAAATAAAAGTGCAAGGTGCAATTTTCGATACGGAAATAAGCACTGCAGGGGTGAGACCAACCATACGGGAAAGGGTGGTTGGGCCGGAAACTTTTAAGTACGTAGAATCGGCCGATATTTCCGTCTAATAAATAAAGGTAATGGAGCGTAGTGTGGGGAACAGTGGAATAACAAAGGGTTTTAGATTGGGCAGGAATATTTTGAAGAACTTAAGGAATTCTGCTACTTGTGCAGTAGATATTAAGAGTAGGATAGCTCATGCAAGGAAGGCTTTCGCAGAAAAGAGAAATTTACTTACGGGTAATATAAGTGCGAATATTAGGAAATCATTGCTAAAAATGTTCGTATGGAGTGTGGTGTAATATGGGTGGGAAACGTGGATGATAGGAGACAGGAAAAGAATAGAAACCTTTTAAATATGGTGCTTTAGGATAATGCTGAAAATCAGATGGGTGGATAGAATTGCTAACGAGGAAGATCTGAGCAGAATAGGGTAAGAAAGAACAATATGGAGGACATTGACCCACCCGGCAACGCCGGGCACCCTGATATTGAAAATTAAATGCAATATAACAAACGTTTACTAGTTGATGTGAGATGGTCAAATCAGTCATTTTTGTTCAATAAACAAATCGATACCAATTAATGTCGATAATTTTTAGCAAACAAAATTATTTTTAATGTCATTAAATTATTGGATATAAATTAGATACTAGTTGAATATTTACAAAGTTTGTACAGGACAGAAAAAAAAATTTCTTCTCCAGTTTTAGAACAAGGAAACTCTTGTAGTCTTTCAGAGATAAAATTTATCGTCACCTACTTTATTGAAATTAATACAGCTTTTTGTTTTCAGGTGAAATGGGCCTAATTATTCGCTTTCAACTAAATATTTGGTGAGTCCAATTTTGAAACTTTATGAATAATGTATTTTATAACAATAATAGGTAAATTTCGTAACTAATTTAATGTCTTCTTGATGTTTCACATGTTCAGCACCCTAACTACAAAATTACCAAAAGTACCTATAATGGATATTTACGTTTAGGAGAATTATATGACATTGATATTCCCCTGGTTGGTCGAAAGTCGGCAGTGATTCATTAATTTTTTTAGTAAGAACGTTATTTCAAATCCTACATTGTAAATCATCAACTCGCAATAAAAAGTATTAAAACTCTTGGAATGATATTCAGCATGCATTTAATTGTATTTCTCAAAATAATTTAATGATTTTGTATTCTATTTAACTAATTAAATATTAATTTCGTCCATTGTTATGTGTACACGAATAAATATACCTACTTTGCCTGTTATTCTGACCCATCTATGTTCAATGTCGAAGGAGAATGAAAGCAAGTGCGAATACCTGAATGTACTCACGTTTTGAAACCACCAATAATAAATCGGAGAAAGTAATTAAATTGAAATTTCTTCGCCACAATTTTCTTTTATAACAGGAGTATATTGAGCATACTGTACTTCACTAATATATAAAGCACAAATATAAAATTTAGTCTAATGTATTCGTAATACTCGAGCAAAATCTCTACTCAGTGTGACTCTTTGACGAGAGACATGTGTGTTGGACATTCAGCATGAACGTAACCAATCTTTTCTTATTTAATTAAATATATCAATATCACATTCATAAATTTTATCCTTCTACACTTCTCCACACGAACTTTAATTATGGAAAGTCTCACACTACTTTGTGCATGCGTCAGGTAAAATTTAAAATTTAGTTATTAATCATTTTTAAAAGCAAATAAAATAAATATAATTAATTGCAATCAATATAAATGAAATTTCTGTCTGTCTGGAAATTTGTATCGCATTGGCTCTGAAACACTTGAAAATAACTGCGAGTTATAAGGTTTGCCCTGAAGTGATAGTAAATAAATGGTACCGTACTTTTTATATATTTAATGAATTCAACTTCATCAAAATTCTGTACCTGTTGTTTCGTTTTTATGACAAATAGAAAGAACGATTTGTCCAAGTTCCGCCGAACGAAATCGGAATAAAATCATTCATTATGAAGTGTCGGTGCATTCAATTAAATTATATATAAATGCGCTTGTTTCAGCATTCTTGTAGTCATGAAGCACTTGAATTAATCAGAAGCGATGATTAGTAATGAAATTAATTAACTTAACACTGATTTGCTATTAGATAATTTATGGAATGCGATTAAACCCTATGTTATTAAGAGGTCAATTGAGTGTAATTTAAGCCTCAACCGATCAGTGCAGTAGGCTCTCGATAATCCGCGCGTGGTTTAACCAATTTGCGGCACAACCAGGCTAATATTTTTTTTTAGAGAAACAAAGGGAAAAACAAAGACTCCGCAAGATCAAAACTGCGGCACATATATTTGCTGTAGTGGAAGGAAGAAGAGTCAGTTGACAGAAGTGTCCAACACGGAAATTGTTCAGTTGTTACTGTTATAATGCGCAGTTGGATAGTCCAGTTATGTGTATATATATATTTAAATTTCTATGTGAGAAAATACCGAATTGTTTGTTTTTTATTATCATTATCGCAGGTTCTTCAATGTTATGGCATTAGGATATTAGTGATGTTAGATTTAAAGTTCACTTCAACTATAAATCTACAATAGAACAGTTTCTACTTAATGCACCGAAATTCAGAAGGTTTATAATAATGAACATAGGCCTGCAAGGGTAAGATCAGATCAGAATAATTAACGTTGTTCGTTTGATACCAGTATACCTAACTTGTATACAATAAATAAAAATACAGCCAAAAAGTCAGAAAACTATGTCGGAACTTCTATACAATTTCGATTATTGTATGGATATATATTATGAACAGGAATAGCAGCTATAGTTTTACAAACGCCTTGAGCAAACAGTAATTACCTGGAGTAGGTCTAAATTGTTTGCCACGGTTGTGGCAGAATAGTGTTTGCCCCCGCTCCTTCAATAGCTAATGGTCTCGGCAATACAAAGTTCTTGCCGCCCATTGTTTGTGCTTGTTCATCTAATAAAGCGTTATGAAGACCTAACAAAACGTCTCAGATCTGCCATAAGCGAATTAGAAAACAAACATAGCAAAGTGTCAAAGGCAGAATAGGCTCATAACCAAGTCCACTTATTAACGTCTGCGAATAAAGGCCTCGGCAACTGAAGTAAATGGACAAAGGTTTGTGCCTTTGTAAGGTATGATGACAGCAGTTTTATTATGAAACGTCTTATACAATCATAGTACATCTACTTGTGAGGTTTTAGACAGCAAATTTCTACTATCAGAAATTAACTTCATGTGAACAGTGAACCCCTGAAAGTGATAGGTTTCCAATATCATATTGTGATGAATTAATAAAATAAGAAAACGATCTTTATATCTCCGTCACACAGAACAAAAAATATATACAACAGCAGCAAGATTACAACAAATAATGCCGTTATATTTCCCTGTAAAAATTATATGTATCCCAGAGAATATCCCTCTAAATCACTGGTAAATATAATGGTTTTGATGTTATTACAATTTATATCGTTCTCATGTCACGATTATCTATAACCATCTTTCCCAACTGAAACAAAGGCGCATGCAAAGAATGTCTCTTTACATCGATCCGGGAATTAACAATTAAACTTCCGCGTTTACTCTTGGGAAATCTGCTGAAAAAAAAAGTCTCTCAAATAGTACTTTAAATTCAATCCGCCTCTTCATGCGGGAGCGCATTAACATTACAAACAATTTAAATAACAACGCAAAAGCGGTACAAAATAATAATAACGTAGTGGAACATTAAAAAAAGTTACTGGCATATACACCATGTCTCAACAATTTATCTAATACTTTTATAAATTTAAACACAACAAATGTAGGATATTAATTTTTATTTGTTTATTATCAACATGAGTGAATTGTTGTGCGATAGTTCAATTATTTAAGATGTATTTACTTTCATTGAATTATATTAGAAATATTAGAAAGGGTTGAGAACTTAAGAAGTTGTAACGTCCTCTTGAAGGCGCCCATTTGCCGACGTGCTAATCCCCTAAAGTGTGTCAGCACGAATCAGACGGGTAGTTTGGATTACCTGATGTAGACGAGATGGCTCTAATAATTAAAAAGTTTGTAAATCCGTGACCTCCTGCACTAGTGTCATTTCGTGGCCTAGGGTGCTGGACCAAACAGACTGACAAAATCAACAGTTTTCTCGTAATCGTGGCGTTGTGAAGACTGATATTCTTCTGCGTGTAGTCGAGCGATGGTGCAGAGAGGAGAAGACGCCGATGGTTTATCACCAATCAATACATCAGTGAAACGAGAGAAAAAGATGCACGTTAAGTTTCTCAATAGTTGACGCTTTTAGAGGTTTATATATCTCCCTATTTAACTTAAAAGTAAGATACCTGAGTATTTCTACGGCTCGCTATATGGCTACTCCTTAACAGAAATCTCATTTGGTCAATATTTGACTTTTTCTGAATAATTACTCTTAGGCGTTTTATGTTTAGCTTTTTAAATATCATTAAAACCCACATAATGCTACAGTAGAAAAAAACTTTCATAATAACAGGTTCGATAGCGGGCCGGAATAAAACCGTAACACTATTTGTATCGGGGAGTATATTTTCAAGATCTTCCATCTTCCATTGTATCTTAATTTTAGACTAGGAAATGTACTGCGTGGGAGGTTTCACAATGTACGATTGTAGGTAAAAAAGTAATTGTTCCCAATTGTTTAATGTTTTACAGTCGCAATATAAAAATTAAAAATGTATAATTTCCAATACACTCGCCCTATTTTTAATAATTTTCAATACACGCGACACATCCTTCCACGAGATATCGGGCGTCCTGAAAACAAAAGGGTTTTTCAGTTGAGCAACCAAGCCTACATTCGCCGCTTCCTTCACCTGTTGATCACTGGCGAATCGATGATCTCTTGAAACATTTTCAAGGGGACCAAATGGATGGTAATCTGAAGGTGGTTGTGCCGTATTTACGATTCTTCAAGTTTTGGAAAGGCTTGAAAGACAAGTTTCGTAGGATGCCCGTTGAAACAGCGTTTCTGACAGATGAGCTTGCGGTTTTAATTCGAATTGCAGGCTTCAACATGTCATTTCCCGTCACAGCAACATTCACAGTTTATTGTTGACACCTTTTCCAGGTTATGGGTCATTTCGGCCCCTGTTAGTGCCTAAATTTTCTTTCAGATGTAAAATTTATTTTTCACTGTAGGCTGGAGATGTTTCTATTTTGTTTCCTGAAGGTTTCTCTTTTCTTCGTTAACCAGTGATGATTATTTTCAATATAGAGATAATTGCATATTGTTGTTTTTAATTTAACTTGGGCAATTTTTTATGTTAATGTTATGTATTAAAATGTTTGATACCTTTATTATTAGAAAAAGAATTAGGAATGTGTGATCTGTTACGGGCTTTTTAAGTAATATCTTAATTATTAGAGAACTTGGTTTTCCCAGAGTAAATGTTGGAAGACGTTCTCTGGATTCCGACCGAGTAACAAAGTTGTGGCAAACAAACGTCGAATCCCTAGAATTGTAGCTATTATTGAATATAAACAGCTGATTATATTATCGTTTTCTGTTTCTAATGTGTAATTTAATTTAGAGTGAATAATATTTTTTTATAATGTGTCAACCTGTTACTCATCTAATATTATAAGTAAATTATAATTTATTTTTACCTAGTCTTAGTTTTGTGTTAGTATTATTAAAGTTTTATATAATATATTGTTATTAAATAGCAAAGAAGATTTTGTTTGTGTTTAAAATTTATAGTGGATTTTTTTTTTGGAAAATGTTTGAATATAATTCGTATTTTTTTATTTAAATGAATACGTCACATTATTCCAAACGTCCCTTTGGAAAATATTAACAATAGTAATTAATACTATTTATTAATGAATTTGTAATATTGAGACTGATTTAAGACCCAAGGATATCCTAAAAATTATTATCTAATTGATAATAGCTCATAATAAATTTTATGTTCCTTGAAGATAAAAGTTCTTGAAGAGAAAGGATTTACAAAGCGGCAACTAACAATATATTAAGTAGCTTTTGTTCAGTTGATGAAAGTTACAAACAAATTTTCGTTTCCTATTGAAAGTTGTGAATAGTTATTGTGAGTTTCTGTGATTGTTATGATGGAAGCCGGAAGTTGGAGCCAGGAGCCAGCAACCAGCGCACGTCGCACAGGTTGCAGGCATTTCTAGTTACATTACACGTTTACTTGCAGAGAAGTTAGTTACGGCGTTGAAATTGATATAACTTTGTTTCCATTGCTCAGAGAAAGCATTCAAGCCCACAGATACCTTGAGGTTAGCTACTGAGCGTGTACTAAAATGTATAATTTCTAAAATCTATTTTATATACATCTTTATTTTAAATAATAATCAAAAACTCACATATTTAATATTTGGCCTATTTTATTAAAAATATATTATACCCTAATTTAAGAATTTAAAATTTTTTCTCTGTAAATATAAACAATAAAAGAATGAGTTTCACAAATTGGGGACTGTAGTTCTGTATATAGCTCCGTTATTACTGGCGAATCCAATGCAACTATATTCTGAAATAGTGTTTATGTATTCGCAAAACGTGGCAGCAGATATAAACTTGTGGACATGTTTTTAGCTTCATTTTGGAGTCTGATGGTGTGCACATATCGAAGCCATTCTTGAAATTAAATTACAATGTAATATATACTTTTTGGCACAAGCAAACAAAGGCTCTGTCACTGTTCCTGTAGACTGTACTATACCGTGTAAACTAACTTATTTCTGATACTATCTCTTACAATGTCTACAAACCCACATAATTCAACACAGCTGTTGAAAAATTAAAAACTATACTTAAGAGTTGGAAACAAATTTATTGAACCTTTCACATTTTACTCCTTATTCATCACCTCAGTTATCCTGTTACCCAAAAAACTCCCTTCCACATTCCCCCTTTTCAATTCGTTTCTTATACTTGTTTCTGGATCACAATCATGTAACCTGTTATTATTAAAACACTAATCCATAAAGATTGAAATAAATAGAATAAAATTGACTCTATTTGTTACACGCTGTCATCAACCCTTCATAATCACTTTTGGTAGACCAGACGTATACATCACTTAGGTGGTTTTGTTTTAATAATTGCAGTATAAGTTCTTTCGAAAGTCAAACAGATGTTAACTTCGCTGAAACAGTGGAGACAGTCGTAGGATTGCACATGCCACAGTATGAATAAGGCTTCGTGATAGAGACAATGGCTTTAGTAAATCCTGTTAGAGCCGAATGAGGCTGTGATAAATCACTTTCGTGGCTGCTGTTACATCAAATTTGCCTCATCTCTCGAATTGAACACACACATTCATTTATGTTATCAGGTCAACATGTTTACAGACAGATTTTGTTTGCCCTGAAGCGGTATGTGCTGATAATTATTCCATTTCAGTGTTAAAGCCAGATACATAAAATGATATTTCTACAATTGTGACTTAAATATCGATTTAACCTTCCCAAAAAGAAACTTCACTTCCGGTGAGGATTTGCTTTCATTTAAAACGATATAAAAATATAACTTCTAACCAATTGTTGACATTTTCATTAAAACAATACACTTATTTCTTTCAATAAGATTTCTCTTTCAATTACATATTTAGCAAGTGTGATTACAAAGACATAAAATATGAAATGTTTTTAATTCGATATATTTAAATTTCTATAAAGTCACATTTGTGGTGGTATTGCAAACGCTATAGTTTAAATCTCTCAGAAATTGTGCAATAGATTACTGTAACAAACTGCCATTCGTAACATTCCAACACGAATACTTTCAAATAATCCTTCCTTCAGGTAAGACGCGTCATATTTTTAAAATGGCAGGAAAGTCCGATAATTAACTTATTTATTACTAACCCACAATTAATGAAAACTATATATACTTTTTATATTCTAAGTTTTAATAGACAATACAAAAGACATTTCTCTAATTAAGTTTTAAGAAGTTTTTTCTGTAATTTCAAAACAAACATAGATAATTTAACCAACCAGTCTTCAATCGTACAACTATAACGTGTTCTTTCTTCTGTATCAAAAGCAGTTAATGTTTCTAAATATCACTCAGACTTTGGTGGTATATGATTACATAAACAGTGCCTATTGTTGTCTGATAGTTATAGAATTTAATTAAATACTTTGATATTAAAAGGTAGATTAGGAACAGTTCAAGGGCCAAATTAAACCATTCAAGTCAGAATCACTTTCAAGAGTCAACCTGAACCAGGAAAACTATATTAAAATATGAAGTTCAATTTTTTATTAATGATTAAAGGAATAACTACTAAGAGGAAATAATAAAGCGTTTTCATGAAAACGATAACGTAAAGCTAATCTGTAAGGTAAGCATATAGAATCATTTATAAGTCTGACAGAATTTGCGTAATAGGTTTGGAGTTATAGATAATAGGTTGCCTTATGGTACGCATAAAAACCAAATCTGAATTTATAACTATTTACTTGGGAACCACCTGAAAACCAAATTTTGAAAGATAAGTTCAAGTAAGTGTACGAGTCTACATACAAAGTACAATTGGTTGTACATATTAAATGTGAACTGAACATGTACCCAATGAAAATTGGGCCATACGAGCTACCTTTCCCAAGATGTTTGCAACTCGGCTCGTTAACCGCACACATGTACTCACTTATTACCAGTAACGGACTGAAACAATTGAAGTGACTTCAGCGCTGACGCTAGTTCGCTGCATGCGGATCTCCAACAGGAGATGCAATAGGAAAGTAAAGCCGTGTCTCTTCAGAGACGCACCCAGATCAACTGAAAGAATACAAAAAATAACAATTCGTTTATTGGTCGTCGAACATTTTCCAGTAGTACCATTCACCACACCTTCGGCCGATGTTTGGGGAAAATAACAAGCCGCGTGTCACGGGGTCTCATCGTTTTAGAAATTCTGGACCAGCCCTAAACTATCTCGGTTTTATTACGTGTTTTCAGCCTTCTTTTTGTACCGCCAAAATCCGTATTTAATTGTGTTTTACAATTACAGTCTTAATTACACACGAATCATAAATTATCATTTATTAATCTCCGTAAAGATCTGCGTATGTAATCAGTGCGAATTTAATACGAATTATCACATCATTAACACGTTAAAGCACCGTACTTATATAATATACTCAACGTTCAGATTTTTTTTACTTTCCTAAAAATGGTGACCAATCTTTGATCGTTTGATAATCAAATGGAAACTTCGTAAAATATACATTTAATCATATTTATTATTGTGTGAAATATTACACGGTTTTGATCCAAATTTTATGAATTTTAGGCGATTAATAAACATGATTATCGCGTTAAGTAAATTAACCAATTTGATATTGATTCAGTACGATTAGACATGGCAGAAGTAGCTGTTTATAGAACTAGTTCTTATGGATAAGAATAGAATGAAATGCTTTTGTTTTCAATATAATTAAAGAGAGAGGTAGAGAGAGACGTTCAATATAATCCAATGTCACAAACAAAGTTCTGTAATTGTACCGATAAATTGAATAAAATTAAAGTTGCATAAAAGGTAGTCAATTCGCTATCAGTTGAAAAATTCGTGGATCCCCTGCAGCCATGAGCGAGCGTTGTTTTCCAATTTGGGAGATCCAATTACTCGCGGAGGTCGGTATTAGTGGCTTGTTGGCCGGCGTCGGTCACCTCTGTTACAGCATTGATCGCCACGGATTCAATTGCCATCCTCTGTCCTCAGAACTGCTTTGTGGAGCCCAGATATGAAAGTTCCTCAGTAACATCCGCCTGCAATAAGGCACTCAATCTCGAGAAAGATGCTTCCTACAGGCTTTATCTAATCATAAATTATAATTTAATGATTACCTTACTGCGTATTTACTGCATATTATAATACTGAAATAATATTTCATAAGTTAAATTTTTTTCTACGTATTCCAAAAAGCTGACTTACTTCCAGAATTTCTTCCTATAATTGGATAATTTATCTCGTAAAGAAACAAATCATTCAACGACACATTTATTGACTGTGAAATATGTAAACATTATAAACTAGTGATTCTGCTATTGCCAGTTATGATACATAATCACTACTGAACGTGGTAAATATGATAACATATAAAAATTTTATCTAATTAACTGATGAGTTTATAAACTTCTCAATTCGTAATAGCGAATGTAAAAAATAATATGACAGTTTACTATTGGAATACAGTCAAAGATTTTAAGAATTAAAGTATTTAAGCTACATTAATATATCAGACCGAAATTTGATTAATGGACTGACAATTGAAATCATGAAATACTTAAGTAAAGAAAACAATTTTATTACTATAAATAATAAAAGAAAGTTACCTGTAAAATAATCACGTACTCGAGAGAAGGAGAAACACGTATCCAATTAACCTTTACGGTTACTACTTCAAATTATTAATTACTATCTGGGAATCCGGCGTTGACTGGGATTTTTTATTTATTTTATTAATAGAAAAATAAACAACAAAAGAGATTAATTTAAAATCGAAACAAATATTTCTTTAACAACAGGTGATTAAGAACATTTAGTTTTTGGTCATGAATTGGACCTAGGTTATGCGAGGAAATATTTGTGGTGTTTTCACTTACATCGTTTCTCTGCTCAGACTGCAAACCATAATACTGAAAATTGAGCACAATTTAGCCACAAATTTGACATGTTCTCGAGGCTGTATTGCAATATATTAAAAGGTATGTATCATATTTTGACAGATAAGGGAGATAATGTTGAAAGTAAAAATTGATCGTTTACATATTCATATATAATAAATTAAGAAATAATGGTGAGTTATAAATTACAAGCACGGATAATATGGGAGTAAATTTTCCTAAGTTAGGAGGTCCCTACCCTGCAGAAGTAATTAAAAAAATATATTTCTCGTAAATGTATGCATTAGATAATTAAAATGGTCCTTACTGAGACCTTATCAGACATGCATATTTATTTAAACACTTGTTATGCCTCTGAGCACAGATGTCCTGCGTTCGAATTACGGCGAGGGAAATAATGTTATATATTTGTCTATTTCACTTTCAACTTCGTAACCAAAACCATTGCGGAGCTCCTACTACCTTCGATCGCACCGTTCAGTACTGTATTGGGTCCCTCATTATAACATGCGAAGAGGAACGGGAAAACATTGCCTTATTAATAAAACCAATATAGAGAACTTTCCAGGCTTCACCCTGGTAAAATATGGATGTGTTAGCATCAGTCTACGGAAATGACTTGGCGTGAAACCCGAGAAGAACTTCCGCAGTCTTTGAATCACTTGTGTTAAGTAACCAAATTACTAATAGATGTTACACAAATTACCGAAGAAGTGTAACCTTAATTTCTACCGATATCTTATATATGATACGAAATCTACTGGTACTTTAAATAATCTCAGTAACCTTAAAAAAATGTAAATAAATGATATATTTAACACTCCGTTTCGTATAAGCAAGCCACGGTATTCCCGATGTCTTAAGAAGTCAAAATTGATTTTTCAGACTTTATATTGAATAAAATAAAAAGACAACGTTTCGGTACCTATTTCTCAGATTTGTGATTCAGAGAAATAACAATAATTTCATTTTTCACAAAAATTAGACTTAAATTAAACCTGTAAGTTAAAAACACTGGGGATCAAATATTTTTAAAACCGTAAAAGAGTAAAAAATATTCCAGATACGTTAAAATAATCTAAAATAATCCCTGATACCTTCATAAAATAGAAATGACCCGGTACACTAAAAGCGTTTAAATTACTTTCGGTATATTGATACAGTGAAAATTTTCCCGTTAATAAATTAATAGTCAAAATTACTTCACATAACTTAAGAGGGTCAAAAATAATGAATGAGGTCTAAGTGAGAGAAAAATACTCACGGCCTTTATTATTTTAGGTGCTGTGTGTGTTTTTCTCACACACTGTTTATGCATAAAAAATTAATCATTACAAATAGTACCACTGAGACTGTGGCGGGATACGCACCGTCCAGTCAATAGGGAAAATATAGACAGAATCGTTATGGTAAGGGGAAGAAACAGTATAATAATTTTAGATTGACTTATACAACAACAAGCCGGCTCTTGATTTCTCTTGGTTGCACCACATATCCACTGTGTGTGAGATGTATTCACAGACAACAGTGAATTGAAGATGACATCTCAGTCCGGAAACTCGGTCACGCTCCTGTGCGCGCCAACAATAGGATACATCTCCTATTAATAAAAGATGTACACGCCTACTAGATAATGAATGCAACATTTAATTTAGACCAGCAATTACCCAACGTAAATATGATAGATCTTCAGGAGGCATTGACTTTTTTTAATTGGTTGTTAATAAAAGGCGTACGAACACTGAGCATGAAAATGCTGTGAAATAAATTAATAAAATTTGCATTACAGAAACGATACTGTTTTATTTTAGTTCTACGTTTAGTGGAATTTAGAGGATTAAAGCAGCTTTTACTTTATATGAGAATTACAGTTTTTGTGGCACAAAGGTATTATTGAAATAAAATCTGTGTATTTGTCAGGCTATGAAGAAATCCAGTAATGTGTAGTAAAATAATTAATTTGTAAGTGTTAAAATTATAATATCACCGCAAATTACGATAGTATGGTCACAAAAATAACATTATCGTTGTTAGAATAAGATTATGAGTAAGGGTGGGACAGATGAACCACAGGGTTTAGTAAATATATAGTCCGATCCAAGCGCCGTGCATCCGAAAATTTTTGAGACTATATTAATGAAAAATATAGAAATATAAAAATGTTTTCATGGTTCAAAAGATCTCCATAGTCTCCTCCCCAATGAGTACAACGCACAGAACGTTCATGCACTCAAACTGTTTGGGATGATCTTCAACTCGCGTGTCACATTGGATTGAATGACCTTCACGTCGTCAAAGCTATGACTATTCATGCGAATATTTAATTTCGAAGATGAAAAGGTCATGGGGCGAATACGAAGGGATGTTGAAATATGCTGCCTAATTTTTCGCAAGGCACTGAATTACGACTCCAGCCGTGTGAAGAGCGCATTGTCGTCCAGCAAAAGGAAATCCTTCTTCTCCCAAAATTTTTGGATGAGCCCTCTGAAACCTCTTGACAACCAGATAATCCTTTGAATGTTTATGAGTACCGGTGGAAACAAATTCCCTGTTGATAATGCCGTGACCGTCAAAAATGGCAATGACGATTGTGTTCACTTATAATTGTATCACTCGCACTTTCTTTGGACTTGCCGAACAATCACCGACTCATTCTTCACTCTTTCATAGTGTGGTAGGGTCGTGTTGATAACACCAAGTCTCGTCACCCTACACGAGTTTTTCCGTAGCAGAATTGGCAGCGTTTTTCATTTAAATAAAATTGCAGCTGTTGCTTTTGCTTGAGAGTCAAGGTGAGAGAGACAAACCCTGTACTAACTTTTATCTTAATCAAAAAATTCCGAACATGTCTCGGACATTTGGTTCAGAGGTAATAAACTCAGCAATAGTTCTACATGGTTGTTTTGCATAATTTAACAAATTTTCTCGATTTTTTTTCGTATGAAATTGAGGTGGACAAGCCTGATCTCTCACTGACCTCCAGTGAGACTTATTTAAACCACTGAAAAACTAGTGCACGACTAAAATAATTATCGCCGTAAGCCAGTTAGTTAACAATAATCAAAACAGACAATACAACTTTCGGACCCTTAGCCAGGTAGATCCAAAAGTTGCACTTTCCGGCCCAGATGAGAGTGGCGAGTGAGGATGAAAGCCGTCTTCTATATGCCGCTGAAGATTGCCTTCTTTTTATACAATAACCGGTATGTCATCAGTATATTTGAACATTTAATATCCTCCAAAATATTTGATTAACCGACTTAGGTTATCGACTGTGATGAACATAGTGGTATCTACTTCAATGAATTCTTTTTAATCGAATGCTAATTTACCAACAATATATTATTCGTAATACTTACAGCCGAATTAATTAGCTACATTCAAATATATGAAAATTATTTTTGTAAACATACAGAACTATTCATATATCCCTTTAACCTGTTACTCGATGTCAGTACATTTCATAATTTTAGGATATTTAATGTGTAGTCTAATTCGCTCAAAACTTTTTTAGTAAACTAAAATGTAATTAGGAAAATAATTGTAACACTACGTATTCAAGAAAGTGTCTCCATTATATTGCTCAGTATTCCCACTGGTAATATCGAAACATCAAAACAGTTAATCGGTAATGATATAAAATAATGTTGAAACAGAATAATTTTACCAACAAACCAAACTTTATATCTCCTCAGTAGCACGAAGCTTAAATTAAACTTTTATTTATCATTTATATTTGAGAAGTTAATACTTACCGAATTTAATGAGTTGAATTATTTGGAATAAACAAGCGTAATGAAAGCTGTTTCGTACTAATACCACTTTCAATATTCTGCACCCCAATTTAACAGTATATATAAAACTTAATGTTTTAGTGGCAAGTGCTCTTTATATTCTCCTACGGTTTTATTTCTATTCTTACGGAACGATACACCAAGAAATTAATTCTGCGAAACAAGTTGAAATCTGTTTGTTATTCATGAAATTCGAGCATACGATTTTAACTGAAGGTTGACGCATAACAATGGGAAAGGTTTTCAGATTTAAACCGTACTCTTTCCCAAATATTATTCTCGTGCAGTTTTCCGCGGGGATTAAAGTTAAATGCCTCTACTTCTATGAATTATTGGGTGAATCACTTATTACATTTTTAATTTCCTTTGAAATTTAACATTGTACTAAAATCAACTTCGGGTATGAATTTTAGTTTAAATTTTGGCCAATTTATTAAGTTAAATTTAAACATTTATTTATTAATTTGAGTATCTATAAAAAATTAAGGGTTCATTAAAATTACCACAGCTATCTCAAATTGTATTTAGCAAGACTGGATCTATCTAAGGGTAATTTATGTGGGCTTTTCGTGCAATGGATATCAGACATACGCACTAGCGATTAATTTTCACTGACACACCTGGCTTCCGGGTTTCCGCGTTTTTGGGGCGGCTACTTCCTTTACATTATCTGGCTCGGTTAACTGGGGCTGGCTTCAATGATTCAATTCATTCAGGATAAAGTGTTACGTATCGCAATTAATTTTTCGTGGTTCAGAAAATACATTAAGAGTTAACTAACTTCAGATCATATCCACTAACTAACCAATAAGTTCTTTAAAAATATAGTGAAGTATACAAGTGCAACAAAACTAAACCTTGACCAAAAATAAATCACTCATAAAAGACAAACTCAAGACTTAATAAAATAATAGTTAACCGGTATAATATCAGAACCTAATTATAATAAGCCAGGCGTGTGTATAGAATTACTTAATCGTCTATCCAAATTGACGTTAGCGTGTTTATCTAATCTTAATTAAAAGAGAACAAATGGTAAGCAATGCCAACAGAAAAAGGTGATACTATTTTTTTTAAATTAATACAAACGCTAGTCACCTTTTAATTAATATGAAATCTTAGAAGCCTTAAATTAGTAATATCTGCCACTTTTATCCTAATATAAATAGTAAAACTTGTTTGTAGAAAAAAACGGTAACAACATTTTTCAAGAATTGAAATAAAAGGAAAAAATTTAGACAAATGTTTGTCAAATTTAGGATTATTTCATACGACTGTAGTGTAATAACTTCATAACTGTTAATATAATTGACAGAATCCTGATCTTTGATTATTTAAGCAGGGTGAAGTTAAACAGAGAGATCAAAAGTCGCTGGCGTGTAAACTTGTAACAGGGAGGGAACTTCATCACAATCTCAAGTTATCCAGACTACATTTCAACTGCTGTTAATTAGATATACTCTGCACCTGTCACGGAGCTGTGAATCTTACTAGAATTCTTGATGTCTTACGTAAATGTTGTTTTACGACGTTATTGTCGCGTATAAAACGATGTATATGGGTGCATTTCATTTATTGAAGCTGCTGAAACCTATTAATTACTAATTAAAAAACTTCCTAAAATATTTACCCAAATTGAAATTAGCGGTTTTCTGGTTCAAGACATATTTTTAAGTTATATTATAGGCCACATACAGACAGTATATGTGCATAAAATTTAAATTATTACATTACAAAATACATCGTTTCCTCTAAATCTTGTGAACGTCATCAATCGGCGTTAATCATTTCACTAACTTGAACCCAAATTGTTTACCACAAGCTATGAAATCCACGATTAGTGGAGCTAATGTTCTATTTTATAATTTAATAATAATTTAACTTTTATGTAATTAAAACTATAATGTAACTGAATAATGTAACCTAACTTCGTTTAAAACGTCTTTCGATAATAATAATAATAAAGCTAGGACGTTTCTATGGAAATAAAACAGAATGCATGTATGTATGTCCCTTATAAGTTCTTTTTCCGATCATTATTCAATAATAGTGATTGTAGTAGGCACCTCAGACAGTTTCTGTCGATCTTTGGAAGATTTTGGTTATTTCCTTTATCCACCCTCAGGACAGTTTCAGAAGTTGCTCAGCAGATGTCTTACGATTCGTACGAAGTTTTCCTATAAATTTTGTTATCATCCGCCAGTGGACTCGCGGGTAAGTTCAACTAGACGAGGTATATAGATCTTGCAAAAAGATATCTACATCTATTAAGCGTAAAATAATGTGTAAATTCAGCGAATATTTTATGAAAGTAACGTTACTCTTTAAAAGTTAATATACATGCAAAATAGTTTATAAATCGCAGTGCAAATTATTGAAGCAGGGCACACATACTCAATTTATTTACTTGGCTATATATATTCATATTTCATACTAATCAGTATAATTTATTTATGTATATAATTGACCGTTTGTGTGTACGTGTGTGCCGCATGCAAATCCAAACGCGTGGAGCAATTTGGAACAAACTTTTTATACGCTCTCCTTGTGACCCGGAATCAAGGAAGACATAAAACAAGAAAATTATACAAAAATTTAAAAACAGTAATCAAAATATCAAAAGTGAAGAAATAAGGGCTATACATATTGCTCTATTATACGATATTAAGAGAATTTAGTGTATTAGGAATGTTTTTAATAAATAAAAAACACATTTCAGTTGAAGATGCTCTTGTGGCAGTCAAATCTAGATTTATAGACATCAGAATTTTGAAAATCTGTTTTTTATTAGCGTCTTATTAACATTTTTATTGGCATTAAGTACGTGGTAATTAGTAATAGAACCATTTAAGGGCTACAAAAGTGATAATTGAGCTATAACAGTGATTACAAAACATCATAATTCATTAATTAAGTAAATTAATAATGAGATGAAATATAGCAGTCTCTTTGTCAGTTTTTCTTATTTAAAAGACGAAATTTACTAATTTGATACTCCTTCTGGTATACTAATATAAAGTTTCAAGGAATTACATTAGATAATATGTTACAATTCATTTTTAAAAAACATAACATGGTTTTAAACTTAAAAATTTGAATAAAATTGAAAAAACTGACAAATAGGCTGTTATAATTCATTTAATAACAATTAATTGTTTTTAAAAACTTGATAATTATTTTTTGGTTGCCCGCTGAGTGTTTAATCGGTTTTGGGTTGTCGTCTCCCGGGATACGGCGTCCGTCTTGCAGAAATTTTTTACAACAGTTGATCAGGTTCTCCATGGTGATAACATTGTTGCAGAAATTGCAAATTGGAGGAAGGCTGTTTGTGGGAACGCGATCGATATTTTAGAGTGGCCGGATCTTACTCTGGAAAGGACCACTACTGTTATTAAGGATCTGAAACTTTAATAACTTTTCATCTATATTTTTCCAAATTTTTTGTAGTAACATTTGAAGAAATCACTTGAGGAAGCCCCAAATATTGTGAATAAAATGTCTGTAATTGGTCACAAATTTATTCGATTAAATTATTGTGGAAAACAAGCGTTATTGATTTACTCTCACCATTTAAAAAGTTAAAGCTTAAAATTACGTCTTCCCAAGTTACTATTGTTTTAAAGGGTGGCAAAATAAGACCAGATGAGATAGAGACAAAAAGTTTTGAAACCAAAGAAACTTGATACAGGAATTCGTCAATCAAGTTAGACCCGAGTCACATCGAATCGATTGAATACACCGTAGACAAATGTTTGGTTTAATAATTAATCCTTATGTTAATAACCGTGTACAATATTCCCTTCCCATTTTAGAATATGGTCACGCAGTTAGTGGCTAAAATAACCGTTTAGATGAAGGAATAATTTTATACGCGTCAGACACGAATTTCTGGTCTCCTTTGTTTACCTCATTGTTCTGCGATTCTCCATCAGAACTTCAATCTAACAGGAACAATTGTACTTTTGTTTGCCGAAAACTCTTGTTGTGCAACAACAATAGTTTTAAGCTATAATACCTATGAAATCGATTTTGCAGAAATTTTGCTTGCATAAGACGGCAAACGTCTGTTATCCGTATTTAGAATATTTTTATTCTTTCGACATAATTAGTTGCCATATACTTTCCAGATATTATACGATAAAATTATAATCACTCTTTACTAAAGGTTTACTTGTTACAAAAAAAAGTAGCCAATTACAGGAGAAACTAATTGATGAATTGCATACCAAGGAACGTTTCTACAATCCTTGTGCTTTCTTCAAAAACCGCAAAAAATTCTCTCCGCAAAAACTAAGTGACGTATCCAAACAAAGGATGCATAAATGTTATGTAGAATTCATTTTATCACTTAATTTTACCTGTAAATTTTACTATTTCTTTGTCTAATTAATAGTGTACATAATTTAGCAATACGTTGTATTAATATCTAAGGTTTGCATGATTTTATTTGTTAACTAGTTGTTGACCCGGCGTTGCCCGGGTATTTATTTATACTATCCCGGTACTTTATTTAATTCTTGGTCACCTCGTCATTAAAAGGCATCGAAAGAGTCATAATATGAACCTCAGATACATTCTAAGCAGGGCTAAAAATATTTTCAGTAAACTAACCAAATAAAAATCCTCTTAACACTTTATAAGAGCGCGAAAATACTCATTGTAAAATTAAATAAATTAAAATTGCCACGTCTAATATAAGAGTGTCAAAATAATTTCTGGTAACTAAATAGATTTATGAATGCTCACTGTTTCTTAAGAAAAGCAAAATTACGTCCGGTATATTAAGATGGCAATTATTTTTGGTATTATAAGACATAGATGCGCCTGAGACGCTACCTAAAGGGGGTATTTTATCCATAAAATTTTCAAACTGGATCTAAGTAATATAAACTAAGTTCGATTGAAATTTTTCTAGTTGTAACAGAAATGTTAAATGTCAGAATAAAACTTGACTGTTGAAATTGTACGCAAACAAATTAAGTGAAAATGCTATCAAATAAATTGAGTCTGAAAATATAGATATTTTGAGGAAATTAAGGCTTTTATGTATATTAAAAAAATTCCTCGCCCACAACCACCCTCCCCCACGTATGGCAGTAACCAACAGTGTTAATTTTCGGAACGCGAAAAAAGCGTGTGCTAAATTTAGTGAAATTGTTCCATCCGTTAAAAATAGTACACGGAAGTCTTTCACCCCCTTCCAACTGAACTTGGGGATGAACTGTAACTAAATTGATTTCTTTATGTCATAATTAACCTCAGTGGCTCAAGCTACACCGGTTCAGAGTCTAATCTAGATTGTATTCTGGTTATTTTTGTTTTGCCCCTGCACCCCCACCCCTACCAATATGGATTTGATTGAAAATATACGCCAGCATTGTCATAAACCGCCTTATCAAATTAATTGATCCAAGAATATATTTATATGATGGAAATATTGGCCATTTTTGCTTATTTCCACTCTCCTAGGAGTAGTAGCCGAGTATTACCCCGGTAGTTCTTGTTTCCGAGTTGCAAAGAACAAGTGTACCAAATTTGGTCGAAATAGGGTCGATCTTTTAGATTTGTATGAAGAATGTACATACAGCCAGACATACAAACATATGCACATAAGTATAGAGATGAATTGTAATATAGAATATTCCGCATAATATTAATTTCACAAAATAATGTTTTACCGTGCATATGAAATGTCATTTTTAATTTATTGATAGTGGCAAATAGTGGAAAGTTCTTTTTTTCATTTTTATTCCTTACAATTGTATAAAATAATATTTTACCGTTTATTTAAACGTGGAAGATAGGAGTTTCCGAAAGGAAAAGAATATAAGATTTTAAAATGTGGTGCTATAGAAGAATGATGAAAATCAGATGGGTGGGAAGAGTAACTTTCCAGGAAGTTTTAAGCGTAATAAGAGAAGAGAGAACAGTATGGAGAACTTTGATCACGAGAAGGAATAAATTAATAGGCCACGTTGTGAGATATGATGGTCTTGTAAAATTAGCATTACAGAGAAGTGTGAGGGGTAAGAACAGAAAAGGGAGACCAAGGATTGAATACGTTAAGATGTGGTAGCTATGTAGAAATGGAAAGGCATGCGCAGAATATATTAGCATGGAGAATTACATCACGTCATTCTAAGGACTGATTACAACAATAACGGCAACATAAACGCTTATATTTTTTAACATTTGAATTGCGGCAGCATAATAACTAATATTGAAATGATATAAAACATTCACATGACAGCTATTTAAGAATAATATTTTGAAAAGTAAAAATGATTTAGGTAATTATAAATGTATAAAATAATAATGATAGTACTTCAAAAGGAGACGAATATCTTCAATTGCAGCTCATATAAAGGGTGTAAAGAGAAATTTAGAAGCCAAGAATGGAAAAAGTCTACCGGACCCAGAACTCGAACCGAGATGGTGGGTGACCCTATCATTAAGCTAGTCCGATTCGTCGTACCAAAGACCGATTTCTATTTTAGCTTCAATTGATGTATTAATTTCTTCTTCCTTTGTCTTGAATTCAGTGCTCCTTTGATTAATTTACACGATGTCCATTGTTTACTGAATTCGTACAAACTATGTTGTGAAGAATGTGTTTAGTAAATGGTAGGTGATCCAAGGTTAGGTTTACATGAGTGGAGTTCGAGTCCTAAATCTGACCAACTTATTTCCATTCTTGTCAACAAATGATACTACACAAATATTATACATTATTAAATCCTATACGATTTATTCTTTCAGAGGAAAATAAAAATATATTATAAGGATTCGGAAAATTGATTTACTTGTTAATTGTAAGAAAGAAATGCTTAATATTATCATACTGTTAGACACCTATTTTGATAAGATTGCTCGTTTTGGTATAATTCTTACGTTAATGACAACTTATATCGACACAGTTTAGGTTGTATACAATTAAGAAATTCGTAAGGTATTTCATGCGAATTATATTAATCGCCAACAAAGTTTCTGTTTAATTCAACCGACGTTTCGTCTCCACTTACACAGGGAACCACTTTAAAATTTTGTTGAACGAAAGGAAGCCAAATATAAAAAACTTTTAATTTTATTGCTTAAAAGAGAAGATTCAACCTATGCCCTTGTAGGCAGTGAAGTTTACCTTTTTATACACTTGGCTTCCTTGGTTCTTCAAAATTTAACGAAATTCCCAAACGTCAGATGAATTAAATAAATACTTCGTTTGTAATTAGCTATAAATTTATTCCATGAAATTTTTAAAAGAGATACCAATTGTTTTACTATTAATAATATTAACTTTCGAGACGTTGAATTAGTCGTATTTATTTGTTAAAACTTCAATGGCGAATTTATTTCTATGTATGAATATATTACATAAAATTTTTAAATTGATAAACTGCAAGATAGAGCACAACATAACATTTGTATGAGAAAACAAAACAAGAGAAAATCATACTATTTAGTGTTATACATGGTATTGTGTAGACTGTATTATTCACCTGACGAGAAGAAATTCGCAATGAAAAAACAATCGTTGTTTACATTAACAAAAATAATAGAATCGCCTCTGGTGTAGCATTAAGTTAATAACAAAGTATTGCTTAAAGATTATCTGATTTTTCCGATTTTATTTTGCAGATGTGTTTCCGTAGCTTACTCTGTCTCATAACACAACAAATAGTCCCATATACCAAGAACTTTGTGACTGAAACGCTACAGAACTTTATTGGAATCTTGTTTGTCTGACGGGTTTGGTGTCCCCTTTTACTTCCTTCTTCTGATTTTATTCTCTCGCTTCCACAATATTGGTGTAAAATATTCTAGACGCTGCGTACTTAGCTAAACCTGATTTATGTATATCATCACAAATCTATTTCACGAAACGGGGCAAATGTTTGAAATAAATATAAATACTCATAAATATTAATTTCAATTTGTATGCTCATGTGAACTGCTCTAATTGTTAAAGACTGATATTGTAGCACTTTGTTTGCCAATGAATTATAATTTTTACTTACATTCATTTTCATGTATTATTGTTTTGAATACACATATTAAAAGTAACTTCGGTAGGATTTAGGATTTTTAGTTTCTAGTAGTAACTTAAATGATATAAAATTAACACTACTTAACATTACAATAAGACTGCTTAACTCCTTATAATATGTATGAACAATCAGTACTGTGATTGTGGAAAACGTGTAGATCGGCATGAATCCGAAGTGAAGACTACGTTCAGAATTATGTTTCCCAATTAAGTCTTGATCAAAGTGAATAAATATATATATAAATATCTCACATACGTGCATTTAAGTCTTCAAAAATTGAATTCGTATTGCCTATACTCTTGATCAGTATAAAATGGCTTAACGGATTTCTATGAAAAATTCTGGGATTGAAACAGTAACTTTAACTTAAATTTTCGTGTATGTTTTATTTCCATATCTTGCAGAGTTCAGAATGTATTAATACAATTATGTATAGATCCATTGCATTGTCACGCGAAATGTAGCGTGAAAACCAACTGCGAGTTATAAGTCCTATTAGGCTTTCCTATACAATTTATCACACTTTCTGTGTTATTATAAGCGTAGTTTTGGCAGCATATGAGGGAGAAAGGGAGGATGAATATCCGAACTCCATCTGTTGGTGGGTGGGATTCACACTGGAATCAACCTATTGTTGGCAGAGAGCTAACTCCCTAAGAAATAATAAACTTCTTTGGATCGTCCATACGGTGAGTACGTAAATTGGTTTTATTTGTCCCTTCCGATAATTTTTAATATTTAGTAATTGTTTCTTCTTTTGGGGGGTGGTTGTGATGAGGTAGACCTGAAACAGGCAACGACCCTTTAATAGCATAGGAAGGGAATTGAAAAGGGGGGATGCGGAAGGTAGCCAAGGGTTAACTAGGGTTATAGTTATGGTTTAAGGATCCGACCCGGTGTTTCACTATAAAATATGCATCAGGTAGGGCGTGCATTGGGTGCTATTCTCAAGTCCTTCCGAATGACGGGAGACTAGCTTTCTGTGGAGTTGCAGCATTCCCTTCTCTATGTCTTCACAAGTTTTAGGAGGCAGTTGGCTCACTGATCCAATGGAATCAGCGGACAACTCTTGCCATATGTCCAAGGTCTTCGACAACAGTACATATACCTCCCAAATTAGGTGATTAAAAACCAGAGAGAGTGCGAGGCATTCCCAACATAATCAGGTGAACCCCCGCAGTCACTCTGGGGGCAACTACCTTTATCATTTTTATTGGCTCCGAAACGAATGATAGTGGGACCTGTTCAAAACCAACTGCGAGTTATAAGGTTTATACTGAAGCGATCATAAATAAA
This sequence comes from Eucriotettix oculatus, assembly GCA_034510155.1. Taxonomy (NCBI): domain Eukaryota; kingdom Metazoa; phylum Arthropoda; class Insecta; order Orthoptera; family Tetrigidae; genus Eucriotettix; species Eucriotettix oculatus. The sequence goes on along the minus strand of CM067379.1, from coordinate 37,544,163 downwards.
TGATGCCGAAGTATTTATATATTCAATGAATTCAACTTTTTCAAAATTTTGTACCTGTAGTTTCGTTTTCAGGGCAAACTAAAACAACTATTTCCACTCGAACGAAGTCGCGGGCATAACTAGTATTTGACAATGTTTTTCCGCTGGAAATTTTTCCCATGCTTTAAAAATCGCCAAAGTAATTCCGCATCCGAAATATCAAATTGTAGGCCTATTTCTCTCCTTCCTATTTTTTCTAAAATACTTGAAAACTAATATACTTTAATTTCTTGATTAAATATAAGATATTATAAACAGCACAGCGTGGTTTCCTCAAAAAATTTCAAATACTTACTTGACCAAGCGTATATATTGATGAAATATTAACATAAATTTGTTTCAAACGAATGGTGAATTTCATGAATATGCGACTAGAAATCGCTCAGCTCTGAGGTTGGTCAAGGACCGCCTTGACTCCCCCAGAAAATGATTCACAATACCAGGATAATTTTATACAACATCCTTTCTCCAGAGGTAAACAGTAATAGCTACAAAAGTTTCGTGAATCAGAGTAAAATTATTCTATTAATTGGCGTGTTTTACTCTGTACAGTTTTTTTAATCGTCCCTCTAATAATTAAAACTGAGGTTCTTGAAAAAGTGTTGAATCTGTTGCCTTGTAAAATCACCTACTACATAGCTTTAAACTTTCTGTACAGTTTTTTTCTGCTCTTTTGTTTGTTTCATGTATTGCCTGGAGCTACTACGTAGATCTGGTCGCTCAAATCCAAGTGAAAACTCCATTGCTTATGCGTGTGTTTGTGTTTCTCAGCGTGGTTTTGAGCTCTATAGTGCGCGTGTAGTGTTTTTAATGACTTTAGGCTATATCCTGTTTATTTTAGTTTTTTATTTGAAGATTATTTACGTTGTTTTTAACACTTTGAAACACTCTACAGAAGGAAAGCACGAAGTGACGATGGTTTGATCATGTTGAGAAACAGTAGAGATGTAATGTATTGGTTGATATAAAATATCGGGAAATAATGTTCTCTATTTTTATAAAAATTCTCGGGACTTACTTAAAAAAAGACTCGTATAAAAACTGATCAAGATTTTATATTTAACTAAAAATTTCAATAACGCTTAATTAACTTAACTGAAATTAAGTTCACTAACTAAAATGAAAGGATCAAACAACTAAACTAGCCTTTTATCATCACTGTTTGTGCAAATCAAGGCTATGAAAAAAATTCTACAAAAAAAATAGATCACGTCTAATATTCTATTCGAACGGCCTAAATCAAAAAATACGTTATCAATAAAACATAAAGTAGCCGCGAATACTTTCACGCGCATATTGATTATTCAATTTTGCATAAGTTTTGGCGCTTTACATGAAATAGACTAATTTTTGTAATTAGTTTTTGAACTGTAACCAAATCGAGAAACTATCCGTCAGGTGACGTGAAGAAGGAAACATCAGCATAATAAAATTAACTTAAAAATTAGTCATAAAATTATAAAATGGACGAATTAATTAGTTTTTAAGCTAATTAGGCTAATCATTTAATACAAAATGTAAAAATTTTAAAGCAATTTAATTATTTGATAAATATTAATAACCCTGGCTAGTTTCAGGAATTTTTATTCATTTACACGAGATTTTATCAATTATCATGGATTTATTTGTAGGGGAAAACAAACAAATAAACAAACAAACGTGTAGCAGACGTCTGGGTTATTTAAACGAGCCGGAAACGTACTGATTTGTTTGGCGTTCATCGGTTTGTAGCCCTTCGCCTCGGTTGCTCAGTGGATGCTGTAGCTAGCAGGCGATGGCGTACCTCGTCCTGACGTAGGAAATTGCTTTGGTACTGTCAAAACATTGAGGAAAACCAGTTTTCTTTCTTTACAACGTTTATATCTAAGAAGAGAATTTTGTTATAGGATAGACTTCTGGTGGACTTGTACTTTCTACGACAAGTTACGAAAGCGACTCTCCTTTCAGAAAACGATTCTAACAGCACTATAATTTCTTTCCCCTTCCTATATCTATGTCTCGAACTGTTATCTTCCTCCTTCATTCAGTATCTTCCTCCTCCACTCTGCGACTTTCTTCGAGGTTGAGCTGTGAACTGACTTTTACGTCTGATTGTCATTTCCCAGCTTACCCCTTATCCACTATTTGGCAAAACAACATTCCACACATGTCTACCCCAGTCATATTTAATTTCCGCCAATTTCGATGGTAGAGGTTCCCCCTGGGGTTTTCAACAACTCATTGCCTTAGGATGATTGGCAGGTCTCTTCCAATACTCAAGTCGGGTCTGTAGGCACGAATTTGGGAATTAAGGCGCGATAATTTTTAATCGAGCGCCATTTTTGAAGTCATTGAAGAGAAAGTAAAAATCTTTACATCATAAAGGATTATCATTTGGCTAGGAACTCGGTGAAAGGTAAAATATCAGCAAATAATGGTATATAAATTCTGACTTTTTGTCTCTCTGCCTTCATAAAAATACTGATGTATCTGGGATTTAAATCAACTTATTCATTGAATTTAATTAAATTTTATCACAATTAAACTTTTACTGTTTATTTTCTCCTAAGAATTTCAGGGTGTGCCAGAGTTTGGACAAAAAATAATTGTAATATTTGGTACACACACAAACAAGTTCTCAGTTGTTAGACGCGGCTTCTAGGCACTGTTTATAATTATATCTGAAATACTACAGATTAAAGCCAACATCTCTGAAATTAGCGCACAATAATACCTTAAAACTGAAAAATAACTACTTTCTCTTCCAGTTAGTGTTTGGTACAGCAAGCACTAAACTTGGTTTTTTGACAGTAATTGTAGTCAGAGTTTACAACTCGTTATCTGAATTTCGAGTGTCGTAGTTAACTTAGCCCTAGTATAAATTCCAGGCAGTTTTCATTTCAGTATAATGATTTATTGTGTTTCCTTAAGCTAATTCATGTTTTAAATTTATTCTAGTTGTTATCCTAGGATTGGACAGTTTTATAATAAAGATTTCAGTTAATAACATTGTTTTATTGATATGCAGTGCACCTTACTCTATTTAGTCACCTGAATGCGTCTATAACCGTTAAATATGTTAGTAATTTCGTTTTCAGAGACAAGGTGATATTTCCTGCAGCGGGGCTTGGGTTTTCGAATTCTCTGCTTTATTCCTAAATCACTTCTGTGCACGGTTTTAGCGATCTTGTTTATTTACTGTTACTATGGCAACTTTCTTGATGGAACTGTAGACGCTGTTTTCTTTGGTCTTGTTTACATCGCTCGTTGCGTTATTTCAGTAGAACGTTGTGCCTTGAGCTGTGAGGTTCTTAGTTATATCAAGGATTGCCAACCCCCTCCCCCCCATGTGACAACTTTCTGGTATACTAGTTGAGGTGAGCATACAACTCAAAAACATCTTATATCATCTTGCGATCATGGTTACGGGTTGGTAAATTGAGATAATGATTTCGTTTGCTTTCCTTTAAATTAAATTTTTATTAATCTGGAAGTCGTGAAAATATTTGCAGACAATGTTTCTTCTTTTTGCCAATGCTAAAAAATCATATGATGGTTTTGTCATTGCCAAATATTCACAGCTTACTTCAGCAAACATTTTTTCTTATAGTTAGTCCTGATTTTGATGTTATAGTGTCTATTAGGATCATGTTTTCTATTATTTCACATACAATGCTAAACAGTTTTCCTATTTTTTTATAAATAATAGCTCATATTGCCACTATTAATTAAATTCACGTCTACTATCACTTTCTACGTTTAGTTTGGCCATTTTATTTTTTACTGTAATGAGTAAAAGGAATTTTAAAAACATAGGAAAATATTAAACTTAAAAAATATTGAAAGATAAAGATCACATTTATCTTGTCGGATAAATATACACAAAATATTTTTGGTTAGTGGGAACGGGACACTTATTGATTTGGTGGGGTTGATGCTGATTCGCCATAACAACACAGGTGCAATGGTATAATAAGCCACTTGATATCATCCAATGAGCCACGTTTGACCAGCTTTGGGTTATTCGCTCGGTCTTGAAACTGCGTTGACTCGGGTCGCATTTTTTATTTCGCGGTGTTGCTATAGGAATGCAGCATATAGTGTGCAAAACGCAACTAGGATCAAGGTGATACGTCTCCATTGGCACCTATACTATGGGACGGCTACCGTGATCTCATAAAATCTGTCGAATAAAAGGGTCAGAGACTGGTAAAGATCTCGTGAGCTGTATCTTGAAAAAAACTTTCTAATTCAGCTCTGCCAGTAAATTTGATCTTGGTAATTCGCATACGTAGTAAGAAAGATAAGGGTGCTTAATTTAAAGTTTTAGGCATGATAGCTCGGAACACAATCCCGAAATAGTTAATCTCAGTAACCCTCCTCTATACACACACATACACTCACTGGAACTGAACTACAGCTTTAGTTGCATGTTTAATGTCAGATTCAATGCAGTGACTTCTATAACACCGAAACCTGTATCGCTTGATTTCATGCTATTGATTTATACCCCTTCAAATCACCACAACACCTTTCTCTGGCGGAGGTAATCGTGAATAACCCCAACGTTATGTTTCTTTCTGGAAATTAAATAAAACTAGTATATACTTTGGTCAAAATTTCTCCTCCCGTTTAAGATTGAAGATTAAAATTTCTGACTGGTGCAACATGGGCCTTACAATCCAACACGTGCACAAAAGCATACAAGACCTTAATCAGTCCAATACTCACGTATGCCCACTCAGCGTGGATCTCAACCAATGAAAATGCCCATGAGAATATCAATGTACTAGAAAGACGCATATGACATACACAAATTGCTTTGCGCCAAGAAACGTCCTCGCGAATAAGAAAACTATGCAATAAATAATAAGACTGCCAATACATCAGAATATAATTTTATTTCTATTTAATAAATATAAATGCGACATTTCGTCTCCCTTTCGAGACTTCATCAGGCATACTACAAATGTAACATTACAAAAGATTTAATAGTTCTTCGTTACAATTTATATATATATATATATATATATATATATATAAACATGCTTAAAAACTTAAAAATTTAGTAATTCGGGCCATTCACTCCAGTACTCCCTCATCCGAAAAGTTTATTACATGTATTGAAGCATTTACATGAAATTAATTTGCTGTCGCGGACTACCTGCCGTGACGGTTAAGACCGAAATGATACGGTAAATATGCGTGCTTATTATTAATTTAGTCGATTATATTAATGTATTAATATCAAAGCTCATCGTAGTTCTGATTCAGATAACAAAGGTTCATAGAAGCTCAGACTTTTGGCAAATGCGAACAAGAAATTACTTAAACACGTATTAACACTGTTTCTGAATTTAACGAATAAACATATACATGTTCAGACACGGCTTACTCTATTTACGTATAGTCCTGATAATTCAGAATATTTTTACATCTGAATGTATCTTAATTTTTAAATTTAAAATAACATAAATTTTTAGTTAAGTAATAATTTTTTAAAATTTGCACCACAATCTTGGCGTATTATTTCTATTTGAGTACATTTGAGTAATCGTTAATGATAATAGCAAAGTATCCCGAAAGCTAAAATGTTTTAACAATTAATCGAACCATGTGTTCCGGAGTCTGGCTTACGGTTTTACATTTTGGCCAGTGATAAAAGAATCTGAATCGTACAATTTCCCCCAGATTTCAATATTTCTTTTATATATTTTCCGTAAATTACTAAGATATTGATATTGTTTCTTACCTAAGTAATTCCCTTTCTCTTCTTTAATGTGAATATATTATTTCCTTTGTTTTTGTAAAATTAGAGGAAAGTGAGTGGGGTAAGAACGGAATGAGAGAGGCCAATGATGTAATACGCTTGGGAACGATAAGGGATGTGGCAGTTATTCTGAAATGAAAAGGCTTGCGAAAGATAGGTCAGAATGCAGGGTTGTCTCAGATTAGTCTAAGGACTGAATATCACAACACACCCTAATATTCTCATATCGAATAATAATTGTGAAATATATTAGTATTAAACTACGTTGAAATTTTTCATTCCACTTCTAACAAAGACGATCTAGTTGATGATAATAAAATGCCAATTTCCAGTATTTCTCTTAATGTATATATTCCTTGGTGTAACGAAATTCAAAATAAGTTATTTTCTGTAAACTAAATGTGTAAGTCTTTTTTGTAAAAATAGTGACGAATACTTGCATTGTGAAAGCCTTTGACGACTGTAAAGCTCACTTTCATACCTGGGAGTTACAGAGAAATAATTTAAAGTTTTACTACACGGAACGTTCTTGCCTCACTCACACTCGGAAACACACACACACACACACACACATACATGCGTGACCTTTGTATAAAGTTAATGCAGGCAACAATTTTAATTGTAGTATTTAAGCTTGGCAGCGATGTCCATGTGAAACAACAAAGTCTACTCAATCTAATGTGACAAAGTTTCCTCTTTAACATGCATAAAACGAGAATGAGGTGGGACATGTGGTTATTATCTAGTTAAATCTCAAATGAAGTTCATTTTAGTCAGAATGAGTTTTTTAATTAAATATTGCAATGATATTCTAATGAGTGTTTCACAGTATAATAGATGTTAAACGTTTGTTTACAATTTTCATATAACAAAATGCGATTAAAAAATGGATATTTCACAATATCATATAATAAGGTGAAGTTTATTTAAATCCGGGTATTTATTTACAAATGATTTAAAGGAAATAAAATATATACAGAATGAAAATTAATTAAAGAAAATATGGCTAGTTGGAGAAACAATCAATTTTTTTCATTCAGGTTAAATCGTAAAAGTAGATACCTCGTGTAGTCCTTTTAAAATGGGAGCCGTTCTAGTGTTCAAAGATTGACAGAAGATAAAAAGATAAACGTTGCCACACCATCTCAAGAAAACCTTACTTTGGCTGCATGGACAACATAGGACGACACCGCAAGAATTTGATTGAATGCCCGAAGTTACAGTTTCAAGGTAAAGTTGGCAACCAATTGAAAAGGACTATAGCCGGGATAAGGATTGAGAATCTTAGAAGTGTAATAATCACGCAACTTTCGGGTTCATCACGCTACATCAATGCATCAAGCACCGTCATTACTCACGACGAAACGAAGATGATTTCTCGTCTTCACAACCCAACGACTGTGCGAAAAGTACCGACTTTTGTCACCTTTTCGATAGCTCTCCGTCGATTAGTAAATTCCATTCGTCGATGAAATTACGTGTTCTTCAAAGCTTTAAACCTTGGAGTAATCTTGATCCCGTGAAACCAACAACCTGTCTGGTTTTCCTGATAGACAAATTGTCACGGGAAGGACGCACGATACCACTTCAGAAGTTCTCATTCCTTGCTACAATTTATAATTATATTTAAATGAGTCCATATGTCATAAATACCGTTACAGTTGGATCATAATCTGTCGTACTAGATTGCACTAATTTTAATGCATGAAATTTAATAAAATAAAACAGGATGCCCAGGATGTTATTTAAATTCAAAATATATTACAGACCTGTAAATATACATATATCGTGTATACTTAAATACACAATAATCATTCAGGATGTAGGAACAAACACAGATTTGTAGGACAAGTATTATTTCATTATTCGCCAACCATTATTCTTCAATTTTATAATTTCTGTACCAAAATAAAAGTAAACATATGTAGGTGAAAATGGATCAAATCCGCATTAACGGAAATCTAATTTCCTTGTTGTATGAGGTGACTAGCGTCGCTGTATCACTACACAGATCCCCCGGGTTTTAACCTCGGCAAGGGAAAGGATATTTCTGTGTATAATGAACTTTTACAATCCGGAAACTCAGCGGAGAGCTGCCATGTTTGTCTGATACAGTACGCAAGGGCCCATCATCATCCAGTGGAAACCAAGGGTAAACCACCATTGTGAATAATTTTTAGGGAAAGAAGTACTCCGTAGTTAATTTTCCTCAAATGGACCTGCCGTTAGGCAGACCACTATTTAGTCGTATTGAACCCATAAACATATAACAGAAAAGTTAAATTCGACATGAAGTGAATTAAATCGTCGCTTTCAAACAGGACTCGCAAGTCTTAGGACTGATTACTACATCATTTTTTGCGATTTTGATGATAGAAGGTGTGGAAAGCTAAATTTTCAAAAATGTGATGACCTGATGGTTTAATCACGCGTTGACAAACAGATCATTGTTGAATTATATATATTATATATGTAATATAAATTAATCACCAAGAACGCCGGGCACCCAGCTAGTGATTTAGTAAAATGGCATCGACTTTGTTATGTTCTGATTCTAAGACCACAATCAACCACGTGTTAAACGGAGCGCGTAGTAAATCCCTCTGACATTTAATGATTGATAATATATATTGTATTGAATGACTTCATATTACACAAAAAAAAAGCAAATGATGGGAATATTTATTAATGTGAGAAAAGTTTAGTTTCGTTGTGAATGAGTTGAATCATATTTTTTCTCCAATAAAGTGCCATGACGTGTTATTATAGTCAGGTGCAACGTGTTTGCCTTAAGAGAATACTAATAATAAAATAATGGATCTGCCAACGTGCAATCTTCGTAATAATTATTTTTTTAATGGGAGACACGATTCTTTTTGGTCCATGAGATGAATGTTACAATTTTCAACGTTTTTGATGATTAACAAATCGTTCCATATTTATTTGAGGTATTAATAATTTGGATGAATTCAGTTGCACGTCCGTATTTCTATCTGCTGTGGTATAAGCCGTAGTTTATTAGAGAAATTACCTTCTCGCAAACGACCAGTTGTAATCAATACACGGCGGGGTTCGCGTCGTAAGTGGAGTATTTACTGCGCCGTATATTGCATGGACACTAATTCCATCAGGGTTACTGCAGCCACCCTTGCACTTTTACGTAACTGGATGTACCTCCACCCTCGCAAGTTAGAAACGCTGCTGCAAATCAAAACAAGCAACAGTCAGAAATAGGACGGCCTTGTTTTCACTCATCATCGGTCATCGTGTCACGTCACTCTCAGTTGAACATCCGTAAATCCACAAGCGCTTCGCGTTACCTTCACTTTTCCAAAAAAAAAAATAGCGTAAGGTGGTGCTCATTTCTATTTCTCATCTTTATTGGTCTGAAAAAAACAAGAAGATACCTATCACGAATCGTTGCTAAGCGATCCAATTATCTCATATAGAGACGAACCAGTTTGCGGATTATTGATTTCAATACGCAGAAATAATTACTCCATTAAAAATGTGATTGGTATTCGCATGGATGAAATGTCTACGAATTTCCGATAATTCGATGTGTTATTCAGACAGTTCTCCCCTGTTCAGCGCTGCAGCAGCAAAACATTTAAACATTACTTTCTTTAGAAATCAGCCCTCCTCTGTTAACAAGCAATTAAGACTTTCCAGGGAAGTAAACTGTCTTATGAATTATAACGTAATGAACGATAATACCATTATTGGTAATTTCATAATCAAGTCTTCATTGAAAGCAGGATGTGACTGTTGATTTTAAATCATGAAAATTTTCTTATAAAGTAAAGATTATAGTTTCATAACAATCAAGATAGTTTCACATAAAATTTGAGAGTTATTTGAGTCGTACTGATAACAGGATCACTTAATCAACGAATTTAATCAATAACTGTGTAGACAGTCTCAATGACACGAAATAAAATTAAAATGATTTCAAAAATATAAAAATATCCTAATATCAACTTTTGTACTTCGTGTGAAAATAATTTTCCTCTTTATTTTTTTTTGGGTAATAGGCTACATGGGGGTGATCCTGAAACAGGCAACTCCACTTTAATAGCATAGGAAGGGAATTGAAAAGCAAGGTAGCCAAGGGTTGACTAGGGCCCCCGGGCTGTAGTTTAAGGATACTACCCGGTGTTTCACCTAAAGAGATGCAGGGAAATCCCTACAAAACCTGTATCAGGTAGGTCGGGAATTGGTTACTGTTTTTCATTTGAATTTTATTGCAGATGCTAATTAAGCTATGAGAGAAATTAAACTTTTAACTTTTGAGAAGAAATTTTCTGTTTCATAATTTATTTCTTCTACAATTGACAATATTAGCTTAGGAAATGCGAAAGTCATTTAATACTGTAATAATAATAATTAAAAGTTTCGCTGCGGGATCGCGTTAGCGTTACTCGTACTTCAGAGCGACGTCAATTCTAATTAGCTCTCAAAGTTCTTCTTCGTTTTTCACTTCAGTTGCAATTCTCCCGGTAGAGCTCGCTGACATCGCGCTTCGTCGATCTGAGGTTCATCTCTGTATACCCTGCCGTTGCCGTTGCGTTAAACGAACAAGCGCGTCTCAGAATCATAGCGAAATGGGCCTCGGCATTAATTCACCAGCTTCAAGATCGATTTTCAAGCGAAGCCACTCTTTTCATTTCTCGAATGTGAAGGCTGTCATGTAAAAGTCAGTGCTAATGCACGCGTTCCCCATTAGGTATACTTTCAGACGTATCCATTTCACATTGAGCTCTTATCATTTCTACTGCAACTCTTGCATCATCGTCATTTAACCCTCATTATTCACCTATTTCTTGCCAAGGTTCACCTAATCTTTCTTCGCCGTAATGCGAGCCAATATAAGTAAGATCGCTACCTGCGGCATCATAGAAAAGAACTATTTGCGTAATCATCGTCTTTGGACGCTGTAGATAAGTCTTCTTTTATAAAAAATGACCAAAGGTATGATCGACATGAGCAATTGGCACTTGTTTCGTTTTCATCTGCTGGTGTTGGCCGTAGTGACACGGTCATCTTTACCACTTATTCAGCGGCTATCTGGATTTGAGAATAGTCCGACAACTTGCAATCGATAGTTTTGCCAAGACATTTTATGAACGGCCTCTGTGATCTCGTTGCTTCCGACCGACATCTGGACATCTATCGAGATCTTGTTTATCAGCGTTTCGTGACCGCTGAACTCAATTGAAATAAAAAAAACTTTAGATCCTTCTATTTTTGTTAAAGAGCGACACATTCACCATCACGTCGTTGGTGAACTGGTGGGATGTTTCGTTTCCCTTTGTCCTGATCTCCGGAGATTACACATGTTACCTGTGTTCAGAACGTGTCCATGATTTGTTGCCGCCTGTGATTACGCCTCAGTTTCGAGCCTGAATGGAACCGTAACCCATGGTTATGAAATTCTCGTTCAACCATTGTAGTTCGTCCTCGACTTTGTTCGTCGAAAATTCTATACGGATTCTTTCGGTGTTGGAAAAATTGATGCTAGCTCATGCCACCGAAATGAGTTCGTTTCTGATCCTGTATCGGCATACCGTTGATGGAATAGCCACTCATATCTCAGTTGTACTGTAGCTGATGGTGAGTACCTATATTTTAGTTTACAGTTGTATAAGTATGTAACAGACAGTCTTCCTATGATTTTTCGAGAAAGTTCATCATATGGAGATTCTAATTTTGTCAAGTGAGCAGGATTGCACCTGTTAATTTCGCTTTTTGTCTCCGCTTTTCTTCTCTTTCTTTATATTCTATACTCTAAGAACCTCGTTGAAGTGACACACGAGAACTTGGAGTGTCAGTTCTGCAATGTTTTAATTGGACTAACGGAATGTCATGCATGCAACAGTTTGGACTGTACAAGGCACTTAGTTGATATCTGATGTTCGAGGTGCAACCAGGTCTTTGACGATGCCATGCTCCCTCATCTGTAGGATGAAATAGGATTCATCGCCGCTGTAATGTGGTGTAACCGGGATGATGGTGTACTTATGGTTCACCGTGAATGACTTTTGGCGTCCGTTTGATCATGACATCGTCTTATTTTTGCAGTCTGGTAGGTAGCGGTGACTGATAAGTGCACAATAGTTCCCAATTTCCAATCTTTCGCAAGACACTATGTAGCAGAATTGATAGTGTTGTCCAAACATCACGAGTTTTATGTTTCCAATCAAGCAGTTATTCACATAACCCCTATCAGTCGCACATATAACAATTACTGTAATTTCAAACTGTAGAATACTTTACCGTCTTACTAAATAATCTTTCAACACGATATTGTAATATGATGTGAGTTGAGTAAAAGTTTAGCTATTATCTTAGCTGACCCTAACGCGAGGATCAGGCTCGTCAATTCCATGACTCTTATCACTGATGTATTTTCCATGGAATTCATTATTTTGGCTTTAGGCAGTGGTTTCTTTGTGCTAGTCCACTGCGTGAGATACTTCAATGTGCTGCGAAATGTTATTTTAAAAATTAATTGCATCACTTATTTAATTTAAAAGCGCGAGAGGTCATACATTAAATTCGTCAATATTTGAATAAATTTGTAACGCATTCTCGTTTTATTCCCTATAACTCAATCTTAGGTCGTGGTTTAGATGGTTTGGCACTTTCTTTGTCAGTGAAATACTTGCTATACAAACAGATTCACAAATTAATACTTACGGAGGGACATACCAACGTATTCAGAAACGTCCTTAAAAACCACTCAATCACCACGATTTGGGACGAGATCCGCTTTTGTTCTTGGCGCAAGAAATTAATCATCTTCCTCATTAGACTTCACCCCTAAAAGCCTTTCTTTCCTTTTCTACTCCTTCAAGTTCATAATATTCACTTTTATTCAATTTTAATGTACAACTATACACCTCTGCATGACTACTAAAGACAACAACCACCCCTTATTAACTACGGAATTTTCCTGACCTTTCTTGTCTCTTTACAACCCTTCAAGATAATCTTCATATATTATTTCCTCTCCGTGTTCCAAACCAGCTATCGGTACCAAGAATCAAGGTGAGTTAGAAAAGGATCCCTTTATTTGGTTCCCTGGAGATCTGTATCATCAAACATATACGTTAAAATTTAAAATACTTCAATTATTTACTGTAAATTTTAATTTTAACAAGAACGGAATTATATATAAAAGATATTGTCAAAACATATTTATGTACCAACATATTTTCAACACTTCGATTAGCAGAGTATTAAAAGTAATTAGTTGTACATTTAATTTCCTGAATGCGAAAAGGAAAGCTGTTCTCTAGAATTTCGTTCCGACGCACATGCCAGTAGATGCCATCTGCAGAATGGCAGCTGCCACTCTCTACAGCAATTAGAGCTTAACGTAAATCTCACCGGGTCTTCTCAGTGTCGAGTGTACAATCTAGGCGAGCTTAATTACTTAGCGTGTAGATAAAACATGAGACAAAGCTGAAATTAAGAGCAGGATAAAGGAACAGCCATCTCGACGTTAGTGATAAAGTAGGACAGGCCTACATGTCAAAATGTTTTGAATCTGAGGATCAAGATACAACTTTATGCGGCTCATAATCTCTTGTAAGACGTTAAATATTCATTCCATCAGTGTCTAGATTTACGTAACATAAGCATCAGGAACTATTTCAGATACTTGACGTATTGTGTCTTCATTATTCAAACGTTTGTAGCTTTCATCCGCAGTCAAATGTCTTTTATGTTTGAAGTCTCGTGTCAATTAAAGTGACATTAGGATATATATTTCTACACAAATTAGACTCGCTGTCCTCTGTATTTTAAGCCTGATTTTTGACCTTAACGACAATGCAGTGAGACGTCATTTAGGGAAAAGGTGGAAATTTGTGACAAAAATAATTCTAAACTAGTGTCCATTCTATGTTCTCAGGTTAGACGAGATAAACAGCAACGCACCTTATGATTATTAAATGTCATGTTGAGCCTGTGCAATACGCTGCAGGGTGGTAAACCGTTAATTACAATATTTTCGTAGCGAATTAGATATTTCTGATCTACGAATATAAACTTTGGATGAATTAATATCCTGGCAGAGTAAACAATACAAGTGAAGAATTTAGTTTCCGATGTCGTAATTGTTTCTTTGTTTTTAAATTTAAGAAATTGACCTAAGATGTTAATTAGTCTATTGCGATAGACATTTATTGCTGTGTGAGATCCATCACTGTATACAGATAAGCGTGTTTAGTTTCCTACTTCAAAGGCATTACCTACTTTAAAGCAATAATCTAAATAACTAAAACGGAGTGTATCTTTGATGGTCCCTCATGCGTTCTTACACAATATTTCCGATTGCGATTAAGTTTTGGTGAGTTGAAGCGCTCATCTCAGAGAGAGTTTCTATTGATCCTTCTAAGATTTCGGTTTTTCCTACCTTCCCCCTTTCAATCCTACAAATAGTTACGAAATCTATCTGTAGATGCCGCGAGAACTGCATCAGAGGTTTATGAATTATTTCAAGAATTTTACGATAGATGACTCTCGAGTCACTTCAACAATCTTTGTGTACACTTTATATCTATAATTTAAAATAGGCAAAGAGAAATATTTTCTCCCTCATTAAATCACCATGAATTTCCATAACTCCCTTTTTGTACCGTATTATTCTTCACTTTATTAAGATATCGGGTGAATTTTAGTCTTCCTTAAGATTCCTGGATTATTTTTAGCTACTTTTAGGTACGGGAACATTATTTTTATTTCAGTTATTTAACAGGTGTGTATTGGACTTTTAGGTATTAAAGTATCGAACAACTTTTTAAGTCTTAAGGTAGTGTACTAATTTATTTGACCAGGAGTGTTATTAATTTGGGAAAGGTACTATAATTTAATGGCAGGTGAATTAATTATTAAAATAAATAAGGACAATTTTATTAAGTTAATATTAAAACAAATTAATATATTAAAGGAATACATGAAACACAAATTGGGGTCCACCAATATGCCACAACTAGCTGAACGGTTAAAGAAACAAGTATTCATTGAATTATTATGCATTTCAGTAACTTATGTTTTCAAGATAATTACGATTTGCTTTTTATTAAAATAGTATAAAAAATGTAATTACTCTTTCTTATTCGAATGGAAGTAATTTTAATGGAATTCAGTTAATGGAAAATTAAGTTAATTTTTTTAGAAACTCGTGAAATAGTTCTCTCACACGCAAGATATTTTTAATCCTGATACTTATATTCCGTCAGTCATGATTGTTTTGTGCGGAAATAGTCAATAGGTTATTTAATTAATTTTAATTTTCCAAAAAGAGTGTAATACGTATAGTTATTAAGGTATATCAATTGTAAAACTTGAATATTTCTGATTTATTAGCATCAGATTTCCTTATTTGACGTTTATCTGCCACCTGTTTCTGCGAGCGAAGAAAGTGGGAAATAATTTTGCGCACGTAACGGAATTTCCAAGAGGTCCGGTTCCGGCATATTACAGCGCTGTCTGGCAAGCATCCCAGACACAAACTCTTGGGAAACTTTCTGCCACACAATCTCGTGAACCACGACTCTTTTCTGTGAGACTGTTCTATAGTTCGGGCCATAACACACATAAATAACAAGGATAACTCTTCATAACTTGAAAAGTAACAAATTTCAATATACTACTAACTGAATTATTAAAGCAAGCTATAATAAATATTTTAGATATTAAGTTAAAATTGCTTCGAATATACAATTTATTGAGTTTATTATAATTATAAGAAATTATTTCATACAATATATTTATAATAGGGTAACAGGAAGGCCGCCATTGAAAATTTTTATCTATATCTATAAATATCTTTTTTAAACGAGTGACAAAGTAGAATCTTCAAAAGACGAAGAGGAGGGTCCGCACTCCTTAATAGTATCGATCAATCTATCTACATATATATAAAAAACGTTTGTCAGTTTGTCATTTATGCATTACTACACCATTCATCCGATCGCCATAACACTTTAGGAAATTGTTGAGTACAGTCACACAATTTCCTGGAAATATATATATAAACACACATATAAAAAGTGAAAAGTATTCTACGGGAAAGGTTTCGTGGCCCATACATGCATCAAGAGCTCCAAAAGTGAATACGGGTTGCCTATACTCTTAATATGTTTCTTTTAGATTTTAATCATATCGCGCTGTAGTTAAGCTATCGTTGTAAGTGAGAAATAATGAACTTCTTTGGATAGACGATAAAAATTTCTTTTAAAAAAAACGACAAATATTTTAACAAAATGTAATAGTTTATTCATACCTTACTTCAGGTTTGCTTTAGTGAAAATTTAATCTTTTGATTCGACTAGGGTATTTGTATCATTACTTTCGTTTCTTTTATTATTAGCACCAATTATACTCAAGTTAATAAACGAAGCTTCAATTAAATGGAGTTTCATTCAGTTATTTTCTTTACGTAAAATGCATATATGTTTAAAATTAAATCTATAGCTTTGCTACCACATTCCGTTAAAGAGGTACTAACTTTTGATTTTAGGCATAAATTTTTTGCCAATAAATTACAGCATTAAGTTTGGTAATAGTAAATTAAACACAGTTTTATTTTACATTTGTAGCTACGTAGTTTAACAATTTACTTATAAATATATATGCCATATTGTCGTTACCTTTGAACACATTCGATCTTATTTACATTATTTTTCAAGAAAGTATTTATGTATTAAAGGGTAAATCAATTCATAAACGTAGTCATCTATATAGACTTCATATGAGCTACTGATACATTTTTTAATAGAGTAGTAGAGTTGACAAATTGTATAAAATATTTTTATAGTGAAATCTGTGATGACAATTCCAGTATGCAACACTTCCTTTCCACATTTTTCGAAATAACTTTTATAATTAATTGCCGATATCCTGTAGTCCAAATGTTAACGTCGCTATCTTACAACGCAGAGGTCCCGGGTTTGATTGCTGGCATAGGCTTTGGTGTTTGTGCAGTCATGGTCACGGAGACTGAGAATAAGACTGCTGGAAAATCGATACGCTCACCACGTAACACTCCAAATTCGGAATGCATCGTGTAAGATGACATTTCTCAGTCCACCCTGTAGGCCAAAACCCTCAATGTACTGCAGATTCAAAAAGAAGAATGACAGATACGAAGGCAATGAGTTTGGGATTTATTTTATAATTAATATACGTTTTAAGTATAGGGGAACATTTAATTGTAAAAATGTTGATAAATGCTTCAGGGGTGTGGCATGGGTGCATCTTTTACTGTCTTATGGTACCGAATCTAATTATCACCATCTTAAAACACCAAATTTTGCCGTTCTTAAAAATTCTATCGGTTACCCGAAAATACTTTGTAGACTCTTGGTGGTCGTTTTTTTCTTTAATGTACGTGGAGCATTTTTGTGCTTTATAAAGTGTTAAGGAAATTTTTATTCAGTTAATTTACTGAAAATATTTTCATCCCTTCCATGTGCCGCGATACTGGGAATGTATTTTGTGACGCTTTAGATGCCCGTTTAATCATGTGTTGAGCCGGAATTAATAAATGTACCAGAATAATATAAATATATACCCTGGTAACGCCGGGTCCCCAGCTAGTGTAATATAAGAATATTACTGTTTCCATTATCGTCAGAAGCTAAAATAACAAACCGTGTGGCATGCCGATAGTATTTCGCAAACTGGATATGATTTTCAAATTTAACAGAAAGAAGCATTTACTTTTAATATTGTCAATATTTGGTTATTTAAACAAAGTAAATATTTATCAGATATTATTTACATAGAAAAATATTTTCGTAAAATTTGTTTGGTTGAGTATATAATAAAAGTTCCTGCTAGGTACTCTAAGTTCTATTTTATTTTAGTCTACAATTGTCGTGAAGTTAAATTTGTCGCGTTTTGATTATTTATGGTAGATACCTTTAAATCAGAAATAGTAGAGAGAATGCGTGAAAATTAACACTAGTTCTAATGGTACCAACTTCATAGCGAATAACAGCCGAACCAACACTTGCAACAAAATGTGTTTTCCGTGTTGCGTTCTGAAATGGAGCTTCTTTTTCGTGGACGTGAATGTACGTAACATGAAAGTCCGAGACTGCTCGGAATGTAGACGGCTACAAGCACGAGTCCAATATTAAATTTGGGGATGTGGACTTTAACCACACAGGCTTCAAAAATTATTATGCTCGTAAATCCCTAACACACGCAAGTAGATTCAATCTTTTTGTTTTGAGATATTTGAATTAAAATTTTCCTCCATCGAATGGTTTTTACAGTATGAGTGGATTTCAAATTTATGACGTTATATATCTTGGGAAAGTGACATGAGTCATATAAAATGATTTACACACGATGACTAACAGCTTCTTCTTAGTTTTTATTGTGTCCAGGAGATTACTTTAAACGGAACAAGGAGACCAAAAACTAACGTATTTCAGATTGTAAGATAAAGTATATCAGACAAATGAAACTCGTTTTAAGATATCACGAATTGGAGTACCAAAAATAATTTTTTACGTTTCTCAATACAGGGATGGGAACACATCGTATCCGACAAAAAAACTCGGGAAATAAAATCTCGTTCAAATTACGAAAAATTTACTGTAAAATAGTGGTTTTGTAGTACGAAGTTCGTTTCTGCGAACAATTTTATAAAATTTGTAGTTTTTAGACTTTATGCAAAATTATTGAAATTACCCACCCGAACTTGCTTATTAGTAGCTATCGGCATCTACTATTTAAATTAAATAAAAAAGACCTTTTAAATTTAAATTCGTATTGTATAACATTCTAAATCAACGCCAGATAAGGTGAATTATATAAAACTATTAATTTGACAATCCGGGAATAAACGCTGTGGGATTAATTACCTCTAGAGGGAGGATAGGGTGCAACAGGGTGTCACAAAAACCTTGTAAAAAGGAACGTTGTACCTTACAAGAATAATGAGGTTCCGAATGACTGGGTAAGAAATGTAGAATTATTCTAGATTATTATATAAATAAATTTTTATCCGTAATTTCAGAGGAAACGCCGGAGAACATTCTATTTAAAAAAATTACAAATAATTTTTTAAGGTTTATTGGATGTATGAATTAGTTCCTGTTTTGTCGTCCTTAGTCAGTATTGTCTCCAAAATTCTGATAATCTGTAACTGTATATAGAAAAAAATAAATAAAATGTGATTTTTGAGAAAAGATTTTCTAATATGAACAATACTTTGTGTGTTAATAAAAGAGAATTTTCTACGGTTTTAGAGAATAAACCCTGTGAAAGTTATTATTGTAGGTTAGTGTAAACTTCACTTCACAAATAACACCAAATTTCGCGAATACACTGCACTGTGAGCGATACAAGATGATATTCGTAATCAAAATGTCTCCGGAAGGAATTTCTTGGCATCTCTTCTCAGATTCGTCATTCTGATAGATTACTGACTACAGATACAACGCAATTATTTACTCAGTTGGCTTATACACTTTCTGGTCGTTTGAGAAATAAGTAATTTTACATTGTCACTTAGATTAAAATATTTATTATTTTTGGTTCCGTCTTTGCTAGCGGTTTTTAATTACTCTGATATCAAATTAAAAAGCTGGAGGAATTAGGTTAATCTGAACGTTTGACTTACCGGAGAGCAACTTTAGTTGGGTCGAAGGGCGGAAAACGTGCGTGGATTGTGTCCTGGCCGGAGCGCATAATGCGAGGCGGAGATAACATACAAGGTTGACGTCCACAGCAACAGAAGCATCGGCGAGAAGTCGGGTCCCGAAGCGTCCGACTGTGAACACGATATCTCCCTGCTCTACCCAGTAATTAACTTCACCCATAAATAACGAAGTATCCATGCTCCTTAAAAAAACAGCATATCTCTATTAATAATCTTTCTAAAATAAATAGTCTTTAGAAAATTTGTAAAGTAGCGAACTGATAAATTCCTCCTTGTCATGGTAAGTCCAGTAAAGGAACACGTCTAATTTATCACCAGCAGTAATACTCGAACTATTTTAACCAATATGGGAATTCCGGGTGGAACGGGACACTAAATGATTTTGGGGATATTTTACTAAAAATAATTTAATCAAATTACTTGTGCATTAATATATATTACAATAATTTATTTTTAAAATATTGCGGTGTCCTGGTCACTGAAATGAAAAGGTTCATCAATTAGGTTGGGATATGTTAGAAAAACTACGAAAAAATTTACGTCACGAGGCTCTTTATAAAGCGTACGCAGGCCAACAATCCTGGGAGGATATTGCGTCAAAGTTTTTAGAAGTAAATTATCACAGTAGAGGGGGTCATAATTGCAAAATTGTGCAGAGCAGTTTTAAAGCTGACTTTGGGAAATCTTCATTTTTAAATCGGACTATAAGGGATTGGAACAATTTACCTGCAGAAGTTTTGAAACATTCCTTCCCAACAACAACGTTTTTCAAGTAATAATAAGTGTAAGTGATCGTGAAGTGCAATTGTACTGAAGTGTAGTGCGACGAAAAAACATCTAAACAGTGACTGCTTTTAATATTTTTTCTTTAAGATGTAATTTATGTTATTTGTAACTATTCACATTACTTATTTTAAGCTTATTTTTTGTAACTGCCACCGAGAGTAACTCAATTGCAGTGTCAATAAATTCATTCATTCAACTACGTGAAGCAGAGATTTCGTTCACTACACGAACCTGTTTTATCCTCATTCGTATCTGGATGCAGGTTTTTAGGCGACATAATTCGGGTTGAATTGTAGATATCCCCTCTGCCAATGGACAGTGGGATGAACCTGGTACTGCCGGCGGTTGAGGAAAACCCAGTTTTTCCTCCTTCTCTTTGGCCTTATTCTCAAAACAGAGCAACAATTCACACCTAACTTTAAACTCTTGTAGCACTTTCTAGCTTCCTCCATCATTTCAACGTCAGTTCCCCTTTCAGCGTACTCCTCCCTTCCACATTGCCTTCTCAACGCCTTGAACCACTCTCCGTTTCTACCTTCTCGCCCTCTCAACGTCTAGGAACATTCTGAAAATTTTTCGGCTTCTCACCTCCCAGTTAAACTAGTATATCCCTTCTCCAAGGGAAAATGTTATCCCACGAGGTTTGTTCCGCCAATCATCATGAGCCCTTCGTCCCGCGTGGAAATTTTCTATGACGAAGGGAACAGTGTCCTTCGAAAATTCTGAAGGGTGAATGTTCCTTCAGCAAAACAAGCTTAATATTATAAATCTTCAGACTGGCATGTCCCCCATCCGGTAGCCTGACTACGGGAAAAAATACTGCTTACCTTCCTGTCATAATAATCTTGCTAAATCTTTAGATCATTCAAAGATCCAAAAATTCGAATAAAATTAGGGAAGGGTCCTACAGCGTTACAGCACCTACTCTTTAACAATTTTTGAAAAATTGTGGAAAAAGAAAAGAAGGCTTCATAATAGTATAAAAATTTGTTTATTCTATTGTCTTCTTAATCTAACATCAATATAACATAAAACAATGAATTTAGATTTTTGATGAATTTTTAAGAAGCTTACAATTACCCTTCTTGCCCCCACACCGGGGTATTGTGTAGTTATAATAGTGGAATAAAATGTAATTTAATTTCAGAAATTTTTTAATACCTTTTGTGTTTTATTTCTTACACTTATCTAGCGTACGGCTGATCGCTTTATCAATTTTTCCTTTGACAAAACGATTGTTTTGTAACTGCATAGTCTTTGCTAACATTTGCCCTTTCTTCCGTTCCTTTTCTTTCTTATATTATTTTTTTGGGGGTACAGTATACTTTAGCTTATTCCTACATGTTAAATCTGCAAGATTTTCCTTTTTTCTTGAAGGACACGTTACATTTTGCCTTATAAAGTAGTATCCTGTTCCGCTTCGGACGCTAGTCTCTGTTAAGATTTTCACATAGAGCCTTAATCCAAGTAGATTTAAACCTTATACGGAACTTTTATGCAGATAAAGACAGTTTAAGAATATGGACCATTAAAGAATTAAAAGCAACGAGTTTTGTGAATTACCTTCTGTCGAAATGATGAAAAATAATGTCACAGATGTAGGACAGCAAAAAATAGTTCTTTCACAAGGTGGAGTCAAAACTTGGTCAAGTTGGCTGCCAAGACTTCTTCGTTGGCAATTTACAATGTTACACCCCTATTTATGAGCCTCCAGCACTATCCAGTATAAAAAAGGGTATTCCATTATGCCCCGCTTTCCCGTTCTTTGCAGACTTCCCGTACTTGTTTTACATTTTGACTCCCAGAAGACATTACCTATATATAAAATTTGAAGTTTCTGTTTATTAAAATTAAAAATGTAAGCAACATATTAATAGTAAAATATTGTACTATTTTGTTTTTATATTAATCGATATTTAACGTAGCATTTCGTTGAGTAGAGACATTTCCACGGCGTTTAGTGCTCGCATTTGTCGGATATCTCTTGACAGGTATTAATTTGTCCCGCCTTTGTTAGCCAGACCTTTGCAGCTGCAGTTCCAGAATAAGCGTAGCGTTCCTTGAGGTAGAGGCAATGCAAACGAGCGGATCTGGAAGCCTCGTTAATGAGGCCGTCACCGTCCGACCACAGGCAGGAAAATCACTCTGTTAAGGAGGGAACGCCGCTACACAATTCCCACTTACAGTCTCTTCAGGAGTCTATTACAGTATAGTTGGAAACCACTGCTGCTTACGCAAATATCAGGAACACTCTTATCATACATGCTTCAAGTGCCACAGGCACCTCTGGGAACTAATTTAATTTAATAGCTAACTTGAATTAATAATTATGTATGAATATTTATTTAAGCACTTTCTCCGTAAGAATTCCCTCATGATGCTAACACTATGTAGACATCTGTAATGGTTTAGTTAGGCGAAGTTCATCCATTTTGGCGATGGTCCAAAACAGATCATTAAGACCTACAAGGAATTTCCGTGAATATATTGTAATAACTATTATCCTGAGTCAAAGGTGTGTCATTACTAAGGGAATGAACATAAATTTATGTTTCACTATATTACCCAATTAATGGATAATCTGACATCTTCGATTACTAATATTATAAATGAAATACAATAATTGGTCAAAAGTTATAAATAGAAGAATTTTAATTCAAACTAAGGCGTTTCGTCCCCAATTTTCGAGACCTCTTCAATTATTTCTAAAAATAATACTATTTGTATGATATGGTTACTTTCAATTAAACCTTAACGTCATTTATGTATGCCAAGAACAATAATGGGCCAATGGCACTTCCTTGCGGCACCCCTGAAGTAACTTCTACTGATTCTGAGAGTTTTGTTCAAAAAATCCCTAATTAATTTCTATACTTAAATATCTATTCCCATTCCGTCTAGTTTCTGCAAGAGAAGGTTGTGAGGTGCAACATCAAATGCTTTCGCATCAATTATACCTCCATTATCAATTTTGCCTGATAGATCTTGTCGTAGAGATATTGACTTTCACATGAGTACCCCTTTCTGGAATCCATATTGACTACTGTGAATAAGTCTCTTCCTCCCAGATTTTCCGCTGGTATACTGTGTATAACTATTGAATGACGGAATAATTTAAGTTTTGAAGTGTTAGTGATAGGTTATTCTATTATAGAAGCTAAATTTTATGAAAAAAATTATTAGAAAATATTTATTACCCATATTTTACACACTAACATTATATATATGGGCGCCGAAGGAACAATGAATTGAAATGAGTTTTACGAAATGTATCAATAGCTGTCACATTCTCTGAATACCGGTGGAAAAGCGCCAGAGATTCGTGTGATCCACCGTCATCTCATCAAAAACGCGAATTGTTTCTGGCAGCTCGGGCACTAAAAATGCATTTCACATTTCCATATCAAGTGTTTCGATTGGATGTCGAAATATCGTTTGGGTCGAAACCCCTTGTTCATAAAATGGAAGTACCGAAATTGATAGAAACAAATTTAATAAAATTATTTATAATTTTTCCTTTCATAAATCAGTGAAAATATTTATTGACATTAAGGTAGATCACATGGTGGTATCTGCCAATTTTAAAACGGGAACGAATAACAAGATATTCATGGGATAACTTGGACTCCGTGCTGTCGTTTAAAAATTACATCCACCATTTGCCTCGAGAAACCAGCGTCAAGTAGAAATATTCTTGGTACTCACCCAACGCCCTTTTGATAATGGAAGACGAGGGTCTGTTGTGGGGACGCAGATTTCTGGAGTAGCAAACTATTATTACTGAAAGAGCAGTGAGCAACTCGTGCCATCTGCGACCCTGGAATATAATTCGGGGTAACTTAATTTCGATTCCTGGTTTGAAAACAAATTATTAATTAATTAGTATTCCGCGAACGGCAGATCGAAGTGACGAAAATTCTCAACGAAGAACGTGAGAGCATTGGTTTCCCGTTGCCTTCCGCTGGTTGATGACGGATCTTCGTAGTACTCTACGTGGTAACGGTAGCTCTGCAATAAGTTTGGTGATTGTAAAAATTCAGTTAAAAATCAAAAATAATCATGCCCTTGCCGGGATTATAGCCCAGGAGCTGTTTTATGCTTACAGTTCTAAATACTTTGAAGGATACACAATACAGATAAATAACAATTTTAATATCAATTAAACAGTTTCTTCTTTTATAATACGCAGAGAACAGCTTATGTCATCTGATCAGCTTAGTTTTCATCCCCACTACTCTTGTAAACGAAATCAGGATTGTTTGAAAATTATAAGTTGTATTCAAACAGAGAAGAAATGTTTCAATTGAAGCTCAATCAAAGGTCATGAAATGAATATAAAGGTTTATTCTTTTGCTTGAAAGTAAGTGGTTATGTGAAAAGTATTTGTCAATTGTAAGAGCAAAAGTCTGTTTCTAACATTTTTACATAATTTTTACTTGGAAATGTACCTTAAATTACGCTTTGTTGATACTTCTCTGGAAAAAATAAAAATCCACATTTGCGATAGATTAATCGATACCATATTTGTTGTGTGCTCATCGTGACGGTTTTTCTATGCTGAAAATGAGGCTTGGAGCTACAGTAGTTTAAAATATATGTATCTTATAAGTAATTAATGAATAATTTTACGACTTAGTATATGAGATGTCTGTAACATCTATTAAATATATTTCGTTTTCTTTACAGGTAACTAATTACTGGGGACCTGCAGAATCAAACTCATAAAATGTGAGTAGCTATTTAATATTACACTACATATTATATTTCTTTATATATAAATATAGCATTGCCTTCTTTTATATTTTGCGTCTGTGGTGTCATATCCCGGTTATTTATTCACGCATGCTCAGATAGAGATTTAAGCTTAATGCAGGTCTTCATTTGGAAGTCTAAGCTAATTTTTCATGGAAAAATAAATAAAGTAAAGTGCGGTCCAATATGTCAACAAACAAATTTAATTAACATTTCCATAACATAAATACAAAGTTTCATCCATGTTTGTGGATTTCGTTGGGTAAATAGATACAAAAATTATAAAATATTAATTTTGAATACAAAAAACTGTTTAAATATAATATAATTTTCAGTTAAAAAAATTAAATCAATAATAATATAATAATAAAACAGAATTCTCAACTTTCTGTTTTGAAAGTAATTTCATTATTTGCTAATTTTAGAGACTTAAATATGTAGGGTCTTAGTTTTATTTTAATTTGAAATTTCCAATTCTACTTTCAACATAAACTTGAGGATAAGTTATTAATGATTGCTCAGGGAATATCTGAGTGTCGTTATTTCCGATTCGGGAGAATTTTTCTTTGTTCAGCAAGTACTATCCTGGCGGCGTCTATATTCAGCAAATCCGATTAGCTATTATGTTAGACTCCTTCTGCGGTGGCCTCCGCCGCATACTGGCGACTTGTCTCTCGTTACCAGCACTGTCTCAAACGATGAGAAACTATATTTTCAAGATGAATATCACTATATCAGTTTTCGAACACGTAATCGTTTATAGACATTGCTTTCAGTGCTTCGGAGCCCTCTTTGAAGAGAGTGCAATAGGGTTGCCTGTGAACCACAGCTATGCAGCTATGTAGAGTCCATCTTCAATGTGCGTTGGCCTGAGACGTGGACAGGCCACCACCAGATGGGCTATCGGGTCTCAGGAGGATAGACTAGAGACCCTACGCACCACGCGATGTACCGATTTTCCTGAAGGACGGCATTGGTCGGCCGCGCTCATTGCTCCTTTAAGCAGTTACGTGTTCAGGGTTGCTCCACAAGGAGGAGTTTCACTAGTCATAAATAGCCCTTTAAACTTGCCGACCCATTCTAGCAAGCCAGAATGAGCTCCCAAACTGGGTATACATCCTTCTAACAGCATGGGCAATGCTAGCGGATGATATGGTCAGACGGTATCATCATAGGATAATAAAAGAACAGAGAAACCAGATCCTCATCGAAGGGGCTGAGTACGTCTCATTTCCTATCACTGGCAGGAACAGGAAGCCACTTCACGGAATAACCCCTTAGAAAGGCACACGACCTCCCTTCCGCGTATAGGGAGAAATTTGTTCACAATCCTCAACTAGCTTAACACGGGCGCCACCTCAAGTAGCTTCCACCGCACCTTGAAGGAGCAGAGACTCTAAATTACTTGAATACTTCCTAATACCAATCAGATCCCTAAGAACGAGGTCAAATAAGTTCCAAATAAAATAAAACCATTATTGCAGATCCAGTTTATAATTACATAACTAGAAAATATTTCTCATACTGCAATGTGCAAATTCAAACATAAATAAAATAGTTAAAATATTACATTCTAATAAACGCTTTATTTAGCAATATGTGTGTTTCTAAAATGCAAACAATTCTGCGTTTTATGTTGTTACAATATTAAACAGTAAGATTTTTAATCTCGAGGTAGGACCTAGTAAGAGATAATCACTTTAATTTTTATAACATAGTTTTAATTGTTACGGCTTTCCTAACGTCGCTAAGGTTTTTATAATTTTTGTATATGACAAATTCCATATTTCTAATAAAAAATGATAAAAATTTTAAATATTATTTGAATATAGCGTTTGAAAAATACCAGATTAAGTATTTAGTGTTAACGATTATTTAAAAACTTCATGTTTAAATGAGGCTGGCAAAAGGCAAAAATTAATAATTTTATAACTAAGTTATTAATTATGAATTAATTATAATTTATTAACTATTGTATTCTTTGCCTGTATTTTTATGTATTTGTAATATAATGATTTTGTGAATAGGGCCCAGATCAAGACACAAATATGTGATTTTATTAAATTTTTGTTGGTTTTGTTAATTAATGTTTGTTTTTTGACCTCATTTAAGGATGAATTAAAATTTACAGCCGTTAATAACTATTATTTCAAAATTTAAATTTACAGTACGTTTACGGATAACATAATATTTTCAGTCTTTGTTTTCTATCATGTCACGCTATTTCAGCAACTCAAAGGTAACAAATATTGAGATGACACACATTCCACGTGACAATTTTTTAACGCAACTACCCTGTTCAAATTGCGACCATACGTGACAGTTCAAATTTATCCTATTGTGTTGCATTAATAGCAAATTATTGAAATTACAATTGAATGCAGGTATTTATAGGAAGAATACATTCACAAAATGGAAAGAAAAACTCAAATTTAATACAGTACTTATTCTTTGTACATTATAAATTTAATGTGGCTGATTTTTTTTAAGTATATGGTCTATAGAAACTTTTTATTTCCAAATTGAAGGTTTCCAATTATATTATAAAAAATTATTATTCATAGCGATAAAAGTTTCAATTACGACAAGTTATATATATATATATAATTTTAAATGATTTAAAAGACATTAGTTTGTTTTACAGAGATGAAGATGGAAAAATTATCGTCCGAAAACTTGTTTGTTTCAAAATTAAAATATTCGTAATGAAGTTATAAATAATTTATTGCGACTGACTAAACTCTGTGGATGTAGAACACGAATATAATATTTAACAAGGCGTATTAATTAAAATACTAGTATTACTTAACACTTTTATTGTACACAACAGGAGAAGTTTAGTGATCCATATTTCAATCAGCGAAATTTTGCTACGATTCTGAACATATTAGATTAAATTATTAATAATGATATTTAGTAGCAAGGATAAACAAAAGATCGAATTTGTTTAAATACTAACAAAAGAAAAATAGATATTCCAATTCGAGTCTAATTTTATTCGGGCTATAGGAAAGATAGTGCGATTGTTTGTACACTTTATCGTAAGTTCGAGTTTTGTGGCTCCACTAATCAACCACCAAGAACTCTGTACCAAATAAGACTCGGTCAAAAAATTATATTTTATCCGTCTTTTTAAATCACATTTTCCAATGAATGGTAAGGCTTGGAAGTTTAGACAAGTAAATTTCCGGGCCTCTGGCTCACGCAATTGTGTTGTGTGTGGTGCAGGCAAAAGCAAAAGCGTGTCAAATTCATCTCACTTCCGAATGAAAAATAAATTTCAAAAGAATTTAGGGTTTGTTAGCTTTCAGCTAAATCCAAATGGAAACATTGGAAATTTTTTACTTTAAAGAGGGAATTAATACGATCGTAGTTTTGATTGCTTTGCAGCGTTCGTAAATATTTTTCTTACCGACAAGGGGACTGAAATAATATAATTTGAAAATAAAAATTTTATGGACATCCAATAAAAGATCTTCTATACCGCCATCTATATAACTATTCAATTTAATTGAGAAGTACAAATTTGATTAATTTTATACGTTTTTATCGATACGGTTGACGCTGCAATTAAAGTTTGCCCGTATAACACAATACTACTATAATAAGGTTCCAAACTATACTGGCAGGGAGTCGTTAATTGAGATTGATTCGTCTATGGACACAATAGCGCAATGGAAACCCATCGATCATCAGAAGTCGATTAGCGAGTGTTTTCTTACAGAGTAGTTTGTTAATTCTATAAATTTAATGTAAATTATGCCATTGAAATATATATACTGGGGTATCATTTTATATTCTGCAACTTTTATTCAAATAAAGAATGTTCATATACCGTATAACTGACAAACTCTAGTCGATGAAAGTTGAACTACTAAAATAAAAGTGAAGAATCATTAATAAAAGTTACAATTATTTCATGGGTTGTGACTTAGATAATTATTCTATTTATTAATTTTTTACAGAATGTAGAATGGTTATAAACCTTTTGCTCATTGAACCTGTTCGGTATGTTAGGCGATACAGAGAAACTTAATATTCTGTATCTGCAAAAATTATTCATAAAAATATTGTTATTAATGGTACTTAATAAATAAAGAAAATATATAATATATGTATCTGAATAGCATGTAATTAATTGAACATGACAAATATTTTTAATTGGTGGACGAAAATGGGTCCAGCGAGACGACCCAGTATCTGAAAAACAATCGGTGTCGTCGAGACGGCGAGAAAGGATCTGAGGCGTGAGAATTCCTAGCCGTGAGGGATTATCGATGGCTCTAGGGAAAATATTAATTGGGCGAATTCAATGAGGAACGTTTGTGGTAGATAGAGAATTATCTACCTCGATCATTAAAAGATTTATATTCCTTGCTTCTCCCTAGCAGGCCAAAGAAATGTACTATATTTAATGATTTTAAGTTGAGAGAGTGCAATAACATATGTACTGCTACCTGTAAGTTTAATTATATTTTTCTTCATATTTTGTTACCTTATGGACTTTTGAACTATTTTCTACTGTTATGCTATCAACATTATTGGAATATAATGATAACATTATATTTAATGATGATTAGTTAGCCTCAGAAGAGAAAAACTGTGTCCGTAATTTTTTAAATATGACAATCAAAGGCTATTTTGAAAAAAATAATTTCGATAATTTGCATTACACCGAGAAAATCAACCATAGGCCACGCCTTTAAAAGCAGATTAATATTGCCATTAAAGCTAAACATAATACAAATGTTTGTATAAAGAGGTTTACAGTTCAATTGTTAAATTACAGTCAGAAATTGCGTACAAATATTGACTTACATCATGTTTATAGTTAATCAGTAAATTTTGAGTATCTCTAACGTATTTGATTGTGAACTAGAAAGGAAGAAGTGTAACAATCTGTAAATGTAGATGGGTAGGAATTGGATTTGCAAAAACCTTTTATTTCCGTACCAGATTTTCTTTCTTTGTATTTTAATTTGAAATTCACTTAAAATTTGATACCCACTTGGCTTTTACATGTAATTTAGGGTGTCTTGAACTTAAACGATTTATAATTTCACTGTTTTTGGCTAAAATATGTTCCATCTTTCGAGCCTCGTGCTGTAAAGGTACAGCTCACTATCATGAGGCGATGACTAAAATGCTGACAATTCCGCATTCAGGTGCTTATTTGTCACTATGATTACCCGCATTACTTCTTTAGAATTTGCTCAACAGCTGCAAACTATTGCACCTAATACACAGTTATTCTTCAAGGAAATGCGTCTTATTTCTCCTCTCCTTTCATCCTGTATTATATCCTGTAGGACTATTTGTGGGATTAAAACCACCTCTCCTCCATTGAATACCTCAAGTTTGATAAATATCTCTTGTAGAGTTTAATATTAATACTTATTTATATTTTAAATTATTTAGTAACACTTTATTAGAGGTTATTTAAATTTTTATTGATATATATATACGTCGTTTATCTGGAATTTATAAAAAATATTAAATAAAATTAAAACGTATAAGTAATGAATACAAATTTTCTTGCATCAGTTTAAAACTTTGACATTTTCTTCCAGGGTAAAATTTCGCGAGGAGATATTCTAGCAAATTAAAATCTTATCTGTTCCGCTGTCACTGGACAGGTTGAGATTGGTGAACTGTCATCGCGGCTCATCCTTTCAAAATCTTAATTTGTTCTTCTCGATGTAATTTTTAAATACGCTGCCTGTATATTCTTATCTTTACTGTGTTTCTATTTCACTTTTTCTCTGCTTATATAAACACTTATAATCCACTTCGTTTTCTTTGTAAGCGCCATCCAGCCCTGCCAACAAATTTTTACGACTTACAATTATTTTTCACACACTCCCAACGGACACTCCGCAAATACTGTTACAGCTCTCAAAGCTGTTCTCCATGGAGCTCCTCACACTTCACTACATATTAAACTTAAATTTGGTCCTTTCTAGGTGAACACACAACACGTACTGTTTAACATTCAGCCCCCCATTTTTGTAAATTTCCACAGCGTAGCCATGTTTGCCATCAATTTTCAGCTAAACAGACAAATCCCGCACTGCTTCCTCGTCACATCCAAGCTCCGTAATGCTTGAAAATGTTAATTTCACGATAATAAAATAGACTATTATGTGGCCGCGATCACGTGTGAGGAGCATGTGACTTTTAAAACACTTCTGTAAATGTGTTAAGTATTTAAAATGTATTTCAGCTTTAGTAAAACGTTTATTAAATTTAAATATTATTAAGCGTTAAACTGACCGAAGAGATGGATGAACTATATTAATCTAAAGAACTATCTGGGAGCCCGACGATGCCAGGAAATTCGTTTACATAACCTCACTAGGGTATTTAATTCGACAGTAATCTCCTTGTCAAAACGTGATTAAACCATCAGCAAGATCTTGACTGTAAATGATGGGGGAATATTAATTAATGAATTTAATAATTGGGTTTAAATATATACATTTATTAATTGTAAACACAATAATTTTATTATTGTCAGCCGGTCGACAATAGCACGAAGTCGTGAGGAAACCCGCTTTTTCCTCTTTCTTCCCTTGTTGTTAAGACCTTTCTTCCCTGCTTCCTGGACTGATCAAAGCATGGTCTCCGCTGCCACCTCACCAATCTCCTCTCTCCACCACTCTGCTGCCAATCTCCTTTCGCCACCACCTTGTATCACCAGCAACCTCTTTCTCCACCACTCTCCTTCAATATCCTCTCTCCATCACCTTGCAAAAATCTCTAAAATCTGTCTCAAATTGTCTCCGCCAGCCTCTTTAAAACCTTGTCCCCACTTATCCGACATCTATTACTAAGGTGGCAGGGATGGATATTCTCCAATCACATCCATTGTTTCATTTGGGGAACACACGCCACCCGGTCACCAAATTCCCAGGCAGATTAGGACATTCCGAAACTGGCGACGAGGTGTCCGAGCTTTATGGTCCAGGTGTAACCCGCAGTACCTTTGTTATTATTCCAAGCCGCCAAGACGGCGCGCGGAAAAACCCGTTCTTCTTGGCAAGCGACTTGCTCATGCCGGAATATTTGGTATTTAAGTTCCCGTAAATTATAATAAAAAATTGAACGCGGGTTCTACTGCGCTACATGACACTTAAAAAAATTACCTTTTCATGCCCCCTACTTTGAGATCTGGATTTCATTATAACCACCACGATGATTCAGTATCTTAACAAAGAAACTAAATCTACTGGTACAGTAAATCATCACAGTGACTTAAAAGAAGTCTGAAACTATCCATCTCACTAAAATCGAAAAATATTTATTAGAATGCTCCTATCTGCCGTCAATTAATGTTTTAAATTTCCGTACCTAATATACTACTATTTATATCATTAGTCACATACAGATGAAAATTCTTTACTTGTATTTGAACGTACAATTGTACGAATATTTTAAAAATATATAAAGGAGGGTGAAAGAAAATAAAGTCATAGTGAAATAGTTACGATTTATGTCCAACTATACCACGTAAAGAGAACGAGCGGGGTAAGGTGTCAAAGAAGTTGTTACATAAAAAGCCGCAAAGAACGAGGAGGCGAGAGAAACAACGAAAAAAGACTGGGGATAAAAAACCTAAGGATTATTCAGGTCAAAAGATGGCGCGATAAGACGCAGAAGAAAGAAGAGGCGTTTTGATAGAGGCCTAAGCCCACCTCTGGTTTTAACTCCAAGAAGTAGCAAAAAGATTTATATTTCGCTCCAATCCTGGCTATTTCCAGCTAACTTTCCAATGATATCAACACGTCAAATGTTTCCAGCAAATCACTAGTGTTTTTATTTCACCGTGAAAATCACGATTTTGTACAGGAATAAAGAGAGTATAATTAATAAACAAAGTGTCTACCGGGGACATTAAATAATTGTAGAGAAAAAATAATCTATAAAAAATGAGTATTTTCACAAAATGAGACTTTTACTCCTAAACATAATCACCACGAATATTAAGATACTTGTGCCAACTATGAACTATTTCTGTATACTTGATACAAATGAGTATGTCTTGTTGTTTGAGCATATTTCCCGACAAGATACATGCAACGCACCTAACGTATACTACATCTGCTTTCCTAGACAAATTTTTAAGTCTCGAACTTTTATCTTCCGCCTTCCTCCTCTGTCTCACTCCTACACTCCCTGACTTCCAATTCCTGCAGGTTGAGTTGAGAACTGACTTTGTCTACTTTTCAGTTCCCAGCTGAGCTCTTCTCACCTCCACTATTTATAAATACGCTACTCCACGTGTCTAGATCAATTATTTTTAATTTTCTGAGATCGTGAGGACTGCCAATTTTGACTGTAGGTATTGACTCTGGGATTTTCACCGGTCATTGATTTAAGATTATCCCAAATTCGTGTCTGTAGGCACGAATGTGGGGATAAAGGTGCGACAAACTATCGTCGCCCGAGTACGAGGAAAATACAACTCCTTGTCAAGATTTCCTTCTTTATCCGGCTACGCTCTTCTAAATTGTAGAAAACTAAATATAAAATTATGAATCAGATTAAGAGGTATTACTCTGAGATGAGTTTCATATAAAATAAAATCTGTTTATGTTGTATATTCAGCCGTAAGACGGGTCTGATGAAACCTTCCGTGACAACCTATCATTCACAATCCTTTTCATTTCTAAATAGCCGCCACGCCCCACATCCTCTCTAATATTCGTAGCATAATGCATCCTTGGCCTCCCTCGTTTGTTATTAATCCACACGTTTCCCTTTCATGTTAATTTAACAATAACATCATGTCTCAAAACGTGCCCTATTAATCTATCCCTTATCTTGGTCAACGGCTTTCATGTTGTTCGCTCTTCCCCTATTCTGTTTAGAACATCCTGGTTACCCTATCAACCCATCAGATTTTCAGCATTCTCCTATAGCACTACATTTTAAAGAATCTATTCTTTTTCTGTCTGCAACTCTTACCGTTTGCACCCATATAACGCCCCACTCTATACGAACATTTTCAGTAAGGATTTCATACTTTTATTAGTCGTTAGTAATATCATCTTTTTTGGTAAAGCCTTCCTTGCCTGTGCTACCCTGCTCTTTTTTCGAGTATACATGTACCATCCCTAGTTATTATGCTGCCCATGTAACAGAATTCCTTAACTTCCTTTAAAATATCCCTTCACAATCTACACCCTTTGTTATTCCACTATTTCCCATATTACAATCAATCACTTTGGTTTTCCCTATATTAACCCTCTTGTTGTACTCTTTGTCCCAGGATCACGTTCATCCCATTTATTATGGTTTCCAAGCCTCCTTCTGACTCCCCTAATACCACAATATCATCAGTAAACCTTAGGGTTTTTATTTCTTCTCCTTGCAATTTGATTCCCTTTTCATTTTTAACTTTCTTCATCGCATGGGCGATAGACTGCATCATTGTTACTCCTTGCTTGATTTCTGATTACTTTTCTTGTCCTGCAATTAAAATTTCTGCTAACTGTCATTTGTAGAATTGTTAAATAAAATAAAAATTATTTATTTATAATACTAAAATGACCTCGTTGTTGGTGCGACTATAAAAACAGATTTTTTAAAAATAATAATAATAATATAAGTAATTTCCCGGCTGTTCAAATACAATTTTTTTACCGTTGGTAATATAAGCTTAGATATGTCCTGTAAGTAAATAATTGGTTATGACAAAACTAATTTCTTTGCTTATACATCCGCTGGTATCTACTATTTCCAATTGAAACTAAAGTAGATGTCATATATTGTCTAAGCAATCAACCTCCAAGATGCCAAAGATCTCCCTTATCTCAACAACCACCAGTGACATCTTCTCAGTCCGTCTCTCCCTCTCTCTCATAGTCATGAAGGTACCAAACTTTCCTGAATTTGTCTCTTTAATTACTGAATGTCCTTTTTTATAATTAACAGAATAATGCTTGCCTTTTCTAAATTATGGTCAAATTTTTATGAGTTGCACTTAATTAGTGTTACAAATGTTATCGTTTTCAAATCACAACTTTGTTATTGTTCCTAAAATTCATAATTTTCATGTCCATATTATTTTCACTGAAATCACTTTATTCTATCACTCTGTAAAAGCGTCTCTGTGGGGCTTCTGATTCAAGTACACGGAACAGGAAAAGGGACATGTTGCGAGTGGATTTAGGTTGTCGACACTGCTGTGGTGTAGCGGTCGTGTCAGCGCCTCACATCAAAGAGGTCTCTGGTTTTGAATGGGCAAGTATATTCGTGCTCGACATGGTCTCCAAAACTGGTGTTACATCTGAAGGAGAATAGTTTCGCTAAACACGTACCACTCCAAAAGCATCTAGTTAAATTACCTACGAGCGAGTCACCTTAATGTGCTACAGAGCCAAGCAAGAAAATGATTTAGGAAGCAAAATTGTCGAATTTATCAAACATTTTATGGTTAAATAAATGCTACAGATAAAGTTTCCGTCGTTATTAATGAATTACTTTAGGCAAAACTTATTTTCTTATAAATACAAACTAATATGTGTATATGCGTTACATATATTTAGAAAATATAACAATACAAACCTACATTAATACTGATAATACTAAATATTTTGAAACAAACTGAAGCAATAGAAATGCAAGTCATTGACGTATATCTATAACTATCTGATTGCACGGTTATTCTCATGAATTAATTTTCTATGAGAAACCAATTTGTTTGTAGGAAACCTTGGTTTTCTAATTTCAAATACAATTGATTTTAATTCATTATTCCTGGAGATTATTTTGCAGATTGTGCTACCATCGAAAGAATGCGAAAACGTTCATTTATCCGATTACTGATATCTAGTAACTACGTTTGGCGTTACCCAGGAACAACGACATGGAGGTAGTAGTTTTTCTGTTCCCTTGGGGTGCTTTTTTATGTGAGACCGCTCGCCTCTCATAATTTATGTTGCTGTTTTTAGATGCGTTTCCTTTTGTTTCATTGTTCAATTACTTACATAATTCGCTTCCCCACCCCTCGGGAGTGGTGATGGGTGGATAGTTATGCTGTCATTAAGGAGAATTTGTAAGAATATCACAGACATTTAATTTTTATTTTTCTGATCAGGTGCCTATTTCTTGAGATATAAATAGTTTTGAACCTTTTTTTACCTATTTTGATTTTTGTCGCTTACAACGGCATCTGTGACCGAAATGACTGGAATCATATGTCAGATTGAAGTAATTTTTCTCAAAAATCCAAATCTGCAATAAATATGGGGTTACCATTTAAGTTTTTTCAACTCTTCCCCCAGGAGGTGGGAGAGGGGGGGGGTCGAGTTTCTTATCATTAGACACTAATCTCTTGATCAACATGTGATTGAGCCGGCGTATTTTTTTAATGCTTTACCTTTATACGCTTACCTATCCCCATGAATTGTTTATTTCATCATAAACGGCACGAATACTCACACTACACTAATCGAATCTAGAAATTTCTTGGTACATTTAATAAGCACGGAGTTTAAAATTCTCCTGGTTCACTAAGAACGATAATAACACGCGGTAAAAATACTCCGTGTACTTTAAAGTTTGTACCTCAATGGTAGATTTAGATTTATTGTTGTTTCCATTAATCCTCGATTGAGGAAATAGGATACGTCATACATTAAAAATTAAAATGAACAAAATAAAGTACATAATTAAAGACAAATAAACTTAAAATAAATTAATAAAAGAAAATGTATATAGACAAAAGTCAATATAAACACAACACGGACACACACAGGGAAACACAAACAAGCACACACTGAGGAACACGGAATGGAGTTTTAACTACTTGGAGCTCTGCGACCAGGAAACTGTCCTTCCGTCGTAGCTCCAGGCAATACATGAAACAAACAAACAAAAGAGCAGAAAAAACTGAATAGAAATTTTAAGATATGTGATGTGCTATTTTATAAGGCAGCTCATTCAACACTTGCAGCAGGAACCTTGATTTAAATACTAGAAGGACGATTAATAAAATCCTGTACCGAGTAAAACGCGCCATTTAAAAGAATAGTTTTACTATGCTTCACGAAGCTTTTGTAGGTACTATTTTTAACCTCTGGCGGAAGGCTGTTGTATAAAATTATCCCGGTATTGTGAATACTTTTCTGGTGTAGGGCAAGGCGATGCTTGTCCGACCTTAGAGCTAAACGATTTCTAGTCGCGTATTCATGAAACTCGCCATTTGTTTGAAACAAATTAGTGTTTCGTTTTACAAACTTTAATATTTCATAAATATATACGCTTGGTAAAGTAAGTATTTGCAAACTTTTGAAGAAAGGTTTGCAACTCGATCTAGAATTCGTGCTAGAAAGTATTCTAATTGCACGCTTTTGCAACTTAAATATTTCATTACTCCTGGAGCAGTTTCCCCAATTAGAGATGCCATAGCTCATAATTGAATGAAAATACGCGAAATAAACCATTTTGACGTACTTTTTGTCAACGTGTTGTATTAGTGTT
This sequence comes from Eucriotettix oculatus, assembly GCA_034510155.1. Classification (NCBI taxonomy): domain Eukaryota; kingdom Metazoa; phylum Arthropoda; class Insecta; order Orthoptera; family Tetrigidae; genus Eucriotettix; species Eucriotettix oculatus. The sequence continues at coordinate 37,506,664 of CM067379.1, read as the reverse complement.
CTCAGAGAATAACAAGCTGAACTTAGTTTTCCGGCAAGCAAAGACCACAAAGACCTCTAGTACCTTCCCCTCTAGTTGACGTTTTTCAGTATTTTATTTAATTCCATCAATCTTTACATGAATGTTAAATCGTGTAACTTATTTCCGTAAAATTGGCTACAAATTCATAAGACCTTTCTGAAGAACACGAGATTTAGTGTCCGTCAGTTTTAAATAACGCAGGAAATTTGAAACAACACAGATCTGCGCGCGAAGTTTGAAGAATAAATTATAGTTAACTGTATAAAGAAATGTAAAACATTTGAGACATCTGTTAACCTATCAAAAAAAATATTAATTTAGTTTAATGTCGTAAATTCATTGATATTATTCCGTTAGTCTTTGCAATTTACTTGAAATCTATTGAAGTATAATGATATTAAAACCTCACCTATGATATTTTTCACCCTTTGTTATTTCCTAAACTTTTTACTATAGGATATGACTAAGCAAGTGTTCAGTTCGAAATCTGCCAAGCATCCGTGAAGCTATGTCTTGTTAAAAGGCGTTTCTAAATAATACAAAAATATAAAAACTTATGCATTTAAAAAATTTGACTTTTTTTAACATCATTCTTCCATATGTTTGTATTTTGCAAAGTATTAATGTCTACATGTGATATTAAAACACTACATAAATAGAGGTCATATTGGGCGCAATTAAATATGGTGTTTTTTCTCTTTTTACTTACATATTTTTGAAATCTGTCACAATTACACTTTTTTTTAATTTCTTTCGAGGTTTGTGTTAGTGGTTCTCACTTCTCTGTTGTTTTTACTCGGGTTATTAAGAGTATGTATACCAAGTTTCTTTGCAATTTATCTGTATGAAGAAAATGTAAACATACGTACATACATCCTTTTTTATTACGTAGATTTCGTTGACTATAACGTCAGGAACGTGAGGAAGAAAGAAGAATAATTAGAGGTAAGCATAGCCTCGCGTGTTATTCTGATTCAGCGCACCCGTCAGTCACGTAGAATGTTTTGTTTATAGGGGAAATGTTTTGCACTAAAGCTGTCCAACGAGATTCTGGGAAACGTGATAAGACATGTTTTGTAACGCTGTAAAAACTTGCGAGCAATATTTGAACGCTATGTTCATCTCGGAATAAAGAAAACTAAATATATATATGGACAGATGCGCTATCCTAGGGATTTACAGTTTAGAACTTTATGAAGTTGCTGTAAAGAAAATATTTCACTATTACGTTTTCGCGTTTAAATAATATTAGTCTCTTTTAAATAAATATTTTTAGTTTTCCTTACTAATTCAATTTGAATGCTTCCATTAGTTTACCGTTAATTTTGTTTTTTATTTCTTGAATTAATAATAAAAATACAATTCTATAAGGTAATCTGTCAAAACGACACACATGAAGTCTTCTAGTGTTAATTCTAATTATGGATTTTAGTAAAACCTTATTGCAGATTTCTTTTACAGAAAACGGGTCAGGAATGTTTTTGTGTGATTTTCTAGTTTTATTTGATAAACAATACTTTTTTAAGTGTACATATATATTTTTAAGATTTTCTGCTTCTGAAAATTCAAAAAACCTACATGGTGGTCAACCTTTGCGAACCCTGGCTGATTGTGAGGTTTATTTATACTGAACCATATGAAGTATGTCATCTACATATATAAGCTAACATTTAAGTTGAACTGGAAGTAGAGAAAGACAATAATTATTGTAATGTCTCATGACAATCACAGCAAAGAGAGAGCTAAAAAATCTTCCCAGGAGAGAACCTTGGACTTAATTAAACTTAAAAGAAGTAGAGTTGAGGATTAGATTTAAAACGTATAAGGTTTCATTAAATTAAATTTTAGTAACTGGGAGTAGAGCTGATTTAGGAAAGGAGAGAGGTCATAAGGGGCTTTTGTGTAGAATTCTATATATAAACGTGACAAATATTGGCTACTTCGTTTATTTGAAAGAGGAAATTTGTTGTGAACTAATAATTATAATATATGCCAGGTTTCAGTATTAAAGGAAAATTAACAAAAGTTGATATATTTCATAATTATAATATGAAATTTCAATTTTAAAATATTTACTTGAATTGGCCATACGGTTATGTAGGATTGAAATGAAGACGGAAATAATTATAAAAAAATGAGCAAATGACTGTTGAGAATTATGAATTGTTTAATATCTTACATTAATCCCAAAGAATTTGTATTCCGCGTGTAGAACCAGCCTGTATAATAATCATTAGCACACCTCTCTTATCAATATCATATTATCGCCCAGTTCAACCATAATTTATGTACCATTGTTCAAAATTTGAAATATCATGTTGATAAAACAATACTCATAACTTATTTCACCAAGAATATTCTATAATTTTTCATTAATGCACATAGATAAAACGAAGAGAGCAATCAACACCACAAGTTACATTTATGTTTTCATAATTTCACAAAGAAAATTTTGTAATTCCCAATGCATGATATATAATCTTTCAAATTTTAAATGGCATCTTTAGTTAGTAATATCTGTTAAAGCTGTTAAATTTACATTTCAAGGATAGTTAAAATTATTTTATTATCCGGTTGGTTGCATAGGAAAGATATGCTATTTTTTCTTGTTCAACAAAACGTAGGAACGATGGAAAACGTTTGACCTGAGTGATATTTGGCCTTTTTACACTATAAGTCATCCGCGATGACAAAGAGGTGCAAATATTTTCGTAGACCTGGAAGAATGTGCCCACGAATATATTATAGCTTGCTTATTTACATTTTGGATGAATATACTTATTATAACAATTAAAAAATTTAATACTTTCATTTGGTTAACAAATACCCCAAAATTAGTGTCGAAAATTCATTAAATGTTGCCAAATGAAATATTTATAAAAAAAAGACGGTGACAGACCACACAATATACCACTACATTTTCAAATATTTATTTATAACTCTGATGAAGCTCCGCATTACCACCGAAAAGGGAGCTAAATTAATTAAAGTAATGTTTCTACTTGGGCTCATTACTAATTTAAGAAACGATATTGCTTAATAAATTCATAAATAAATTAATTATTTGAATCTCAAAATTAAAACTACGTAAATGAATAGCTTATTCTCCTATTGGCTATTGTAGTAGTATGAAAGTTGCACATTTAATGTCGAAAAAGGGTTAAAATTAATAATTCAATGTTGGAAAAGAGATTGTGCTACATAAATGTTTAATTACAAAATTTGTTAGAAAGTTTCAACCAAGTTTTGAAATTTGAAAAAGTTTGCAATCCGAATATTCTTTTTAACGTTCTTCATGGCTTGTCCTATATATAAGTTAAAGAGCATGGTGGACAGTTTGCAACCTTGTCATACTCATTTATTAATATTTTGCTTTATTTTATTCCCCCTTCAATTCTAATTAATATTGACTGTCATCTGAAAAAATTGGGGATAACTCTTCTTTCCGGATATTTTATTCCTTTCCTCTTCAAAATTCTTAGTAGTGTATTCCAGTTTTTCTAGATCTACAAACGCCATGAACGTAGGTCTGTCTTTTCTCTTTCTGTCTGATTCAATTGCACGCAGAATTAATATTACTTCTCTTCCCTCTATATTCTTCCTAAAACCAAAACTGATCCTATTCCATTTCGCATTATATTTGACGTTCCATCATCCTGTATACTATTTTCGTTACCAAACTCATTGTTCTGTGCTGTTTGTATGGATCAGCGCCAGTCCCCTTCGGTAATTCAAAATTATCTAGCACTAATTTGTGGTCGACCCGGTAGGCCCAGGCACTCATTGGGCTGTAGAGCCAAAGTAGAAGAATATACCGTATCTAAATTCATACCACTATTTTATGGCTGTGTGAATAGGTTGGTGTTAAATGGGTTTTAAGCTTTTCCAGTTTCTCAGACATAGGTGGAAGTAATTGAAGAATTACATCCTGAAAAAGCAATCGACACTTTTACTTTTGCGGTTTCAATTGACCCTATACATATAACTTCCACAAGATTAATTTTTTGGCAAGATACTTTGTAGATGGCAGAAATGAATTGTGTAAGCGAAAGTGTCTCGAGCCGAGAGCAATCTAATAAACACAGCTGACTGCTCCGCCATTACTGGCAGGTGTCACGTTTCCGCGTCGTTAATCTTGTCCTGTTTCAACGTCAATACGAGCGGCTTTCAAAGATTTCGTCCAATTGAGGAGTATATAACCACACAGCGAAGATGTGCAGATAATTATCCATTACGAGAGGTATTATATTTAAGTAAAAATAATATTAACCAAAAACATATGAAGTAAGAATCTCCGATATTGGCGAAAACGGTGATAATGCGAATTTCAGACAGTTATTTGTTACGAAATTTCAAGGAGAATTGCTCCTGGAGTAATGATAAACGGTCTGTTAGAATAGTTTCTCGTGTTGATAAACTCCTCTTCAAACGTTTGACAAAGATGACTTGATCTAGTAAATATATGCCTGAATGTTCATTAAACATCACAAAAAATTACCTAGTTCTTAGGTAAGTCAATTTTTCGTTTGTACGAGAATAGTATGCACTATAAATAGTTAATTTTATATAATAGTATTCCTCTGCATTTATGAGCCAGGTGTGTTTATGTTTCGTACGGTAATAAATGATGTGGTCATAAATATTTATTTATCCTAAAATTCATTGAAACATTATGAAAAAAATAAGTATGAAATTGATATATTATAAAAAATTAAACTTTATTACAATTTGTTTTAAATCTTAAACCTACTGACATACCTTCACTTTTAATCTTAATGTTGGTTTATATATCGTGTAATATATATATTCCCTAATTTTCCGTGTAATACACAAGATTCCAATTTGTGTTGGCTCACACAGGACATTTTTAGTACTTCCACGTTATGCGTCCAGATTAGAATCGACTTATTGAATCTCAAAGAACAAGAATAGATAATTTTAAGTCCACAAACAAATCTAAACATTGTCAATTTTAAATGGAAAATTTTGGTTAATCTTAAAGTTACTCATTGTATTTCGATATATTATCTGTTTATTTCCTGGAATTAATAATATCCTCATTTTAAAATGAAAGTAGTAATACGGGAAACTAGTAACTATTCAGAAAAAAACCATGCGGTATTATTCTTTAACATATATTGAAAAATTAACACCAAAATTAGTAAATGATTTTAAAAGTAGTGGTATTATTGAACTAAAACTTGGATATAAACCATAAAATAAGATGATAAATTATTTAACTTAAAGATAAAATTACTATTAAAGAACAAAATAACGTAATGTATAAAATGAATTGTAAAGATTTTAATTAGAATTATACTGGACAAACGGGAACTAATATAATTATAATCTTAAATACAATGCAAAAAGCAATACGAAAACAAAAACAATCTTCTCACTGCATTATTTGAAACTTAAAATTGATTATGATAATGTAAAAATGATAAACGAAATAATACATTTATAATAAATATTTTTGAATCCATATATATTTTTAAAAGCGGGAATGGCCTGAATGCCAGGGAAAAAAGTAATGATGTATCAAAAAAAGTTTCAAAATAAACCAAAATTTTACAGTTAAAATTGCCATTATTTTTGTGTTAATATTGGACGAACAATTACGAAACCTCCTTTTTCGAGATTCGAAAGTCGATTCTAATCTTGACGAATAACGTCAAAGTGCGACATTCCCAGTGCGAGCCAACACAAACTGGAAATCACCTTCATTTCACGAAAAATTAGAAATTATATAAGAAAAAATATATAAACAATAATTTAATTTAAAAAATTTAAGGTACAGTATGTGTAGTGTAATAAATATTTAAAACAAATTATAATCAATTTTACTTTTCAAAAGTACAAATTTAATACATGTAATGTTTTTTTGTAATGTTTCAATTAATTCCTCCTTTTAAATTGTAGATGACTGTGACATACGCCTAATGGTTCTCGAAATTTATATAAATTTTTTTATCAAAATTGAATCATAATTGTGGATTTTATTAAATTTTGTGACTGATTTAAAACAAAGGGGTTTTCATTATACACCAAAATTAAATCTGTTATTTGATTGAACAAAAATGAATTTAGTTTGTTTAAATTTTTCCTGCGCATGTGGATGTTTGTTCTGGTCTGTGGCAGTCCTTTCAGAGCTGAGGGCGGGGCTCTAACAAGATGCCCGAGCTAACAGTTGCGTGACTGGCTTCCATCTGCGCTTATTGTGATGGAGGCGTTGAGGGAACAACTCTGCTCACACGAGTACGGGATACTTACAATGACAAACTCGACAGCTCCACAGAATGTCCACATTTTGCTCAGTTAAACTTTTTAAACTGAATATTTAGGTTTCCCTTATCGGATTAAATTAATTTTAATTTCGTAACTGAAATTACAGTGGAGATGTATTACTTTAACTAACCGTCAAAAGTAATAATTTTCATAAATAAAATATATTTAAAAACCATTACAGAATTTTAACACTGTTTTCTATCAAATATACAATCATCCTAAACAGCAATTTAATTATTACATTTGACAGTCTATGTGAGGGAGTAATATAGCCATTTGCAATGTATTTTGGGAAGGGACATTTATGGATTCAAAAAGGGAAGGAAGGAATCTAAATCGTCAAACAATCCACAGAAACCTACTCTGGATAGAGGACTACAATGCACAAAAATTTCATGGAAATTGGATATATGGTACAGAAAATCATAAGGTCAAACATGAAGTAGAAGTTGACAAAGAGCTCTGTGGCCTGGAAGTGGTATGGAAAGGAAGATTCTAAATGTTCAAAAGATTGTCAGAATCCTTTTAATTTTGATTAGCAGTGCTAACTTCAAAAATTTCACGTTAATCAGACGAATAGTTTAGAAACGCCTAAGGTCAAACCTTATAACTCGCAGTCTGTTTGAACAGGCCGGTATATAGTCCCATGCCCTTCTTTTTCCTTATATTTATGTTGATAAAATATTATTTTAACATTTAAAGGAAGGATACCTGTGGGAGTTGCTCTCGTGGGTTTGTCTCCACAAAGTGGCAATGGGGCTCACCTTTGAGGTTGCCTCATTCTTGTCTAATTTCAAGGTTCCCACAATCCGAGGAGATGTGTTCTGGGGTCGAAGACCTTAGGCATACGGTAAGAGTTGTCCGTTGATCCCATTGGATCAGTACGCCAAATCCCTCAAAAAACTGTCGGAGATATGAACGAAATATTGCGAATCCACGGCAAATTCATCTCCCGTCATTCGGAAAAGCGTGAGAATAGTACTCAAGAGCCCGGTCTACCTGATGCATGTTTTCTAGGGTATTCCCTGAATTTATCACTGGATAGGATACTTAAACTATAGCCGGAGGCCTTAGTCAACCATAGACTACCTTTCTCTACCTCTCACATACCAGCTTTTCAATTCCTTCCCTATTTTCTTAAAGGTGGGTTGCCTTTTATAGGATCACCCTCATCCAAAAAATTAATTTTCTAAATATTTATCTACAGCACAATTCTGATATTGTTAGGAAAATAATATTAGGAACTTACATTTATGTAGTTGAATCTTGTATGTGCTGATTAGTAGCTTTAGCTAAACAAATGTAATTACCATTATTATTTCCTTCGATATTAATATAAAAGGATATGGCTTATCTCACTTAATTTAAGCATACGTGAATTAATCAGTCTCATAATAACTTGAAATGTGTGAGGTTCGTATACTACCATATGAGAATAAAAGTATGATTGACAATAATACTATGTTGTAATAAATAACTACGTGAATTTTAATAATTTTAAATAAACTTCGGGTGTTTAAATGACGCAACACCAGTGTGAGCCTATAAAAAGGGTGTAATAAACTGGCTGTTATGCAATTAATGCTTCTATTAAGAGGAACATGTCATATCGACATCCTGCCCTTTGTGTGACAAAACACGCATTTTGTAGTATAACTTATTTTGGATGATGAAAATGGTTGCCCTAATTCTCCTCTGGTGATTATAAATTCAGCATCTGCAGCAAAGGCTTTTCGCTGTCATAGAAATAGGAGTTGCAACAAATGGTGTAGGAGGGAAACGAATTAGGCCTTAGTTGGAGAACTAATTGCCCGGGGATGGGGCTACGAGCTACGCTTCAAGGCTACTAATTATCGTGAACCACGAGGCTGAAAATCCGCATCCTGACCGTGCGACGCGACGCGACGCGACGTAATGTGACGGATGCTTGATTGAGAGGACTCGTTGTTCATAACAAACCCATTACACTGGTGCAATGGAAACTAAAGCTAAAACATAAAAAGAGAGAAATAAATAAAAAACGTTTATTGTGCAGCCACATAATTTGTCGCTAAATTATAGACGCTTTCCGGATATTAGGCGAAACACTTCATCAGATACATTAAATTGAGAATGCAGTAGCATAAAGGAATTATATGGACTGTATATCTCCCTAATTGAAATGCGTCAATTTTAACAGAGCAAGCACCTTATTTGGCAATAAATAAACTTGTATGAGGTTATCACAAATTAGTTTTATTTGAAAAGCCCATGTATGCCATTATGTATGAAATATGAGATGGTACAAATGTCCGCCGTGACTTCTCACAGTGGCATTGATCCGAGTGGTCCAATTTTCAATGATTTTCAATGATTCTGCCGGGATACTAGTGAATTTCAGTGATAGCCTGTGCTATGTAGGCTTCAAGGTCATGGATCTTATTGGCATAAACCTTCAGCAAACCACACAACGGAGTCAAATCGCACGAACTTGGTGGTCAATTCTCGTCACCTCGGCGAGAAATCGTTCCTGCAGAATGTCCTCTGTGTGGTGTGGCACGTGGCGCCGTCCTGCTGGAGACACATCCAAATCACTCAATTTGGGCTAAAAATCGGTTGTCATCGTTCTGTAGTGCTCACCGTTGACGGTGATGGCCTCACAAACGTCGTTTTCAAAATATGTCCGTCGAAGAAATGTTCTCGGCCGATGTGGCGTTTTTTTTACGATTGGGTGTTGGCTGATTGTAGGCAGACGCCACAAAAACAAGATGGCCGTAACAGGCTGTCAACAGCGACACGACCCAATTGAGAAAATCTGTAAAATAAGAACAAGGGAAGAACGTTTATATTTCAATTGTGAAACCGCGAAAAAGAGCTCAATGTGTTGGATACATTGCAACGTGAAAATCTATTTTTCATTTGGCGATTCAAATAAATTCACAACCATTTGTGTTTTGAGAGTTGCATTATGAAAGGTGCTAAATTTTAACGACTCTTAACTATACTATAATGTTTAAAAAATAACATTTATACTATACATACAGATGAATTTTCCTCCAATAAAATTTACTTATTTATATTACTGAGAATGTTTACATTCCGTAAGATTATTATTCATTTTTGACGATGGTCGTTACATAAACGTCGTTTATCATATTAAAGTAATATTTCTTTATTACTAACGCAGGCTGAAATCTCACTTTTATTATGTATTCCAGTTTACTACACTTCAATACTGAATTTGAATAATTTTCTTCGGATCAACGTTATTGCTTCCTATATATTCTAGAAAGGATCGCTGACATGGTAAATTCCTTGCGCAAAATTCCTTGCATCAAAAGTGATGGTATCAACGTTTCAAAGTTATAAAATTTCAATTTAGTGTCGCCGAACGGCGTGTTTTTAATAGGCGCAAGATTGAATGCTTCTGTCGTCTCGTTCCTAAGAATTTTATTTCTATTTATTCTCAAACGTACATTCCACTAAATGTATATTTCATCAAATAAATAACCAGTATTGAACCTAATACTAGAATCGCATGTTTTTTAATATATGGCAACTCATTTTGTGTACCTATATTGAGACAGAATAGAAAAACTCATAACATATGTAAACGGGTGTTATTCTTCTCAGATATCAGTATCTATAAGATATATATGTTCTTCAACAATTTACGGTGTTAATGAGAGTAATGGAAAAATTAACGTCTGTGTAACTAATAATAGATACGACGTTTATTAACAGGCAAACTTTACGAAATGGAACTAATTTACAAATGTATATATTCCGCCGTTTCAATACTCGCTTTGCATCTTAGTTAAGTGGATCTTAAAGTAAACTGATCTCAGTTTAATTTGAGTAAGATGCAAAGAGAGCATCGAAACGTCGGCATATCTAAATTGGATAATTATTTCTGTCTATTCTGTAAGGTTTGTCTGTTAAAGCTCGTATCTATTAACTAATGGCGTTATAAATTATCTTAATTTTAATGTCAACTTTAAATACAAATAAGAATGATCGAAATTTCTGGAGTTAATTGATATCTATATAGAAATCCTAATACAGTAACAAGTTTTAAAAAGAACTGGGGTTGGAGACATTTATGTAACAAAGTTCTTTAGTCAGCTACGAAGGTACTCGGAAAAATTTTCGACGTCATCCTTATTAGATGGCAGCACTACTCTGTACTTGGCTATACATACAAATGAAATTGCAGTCAGTTATATCCGGCAATTATCTGTAGGTAGTAGTTAAATTCCGTTCCGGTACGTTTGCTAACAAAAAAGGGAATATTGTGCTCGATAAAATAACCAAGTTCACTTCAATGTTGTATAAGTGTATGGTAACTCTTCTCCTTTAATACTCAACGTTAAAGAATGGACGGTCGAATTTAAATGTTTCCGTGAATGCAATAAAAAATTTGTACGTGAAGAGCATAAGGAATGTGAAGTAATCGGAAAGATGTCCGGTGTTGTTTTGGAATATTGGCGTACGAAAGTTCGTGAAAGCGCTAATACTGCTCGAAATCAATTAATCCTTCTTTTGAAGAACCTGGCTAAAATATAAGGACCAACAGAAGAAGGATGTTAATACTTCGTAGATTATCTAGGGTCAGACTGAGCTGGAGTTAATCGTAGAAATGATTAGCGCGGTCGAGACGAAGATACTAAGAATAAAAAATAGGAAATTTGGCATGTAGTAGGTTCTTGGTATCCATAATACCACCCAGATAACTGAACAAAGTAGGAACCTCTGAGAAAGATTAAAGTAAAATTTAAAATTATAAAATAATTACTGTATGGGAGACTAGAAGCCTTCACAATTTGGTGGTCCGTACAATTCTGTCCTCTAAATAAAAGCTCTCCTCATAGTTTAGGTAATCCCACACGCCGTACGAGACTAATTATTATACTTCGACTCCATCACGTGGCTGACACTGAAGCCCCTTCAAATCGGGTGTTACAGAGTCCGATCGAAGTACGCATAGTAAGCTGACACAGTACCGAAAACTGTCGACGTGTCAACCGTCCCACATCTGCTCATGTTCCCATTCACTACGTAGTCAGTCTGGTGTAGTAATAAATAATCAGGAAGAATACACCCCTAGGATACATTTTTGACGAATCCGCGCATGATCACTCAGAAACGGCTTCTGACAGCATTTTCCAAGCAGCTTTTAGACCGTTTCCCTAACTAAGTTTTATTCTTCGTTGGTATGTAACAATTAATGGAACATTCATTCACAGCCACACACACACACCATAATCGTAAGAATAGACTATTCAGTGGATAGTTTCTGGTTTTTCAACTACGAAAAAGGCGCAGATGGAGAGGTCGGCGGGAATACAATTGACGTCTTATTTTGGTGCGCTCATCGAAATTTATTGAAACATTTAAATATAACTAAAGAACAAAGTTCTAACTTCTAAGGAAACTATAATCAAAAATTTGGAAAACAGACAAGGATATCAAATTACCACTTTACAAAAAGACTTGGTGATAATAAAATTATTATAATTTAACTATGAGGAACATGATATTCCAACCCTATGATACTTTGAACTTTCAGCTGTTCCGAGAACTAAATTCTCGTCTGAGGTCAGTTTTTTGTCCAATGAGAAAGAGATTGCAGGTGTGGACGGATACTTTGAAGCATTTCCTGCTGTAGATGAAATGCATTAATATAAAATGTAAATATTTTGAACACAGAGTGTAAAACAAACTGTTATTTTCACTATGAAGACGGGAACTTTTCAGACCACCCGCATTTTATGTTTGTCAAGAGGTTTCCAGTAAAGGAGGTCTGTGATCTAAGGTTCGTTATTAGTTACTTTATAAATGGAACATGGCAGTTACAGATTATTTTGTCAAAGGCAGCTCCAGAGCAGAACTGCCAAGTGTCTTATAAATGGAAAGCAATTATAAATGTATAGCACCGGCGGTCGTGTAATGAAAAGTGACGCGAAGGCTAGACACATGATACATCTCTCGCTCTGTATGTAATTCTGAAGTAGAACTGTGGAACAGCAAGAAAGGCAACTCACCTCGCTTAATTAATTTCTGCAGTTAGTTTGACGGAGAATTTCTATTCCTTAAATTATTTAATGTAATCTGCAGATAAGACTAAATACATACAGGAGAATGAATATTTTAATTACAACCATTTTCTGATTCCAGTGCTTCGATATGCTTCCTTCATTTTATTTTATAAATCTTGAATATTGAAAGCGTTTGTATAGGATGTTTAATAACAAACATAATTCCACGCTGAATACGAGACATTATCAGTTTAACTAACTCTAATAAATCGTTCTTCCATAATTCTGTTAATGGAAAAGTAAATAAAACAATAACACAGGCAAGTGTTCCTCAATTGTGCTTAAAACTGATTTATGTAAACCACTGTCTAGATGGTGTAAGTTCTGAGGTCGAAAATGGTAAAAGCTGTCCGCTTAACCTACTTGGGAACTGGCGGAGTTATATCCCCTACTTATACTCGTGATTGGTGCACAACTAGAGACGTCACAGTTTACTAACGTCCATATAGTGAAGGATAAATCCTGATGTATACGTTTGGGGGATCATAATCCCCTTTGCCTCCTTCCAAAGACTGGTGGGAACGTGGAGAAATACTAAACGTTTTCTAAATCCCAGAAATAGACACAAATCTCGGCTGATATCATCCTCCCAATTACGTCTGGGAATGTAATACGATTCAAGTTGCACGTTGAATGGCAGCATCGCACTCAGGGCATTCATAACGACGAAACAGAATTGAATCTTTGTTGATTTTGACTTATTCACCCTCACCCTTCTCCCTCCTCATCAGGGGGGCTGAAGTATGATTAAAGTTGTATGTTAAATGTCAGAACTAATCTCAGTGACTCTCATAACGCCAAATATACGCCAAAGTCAGTTTATTTCACCTTCTTGACTTTCACCCCCTTCAACCTTGAAACTGAAATACGATTTAAGTTGCATGTTAGATATCAGAAATTAACTGAGTGTCTCCCATGTCTCCAGCTATATCTGGAATAATATTTTCCATACACTCCTCGCTGTATTAATAAGCTTTCTAAGGCACCAACTTGTCTCAACAAAAATGTTGAGTGTATGGCGGAGTAGCATATATTACCCCTGCGTCCACAAGTCCAATGTATATTTCTTTGAATTATCTACAGATTCCTAATTGCGCCTTACTATAAGAGTGTCTACAATACGATCTAAAGAAATCTACAGCACCCTTTTAGTGTATAATATTTCTTTCAGAGATATAGTTATCAGTGGCTTCTTCTTAAAATGTTTTTAATACCTTGCGCTACTTTTTTTCATAGCTCCGTAACTGTGGTGAAACAATTATAATTATAATGTCATACGATCAGACGGACTAAATTACTTTAAAGCTTTTTTGTCTTTATTCCCCCCTTCCTATCATGCCATTTATTAGTCGGAAATGAATTTCAGTGTCATTACAAGTAGTAATGAAAACGCGAACTATGTACCATTGAAGTTTGTGTTTCATTACGAAAAGAACAATTCAGACAAAATTATTTCAGTATTATTTTTAAGACAATTTCAACAGTTACGTACATTTTAGTTCATTTATTTTTATACAGAGAAAACAGTTTCAAAAGAGGAACTCATAATATTGTTACAATTTATATAAATAAAAGGCGATGTAAAGCAACCATTCTTCGGAGTTATACTCGTAATTGCATAAACACACTACGAGTTATTGTGTGTTCTAATTTTTCCCCTTAGACGTTCCTAAACTCCCCGTGAAATTTTTTTGTATTTGGCACTGTTCATTTCGAGAAAGGATAATGCGATTGTTAACTTCCCCCTTTGTGGTTGAAAAAAATCTTAACCTAAAGACATACAAAAATTGCAAATTGATAGCTTATGACCACACTTAAGCTGACAAATAAAGTAATTAAATTGCTGTTTAGTCTGAAATAATGCTAAAGTTAAACAAACATTTTATTTCATGTAGTAACACCTTTTAATTGATTATTAATAATGGAAAATATTTTATGAGTCGCAATGCACATGTTTCTAAATTGCGAATCTGGCGCCCGAGACGGATTTTTCTGTAACTAAATGTCGAATCACTTATCCGACAACCGCAAAAATCAAAAAGGTAATTATTTAAGTAAAATGTTATTTTACCCTATATAATTATAAATAATGAAACTTAACAGTCTACGTCAGGGTAAACACCTTATTTTAAGCTATTCATACCGAAGAGAATATATTTGTCAAGCGTGATATAATACTTAAATTTTACTAACCATGCATTTAACTAGATACTTTTAAATTAATAAATTTGAAAAATGTTTTTTAAGTCACTGGGTAGATGACTGAGACCTGGGTCACACAAGCCCATTTTTTAAGATGTTAATAAGTACCTAAATACATTATTTCACGCTAAACACACCAAATAGATAGTTCAAACATCTTCTCCGTATAAATATAAGTGACTTTCTGTGAACTTTTCTGTATGTGCTTATTTAAGGTATCAGTAGACTTATTGATTGGATTAAGATGCCGAGTCATCGCTCTATTTATGACGTTATAAAAGGTCGTGAAAATATAAATTTTAAAAATTGTTACTCTCTCACTGATGGTTTAATCGCGTGTTGACTGTCAAATTAAACACATTGGTGGGTTAAAATAAATTCTCGAGAATTGACGGGCACCCAGATAGATGTAACATAAAACAAAGTTCAAATTGAGAAAAAAATTGTTCTTAGTGTTTTTGAAAACGTGTATTGGCAAAAAAAGCTGTACGTGATACTCAAAAGCCAAATTTATATTTCGTAAACTATTTACAACCATGATATTCTATTTTTCTAATTAAAACAGGAACTTAAGTAAACGAGATTAAGGTTATTTATTTTTAAAATCATAAAAGACATTCTACTACTGTTTTACAAATATATTTCTTAATATTCCTCATATTATTATTATTTACAGTTATCAATGTTTGATGATATTATAATTTTATATTTTCATTTTCTCTCTACAGATTTTTAATTTTTTACAAGGATATATTATTTGTTTGATTCTGGACAGTGATGATTCTAATTCTGAAGGTATTCGAAAAGAATTGAAAAGATCTAACAAAGTTATAAAATTAACAGTGGCCTTTAGAACTGAATTTGTCTGTTTTGTTTCTCTTGACAGAAATGTTTTGAACTCCTCTTCAAGGCCCGTAGCTGGTAATCTAATTCTGCATAATTGCATTGCGCAGTCTGCAGGGTAGACGACTTTCCAGAATCGCAACCATTGGCGCCTCATTACTGATAACCGGAATCACGTTCAACACATTAAGTCCCAATTTACCTCGAAGCCGATGTTAATATTTAGTTAATATGTATAACTAGCGTTGTAATGCAGTATAATACCTTAAGATTATATCTATTAAAATGAAACGTTAGAAAAGTGAAGAAGTGGTTTTGAAATATTTAATTTTTTTCCAATTACTACAATATAAATCCGTTTCTAAGAGTAAAAATTACACGTCTGTAAAATCGCCCCGTACTCTGAGTCGTTTGCTAGGTAAAACTGCTTACTTGTTTACATATATAAAATGTTTTCTTCTGTCGAAAGAGATAGACGGAGATAATCCACGATTGAGAATTATTATCTAGACCTGACAAAGTAAATAGGTAACAGGCAATATTTGAACATTTAATATATTTAAAATGGATTTTTCAGATTTTTAATTATGAATGAAGATAAAATATATATTCTACAGACCCGGGTATCTCTTGTAATATGCCGATCTGAACCGATTTACAAGAAGTTAATTACTCTTTTAATTCATTTTTTCTTTGCATTTTATAATTTTATGCGACGTAGAAAACATTATTAAATTTATAGTAATTCATAATAAATAATAATTCATTGCCTTATGTTAATATGTTTTGATACGTCCAGTAGAATGAGTTTTATTTAAGATGATGATTTGAAGTAAACATAGAGCTTAAATATAGCACCGAACAACTATAGTAAATATTTGTTTTATAAGCAGAAAACAGAGAATTTATAGTTTATTAATATTGTTTTTAAAGGGATCGAAAAGAAGGATTGGTAGCTAGCATTATGCGGTCATGAATTTCATCATATCTACATTTGTACGATAAATTATATTAGTAAAAGTTTAAAGTGTACATTTGTTTTATAAATTACAGAATAGGTTAATTAAATAAATTTTAAATGATTTTTTTGGTAGCTACGAATAGTCGGTGTCATGAATTTCGCAGGTATCTGGCCTGGGTTTCACAACATCAAAACATTTATTTCTGAGACAGCCTTTGAGGGATTAAGAAGCAGCTGGCCAACAAAAGTCATAAATGAGTCTGATGGAATAATTTAATTCTCAATATAGTCACATCGCAGACATTCCCACAGAAACTTCAGTAGTTTTTGGTGCGTGTCATTTTGAGACTTGTTGGGAAGACTTGTAAAGCTCGTATCTGAATACTCGAAACTTTAAGAATGTTTTCTATTGGCCAAAATTTGAATCTAGGAGGGGAAATAACAGTTTTCGTGGTGGGTAAACGATTGAGGAAGGAATTCATTGGAAAGGATAGAGTGAGTGGGCGGTCGTTGAACGGGAGTTTGAGTAACTAGAAAGTCGAAGGGCAGCGGTAGCAGCCAATTCTAGAAGCTACCACTTCAATTGTTATAAAGGTTACTAAACCAACCACAAATCCATCAATGCTGTCTACTGAAAGCTACAGAAGCCATTGCCACCATCCATTAGCGATTAAAAAGGTATTTAAACCCACCATTCCCCTGAGAGACAGAATTATTTTTCAGTAAAGGAAATTCATTTTCCAAAGCGTACAATTTATTTTAAAAGAGCAGGGAGAAAAGTTTTTATTTTATTTCATTTATTGTTTTCTTGCGTTAAATATAATTCTAAAATTGTAAACTTTCTTATTGTTTATTATCCTTTATATAATTTAAATTAAAATATTCCAAACTTTTTCAAACGTTACAAGTTTTATTAATTTGATATATAAATAACCAAAACAATTTTAGGTTGCTCTGAAACAACATAGGGATGGCCAATATTATAAGACGTCGGTCTGTGGCACATGAAAAACAATTTAGTAAAATTTATTAGAGATGTTGATGAATAAAACAATTGTGAGAGTATTATATTGTTGATAAGACGATATTCATGAAATATGTTTTGATACAATTTTTAACGTGCTAGAAATTTATTTTGTACAATGTAATTGCCGAGGTACGGATAGAAAATTTTATGGATATTGGGTGGAGAGGCGCTGACGCAAACTCTAACTTGCCTGCCTGGCAACTGCTTCCTGTTTCTTCCACGCATAGTTAAGTCAAGTAACCTAAATTCAAGTCTGGTTCAGGAATCTAAGAATTCCAAAGTGCATGTATATCCTACTTACCTGATAGCAACAGTACAAGTTTATGTATTGACAGATACTTTTAATTTATATGTGTAGGCGGTTTTTGTAGTTGAAAGTTTTACACGTAGTACACAATGTTGTTTCCATTTGTATCCTGATGAAAAGGAGTATTTAATGTTTTGTTGATTAAACGTCTTCCTGAAATATTAATATCTCAGATGTAGGTGACAGGGATTTGTCTGAATCCGAGACTAGTATCAGGATTTATTTTTTAAGAGACACAGTGAAACACTTCCTCACGTCTCACTTTAGACTGGTAAAACATTTCTGTTTAAATATTAATTATAATTTCAAATCTATAGACAATTAACATATTAATTTGTGACTAATAATTCCTAATTATTACACTCTGAAGAAATGTGAACAGTAAATTGTTAGATAGCCTGATATACAGGCAATACGGAGAAAGAATTAGAATAAACGAGTAGAAAACCGTAATTTGGACTCGATATCTCAGTATGAGAGCAACAACTACTAAGTTGTGACACTATGTTCTGTTCTCTGTTCTGTCTAATATTTTCCATTTTATTTATAAATAAATAGTTTATCAAAACACGAATAAAAGTTATAAAACGAATATTTTACTTGACAGCCATGAAAATGATATTTTAACTAATTTTCACACCTCACTAATTCCGTCGGATTTGTTCAGTCTCCGAGTCATTCATCTACTTTAAATTCAATTCTTGTGATTCCCGTGATCGTCTCTCCCATACTTCTTTATATCATTTTTATATAATGAATTATTCAATTCTTGTCTGTAAATCGAATTTGTGCATCAGCTACAGCTACATTTGAATACTGTCGGATATTTCCAAAAAGCCCATCCAGGCGTTATTGATAAGGAGCTTGCGAATTGTATAAGGAATCGAGAGGTATGATTGTGTGATGCGGGTAATACAATTCCTTAATATTAACATTAAAACGTGCTGTCTGTATTTATGATAATAACACAATATTTCTATATCATAAAAATGCCACCACACTTAAATTTTGTTATGCAGAATGGTTGTTGTTTTGGTATTCTAACCTAAGCCTGGACTGATGCAACACTCCATGCTATTCTATACTGCGGTTTGCCTTTTCATTTCTAGATAACTACCACATCCCACATCCTCCCTAATCAGCTTAGCGTTTTACACACTTTGCCTCCCTCTTCTGATTTTACCCCCACACACTTCCCTCTATGCTAATTTTACAAAACCCACATGTCTCAAAACGTTACCTATTAATCTTGGTCAAAGTTCTCCAAATTGTTCTCTCTTCCCCTATTCTTCTTATAACTTACTGGTTTGTTACCTTATTCACCCATCTGATTTTCATCATTTTTCTATAGTACCGAATTTCAAATCTTCTATTATTTTCCTGCCTGAAACTCCTATAGTCAACGTTTCGGATGCATATAACGGCACAGTCCATACTAACATTTCTAGTAATGATTCCCTAATGATCATACTTATATTAGCCGTAAGTAAATTCCTCTTTTCTATATATATATATATATATACTGTGAGGCAATAATTTCTTAAATATAATTTATCCAATATTAATTGGGATAGATTAATTAAATAGGGATGATAGCTTACTTATTAATTATTTAACATGGAAACCTGATCAGAGTATGGAGGGAAAATTTTTCGATTGAATGTTAACCAGTGTCAGAGCTTTTCAGAGGTAAAGAAATATTTTGTTCGCTTACTTTTTAAGCCCTTGTACACGGAACGTGACGATTTCGCCCTTTCTTGACGAAAACGTTGATTTCCAGGTGTCGGTTTTCGGGTCTCGGTGATTACCTGTGATGTTTTTATGTTTCCTCCACAAGCCTGCGCTCTATGAAAACACCGATGATTTTTCTTTAAATTTGTCTTCCTCCGCTTAAGTCTCTGACATGTCTGACCTTCACCCAGAAAAGGCTCTCTAACTGTAGTTCTTCTTTCTGGACAATGGACTTCACTTTACTACCTGTTACTCAACTTCACCCGCCGGCTGATCATCACTTGCAGCAAACACCACACAAAATAAAAGCTCAATTAATTACAATATATATATATAATTAAAGAGGAAAGAGAGTCAGAAAGGTGGTGATTTATCTGAAGTTCCGGATGGCAGGCACAATGGTTTTGAATTTTCGGAGGCACCACTCTGTTTATCAGAAGTTTACGAAAACATTTCGAGTGACGGCCATGATTGTACCTTAATGAAAATTTTAATTTGTAAGTTTCTATGCACGCATTTCTTTTAATCGTTCTTAATTGTAGCTGCCCACAATTTTCCTTTTGAACATAAGTTTCCGTTTTATTGCCATACGCAGACGCCTTTAATGTAGATGAAATTCTATCAATAAGTTGAGGACAGTCAATAGAATTTAATTTCAATCACCCTGTGAATTATATAGTAGCATAATTACTTTGTTGAATGAGAAAGACACGTGAATATTTATAACCAGAGTTGCAAATTTTTCTTCCATCGGCTACGCGTGACTTGATTTTTCGTGATCCGAACTAATTATTTCGTCTTGTTCCATTGTTTTAATTTGTGTGCCTTTTACTTCCACGGAAACATACATCCAAGGATACCTCCATAACTCCGTTGTATCCAGCAAAGTGTCTGCCATGCAGCCACTGTTCACAGCAGCTACCGGCTGAGAACTTTCTAATTACGTTAATGACTTTTAGAATCGGTTGTAATACATTTCGTCGTCTGTATACTAATCTGAACGTAATCCATTAGAAAATTATTTTGCCTTGAGAAGGTTTTAATAGCTCCTCAAACAAATGTGCCCTAAAACTAAATACACAGAAATAGCATTTTCCCTCTGAGAACGTAAAACGGCTCGTATAATGTTGGCTTATTTTTCTGCAGACCCTCGCCAGAAGGCCGTACACAGCAGAAGACCGAGCACTTCTCTTTATTGCAGTTTCTCATAACCGTGCTGGTGTAATGGAGTAATACTGGCCCAGTCCTGAGAGGATCGCAAGGGTTGTCGGCACCGGGGAGACAAAGCGATGCAATAAAGTTCTAGTTAGGACCATGGAACAAAAAGAGACACACGAATGACCTACAATCGGACAGACTTTACACGAGAACCTCTAATATTTTAATTAGTTTGGGCTTAGGTTTTAATTCAGTAATAACTAAATTTTTACCTTATTTGATTCCTTTTAATGAAACTTACCCAAAAGAATATATGTATACTATATAATAATAAAACAGATATCTTACAATAAATAGCAAGAAAATTTAAATGTAAAAATTTCTTTCTTTTCTATTCTAGTTAGTAGGGTGATAGTCTCAGAGCCACATAATATGACAGAAGTAAATTTTTATGCACAAAAAATTTGTTATGAATTTACAATTCATTATCACTGGAAATCACACTGTATTTGTAATTGTTACAATTACTATAGATTTGTTATTTTCATTTATAAATATTCTATTCCATTTTTATTGTTTAATATTAATAATACTCTCGGCTGCATTGCGTGAACAATGATCAGTTAAATGTAATGAAACAAATTATTGATAATGTTTCATAAGCTTTCGTTTTATTGCATCATCAATTTCTTTGTTATAAAACCCTCGTTTCTTTTAATTTTTAGATTTATATAAATTATATTTTCTTTTGGAAGGTTCCAATGCATAGAAATATCCATCCTGCTATATTCATTAAGTTGTTCTAAAATTTCATCGCATTAATATTTCTATAGTTTGGCTGTTGGACTCGTTTTTCTTTCAATGTAGTCGGACAAAATCATTACAGTTGTTAAAGGCTGGAGTCTTTAGTAGCATACGAAGTTTACGTAGTATTAAAAATCCTAATTTTACGGTTATATGTGACCTTTCGGTGTGTTTAATTCTTGAGGTAAGCCTTTCTGAAATAGGTGTTGGCTGAGATTTTGTGAGCAGTTGGCAACGTTGCAAGAACGTCCCCAACTCCCAAGGCTCATCGTTCTCAACAAGATTTCCTCGATTTAATATCGCGACTGCGCTACAAATATCAGGTAAACCTACTTTTCATCTCGCAGCTCAGAGGTTTCCAGCTACACAGGACGCGGAAAAAATAATTCTCAAAAATCCAAAGAATATTTGTCCGGAATTGTTAGTCATTTCCGCTAAGCAAAGGCTTAACTTTAATTTTTCAAGTTTAATTTATATTAATTATTGTGGAGTTTGGATGTGAACGAAGAATTTCTAGAATATTCCTAAAAGAACTTTCTGAATATAATACGTGTTTTAAAAGAAGTTATTCACTTTTATATTAATTATTAATAATTTGTTCTTGTATAGTAAATGATCACAGTTGGTTTTCTTATGTCAATATCGCTATTGAATGCTGCATCTGTCACTTTTGACAAGTGCCAGCAGTTAGGGAGATGTTTACATGAAACAGTAGTGTCATGCCACGTCCGCTATACGCAAACTTACCCAGTGAAATGGCCAGCTTCTGCAAACTACTGTGACTCGTTCCACTAACAGCGTACTCACTACTGTCAAAGTGGCAGTTATAATATACAATGTGTCATGCATTGTTTGCATTTACAGCACTATGTTAATCAGCAAGTACAGATTGAATTTGAAAAGATTGACAAGTGAAATAATTCAAATAGTAGCACACTTTTAATCTCATTAGCATACATAGATAAAGAAATACAAGGATGAAGTATACTAAACAATAGGTAAATATCAATAAGAAAGAAACATAACATATATATTCAAATAGATTAATATTTATATATTGGTTCCATTAAATCCTTTGTTGAGGAGATATGACAAGCCAAAAACACAACATGACAATAATAAAATATATAATCCTGAAAATAATACATAAATGTAACAAATTCACACTGTATTAAAAAACAAATAAATCACATACTCACTAAAACAAGACCAAAAAACCATATACTAAAGAAAATACATATAAAAATTATACAAATTAAATATACATATAAAGGAATAATATTAATACACAATTGCGGAAAGAAGAAATCTGTCTTTAAAATACTCAAAATAAAATCTTATTTGTTCTATTAGGTAATTACTAGAGTAAAATTATTTAGTAAGCATTTTAATTGCTAAGAACTACAAAAGACCACTACATTTAAGGAAACTATTAAAAACTTCAAAAACTTGATATCGAATTAAGCACAAGCCAATGGGAAACGCGAATTTTTATGACAAAATATACAGATGTTCCAATAGCAAACCAAGAGCACTTTGTTATTTATGTTACATATTAAAAACTTTCTTATTTATAAATAGAATAGCAATTTCTGTTGAATCTAATAAGAAAATTTATAGCTTGCAAAAAATAAATTATTCACGTCGCAACAATAAATCTTGACCACAATTATTTTAGATGCATTTCAAACATGACAAATATAACATAATTTAGATAGAATGTGCTGAAGTTAAGCAAATCAGACTCATTTAAAGTCTATAAAATTATTGTAACTAAAAGTAGTAATATTCATAAGCTTCACTTGGAACTTCAGAATAATTTAAAGTTGGTATATGATAGCGAATTTATTGGTTTTGGTAGAATTAAATATCAATGCATTTAATATTTAAAATAAACGTAATTAAGGTATGCTGATGGAAGAGTGAAATCAATTTCACCGAAAAGAGCGGTAGCCATCAATTAGTTAAACAATTCATATTAACAATATATTATAATAAAAATATGCATACATTCATTTAAAACCGCACAGGAATCTTTAATTCAGCTTTAATTGAAATAAAGCAAACGTCACGGTCAATAAGCTTCTCCATTCTGAAGGGAAGGAAGGCAATAACAAGGAGTTGGAGCTTTGCGTGCTTCAGGGTTATCTTTTAGCACCTGTTGATTTTCATCCTTGTACCTCCCTTCGTCGCGTAGCGTCAATCAGTGAATGTTCTGGCCATTTCAGCCCTTTAAAACTCAATTACTGCTCTAACGCGGCGGATTTAAATAAGTTACTTGAATTTTCAGTGCAAGTATAAAATAACTGGGAAATCACTCAATTGAGATTTTCCTTTCTCAAAGATAAATGTCACCCTGAGATGTGATTGAAAATTTATAAAGTACTAGTAGATACATTCTAAACGCACTAAAATGTGGTGATTTGTTGTTTTCTATGTTAACAAATGTGGTTTAATAAATTTTCAAGATTAATAAGCTGAATATAGTAATTATTTTCGATGAGACGTAGAAATTAAACCAGTTATTCAAAATGAATTTCAACTTGAAAAATGTGGTAGTCTACGTAACGTGAAACGTGAACTGTCAACGTGAATTATCAGCCGATAAAAAATAAATTAAACAGATGTATATATTTATTTTCCTGGGCCTAAATATTTATGAGAAATTATCTTACTTCTAAATCTGAAAATTAAATGCACATAAAATTTTATTTTATATCTATATAATACTTTTAATTTGTTTACCCTTAAAGATTTCATTCTTAATATGCATCATTTTCAAAATCAAGTTTTGTTTATTTCAGAATGGCAGCAATAACTCTCTACGAGTAAGGTAAGAAACTTTGAGATATATTTACACTTAACTTATTTAAATATATTCATTTGATTCAACATTTCTGTCAGACAATTGTAAAAGAGAATCATATAATATAAAGATTCCACATTACCGCGGATGCATCGCTGTTATTATTACCAGCATTTTAGATGGTTAATCAACTTATTGAATACAGGTAATTAGTTTCTTCAAACAAGAACCGTAAAAAGTCGATCACCTTTAATTTTTGTAAGAGAATACACAAAATGATCGAACTCGGGTCATTTTCACAAGTAATTAAATATAATACTCTACCATAAATAATTATATTGAATAAAACCCGCCTCCTCGACTCCTAAAAAAATCGTTCCAAATGCTACCATGCCTGCAGCAGCGATATTTGTTTCTCCCCTTTTGGTTCATAAATTTATTTATGAAACTTATTTCGTGAATTAAAGAAATTAAATTGTTTCACGAAATTATTACTGCAGCCGTTATAGAAACAGAACAATTTTCTTAAAAGGCTAAATAATTCGTACATTACATTTATGTAATATTTAATTGATAATTACTGCTTGTAAAATTTACATTGTGTTACATATTTCCTCAATTTTTGTCACAATCTTTTTAAGAATATACATTATGTTGATAAAAACTCGAGCTGTACAGAGTTATAAAATTATTTAGGGTAATAACATCTCGACCGGACTGGGTTTCAAACCCAGGTCGTAAAGCACCATGAGATGTTCTGGTCAATTGGGATCTTACTGATGGAATAAGCTAAGCAGATTTAGGGAGGGTGTAGGATGTGGTAGTTATGCGGGAATGAAAAGGCTTGCACAAGATAGGTTAGCATGGAGGGTTGCATCAGACCAGTCATAGGACTGAATGCCATAACACGAAACAAAAATTAATAGAAGTATTTGGAAATGTATTGGAATAGAATTATAATATTCCAAATTCGTGGTACATCTGATGAAGTCATAAATTCTTATGTTATTAATTAATTTCAGAGAAATTCATCCTTAAGACACAATAATGCGCTTCAGAAGGATGGTATATGTATTGTTAAAAGATTTTAATTATTTTAAAAAATTTTATCTTTTCCTAACTCCATATTTTGGATTTACTTGCTGTCAGCGAATAAAAAAAATCATAGATAACACAAGTTATTGCACTTGCTCACATACTTCCGCCGGCTACAGCAGACTTTAATGTGTATTAGAGTCGTAGCACACTGTAGATCAGGCCTGCTTGTGCTTTTACCGCGAGCTGATGTGCCAGAGATTGTGTCAACACGTGAATTAGCAGTTGGTGGTTGCAACCAGCGCGCCGCTCCCGTTCGCGGCCGATGCGCGCACGAAGCTGGTTTAATTTCCCGCTATCGCCGTCGCCTCCACACAGCGCATCCGCCGACACTGCCCCGCGGTTATCTCTGATAGCGGACCTCTCTCCCTAACGGAATATGGTTCGAATATCCCTTTTCTCGTTACATTTCTATTGGACAACAAATTTACTTAATAACCTTTAATACACAGAGAGTCATTTTCACATTTACCAGTTCACAAATGGAAAATATTAGGCTCCGGATGTGTATAATAATAATTGCATATAATTTATGTTATATTCCTAGAATAATTATCAAGTCATGTTACAAGAGCGGAATTTCTTATTTTAATTACACCGAATTTGTGATTCTTAAAAGTAAATCATATGGAAATGAAAGCCGTCTTCAATATTCATAACGTAGCGTTTTGTCCCTGCAAAAATTTGTTTATATGTCCCTGATACTGATTCATTGTTCCAGTATCAAAATTTTAATCCCATGTGAAAAATAAATCAGTACTACTGAAACCAATCGCAAGTAAATCCGTCCGCGGTCGCCATGTAAATTACGAAGTAATAAATATTGTGCTTCTTTGATACCAAGAAGTACGAGTGGGATTCCATTCACACAAGTGTAATATTGTTGGAGAAACCATTTTTAAAATGAATTAAAGTGCGAAACAACGTAAAGATAGAACATTGACATTGAATGCCACAACCAAGAATTTATAGGTAACAGAAGGGTAGGAAGACCGTGGAAGAAACGGAGAAACCGGAACGAGCTTAAGAAGAGTGCACTGTCTCAAAACAATTTTTTGGAATTTTTTACGATTATAGATGGCAAAAGGAAGCACAACGATATGAGAATAATTAAAGAAAATAAAGACAAAGAAGATATCATAAAAACAATATTTTCTGTCCATTAAACAGGAACGGATATATAAAATTAATAAATTTCCTATTAACTAACAGATGGAACATTGTGATGCTTTCATCCTACTCATATAAAATGCACTTATATTTTCTACAGGTGATTTAATTTCAATTCCTTGAACTTCTTTAATATGATTATATGCAAGATATGCTTCATCTTCTTGACGTTCGCCAAAATGGATAGAGACAAGATAGTTAAACCGCTGTCAGGTTGCTGTCAGCATAACTTTCCTGTAGGGCTGCCCTGATAACAGAATATGACACTCAAAAGCCACGTCCTGACGATTAATTAAGACTGTCACTAATGAAAACAAGTCTTATGAATCATTAGTACATCTTGAAGGAACTAAAACTGAAGCAGAATCATGTTGATTATATTTCAAAATTCGCTAGATAAAAGTTCTATCGTAATCGTAGTTACTGTTTTTCAAATTTCAGATAATCTTTAACGGTTATCCTCTCTACGGAAATTAATATAATCTGATTTTTGCATAGAAAGATTGGTAATTGTTGTATAACTACACAGAAATCCAATTTAAACGTAGACAGCACTGGAAGACGTGTTCTTAATTTAAATAAAATTTAATTTATAAAAACGACTCGTGGTTAATATTCTATACTTACGAATACTTCATGACAGATGCTTTTGCGTAAGACCTGTTTCATAAATAATAATACAACCATTCACGGCCACCGCTTCGTCATAAACACGCCATTTTTTCAAATAATTAATTTTGTGATTTGATAATATGACTGTGCGGAGATACTTTAATAAGCTAAACTAACAATATATTTATAATAAATGTTATTATTTATTTTATTTCAAGCATAGCATACAAAATTACATTGCCACCCATGTTTCCAAAATACTAATCTATACATCAACAGTCTATAAGTAAATCATTCGATATCAGACGTCTTAGATATAATACGAGGGTTGTTCGATACGTCTAGAAAAGCGGGAAATTATACACTTTCACGCCGTTGTTGGTAAACATGAAACTTTTAAATATATTCCTAAAAAATTAAACGTGTGTAAACGTTTATTGTGAACAGCCTTCAATAGTGTTAAATGTGTAGTCAGGTGGAAACAATGAAAACAAACGAATTTCACGGTTTCATGAACCCCTTTTCATTTGAAGTATTGGACAGCTGCACAAATCAAAACCGAATTGAGCGAAGTTCACGCGGACTCTGAATCAGCATTGAAGATAATATGCTTCTGGATTAATGAGTTTAAACGCGTTCGCAGAAGCAGAGTAGATGAAATTTAATACGGTTGCCCAATTTTGGTCACCACTCAGAAAAACATCAAGAAAGTCCACAATATCGTAATGGAAGATCGCAGACAAACTCTGTCGTCCAAAGTAGAAAGGGAGTAATTAAAAATTTTCGACTTTTGAAAATATTTCATGGATAACTGTATTGTAATTAATATATAAAATAAATTCATATTTCTTGGTACGGATAAAACTATTTGCAAAGAGTTAGTGGGTTTATGTAAATATCGAAGCTCGAAAACTTTATCCTGGAATTATCAAACGGATTTTTTTAGACTTGCTGCCTTTCTCCTTTGGACGGCAGAAAAGTGTGTGAGGTTGCTGATGCCGCACGCTTCTCAACTGAACGATGAACGAGTGCATTTCATCCTTCATACGGAGTGGTCATGAAAAAGCTTGGTGTGCGTTGGTTGCCGCGAAATTTGACATTGGACCCAAAATGGATTCAGAAAATTATTTCACCGCAGAATCTGGCAATATTTAGACGTAACCCACAACAGTTTTTGCGTAGATTCGTATCCATTGATGAAACTTGAAGAAACCTTCACTACACTCCAGAGACCGAATGACAATCAAAATATGGACAAAAGCTGGTGAAAGTGCACAGTTGGAAACTTGAAAGCCAATGTCTTTTAGGACTCATAGGGTATAATATCATATATTTCTAGGAAAAAGGCACAAGTAAAACTGGGATCTACTATGCTGCTTTAATCGAACGTTAGAAATGGGTGCTGATTGAGAAACGACCAAGTTTGACACGTACGAAAGTTCTGCTTCACGCAGCAGCAATCTCAATGCTGAAAATTTACGATATGGGATTAAAATTGTTTCTTATCCACCTTATTTAGCAGACCAAGCACCAAGTGACTCCTTGGCATGGTGGAAAGAACTTTTCATGAAATGAGGAAGTGATCAAGGCCATGACGGAGTATTTGGCAGAGTTTGACAAAATCATATTTCATTATGAGTTAAAACAATTTTAATCTCACTGGGTCAAGTTTACAGCAAAAGAAAATGTTGACAAATAAAATAAGTTTTCTCTAAAACATTTTTTGTCAATTTTTATCAGACTTGTCAAATAATCCTTGTACATTACATTAAATTAAATCAAAAAAGATACCGAGAAAGCATATACAAACTTATATGTACCGAAAATGTAGTATAGCAGGAGAGTAACTATCTAGGTGCCCGGCGTTGCCAATTTATGAATTTATATTAGGCCGGAAAAGGAATTATATCAACAGTAATCCCTTGATTAATCAGTCTGTAAACAAATAATCACCTCGTGTCAGCAACGGTAAACACAGTAACGTGGTTAAAAGGTAGGAATGCCATTCAATAAAGTAGAATCAGTAAATATTTGTAATAGCATTAAATTTGTATTTCTGAAAATAAGAACAATGTATTATATTCGTCGTAATATGATTGTAGTATCAGACTTAGGTAGAAGGTAATTTGTTACATAAATTAAAATTAAGTTGGAACAATGAGCACCATTAAAATTGGCAGGATTCTTTTTATTCTATTTCACCACATCCTGACGTCAAACACGCTTACATACATTTCTGTCCCTGATTTGCTAATTTTTCAACTAAACTTCCTTCCACCTAGACGCTAGTAGTTTTTCACCATCACAGTGATCAGTCTATGTAATACAAATAAGTTTTGTTGCAATATGTCATCACTTTAAAGAAGTACAAAAACATTCATTCGTTTGTATTATGCAAATATAATTATATAAGTTGGTAAACAATGATTGTTAAATATTTGTTCAATAAGTAAGTATTTTTATTGCGACAATTTTTGGAAAACTATATAAATTTAATATTCCATAGATTTATAGCAGACGACTGTGTCATAACTGATGCCACTGTTCGTGAGCTGCAGTTTCGCTACTGTAAGACTAAAATTGTCGTGACGCTGTTAACTAACATTTTAGATCATGTGGTATTAAATGAAGCAACAGGAGCCACGCAGATTTAATTGAGCGGATATTGTGGACTCGCGGCCGTATTTTTAGCACAATTGATCGAGAAGTTAGTGGACTGTGCTCCCGCTCATTTATTCCTCCCCGGCTCCATTTCAGTGGTCAGGTCTGTTTAAAACAAAACCTCTGAGAGACGGATTAATTAAGACGATAAAGCAGGCGAGCCTTAAATTCCATGCTTTCCTTGCTATTTCTCTTAAAATATATTTTTACAGGTATTGAAGTTTCACTATCTTTCCCTTATTAACGTGCAACTTAAATTATAATCACTGAAAAAACATACACTTAGAAACATAATAATTATACGTGACCTAAAGCAGTGATAATTAAATAATTATTATAAAATTTCCAAATACTTACGTACATACTTTCGGTAAAACTACGGCAAAATTTATATATATGTATCACAAATCTGAAATCAAACGTCATTCAAGATTCTCTTGATGTCACTGTATTTCCGCTGATATAGAAGAAACATTCAGAGATCAGGAAATTAATAGCTTGACTTCAGATTCATGGGAAAATTGACGCCTGTGAAAGTTAAGGGCTTTTATAGAGAATTGTATAGGGAGTTTCCTTTTCCTTACTAGTAAATTACTTGAAAATTGGAAAAAAGTAATTTGGACTTAAGGATTGAAGGATTATCAATAAATTTTATCGGTGACAAAGGGTTAAGGTGCTTCTGGATCACAGAGACCAACAAAGTGGAGATCGGACAAGGCTTTTTTTATGTCATACGTACTGCTTAACTTCTTTTCCGGAAGGTTAACCACAGTAACCTAGGAAGATGTTTGAGGTTTCTTAAGAGGAGGAAGATCAATTAGATTAATATAATATGAAGATGATCTAATAATATTAATTAAAATATATTACTGTTTGGAAATTAATAAATAGTAAAATAACCTATAAGCCAGAAATAAATGTATTATAAACTTTATTGGCATTAGATCACACACTATGTTTCGTTCCTAAATTTATAACATCTGTTTTGTTTAAATTATAAAATTACAAACTAATTATTTACAATATAATATGTGTAATACAATTGTCTTATAGAATGAAAAATTACTTACGAAATTAAGAATAACGAAAAATGAGATGTGTATGTCGCACAAGCAAAAAGGCCGAAATGACAGTTGGTGCCAATATCTCTTAGGTGTATTGTTAATGTTCAGAATAAAAATGTAAAATTTAATATAGCCCGGGGCCCTCGTTAACCCTTCGCTACCGTGCTCTACCTTCTGCAACCCCCCTTTTCAATTCCCTCCCTATGCTATTAAAGGGGAGTTGCCTGTTTCAGGATCATCCTCATGTAGCCTGTTAACCCCCAAAAAAGTGAGGGAAACGGGAAGGTTGTAATAGAGGAGAATATTAAATTTTGCCTAAATTACGTGTGTTATTATTAACGTCAGTAGCCGCATTGTTAGAATTGTGAAGCATCTCACACATCATTTTAGAATAAATATTCTATTCAAAAACTAATTTTTTTATATTTTTTTACCAATCATTTTTATGTCAGTTTAATTGTACATTTCGAATAATTTAGTAAATTAAAATTTTAATTATTTATATGTTCATTAAAGCGGGTCTTTAATGAGCGTTTAATTTTACCAGTGTAACTGTAAGTTCAATATAAACAACTAAATTGGTATTGAAAATTGTTTATTGAAATAATTAATTTAATAAAGAATGAAGGTTTTCCCGGCGTATATTCTGAATAAACAATTCTTGGGTTTCCACCCGGGTTAAATGGAGTTTAAGCCACGACGTTTCTCAAGTGAGAACGATGGCAGAGTACGCCATCGAAACGTCGTGGCTTAAACTCCATTTAACCCGGGTGGAAACCCAAGAATTGTTTATTCATTAATTTAATATTTAATCTTAGTAAATGAAACGCAAAAGATAAGAATTTGATAGAAGAACATTCACTATTTGGTCCAGAATAAATTTTTCAGTGCTGATGAGATAATTTTATCATTTATATTGTATATATTTTGTACGTTTAGAAATTAAATGCAACAAATGAGGTTTAGTAACGGAACATCAAGTGCGAGGAACTGTCAATAAAGTTTATATTAAATATTTTGGACTTATGGTATATGCTATATTACTAACAGGATGGTAGCATAAAATAGAGACAATTATGGAAAAGTTGAAATTGATAGAGATATCAAAGAATCAGAGCTTAGTATATATTGCAAAATATCGATATATTCAAGCACATTCGAAGTGTTTTGACTAAAAAAACAAGAGTTACTACATCTGACCAGTACTTAATATGGTTCAGAAACGAGAATATTAAGGAAGAATGAGAAGAAGTAATTCATGGAAATATTTTACATTTTATGTGAGATACGTTAATATAATAAATATAAAGTTATTAAGTTCTACATATAAGTTAAATATGTTAAGGGAATGTAACCTATGGAGGAACTGATTGTAGTGTTTACACACTTTTAATTTATTAAAAAGGTTATTTTTAATTTGAAATTAAATAAAATTATGTTTAACTGAATGTTACGACCGGTGAAACTCGAGTTCGTTGCTACTTTCAGGTAACGACCCAAAACACTAGCCTCATAACATCAAAACATCTACTGAAGCGACGGCACTTTGAGAGATTAAGAAGCCGCTGGCCAGTGTCATAAATGTGTCCGATTGAATTATCTAACGTCTCAATATTTTGTCACGTTTCAGACGTTCCCACAGAAGGTTCAGTAACTTCTGTTTCGCGTCATTTTGCGATATTTTGGGTAGGTGTCTTAACCCCGTATCTGGGAACTTGAAAATTTAATAACGTTTCCCATTGGCAAAAATTAGAATCGGGAATGGTAAATCACTGGGTTCTAGGTTGTTGAGAAAGATTTAGGAAGTTAGTTGTGGAGACGGAGGAATGAAAAAGTTAGTTGTTGCTGAGCGGACAAGTTGAGGTAGTTGGATATCGAGAAGAATGAATTATTGAGAAGTTCGGAGGTGGTTTTCAGCCAGCGGTTGCAGCGCACCGAATTCCAGAAGCTGCCTCTTGAAGGGTTCAAAAGGTTCCACCCAAATCTTCTACCTACGTGTTCCGGTGTGGGATAGTACTAAACCAACCATAAACACATAAATGCCGTCTTCTGAAAGGCACAGAAGTTATTGCAACCATCAATTAATGTTTAACCAATTTCCTTTCAATTTTAATTTATAAAGTAAATTCATTTTCCAAAATGTGTAATTCCTTTTAAAAGAGTGGGGAGATAAGTTTTTGTTTGATTTCATATGTTGTTTTCTTTTTTAAATATAATTTTAAAATTGTAACTTATTTTATTTCTTATTACCTTTTTTCTTATCAATCTAAATAAACCAATTCCATTGAACGTCACATTACATTATCGAATGAAATTGGATTTAGTTTCGGGCCGTGGAAGAAGAAGAGAGCTTCTTGATTAGTTGAAGGTAAAAGAACAATATATTCTCTGATGTAGGAAGAAGCGAAGAGCAGGGCAAACCAAAGAGGGAAATATACAGACCAAGTGCAAGGTCCCTCGAGAAAGGAGAACACTAAAACTGGCATGAGGCTGGTAAAATACATACCATACTCATATAAAAAACTTTAAGAAGCATGAAAGCGCTACATATCGTCAGAATACTCTGTAGGGAACATGGAATCCCCAAAGAAATCCACCAGATTCGCCTTCGCCGACGCGCCGTGGATAACTCAGTTGTCAGGTGGGTTGCATGTCGAAAGGAGTTATTAATTTTCTGCTGTAGAGAATAGTGTGAAGTAGCTAAGGAGTTGAGACGGAACTTATAAATTCAAACATGGAAAGAAGAAATGTAATTTCTTTGAAATTTTCATACGTTGCGTCAACTGAAAGCACCCAAAAATACACAACTCCTATATATATTTATATGGTTACAAAATACACCTGAAATAGAAACAAATAAATAGTAATTTTAACTATTTTTTTCGCCGTTTTTTCACTTTGCGACTATAACGATTTTCAATGAAACTAACAGCCTGTATGGTTGATTATTAGACGCAGAACTAATATCTCGTTGACTCATTGGTTGATGACCAAAACAATATGGTAAATATCGATTTGAATGTCACTGTGATTAACACAGATGTTCATCTTTGAAGTAGTTTAATTTCTGTTAGGCCTGCACCGCTGCAACTATTATTTACGAATCCATCGACTATTAAATGAGTTGTTATCGTAATGAAATGTGCTTGTCAGAAGCGTTTCCTGAGAAGTGGCGAAATGTGCAAGGAGACGAACTCTGGCCAGAGCGGAACTTTGAGCTTGCCCGTATTGATCCCGTCTCGCGAATATCTGCAGCAGCCCTTGGCACGACTCCACCTCGCGGCCTCTACATTTCGTCATTCACTAACTACGGGTTATTGTCGCCTTACCACCACTTCCAGCACGCGGGATAAAAACACTCGGAAACGTAGAAATCGAAATTGTTGTGCAGCCCTAAACAAAGCGCCAACGAGGAGAGAAAGCAACGGCTTCCCGAGCATCAACTACCAACTGTGCGCGTATAATTGTCACAACTCAGCGTAATTACAAACACTTCTACTTTACATTCAACTACTCCTATATATATTTAAATGATTAAAGTTGTAATATTTATTTATATTTTATTATTCTAATATATGTATACCTTCAATCCCTAAAACTATTGCTGGATTTTTTAATTGATTTACTTGACATACAGATATTAATTTTTCAGTATTACTTTCTTAAAACTGTCATAGCTATCATAAAGGAGGCAAAGGGCGTAAGTTGAAATACCTATAAAACCTAAAAAAATGCCCACCAAAAATTATTACTGATAGACTTCCTTTGCCATTAATATTGATAATTAACTGTTCATAGTATTTACGATACTTTGTTACAAAGTTTTATCCATTCCTTTCCACCTGTTCTAGATATCTTCAGCAAGCGAAACAATAAGGCATTGTGTTCACGATCTTTGCACTTTGTTTTTCAGAACATTGTCTTCATAGTATGCAGCATAAATTAAAAAGACGTTATTGTTGAGGTATTCAGTACCAATACCTATTCTGCACAAGCCTTTTCATTTATACTTAGTTACCACATCCAAAATAATTTATTTATCTTATTCCATCCTTGGCCTCCCTCTTCACCTACACACTTCCCTCGAATGCTAACTTTACAAGGCTCTCATGTCTTAAAACGTGGCCTATTAATCTATTCCTTCACTTGGTCAACGTCCTCCATATTTTTTGCTCTTCCCCTATTCTGTTTAGAACTTCCTCGTTAGTTACTATAGCCATCCATCACAATTCCCCTATAGCAGCACATTTCAAAGGCTTCTATTTTTTTCCTTTCCTCAACTTCTATCGTCCACGTTTCGCACCCATATAACGCTACGCTCCGTAAGAACATTTTTAGCAAATATTTCCTAATTTTTACACTTATATTACTGGTTAATAAATTCCTCTTTTTCGTGAAAGCCGAAAGATGTTATCATGCGTGTCATATTTGGGGAGAGAGAATAATTCGGAGAGCTTTGACCAAGATTAGGGCCACGATTCGAGACATGAGGGTCTTGTAAAATTAGTTATAGAGGAAAATGTAAGGAATGCTGGAATACGCTAAGGAGATTAGGGAGGATGTGGGAGGTGATGGTCATCTAAAAATGAAAAGACTTGCGCACGATAGGTTAGCATGGATAGATGCATCAGACCAGTCTAAGGACTGAATACCAGAATAACACATTATTTGATTCCATTTATTCCCTTTAACGATTTAACTTAATTCATTATTCCAATCCCTCCTAACAAATCCTTATGAATGTTTCATTTTCTACCCATTTCTATTGATGAATTGTCACGTTGATGTCTTAATTCGAGCTATTCTCAACTTGTTGCAAATAGGTATACCTATTCTGATGTCTCGTATGATTTAAAATCCGTAATTAAGAGATTTCTTTTCGCAATTACTTTTATTTTTATTAGACTGTGGGTGTCTAATTCAGCTAAAAACGGATATTTGTCCTTCTGTCTGATCTGCCTGCGCCAGTTATTGAGTAGCATGATCACTTATTACAGTCTTAGGTGTCCCTTCTTCGTAACAGAATTGAAACATTTATATCTCGCAAGCCTTGGAGTTTGCTAATAAAATCTACTGTAATTAAAATATACATATATCCAAACTGGATCTTGTTCAAAGGACCAAAGAGATCCGTCAGAACCAATTCCCTGTTAATTTCCGGAATGACAGTTGTGAATGGGGTTTCAAATTTTACATTTTTGATGTTTGCATCTCTGGCAGAGGTCATGTCTTTTCAGACCTTTTTACGTATTGCGTCAACCCTCTCCAATTTACCTACAATTGCGGCATCACAAGGGTTTTGTTAACTCCTGGATGACCACTTTTGTCGTGTACTATCTTTTTAATATAACGTCTGACGCTTTCCGAAACAAATAGTATCCATAGATGTCTGGCTGGTTCGTTTTTCTTGAATATCAAGTTCCCTTATATCTTGAGTCATTTCTTTTATTCTTGCTCTAATTGTGTTTCCACATTCTTGATGATATTTTTCTTTCCAATTTTCCAGTAATGTCGTCTATCTTCTTCCTTATTATCTCCGTTTAACTCCCCATAATATAGCTTTCATGTCTTAATATTCCGTGTAGCTATTTCAATCATCCTTGCTTTTTAGCCCCTAAATTTCCTTATTGTGGCCCTTTTCTATTCTATATTCCAATTCCGACTGGTTCTCTGGTATTTTAGTTCCACATTCCCTTTGCCAATTTCCTTTTTCTTCTCTTGATCTTGTTTCACTTACTTTTTATTTTCTATGATTTGAAGAACTTCTGCTTTAACTTGGATTTCATTAGCTAATGTTTCATAAATTTAATTTTATTCCTCAATCTTTCTTTATAGTTCCATTTTATCACATTCACGTATCTTTGTAGTTTTATTTTACCTGCATCCAACTTCTCATTGAGTTCCCTCACTCATTCTTTTTATTTGGTTCAAGAGGCACATCATATTGACCTGACCACTGATCCTGACAACTGTACTTGTCCGTTTTTTGATACCTATTTCTACAGATTATAATTTTAACTCTTGTATATCCGCGTTGTATCTACTTCGCTAGTCCGTATCCCTGATCATAACTTCATACATGTATAATGTATAATTATTATCTTTGTTTTCTAAATGTTTTTGTCTTTGGTTTCTTTATTTAATGTATTCTTTGTCTCTATTGTTTTTCTTTAGAATGTTATAATTTATTGCTTTGTAATTCAGCTCAACCTGAAAAGGTTCCATATCAGGACCGAAACATCTAGTTTTTTTAATTACATTTTATGTTTCACTAATTTTTGTCTGTTTTGGCCTTATTCTAACTTATATAATAAATATTGTATATTGTAATTCCCAAGTTGGGTGTTCCACCGAGTCTACGATCATGAGAACTCACGTTCTGCTTGTCCTGAAATCTCCCTAAAATTTTGGTAACGTATTAAAACCTTGGGAACACAGATTTGCTTAGCTAGATCCTTAACTTCCCTCATGTTTCCGGAAAAAATAGCATACGTGTTAAAATCTCGGGAACAGAGATTTATTTTGCTGGATCCTTATCTCTCCCGAGCCTGCTTACCCATATTTAATCCTCTTACAGGAAAGCTGTTGATAGGTATTTTCTTCGTTCTTACCTACGTCCCATACAGTGAGTGACCTAGACAGTCAGGACGCTAGGATATTAATTGGCAAATATTGTTACGTTAATTAAATAAAATAACCTCAAATTAATTATTTTTATTTATATACACTATGACTAACACTAAAAATCTCAAACTTTCGTTTCAGATCTGTTATAATTTTGCTAAATTATGTTACTGAATTCAAAATTAAGTAGTTTGTAAACATGTTAAACTATTTATAGTAATGAATCAAAGTACATATCGTAAATATTCAGTAGTCAAATAATATTTTAGTAAGGTACCAAAACGTATAACTCCTCAAACATAAACTTGGAAATGGCATTAGATGCCAACCTCTATATACAAACGGAGACAATATAGCATAAATTAAGAAAATGATCCCATAGAATTCATCCTCTTCTTTATAATTAAGTAAATATCAAGAATCATAAATTTAGAATAAACAGTTTCTCAAATTTGAGTTGTTACAATTTACGTCATTAATAATTCCTCTTCTGACGTACATAATTTTTATTATTCCAACACTTTCATTCTAATGGACTGTGAATCAAAAAAAGAAAGAAATAGAAATAATTTTATTCAAGCAGTATAATCAATCCTACCTTTGTACATTGATACACAACTTTATCGGATGTAAAAGTTTATGCAATGTTGTAATTGTATATATTAGTTGAAGAATACTTTGAATACGTGATTAAAACCTCGGCAACGAAGTGATGACATTCATTATAACCACTCTGTGCGCCAGTAAATTTCAGCAGTATTTGCTATATTCGTCTGTTTTTCATTGTAATTTAATTATTATGAATTACTGAATTCTATAATTTATACTTTCCTTAAGTTACATGTAGGAATAATCAACGAAAACTAAAAACCAAATCTCGTGAGTCAATTTAGCTGCCATATGCAATTCCACGACATGCCTTGTTATATTACTACGTGTTGTGGCTTAGGAATCTATTTGCATGTGTCGCTGCAAGTAACCGCTAGTCCGCGAACTCAGGTTACGTGCACATCACATGGATATTCATATAATTTATTCTCATTTTTATTAAATTTTAAATACTTTCATAGAGTTTACCAGTTTTTTGCATTTAGTTTCATTTATCATTTTATATATCTAAACAGATTCCAGATATTTTGTTTAAATGATGATCGATTTTTTTTTGAAATTTTTTTATACTATTGTAATCTCTTTTGCGTTTTGAGCTCTTTGCGTGTATAAAGAGGGCTGCATTCGTTTTTGCAGCATTTATTTTATGGTAGATTGGATGAGTGGAATAAATGTAAAAAATAGAATCGACTATTACTTTTTCTTGAACAATTGTTTGATATCCCTGTATAAATAATTGATTTAGTTATTGTGTTCTACTTCATGAATATAATTACATTTTATAGTGGACAGACTTGGTTGCCGTTAAAATATTGGTAGCTTAATTCACTTAACAAATGGTAAATATCCTTAGTGATAATTTTAGGAGTTGTGTATTTCATAATGTTGTGTTGATTATATGGTTTAGCATTATCCTGGAAAGGTAAAACGTTCATTTATATATTTACTAGATGGGTGCCTGACGTTGTTCTAGAATTCACATATATTAGCTCACAACAGTTTTTAACTCGAATGTAACTATTTAAAAAATTCTATATGCAAACTATCAACTGTCCATAATTTGATTAGGTGGCATATAAATAACTATTTGATCTAATTAAGCTATATGTATATACTAATAATAATATTGTTTAAATAAATATTATTTAATTACTAAAATATAATTATTTTTTACATCATTGAAATGTTTATTATACGCTTAAGCTCAACTATTGTCTGTAATACAAATTACTTCAGCAAATGTTGTAGAAATGCTAGTTTTTGTGGATTTGTAAGAATGTGGTTATATATATTTAGTATAGTATGCAATGTGATCGGATTGTCCTCTATTTATAGTTTTTTTAAAGTACACATTCATTGCACCTTTAGTGATTTTTTTTTCAACTAGTCCAGTAAAGAAAATATTGTTGATTTTATATTTAAATTCAGTTACGTAGTACGTTTCAACTAATTGTACTGTTAGTGTAATTAATAGATAGTTTTCTTGACAACAAAGGACGCAGCAGTGTCATTGACGGGGACGTGGTTTGCTGTCAGTCAGTAAGGATTAATGGATTTGCAAGCAGATTGGCGGCTTGGACATGGGCTATTGGTGCACGTGGAGACGGAATAGTGGTACAACAATCAATTATTTCTCTTCTTCAGTCAATAATTAATTGCTCTTTTGAGAAACGTATCACTGAACTTTATACAATTTATCCTGAACTAATGTGCACAGTTTATATTTTTGTTAATCTGTAGAGATGCAGGAGACGTCAGGTCATTCTTGAGAATAATGTGAGGACATCATCGTTAATCTTGTTAAAACACAAGTGCGAAAAGTTTTATTGGTTTTGGAGAATATGATTGCCTGGCAGTTCCAAACCGTCAACTACGCATAATTTACAGATGACTTTCCCCACGAGCCTCATCATCACTCCCCGGGGTCCATTGCCTGAGTGCGTCAGTATTTCCATGATTTCGATGAAAAAAGTTGCACATCCACATCAATTTTCTGTACTATATTATCTTTATATTCAATTTCACCACTCCTGTGTAGAAAAAAACTGCGTATTTTTACAAAATCTAACTTTTACTAATTTTCAACATAATCCCCACAAATAATTGTCCCAACGAACTAGTTTCTATACCTGATTGCAAATAAGTCTTTCTCATCTTGTTTGATCCAGTTTTCCACAAGTTCATTGACTTCCTTGTTCTTAATTTTTTATGTAATGCCTTATGAGTGGACCATACAAATAAATATGGGAAGGAAAAAAATATGCACTTCATGAAGCATGCGCCTGTATCTTCCAAGCGGATGTTAAAATTCGTTGATTTTGTTCACTTTTAATACAACGGTCGAACCGATTACTCTTCAACTTAATATTTTTAAAACATGGTAAAAAGTTTATTAACAATATTAAATTGTTATTTACCTAAATATTGTGAGATTTCCCTCTGAAATTGTGAAAATAATACAGACTATCAAATTTGCATCCACCATTGGTAGATTTTTTGTGAAGAGTAGACACTATCTTATAAAATAGATACTAAAAATAATTTAAGAAAACTAGATGTAGAAAAAATAAGTTGTAATCAACACGTTAAAGGAAACTAAATCGATACCATACGACGTAGAAAAATTTTGTGCTGAAAGAACCAATAAAAAATGTTTATTAATAACTGGCAACTGCTGGTATTCTGTGTAAACTATTTCATCTAATTAACTCAAAAATTAACATTAATTAGTTTGTTATGTAAAATGTGCTTCTTAAAGGGAAAAACACAAAACTAACAATATTTTATACGGATTGTAGGTTAAGAATTATTTTATGGGAATTGCATGTTATTAATTATCTTCTTGTACTATTTATTAATTTAATTATTGATTTGGAAACAACACCGACGCCGTAAATATCAATTAATTGAATTCATTTGATTCGTATGTATGCACTGTACAGATAGTGAAGTGGCTAGAGTCCTA
The DNA here is from genome assembly GCA_034510155.1 of Eucriotettix oculatus. Taxonomy (NCBI): domain Eukaryota; kingdom Metazoa; phylum Arthropoda; class Insecta; order Orthoptera; family Tetrigidae; genus Eucriotettix; species Eucriotettix oculatus. Next base: position 37,465,639 of record CM067379.1, on the reverse strand, counting down.
AACAGAGCAAAGTGTAAATTAAATCAATCATTTCAAGTGCATCCAGAAGGGCTGCAGTCAAGGAATTTAAGAGAGATGTTCTTGGTTCCAGAAAATGGTCAACAGTTTCATTGAGAGAGAATTTATTTCCCAATGGAAACCCAGATATTAAGTTCTTTTACTCCTTTGACTACTCAACTCAATAGTGTAATTATTTTTATAGATGTGCAGATAAATTTGTAAATTTATCTTAAGTCAATCATAATGATACTTGACAATTCAATATAATATTAAAATTTTATATTGTAGTTAAATTTCAATTAGTTGAACCGACGTTTCGTTACCAAATTTGGGACTTTCTTGAGTAATATTAAATTTTGTTGAAAATACATACCAAATGTATATGAATCTAAACCTTACTCCCTACAAGTGCAGCTTCATCAAAAATATCACATTTCAGTAAAATTTAGTTTTTTTACATTTGGTTTCTTTTTCATAAAAATTGCAACATTACCCGAAGAAATCCCAAAAATGGTGACGAAATGGTCGATTCAACTAAATGAATTCTTTGTATATTGCGGTTAATTTATTTCATTTCATTATTGTGAAAGACAAACGTTAATTTATTTAAATAATCCCTTATAATCCAGTAAATTTTAATGTCGAAAAACGATGTAAAAGAAAGCAATAAGTGTCTTATAAAATACTTCAGCATTGTTATAAAATTTTTGTCGTAAAATGACTCCAAAACGTCTAACGTGTCACATAATATGTCAAATGTCTGGAATACATAAAAAACCTTATTCATTACATAATGGCGTCGCAACGAGTGTTGTTTATGAATGTTTATTGAAACTACTAACGTACCCGGGGTTATGAGATTGTTTTGTAATGAGGGAAGTCATTTCACAAAAATATATTGGTTGTCATGAAGCGCAATACATTATTCTCAAAAAGTAATTCATTATCTCCACTGTTATTGGTGGTGGTTAAAATTCCGTTACAGTAAATCCAACTTCAGTTTGCTTATCTGCAATTACGTCCTCAGAGAACTCGCCTTTACCACATTACCTAAGGGATGGCGTGCCTGCATAACTTTCCCGCCCAAAAAATCTATAGCTCCGACCAAATTAAATTCTTTTGTTAAATTTTTAATACGCTTTCGCGCGTTTGATAAAGCGAATAAACATCATAAATATAAATCGCAGGTTATTAGAAGTTAGCCATGATTTAAAATTCGATCGTTTTTTTCCCAATTCACTGAGTCTTTTCATCGTTTCGTTCCATCAGAATTCTGAAAGGCGTAAATAACGTCAAGCCGAAAAGTAGTGTAAAGAATATTATTACATAAATACAACACACATTTTCTACTGTTTTATACTAAAGCAATAGTGTCACAGTACAATGAAATTAAACCAGGACTAAAGATAAAAATAATTTAGTAATCTTTAACTTTTGATCATGATCATGATTCAACGTCTTTCGCCAATATTTGGGTTTTCTTCCATTCTTTCGTCGTCTTGTCACCCCTGCAACTTGGATCTGGTTTATTCTTGGTCACTGAACATCTTCCTTATGCAATTCACACTTTCATTTTAGTCGAACTGTAAACTGTGGTGCTTTTGGAGCTGGTGGTGGAAGGCAATGTAACGAGGACACTGATGGCTTCTGCTCTGACGTTGGCGTTGTCACAGTTCTCCCATGCTGTTGGAGTTGACAGCTCATTGCCCATGGACTAATTCCATGGATTCAATCTCTGATCTCCATACAGACAAGTGTTACTGATAAGGCGAGACTCTTGCCATAGACTGTATACTCTTCAGAGAGAATTCCTCTCTCCACTGTTTCTGATTACCTGAGACTGTTCTCTTCTCTTTTTCCTATAATTACACAATTTCTTGATTTTATTTGGAGCGCTAATTCCCGCCTATAATTTCTACAGGAATACGCTCACAACTACCCGCGAATTTAATAGTTTTTGGCCATTTTATCATTTGACGGTGAGAAGTAATAGACGCGAGACTAAAACTTCTAGGCCTACGAATATTCTAGCACATCTTTGTACTCCCAAAGCCAGTACGTCCGGCTCTAAAAGCATCCTTGTCCCAATTTTAGACTCAGGTCAAAATAAATCTCAACGGTCTCACGTTTCCTTGTCTTCCCGGCGGAAATCGAACGAATGACGTATTTTTCCATGCCACCAGCCATATCCTAAAAGGAATATATTATTGAAGTATATTAACATAATCTATATTATTATATAACACTTGTCACATGTGGTTTACTACAAAATTCTTGAAGGGTGTAAACTTAATCTGTATTAATCCCTACTTAATTATTATGAATTATTACAAATGACACACGTGGTTAGCTACAAAATGTGAATAGGTATACGAAGTAAGCAAACTGTGACCTGTGGTTCATATATTCTGAATAATAAATATTTGAACGAGAACACTACACATTGCAAATATTTGCTAATATGACGTTCAACAACACATTCCTATAATGTGAAACTGTTAGTGACCACAGCAAGAAGCCAGAGATAAAATGAAAATTTGGTTGTTGATACATTATACTGGTGTTTTATTTTAATAATCATATTAATAAACCTTATTCTTTTCGAATCTGTATGGTACATTTTTAGATACGTCATATAAATATATTAGATTACATTTCGAATACCCGTGATGTATTTCGGTGCATCATAAGATAAACGTAACATAAAGGTATTCCTTACTAATATTGAAGGAAAAGTAAAATCTTGAGCTGTAACATAAAAACAATTGATAGTGCATGTCTCTCTTTCTTAATATTAAATCTCATGAATTTTGAAGCAACTAAACAAGCAATACAAATTTAATCAAAATAAAATGCAGCGCAAGTGCCAAATGTATCACAAAAACTTCAGTTACAATACATAGTTCTATTGACAATAAAGTAAGTGCATAGATTTAAAGGCGGATAATGGTCAAGACAAATATTTTTCCCTCTTGTAATTTTTATCATAGACATTTACCGCGTACTTTGAGAAAATAAAACTGTGTAATAGAATTTAAAAACACCCTCTGGCCTCACCGCTAATGTCAAACAAGTATATGAATGAATAATTACTTTTTTTATTAACTCCTTGTATTTATAATCTGCCCTATATGATCAATGAGTAATTGGTATAACCATTGGTACCACTATACTTATACTACTATAAATTTTGGAGGTTATAGTTCTTGAGAAGACATTACTTTAGTGTCAATTTAATGTCAATATAATAATTAGCCTTGTACAGAAGATCGTTGGGTTTTAATCGTTTTAAGTGTTTCATCTCCTCGTTTATTTTTCGTAGAGAATGCAATGAAGTTTTAGAACTATAGTTCACATTTTAATGATTAATTTCATCCTTGATCAACAGCATATATAAATCTCTCGGGATTACATTTCTAGGAACATTCCAGGGGCGTTGTAAATTATTCGCATCACTTAGTTCTAGAAGCACTGTAATATTTGCTGTGCTCCACGGCTATATCGCATTTCCAAATCGGCTTCAGAATTACTTTGTACAATAACAATTTTTTGTGTTGTTATCTAAATTTTTTCAAACATAATGTGACACATTTGTCGTAGTCTTATTCCGAATTGTTTTCTGCTTCGTAAATGTTTTCCCAAATTACGACGTCTGTCGATATGCATTCCCAAATAATTTGTATATTTTCGTTTGGGCAGTTCTTGACCGCTTAGCATAACCACGGAGCCAATACTTATGTATAATGTAAAGGTTTCTTTAAATGATTTCGATTCGTTGGTTAGCCAAGTTTGTAATATATTTAGGTGTTCCTGGACATATTCGGATGCAGCATGTACGTCAAGTACTGCAATCTTACCAGCGTACATATGCTCGGTTTTTGGCAAATCAGCTGTGTAGAGGAGATACGGAATGGGTCCTAAAACACCACCCTGTGGCATCCCTGACATTATTGGTTCGAGATCAGTGAATGCAATCTGATACTTGACGAGGAAACTTCTCTCCGTTAGACACTAGGACAAGAGCATAGATGAACGGAAGATTTCATGGGAGACATTCATGTTTAGGAATGCCGTCAAACAGTACATTTTCTCTTCAAAGGTCTTTTCATTATATGAATGTAAAAGAACAGAGGCCAACTATGTCAGTCAGACCTCACTTAAACAGAAAATCTCTCCCGGATGTCGTGGGTGTGTGTTACATGCGGGTTTACATCAACCTAAAAGGGCTACTTGTGACTATTGAACAGCCCCTCGCCTGAAAATGTGGCTTCGTCAGAAAACAAAATCAAGTTTCCGAATTCGGAATTGTTCACGTGTTGCCAGAGAAACCTTTGGCATAATTGTGCCAGGCGAGAATTGTCTTGTTTAAATGTGTTACTTGAATCAAACTAATTGTTCCGTTGGGAAATTTCAGTAACCGCGTACGCAATAAAGAAAACATGTTTTCAATTGGGAAGATGTATTCATTATCGTAAAGTCTTTGCTGCAATTGGAACAAACTCGATCTTAACATCTGTTTATAAAACTCAACCATTTTTATGTCGTTGTAAGTATGTATTTTATAACAATGGACTCATGCAAAGTTTTGTATAAGCTATTGGATGTAAGGGGAGCGTGATAGCATTTACACCATAAAATATATTGCTCATAAAGTCGTTCCGTTTTCTCCCAAAATTCAATATCGTGTTTCATTGACCTCGTAAGGTACGATTTATAGACACATATTTCACGACCGCTTCATGAGGTGTTCGATACTGTGATTTACTGATACGGAACACGGTCACTTTATTTGGGAAACAAGTAACAATCATTTTTGTATTTCCCCCCGATAATAAAACCCCATAATTCCATTATGTAATTTATTACTTTCAAGCATTTTTGTAGTTGGAATTAATAAGTTACTAGCATTTCAGTAGCGTTTGTTCTTCCACTGTTATCAGTGAATTATTTTCTGAATTCTAAGTTAGAACGCATAAATATAATATTAAAATAGCGGCTGAAGCCGTTACATCACTGAAATTTTCACATAATATTTTTAACCTCATGGTGTGACGGACGAAGCATAGTAAATTATTTATATAAATAGAAATGTGTTCATTATTTTTTTATCTGGATATACGTATTATTGAAAACGTTCATCCAAAATTAATAGTTTACATCATTTACTCTAATTCCACACACACCAGTTTAAAAGTTAACTGTAAAAATTTCTGTGCTGTATGATGTGCGAGAAAACGGTACCTATTTTTACAATGGCAAAGCCTTCAGACTGCCCTAAAGACTGTAAAATAATATAAAACATCCTGAGTCTTATTGTACTTATAGTGATAATCACGCTGATGAAGTAATTTCATTAGTTAGTTCAACCTTTGAGCTGGTCAATTTAAAATATTTTCTCTGTTCATGATCTTTTTCATTGTAAACCCCACAAAGTAAAAGGCTCATAATATGTGTTATAATTAGTTTTTCACTACAAATAACCAACTTTTCATTCAACAAAGATTAATTTAACATGTGTATATTTTGGTACTAAAATACTTTGTGTAGTAGCAAACATTTTTGAATTGTATGAAACTAAGAGAAAATAACATTTATATCATCATTGTCGTTTTCATAAATTGTTGATGGAGCTCTAAATCCACACAAATAAAAGACAATGTGCGCCATTTTGTTTAGAAAGAAGTGAAGGTTAACCGCGTTTATGGCTTTCCCCTGTTTTATCAAAGGTAGGGATGGAAACTGGGGACATGTGGAAGGCAGTGCAAAGTATCCAGGGGATGGCTATGGCCACCGGTTCGTTGTTTAAGGATCGTAAACGGTGATTCGCCTTTAAGTGATGCAGAGAAACCTGCATCTGGTATGTCAGGTATTGGCACGACTCCCACGCCCATCTGATGACGGGAGACTGGATTGTTGTAGGGAAGCAATAAACCCAATTGACTTCATGTCTCGATCGATTTTAGAGGGTAGTGACCGACTAGTCCAAAGGGATAAAAGAACAATACTTATCATAAGCCCAAGGTCTGTGACCACGATACATGCACCCCTGAACCTGCTCGCGGTCGTCTGAGCTTGTGGAAGACTTGGAGCAAAGGCGGAAAGGAAACACAATACGACGGCGTCAGTCATTATGGACTTTATGAACTCCTCTGGTCTTGGGGGTTAAAAGGCTGGAAGAGGGTGATCCTGAAGCAAGCAACTCCCGTCTAAAATTATGGGAAGGAAATTGAAAAGGGGGGGTTGTGGAAGGTAGCCAAGGGTTTACTAGGACCCCGGGCTGTGATGTAAGGATTCTACCCGGTATTTCGCCTAAAAGTGATGCAGGCAAAACCCTAGAAAACCTTCCTCAGGCAGGTCGGGCATTTGTTACTTCTCCCACTTGGCCAGCTGTCAACTCCTCTTGCCTCCCAAATCTGGTAGCATAAAGTCAGGTTTGTTGTGTCCTCACAACAAACGTTTCCTCCTTTCATCGGAAGGGCGTGGGAGTAGTACGAAATATTTGATCTACTTGTAAATTTCTCTATAGTTTTCTCAACATCATTTTAGGTGATTCAGCATGAAGGATCATTAAACTACAGCCCGCTCTACGTTACACACCCCCCTTTTCCATCCCTTCCTATGTTATTATAGGGAGATCCATCAAAACTGATAATCCTCAACCAGTCTGTCTTTCTAAAAATAAGAAAACAATTTAAGTCAATTATATGTTTGAGATGAAATTCAATATATAAAATTTACAGTAAAAGTATTTGATTAAAGTCTCAGCCCACATTACTGTAAACTGTCAAAAATATTTTTAAGTAATCTATAAAATCGTTTTATCAATATACGATAAAGTCAGATATTTCTGTGAGTATATTTAACTTCGTGAAAAAATAAATTCTGCAAATAATTCACAAGTTGTTCTTGTATTTGTATGGTTTATATAAAAATGTATATAATCGTATCACGAGAAACAAAAATAAACAGGCTTTGAGTGTAAAGCAAAAGATATTGCAGGGAGAACAGCGGTAAAGATGAATAGAAGCTTTGTAGGCGCTTTTAGCGCTGCTTATCGGGCTGACAGACGGCAAGAAGCGGCAAGCCTTCTTCTGAGAAGCCCAATCCATTTGCCAGATGTCTGCTCCTCGCAGTTCCCAAATCGCTAAGGTCTCTGAGATGTGTGTGACGATTTTCAAGCGTCATCGCTTCCCCAAATTGGATCCGCCGACTGACGTTGATAAATTGGTCGTAAATAAATAAGCATAATACGTCGTTCACATGAAATGATATGCACATGAGTATTTTTTAATATTGCCAATTAATTTAACTTAATTTAATCTCTATACTTGCGTTTTGATAGTGAACTTCAACTACAAAAATGTAATAAGAGGAAAAAATATTTATATTTTATTTTTGGTATTTTGTGTCTACAGAAATGTTATGTTATTCTCACAGAATATGGCAAATTATTACGAGATTATACTCATAATTATTACACGCGCTGTCACAGTCGAGAGAGACTTTACTGTGATTTTAAATTTGTTAAGTAATATAAAATTTATTTTTATTCTAGAATTTCTACTCAATTTTTTTAATGTTCACGTTGTTGTTAAAAGCATAACATTTAATTTTCTTGATTTTAAACATAAGGGTCTTGTAAAATTATCATTAGAGGGAAGTGTGTGGGGTAAAAACAGAAGAGTGAGGCCAAGGATGGAAAAGCTAAGTAGATTAGTCAGAATGTGGGATATGGTAGTTACGTAGAAATGAAAAGACTGCGCAGAATGGGTTACCATGGAAGGTTGCACCAGTCCAGTCTTAGGACTGAATACTAGAACAATGACAGATGGGACCAGCATAAATCGGATTTGTACTCATGGACCACTTTATATCAAAATCTATGAGACAATGAACACTTGAGAATTTTTCATGAACGGTCCATAAGTAGAGATTTCCATTAGGAGCACGCGTCTACCAGTAGTGATGTCAATGTTATATTGGTACCTCTTGTAGCCCTGGTAGATGGCCTCTTGTCCGGTAACATTTAGCAGCGTCAAATTCAATATTCCTAACCGTTCTTCAGATTCCTCAGCTTTCTCATTAGTCTCGGCGTTTATATCTACCATGTAGACATTATTTTGAATTAAGGAATGACATTAGTCCTCAAGTTGATCTTGGTGCTTTCCAATTGAATCTGACAACTGGCAGTTTTGGCTGATCAGGATCACTTCCCGTCCCAACTGATGGACTTCAACCGTCACCATAGGTTGTTTCATGGCCTGTCTATGCTTTATTATAATGTGACTCTTTGCGTTTCTGCTTTCATGAAAGTTTTCACTACGAGAAAATTTAATTTGAAATAAAAATTATTAGATATTTAAATTAGTGAAAATACATGATATTCAGTATTTAAAAATTCATCACAATCGACAATGATTTAAACATTTGATTGCCAGTTTGTTCATAACCCAATTAAATAGATATTCTTCGTATGCGTTCTTTATGGAAAAACATGTTATCTCATGAGTTATATAACCACTGTTACCGATTTATGCCACATCTTTATTACCTGTAAGTTATGAAAATAATCATATTTTGACACATGAAAGTTACGTTATTTAGATTACAACAGACAACCCTGCTTCCAGTGTCTCTCTTCCAATCAGTCGTAGACCACAATTCTGGTTCATTACGTTCTCGGCCACTTCAATTTCAATGGCATCCCACAGGAGGCTGCCCCAATTCTCTCGAACCGGAACGAGCAAAACTTTTATGTGGTAAGTGGATGAGTGGCATTTGTCTACAAACCGCGGACATGTTTGTTCCTTGAATGTAGTACATGTGTATCAATGCGTCCTAGATTTAGAAAAAATTAAAAATCTCACAGAATTGATTATCAATTTAAGACTTTGTGTTTACATGAAAATTCACTGCGTTTAACATTCATACTAGTTTTCAAACGTATTATTATAAATACTCTTTATTTCCATCGCCGAAAATCAAGCAGCACTAATGAATCTATATAAAAGGAAAATATAACCAAATTAAAAAAACATAATTGTTTTAGCTTTATACTCTTCTTTCTCTAGCCCTCTAAATTTCAGAATTATACTAATAGTAAATATTTCCCAAGAGAATTATGGATCTAAATAATTGGTTTACTAATATGTTACTTTTTATAAATTAATGTATTGTGCTGTTATAGCGTAATTGAAATGATCTAATGCAGTATAACTTCCTAACGAAAACATTAAACCACTTATGTTTTCGGCATAATATTCACCTGTAAAATATACATAGCCAAGCCATTTCTCCTTATCATATATGCAGCTAAATAATTTATGTAAGTATATTTACTTAAACATTAATCAAAGCCAATTTGTAAATATGGTCGCACGCAGCCAACGTCAATCTTTATTCCTTAAATGGACATACGCAACTGTTCCTCGCTTACCTCTAATAACATTTTCCAGTATTTTTATTTCTATGGCAACCTATGTATAGAATAATTACTCGAGTTTTTCATTTACATTACGCGTCATCTTTTAACATTATTCACATATCATTTACATTTATAAACGTTTATATTATTAAATATTTACATAAAATTGATACTTTTTAATATTATTTTTATAATGCTATAATTATACTATTTTATAACTTAATCATTACAAATTCATGCATTCTATTTGACGGAACATTATTATTTTACATACATTTATATGTATATACATATTTATGTACATTTATATATTATTTGCATTAAGTATTATTTATTCATATAACATTCTTGCAAAACAACTCTTTATTAATGCTAATTTTACTTATCATAGCATTATACTTTTACTGATTTTAAAACCTATTAACTAAATTAGCGTATTGCCCATTACACTGTTTCACTTTTTTTAATTCATCGCTTTGTCTATTTTTTGTGTGTGTATTGTAATTTCATATAAATTAGGAGGGATATATTTTATTTGGAATAACTTTCTTAGCCGTATCGTCGCCGAGCAGGGAAAAAAACCCTGTCCATAGATGCCTTGCGCGTGTAACGGTAAAGTGGACAACGACAAAGGGGTTGAAAATTAAAAAATTCCAGGATTCAATCAGGTTACATTAATGTGGACCTGTAATTGTTCGTGTAAACCTCGAAATGAGTGAAGTTTAAAAAGTATGCGTCCTGGAAATTTAAACCTGATTGGAGAACTTTTCGAAGGAGGGGGAGTAAAAACTGAATATTGAGAGGGAGATAGGAGTCAGTCATACACGAGTGGTGGAGTCGCTGTTTTTGTCAAAGACACTCAGAGGTTTGCAGTTTTATCCCGGTAGCAGAAAGGGTCCAAGCCCAGGGGGAGGTCGAAGCCGACGAACTTCCTGATGTACACATTTTATTGGCCAGAAATGTAGTTCAGTTTTTTAAACATTACAAGTATATTACAACTGACCACGCGTTTAGATTTGTAGATGGGAGAACAAGCAAACAGAACGAAATTTGAGCTCTTTTGACAAAGACAGTCAATTCAATATAGTTGTTCCATCTCTTAGATCTGTTTTTTTCTAAATAACAGTATCAGTACGTGTACACTGCAATCAACTATCATTTAATAGCCATGAAACGTTCAACTATTCACAGTTGCCATTTTCAGCCTGTCATTTTTCTGGCCCCCGATTAGGACTTTATGGATCTTAATTCAATATCGCGGGACATCGAAAAATTATTTCTTTATGAAACTACTATTGTTAGTTATTGTCCGTTTAATTTCTTAAACGAGTTACTGTAATATTTAGGAACCTATTCTAATTTAATTTTCATTCTGTTTTTAAACAAATTGAGTCCACGAAACGGAAAATTTATTCTTCATCCTAGAATCTTGAATTACTCGAAGTTATGTATTCCTCCTGTTACTTGTAATATACTCGATATTTTAGGCAGAAAAATAGGATCGAGTGTATCAAAATTTTATTTTCCATTTTGTCGGTTATGTTGAACTAACGAATTTAAAACAAATATTTTAAATAAATTATTTACCAACCTTATTCGTCAGAATATTCTTATTTCGGCACCTCCACGAATCCCAATGTAGGCGTACAGACGGTTTTAATAAGGAGTACGCCACGAATATCGACTTTCCATTAGCGATAAGCCGCGAAAAGATAAGGCACGCCCTAGTCGTGAATAAGAGCATCTTCTTAATGGCATGTTGATCTTTCGAGTGATATTCGTGGCCATGTTTTGGCGATTACATTATGTTCTAAGTACAATTACACGACACACATTCATAAAATAAAATTCTTTCCACAAGTCGACAGAAACGGAAACTATAGCCTCTGTGCAAACCATTAGGTAGTGACAAAACGAAGGTACGTTCTTTTATAAAACTTCAAAATAAAGAATGATAGTGAACAGAGTAATTTTGGCAAACGATCCTTTAGTGGTTTGACGCCTTGAATGTAGGCATCACTTGACGACGTTGACTCATCTTTTCCAGAAGTGTCGTCTACGACATACAACAGAAAATATACTATTGGCTCTTGCGCATGTGATTATCTAATACTGTTAATTGTAATCTTGAAACAGCATTCTACAGCGCTCACAGTTGATGCTACCAACTTTTATAACTGCAAAATTCTTGAAAGAAAATCGTGTATTAATGACTTCATATTGTTTAATTATTGGAAATCATTTTAGCCCCCTACTATAATTGTGTTACATTATATACATACATATATATGTATAATGTAAGAACAATCCTGAATTTATAGATCGATGTATTTCTAGTAAAACATTTTAATTGCGAAAACAGTCCACAGTTACTGGCAAACAATTTTAATTTTCCATAAATAAGTCATATTGTTAAATAAGCTTTCGACTTTTAGAGTCATTGTCATCTGAGAGAACATTAAGTACAAAATAATTACCATGAGTCACATACATTGCAGATTACAGTTCTATGATTCAAGTATGTCTCATTCCTTTACATAGGTGAAAATAATACAATTTCCATTAACCTGTTTATATATCACTACACACTGCCTACTCACGATTTAAACAGACTCTATTTATATTGGCCTGTCAATTCGTTAACACCAACGAACGTGATATTCAAGTACGTACACTACCTTAAAGCCATGAAACTTAATGTAACTTAACAAATTTAGCATATAACGTTCTAAGCTCACAATTCAGTAGAAATATAGCTGTGCTTATATCTTTCCTGGTATCGTTTGTTGACGATTGCTGGTCCGGATTACACTGTTAATGAAAAATTAAATTAGATGCTGATAAATACGCCAATCGCCTTCCAAAAAATCAAAAACACGTAATTCATACAACGAGCTGATAATCCACTTGCCAAGATTTGTGAATACTTCGGCTGAGCATGAAGCTGCAAGCGACCGAAGCTTTGATCAATTGTAAGTAGTAGTTAATTATATCACGTTACCGTTTAAAATACAATTTAATTGATAAATACATATTTACAATTCGCGCCCATTAGCTCCAGCACAATGTTCCTCACACGTTAATTTTTTCTTTTGAATAGACACTCCCTCATTATTAATAACTTATTTCTATACTCGTATAAGAAAGTAATATAAAAAATTTATAGATTTAGTGTTTAATATTAATCCAAAACTTAATTGTTAACTTAATAACATCCCTGAAGTGATTTCCGGCTATTCGCTGCAACATTGAACTCTGGCGATCTCAGTTCCATGTTCTGTTGCGTTAGCTGGCCGGCACATTTGTTGGAGTCGGCTGGTTCCAGGACCCTAAATATAGCTTTCCTGTCTTACAATTTTACTTTTGTTTCCTTCACATTGTGCTCCCACCAAGGGATGTTTTTGAACGTATATATATATATATATATATATATATATATATATATATATATATATACGAGAGAGAGAGATTCACATTGGGACAATTAACTCGTCATCAAAAAGCAAAATAATGTCCTGCTAAAGACTTGTTGAGGTGACACAGTATATCAATACATTTCTTTAAACACATCTTAATTAACCGTAATTTTTGCAGTGACAGGAGTGTTAACATTTCATCCGACATATTTATTTTTAATTACAACAAATCCTAAAGTGCGTTTCCAAGCAATACAGAATATAAGAAGTGTAAACTATATTAAGATATTAAATCAGAATACATAAAATTTTCTTTGGAAACAATTTTATTACATGTTATTTGATCACAAGCCTAAGAAAAAATCTTTCATTTACGATATTAAGGAACAGAATTTTAAAAACTGCCAACGAGACATCAATTAAAATGAAAAACATTATAAGATGAAATGTACACATTACCTCGTTTTGCAAGTGTAACACAGTTCAGGTGGGCGCAAAATTCTATCGTGTATTTTAAGTCAGTGTCCTCCTTTATATGTTAAATATCCTGCTTTTTAAAGTAAAATCGTACAGTCTTCAAAATTGTAATACAGATATGATATTCATATCATAAATGGCACTAAGAAGGAAAGAATATATGTGGGTGATAGATGCCGACTTTCTTTGAGCCCATACCTGGGTTAATTAAAACTCGCATCTGGATTTAACTCCCCTAAAAAGTCCAACCTCCAATCTGCAGCGTAATGGCTTCCCAAGTTTTAGTCGTCATCAAGGAGAGAATTACGGGTTTAAATAAAAAGACTACGTTGAATATGTTAACGCGACACGAGCGAGCTATAAAGCCTTCTCATCATAAATTCATAATGAAATTCACCCCTCATTACGTAAAATAAAGCTTTCAAGATGTAAATGCAATATTAGCCATCAGTTTCAATCTTTTATTTGAAAGTTAAAGTTTTGTTGTTACAATTTCCTTTTTATAACGAGAAATGACTAGGGCTAATTACAATGTAAACCAATATGGATTGAGTAAAAAAATTGGACGACACCTACTGTCCTTACGTAATGTGTAAGGTAACGATTGATAAAATATATGGTAAATAACGTTCTATTATTCCTATTTATTGCTATTTATTTAGAATAATTTTTGAGAAGTAAATTAATAAGACAAATCTTTTTTAGTATTTTTCATTTTAACTTCACCATTTACTCTGTGTACAACCATAACTACATTAAAATAACTTGTTCAATTTGGCGCATTGTTTTGTTTTTCCATGATGAATTTGTCTTGCAACCATAAGTGTCCCGTTGCTAAAAATCTGTCAAAGTCAAAATTTCTATAATTGTTTGATAAAATATTGAAGTGTACACCTACATTCTAAATTAATAAAGGGGTTATTTTTCATTTTAATCGATTAAAATTTTGTTAACTTAATTTGTCCGAGCTGCGAATGTCGAGAGGGTTTGTTGCCAGTTTCAGGTAAACGACCCGAAGGCCTAAAAACATCTATTGATGGAGGGATCCTTTGAAGGATTAAGAGGTCAACTGCCATAAAAAAAACTCGTAAATGTGTTGGATAGTAATAATCTGAGGTTTCAATATTTTTTCGCGTTCAGACGTTCCCACAAAAGGTTCAGTAACTTCCGGTGCGAATCCCGGATTCGAAAACTAGAAAATGTAGGAATATTTCCTATTGGCCAAGATTTGAATCTGAAGGTTTTGGTAGTTTCGTGAAAGAGTTGTTGGGTTGTCGTGATGATGGAGGGAAGAATTAGTTGCGGAGTTGTTTTGGACGTAGGTCTTGTATATCACCTCTTGCAGATCCATGTGCTTGGGATGATAGTGCATCTCTTCTTTGGTCAGGCTATGGACAAGCTGTCTTTTGATCCTTGACGTCGTGACGTTAACAATTAGCTATTGGAAGCTGAATTTACTGCAAGTCATATTTCCTTCATAAACGGAATACTGATGTAGAATAATGTAATAATGTACTGTGCTGCAATCTCAGTAAGTAAAGTAAATAATGCAATGTCCTGTAATTCTCTAAAATCTGGTTCGATCCTTCTTATATCTTCTGCCTGACGGGAGGTGTTGGCTTATTCCACGAGGTTGGTGATTTTCGATGGCTCGTGTCCTTTTTCTCTGGGCTGATCTGGGTCGCAGGTCAGAGTCCCTTCCTTCTTATTTTTGCAACACGTGTTTACATTGCAAGAGATGTTTTCCATGTCCCAAATTCAGGTCTTTGTCCCACGTTTTTCTAAGGACTGACCTGCCAAACCTCTAGTGGTACAGATTTGAGTTTCTCATTCTGGCTATCGTATCATCTCAATTGGATGTTAAATTAAGCAATCGCGCCGTTATTGCTTTGCCGTTGGCTGGCAATCAGCCTAGCCCGATTCCAAATAATTTTTCTCTATAGACATGTATATATATAAAATTAATGAAGGTTATTATGGAGGAAATTATTTCTCATGTGAATATGTGCGCGCGTGCAAATTCACTCCACAAGGGAGATAAGTTTTAGTATATTTATTTGTTATTTCTTGTTAAAATATAATTTTAAAGTTATAAATTTTCTTATTTATTCTACCTGATCACCCAAAACTCATTCAAACGTAACAGTATGTTCAGATTCACTGTATTTACGTCCTCAAATGTCTTCATCCTCTTTAAATAAGACATCTTCAATCAACCATTCCTGTCGCTTTTCTCTAGGCAGGGTAAATATTTTTAAACACAAATAAACAAAATACTAAAGTTACTCGAAGCAAACAACCTGTTGTCTGCAAATGCTGACGCAAAGTGACGGGCAAGAGTAGAAGGATCTGGAAGTTTTAAATTGCTTGGTAAATTAAGATGTAGTATTCTAAGACAGGACGGAATGTCACATTCTGTAGTTACAAGAAGATGCTTAGTAGGATTTATTCTTCAAAAACAAACATTTTAAAATAGATTATGCGTTGAGTTCAAAACACCCACTCGCCGCACCATCTCTAGCGAGTTAAACTTGTGAAGGTTAATGACTTTTCTAGGGTCTCTGGGCTGACCTGGGTCAGATAATATAAATATGGTACCAGAAAGCTGTTAGGTGGAAATTATGATCACGTCAGCCTGGCATAGTAGTCACAAGTATTAGTTGGACCTATTCCTATATGTGCAAAATGTATCGTAATTCAAATTTTCATTTAATCGCCAGTAATTTTCAAAGCAACTGAGCGCTTTTTACAGATCTCTTTGAAGCACGTACAAATAGAACCAAATTATACCTTCATATCGAGCATGACGTCACATTTCTCGAACATAACAATCTCATTATTATACTAAGTATCTAATAAATTGGACGTTTTGTAGTTTATTCTATTGTACTGAAACAATTTGTAAGTTAAGCGATACCATGACTTAAAAATAACTTCCAATGAAATTCGTTGAGCAATAAATTGAAAGTGTGTGTCAGTGTGGCGCTTGAAGGCCCTGGGAGTGGCGGGTTGAAGACCTCTTCCGGTCCGCCCACTGCCAGAGTCAACGTCTGCATGAGAGACTAATTAAATCAGCACTCGGCCATGAAATCAGAACTATTAGCGGTTCGTCTAGATATCCTTCTGACACACTCAATATTTTCAAATAAAACGGCAGAGAACGGATAATTACATTTATTAGAAGTGGGAAGACAGAAGAGTACGAGACTGTCATATTTCGTTTTGATTTTATATACCTTATCGTGTTATGCGCAGTTTCGAAATTAATTCCAACAACGAAATGAAAATATTATTTTAATCAATACTTGTTACCATATCGTAATCTTCTAAACTTTTATGTTTACTATTAAGATAATATACACGAGCATTATGTCATTAAATTTAAGTATACCTTACTCAATGTCGTTTCTGAGCCCTTTTTGTGCATTCATAAGATTGCATTATATTTTAATACCAAAAATATATATTTACCATTCTAAACTACTATATTTCGATTCGTAGTCTTCGGTTGACCTTCCGTTGGTGAAATTCTTCTCTCTTAGAAATTATATTAAGAATTTTTTCTTCATAAAACTCATAGATATATATTTTTTATTATTATACATAACATGATTTATCTTAAGTAATAAAAATATGGTAACCAAAAACTATGTAAAGTTCAAAGTGGTGAAGGAAAAAAATATAACATATCAAATTAAGAATTCTCATTAATATTTAAAACTATGATATATCCATAAGGAAAAAAATTGTAAGTAGCAAGAAATAAATTTTTAACCTCCAATTCATATAAGATGCATCGATCCTTTCCTTCTCACAAACGAGTGTGCTATGGATGAGTGAAAAACAGTGGATTTTGCAATGACATACGTCGAAGAAAACCACTCTTCCTTCTTGGCGAATTTGTTCATATATCAACCTAGAGTTTTGACTAAGATATCAGTGTGGATTTATATTTGATCTTTTCCCCCTTCTCTCTGAATCTCCTTCCTCATAAAAAATTAACTGTACTATCTCAACATCTTCATCCTCCTCCTCCTCCCTTCTCTTCTCCCCATACCTCCTTTTTCTTCGAAGACGTGTAGGGAACTGTTTTTCTGGTCTCTTTGCATCTTCCCAGCTCATCTCTCCATTACCCTACTACGGGGTACTTCACGTTACCTGTCTATGCCAATCGTGTCCAATCTTGTAAAATAGTGGGTTCCGGGGTCCCACTGGAAGGGAAATCTCAGCCGCCATTGTCGTCTGCTGACTGATCTCCCTAAACTCTCAAGGCTTTGTCACGAGTCACGGACACAAAATTCTAAGTCCGTCACCTTGGCTCAAACTCCAGACTGGAAATTCGTTAACCCTATCTCTGTCTGTCTCTTACTGAATCTGTATTTTTCCCTTAACTTGTATCAGTAATTAATTTTAAATAATGAATTAATTTGGGGAAGTTTTCCTTCTCTACAATGTTGTAAAACAAGTACTTACTTGTTGTTGTTGTATTCAGCCTTAAGACTGGTTAGACGCAACCCTCCATGCTAACTGTCCTGTTGTTGTAGTACTCAGTCCTTAGACTAATTTACATACCAAATCCCACATACTCCCTAATCTGCTTAGCGTATTCCATCTTTTCCCCCTTATCTGTTCTTATCCCAGACACAGCCCTAATGCTAATTTCACAAGACCCTCCTGTCTCAAAATGTGGCCTTTTAATCTATTCTTTCTATTGGCCAAAGTCCTACAAATTTTTCTCCCTTCCTCTATATTATTTTACTAACGTATTTCTTTATAAATCATCAAACCCATCTAAGAATCAACAATCCCCTAAAATATCGTTACCCGAATTAAGGCTGGCGCCAAATATACTGCAAGCGCTCCATCGATGCCAGTTAAAGGAAACTATTCACCATTTTCATATAAATTATGTATGGAACTATTTTTCATGTAATACCATCGCGTAAGTAGCGGAATGATGCTATCGTAAATGGAGAAACGAAAGAAATTATGGCCACTACAATCAATATAAATGTAATAAATAACATATATATGCAGTAAACTTATTGTTTTTATAAGGCCCGGCGTCAATATTTAAAATGGATAAAATTTAGATAAAAATTATATGTAACACAACTAAGAGAAGAAGATATAAGATAAACTTCAGTATTACCCGTTTACAAATTTAGATATATATTAAATCTAATAACTATTAAATTAATTCTATAAAAATGACTTTATTTTCCATTTCGCTCAGTTTTATTAATACTTACCGTTTATTTTCTGTTAATCTTTTCTTTAGTTGTTTTACCTTTTTGGTAGGGAAGTAGCTAGCACGTTTGCTTGTAGACTATTGCAATCACAAATTCTTCTATTTTAAAGTAAAAATGTTCCTGTATCTGTTACCATTTTCTCTGTCTAATCACAGACGAATAATTCTTTTAGAAACGTAAATGGTAGGTAAAGTAAAGCAGTTTACAGTTCTCCACATATAACCAGAAAATAAGATAGTCTTTAATTCTACCGAGGTTGGTTATATAAACACGACCATAGAAATTATTGGAGTTAAAAATTGTATAAGTTTTAAAATGAACAATTTATTTTACCTTGCTTTTATTCAAATCTGCAGAATACTTCGAATTTTTAGCTACGTTTGAATTGCCAGTTCTCTGTGCACATCTTAATAACCGGTATTATTGTCTCGAGGAGGAGGAGTTGGATCTCAGCTTAAAAGGAGTTCTGCAGATTGAACGATTGTTATGACGACTCTTTTATGGTGCATCGCCGCACATCTTTGAAAAGAAAAGAGCCCTCAATATTGTTCCATTAGAGTCGGGAATTAAACGATCTGCGTTTCTCCGCTGTTTCTGTGTTTGTGAGTTGCGGAACTGAGCTGAATATCGAATGCGACCTCCCGAGTACAAACCTGATGTGGATTCTCTTTGAAGCACATCGCTTTGTCAAGTTCGTCGCCCCTCGACACACGTCTCCACGTGTCTCCCATTAATTGGAACAAAGTACCGTTCTCTGTGCCGGTAATGAGAAAACTCTGCCTCCCTTTTATCTAGTTAGTTAACTAATCCTCTGACATCTTTGGCGATCTTCGCGAAAGCAAATTTTATGAAAACTCATTAACTCGGTAATTTTCTCTTGCTTCTTGTTTGTTCTGTTTTAACGATTGGGAAAAAATTAGAATGTCAAAATTATTAAATTCAACACTTTTTTACTACGAGCGAAAATACTGCCACAAGTAACGAAAATTATTTAATTTAACGCTCATTTTGTTAACACTATTCCCCGATAATAATTTAATTTTTATCACATATGACAATTAGTTTCTTAGATTAACTTCTATTCTTAGTTGTTTTTTGGCGCCAGCAATTTCTTTTTCTGAATATCTGGGTGGTCCTGGGGAAAACGTACAACATGAGGATTAATAGAGGGAAAACCAATATGATGGAGTGTAGTAAGGGAAACAGAGGAATAACAAAGGGTGTTAGATTGGGAAGGGATATTTTGAAAAAAGTTAAGAAATTCTGCTACTTGGGCAGCATAATAACTAAGCACGGTAAAAGTATAGTAGACATAAAGAGTAGGATAGTACAAGCAAGAAATGCTTTGACATAAAGGAATTTACTTAAGGATAATATAAATATTATTATTATTATTAGGAAATCATTACTAAAAATGTTTGTATGGCGTTATATGGGTGCGAAACGTGGAAGTTGCAGAAAGAAACAGAATATTAGCTTTCTAAATGTGGTGCTATAGAAGAACGCTGAATCAGATAGGTGGATAAAATAACTAACCAGGAAGTTCTTAGAAGAATAAGGGAAGAGGAAACAATTCGCAGTTCTTTGAACAAGAGAAGAGACATAGATTAATAGGCCACTTTTTGAGACATCAGGACCTTGTAAATTTAGTATTAGAGGGAATTGTGTGGGATAGGAACAGAAGAGGGAGGACAAGGATGGAATAGACTAAGAAGTTTATGGAGGGTGTGGGATATGGTAGTTATGTGGAAATAAAATTTTTGCTCAGAATACGTTATCCTGAAGAGGGGTTGTATCAGACCAGTCTATGAAATGAAAACTACAAAAATATAAATATATATATACTTGTAGTCGTTGATAGAGAAAATTTAAGAGATATAGTACAGGGGCCCTACGATGCAAAAACGTAGCAACCCATTTTATTGTGTCTATGTTTTGCAGAACAAATTTTATTTTTTACCACCTCAAACACTAGCATGTCACAGAAAAATGAAGCGTTTCTGAATTTGAAAAATAATTTGTATTGATTTAATATTTATATTTGATATAATTGCGTTGAATTTTGGTAAAGAATAATTTTAAAAAGTTACGAAAATCAAAAACAAACAATTTAATTTTACTGAATAAAACTGAAATTAGTAATATTAAAAAATGAACTGAAATTAATACATGAATATTCAATAAGTTTTACCAAATGAATTTATATAACCACTATTAAAACTTGAAAGTAATAAATATCAATTAATTGACTGTGGAGGCGGCAGACTCTGGAGTATTCCTGAGTCTACCGCATTGGTGGAGTACCACGCTCTGAAATACAGCTTTTTCCACGCTGTTCGCCTTTAGTCTCCTTGCTTTTCCTAAAAAAAAATAACTTTGTTTGTGCCTGTCGGAAATTCCGTTGCTTTCTGCCTTTGCCTTTTTGGTGCCTCAGAAATTGTTAATATTGCAAACCAAGCAAGATTTTTTATATTGTCTGCTGTTCTACTGTCAGTTAATACAGGTCTTAAATTATTACTGATCCTACCTCGATCTTTAATATGTATAATGACGTTCTTAAAAATTGTTTACGTCATCCAGAAACCAGAAGATATAATTTTTTGTCAGTATTAGAGTACATAAACGTTCATAAAAAATAATTAAAGACGATTGTATACCACGAAATAAAGTGAACTTATTTGAAAATTTATTTTAGAGCATCTCACAAGATTTGGTGTACTTTTTACAAAAAAAATAGGGGTTGAAGAAAATGTTCTCGAGTTTTTTCCTCGGTTAAACAGCGATTGTAGCGGGTGGAAATTTGAGAACATTTTCTTCAGCAAATACATTGGGCAAACCTTCGTTCTTTTATAAAGTAGGGGTTTACAGTAATATTTTTGATGTAGTTGTTTGTAAATGTCCTAAATATATTTGTTTGCAATATTTTACTTGAGGGTTTGTATGAAGTCCGTGATGCGACCTTCGCATGAGGGCAATAACTCCGATGTTCCTCATAAGGAGAGACCACACGCCTTCGTCCTATCTTCTTTGGAGAGTCGTTCCAGCTCTCAAGGAATAAACCCAACGCCTGTCTAAATGCTCATTATTCCAGGAAAATTCAGCATCACTAAACTTAGCGTTGGGAATTTCTTAACCGGAACACTTCTCTAACTTCATTATCAGTTGGCCTGTAGTTAAACTGCACTCAAAGTAAATGATGCTGTGTAAATATTGCCAGGCAGTCAACCAATATTCGTGGAATATATTTTTTAATAATTTATTTCTATTACCATTAAAATAAACTAAATGAATTTATTGATGTTAAACTAAATTTTGTAATAACCTATTTATCACGATAAAATTGTTTAACAAACTGCATTGTTAAATAAAGGAACATTTTAGTATTTAAATTAAATAAAATGTAGTTTCAATATATATTATTGTCTCAATATAAATTTGTTCTCTACCCTCAGGGTATAGAAATAAAGTAAAATAAAGAATTGATAATTTCAGAATAAATTGTATTTAAAGCAATTAAATTCGAGAAATGCCCATGTGGAAAGGGTCAAGAGAGAGAAATGAATGGTAGGTCATATCTATTGTTGTAAGTTCCACAGACATTAATTGTTACATAAAGAATTTTGCTCCATGTTTTAACATTTTCGAATTTATAAGTCTGATGATTGTTCACAGTGTAACGAGAACATGTACGTAATTTAAGAATATTACAATTTAAGTGTCTGTTTTTGGTCAGGGCTCAGCTGGGAAAATAAAATTAATTAAACAATTGAACAAAAGTTTATTAAAAATAATTTCTTTTTGTTATTTATTTATTAAAAATATATTGTTTGAACGTGAACAAAAGCGACTCTTAGTCCCTAGTTTTACTCATTTTATCGCTCTTGTCAATCTGTTCATTCTGTCTGTCACAAGTGACAAGCATTATATAGTAATTACTTGTGCGATTATACTACAGAAAGGAAATGTTATCAACAGCAGGCGTCCCTCGCCAATCAATACCCAACTGATTAATGGGTTCACTTGTGTTGTTAAGAGAGGAAGAGTTGTTAGGAACGTGAGAAAGGGAAGAATAAGAAAGCAATAGAGATTCCAGACAAGATGTAACACGGATGGTGCTTCAATCAGTCAAGACAAAATGACAATATAAAGAAGAAGATTTATTAAGATGGATATACTAGCGACTGTGGCTCGGCTGTCTTGGGCGCAGGTAGTTGGGAATCCAGAGGATTAGGAACGACCATATTAAGGTCTCATTTACATGCCTAGTAAACTTCTGTAGATATATATAACGATAGAACACACTATAACAATAAGCTAGATACCAAACAAAATTTCGCGTATAGTGTTCATAATGTATTTTAACTAATAATTCAATCTATAATGTACATTAGCAATAAAAAATAGAAGCTTAGAGAAATATATAATGTATGCATTTAGTACCTGAAAGTAATATTTCAAAAAAGGTAACATGCTAAATGTTTAGCATATATATATATATATATATATATATATATATATATATATATTGTAGCAGATACGTCGTTCCTCCGTATTCGAGGATTTATAATTCTTTTAGGGCGCCAGGTATTTTTCACAAAAAACACCAAAAATGGATTTTAGTAGTTTTAATTCCAATCAGAGCACGAGAAATAATTATATCTGCAGGGCGTGGTCATTCTCTCGTCGTCCCGCCGACACAACCTGCTCCTTCCATTACCCCATGACGACTCTTAAAGTCTCGCCAGACTACATTGTTGGCCCAAGTTGCGTCAGTTCCTCAACAATTGCAACTCGCAAGCTGGCCTGCATTGTTAAGTGTAACTTTTCATGTTACAATATATATATATATATATTTAGGATAAGAGGACAATTTAGAGGAATTTGGCCTAGAGAAGAGATATATTAATAGGCCACATTTTGAGGCATGAGGGTCTTGTAAAATTAGCATTATAGAGATGTGTGGTTAAAACAGAAGAAGGAGGCAAGGATGGAATACGCTAAATAGATAAGGGATTTTGTAGCTATGTAGAAGTGAAAAGGCTTTTGCAGGATAGGCTAGCATGGAAACTTGCATCAGACTAGACTTAGGAATGAATACCACAACACATACTAAATATTTAACAAGATATATACATAAATATGTGTGTGTGGTATCAAATAAATTAAGTGGAGGGACACGCTTCATTATCATCTCTGTTACTGCCTTCGTCATTGTTATTACGGAGGTTTTTAACTTTAATATTTAATTTATTATAAATTGTCGCACAGTTTTTCAATGTGGTTCACACATTTCTTATATTGATTTCCAATTACTATATTTATAATCTAGATGTTCAATTCATCAACCTCTTTCGTCCTTAACAAATCCTTTGAGGTAAGATCTTATCTTCTTAATAAATCCGGAATCCATTTTTTTAATGACCTAGATAGGCACGGAACTTTTTGTAAGTCTATCTGTATATTTTTTAATACTTTACAAATAATAGACAATCGTAGGTGATATTTTGATCTGTATTTCAAACTTAAACTGTTGATAGTGTTGACACTTTTCTTATGATGTGTAGAGTTGACATATTTAAAAAATATTAAAATTGTAAATTTAATTGAAATAGAATTGTGATAGTAGATAGTACGGTCTTCGCTAATACTCTTGGCCTGGAACAGTCCAGCCACAATCGATAGTTGATAATACTATAAGAGTAACTTAATCGACTGGGAATAGTGAGTGACGAGCACCAAATTACGGACGAGTCTCTCGAGAGGACTCACGGTGAGTTGGTTTCTCATCCTGTGCCTCAACCGCACATAGGATAACCATGAGTTGTGGGATACTAAATATGATAAAAATTAGTCTAGCCTCACCTTTTCAACGTGTTCGTCTGTAGACAATCAGCTCTGGGTGGTTACTTCTTGCCGTAGCACGCGTATCATGTCTTGTCTTAGTTTATGCTGATAGTTGCGTCGTACTTCGAATACAATTGTTAAAAAAAATTATGACAGTTTGATCACTTTCATTTAATAGTTACTCAATGAAATGTATTAAAATCAACTTAAAATGTGAGCTATACTTATTTGATATTGTGGAGAGAAAAGAGGGCATTGTTTTTACGCGTGTGTGGAATGTATTGAATCAAGCATTATGGGACGTGATCGTTTTGTTGCAGATGCGCACAGGATGAGCCGCGAGGAGGGGGTCCTGCGAGCTCACCGCTCCCGCCTCCTGGGCCTGTCAGAGTTGCCCCCGCGCTCTTCCGATGGAGGCTCCAAGGCGTCGAGACGCACCGGGGGCGGCCGACCTCTGGTACGTGACGACCCCAGCTACACGCCCAACATCGAACACCTTGTCTTTCCGGACAGGCGCAACAGTAACCCGAACGTCGCCGGCTCCTCCACCGTGGGGGGCGGCTCCAACAACGGCGGCGGGGGCGGAGGCGGAGGCAACAACGGTTCGAAAAGCACAGCAAAGTCCGGCCGCTCCCGGCTAGCGGAAGTTTTCGCCCTCAGCAGGCACACGCACTCCTGCAGCACAGACAAGACCAAGAACAAGCAGCAGCCTTCCAGGAAACCTCCTCCAGTTGCCAACGTGAGTATTCTGCCCTCCATGAAAGCTGTCTACCGTGATTTACGTCTTCATCTCATCAATTATATTACTCTTACACACTATAACAGAAATTTGAAAACATTAATTTACGAAATTTTGAGTGTAGTTAGAAACTAAATTACTGGTTATTCAATAAAAGCGGGTCAATTTTGAAATAGAATAAAACAAGCTCTTAATTTTTATTTTAAAGGGACCTTCAAAATAAAAATAATTTTTTTTAATGCCTCATATTGATGAAAACCGCTACAATGTTAAAAAAGTGCTGCAAAGACAGACAATCTAATTTATATTCCCAATAATTTAGAAACGAATTTAATTTAAAGGTTCGCGACTGGTGATACAATTGAGTATAGGTCGTAATCTTGACCTGGATGGAGATATATATATGAGTCAGGAAATGACATTGTCATGTTAATTAAAACAATTAATGGGGAAAGGACAGAGAGATAGAAAGAAGGTAACTTACCTGAGGTTCATAGATGGTAGACACCTTGTGAGGTTTAGAGTACATCGTCGGCTAGCCGATCACTGGAAATGTCTTCCTAACTTTCTGATGAAGGGGGCGGTGCCTCCGAAAATTCAAGTACTCAAAACCTCACAAGGTGTCTACCATCTATGAACCTCAGGTAAGTCACCTTTCTATCTCTCTGTCCTTTCCCCATTAATTATATATATATATATATGGTGTCGGCATTTTACAGATTAAGGTACACGTGAAATTTTCATGGACCTAAGCCCTCTTCATGAATACAGAACCTTACTAAATTTTCTTTCTCCCTTAATTCCATAATATTTGAGAGTTCCATTAGTTTGGGCCTCGTAACTGTTGAAATAAGTATAAAAATTAAATTATTTTATTATAATGTCTAATCTCACGCGACAGCGACTGCTCAGCGTAGCAACTCCTTGTATGGTTATTTTCTCTTGTCAGAATAAGAAGAGTAGATAGGTAGATAGAGTAACTAACCAGTAAGCTCTAAGCAGAAGGCATAGATTAATATGCCGTATTTATGTCGACTGCTGATGCTTCATAAACTGTACGTAATCGTTTTTAAATGTTTGCAACCGTCTCTTGCTCCGCGATGAGAAATTCAATGACGAGACTGTACTTGTATCGTACTGCACTTAAGGATGCAATGTTGAGCATGGCTGCAAGTACGCTATCAGTCGGGGGAAAATAACGGATAATTTTCGCGTGCTCTCCAAAAACTCCAAAAAATGAATATTTTAAGTTTCGGCATTAGTTTCTGGGCTACTCTCTTATATGGAGTCTTATAAGATAAATTCATTGGTCTAGTTTCAAACCTAATCAGTGTGTATGAATTATTGCAAGAGACTGGAAATCAGGGACTTTATTAAATAATTCAAAGAAGGAGTTACTTTAATTTACGAGAATCCGTAAAAAAAATCGTGGAAATATACATATTAATACATGTATTAGGAACTCTTTGGCTTCCGACTGGGTGAGAGTAGGCATTGGCCACGATGACGTTCACTGTCATCGTTATCAAGCAATATCTGACAACAAATACACCGGGAAAATCTGCGATCTTTGAAATATTATTACATATTTTTAATTGATAACGAAATCGCCTCTGATCATTGCTATAAAATTTTATTACCGCGTATATGAGCTGCTGCAGAGGAGTTCTTCTGAGTTTAAAAGAATAACCATGGAGCCTGGTTCCGTGAAATATATCTTGTTATAAGACAGTTCTAAATATA
Source organism: Eucriotettix oculatus (assembly GCA_034510155.1). Lineage (NCBI taxonomy): Eukaryota > Metazoa > Arthropoda > Insecta > Orthoptera > Tetrigidae > Eucriotettix > Eucriotettix oculatus. Next base: position 37,438,744 of record CM067379.1, on the reverse strand, counting down.
CGAAAAAAATATACAAACTTATGTATTTAATAAAAATTTTCGTATTTTACTTAATCATCCATCTGTGTGTTCCAGGTATGCATATTGCTGGATATAACTGATAAAATGAGAATTTAGTAGAATGAAACCATATAGTCACGCCATACTGGGCAAATTAAATATGATAGACTGCCATGCACGTATTTTCTCTTTAGTCACAGACTTACGCATGTACCCTTTTTGTTTTAACTATAAATCCTTCCCAGTTTGTGCTTCGAGTTTCTTACCTCCTCTCAAGTGTTTTCATCTTGGTTTTTAAGAATGTATTACCATGTTCTGTCGCAATTGCTCCGCGCGTTTACATTTTTATAAATAATATGCAAATAATCATACATTCTTTTTCTTATAGATAGTCAACAAATAAGTCGTTGATATGTAATAAAGACGTTATGCAGTATTGACTTCCACTTTATATTGAAATGGATGAATTTAGTTGCCAAGAGTTTTTGTTGGCCTTAAACTCTGACAAAGCTCACATTCTGACATGCACCATTCGATCAATATGGTCACATAAAATCCCGTTTCAGTAATATATAATTTATAACAGTATTTATTGAGATTAGTCTTTGGAGGTGTTGGCTTGTTGCGCGTAACAGGAAATATATTTCAACAATTCTTCTGCTTTGTCCCTGTCATGCAAACTGGTTTCTTACTTTTCGAAGTGGAACGTCCAAAGAACGTGGCGTGGATTGTATTGAGAGGCGGAAGCTTTCACATATTCTGAATGCCACAAAGGCTACACTTGAGATATCCCCTGAGGCTGGTCAGCCAGCTTTTGAAGAGAGGAAGGAAAAGGGATTCTGCGTAGTTACGTGCAGAGTCTGCGATGCTCTTTAGTTCCCGGACGTGGAATTCGGTCTACCTCAGAGATAAGCTCTCCGAGAACCCTGGCAGCAGGTACGTCACAGTTAAAAGTGAATAAACAGAGAAATGGAATACTGTTACTTGGCCGCACGTCAGTGGATAAATAAAATAGACGGAAACACACACTTATGTATAATCACACTAGAAGTCCTCCATTTACTAGCAGTAAATAATAAAAACCTGTGTTCACAAATTGGTCTTAAACCAAAACGTTTTGAAAGGAAGAGAATTAAACTTAATATTTCCCATATTCATCAATTAAGAACTTTTACACTTTTATAAATAATCCTATATGTATAATATTTGGAAATATTAATAATTTGTATAAAATTAACCCATTTTTGGAAACCTTTATTTTCAGTATTTAAAGTAATGAGATTTATAAAATTAACAAATAAACAATAAATAAGAATTTTTCAATTATTCAGAATATTATATCCAACGTTTTGTCCAACATTTTTCGACTTCTTCAAATAAAACGATAAATGATCAAACCTCGGGTTGTGTTAAGTACATATTTTTTAATTACAAAATAGAGATCCAAAATCGAAAATTAGGCGTCCTAGATCGCATCCAATGACAATTTATATTAAAAAATATTTTACTGGTTACAACCGTCACTGAAAGCTGTGTACTACAATATTTTTTGCATCTATTTAAAAGACTAACGGAAAAAGATCTTAAATAATAAGAATTTTTGTTTTTTAAAGATGAACATGGGGATATTTGACTGAAAGTTCCTGGTTTTAAAATCATTTAAATCTAAATTACAACTTTGTTTTAAAAATACTTATTGCAACTGATTAAATTCCCATAAAATTGTAATAAAAACAATGAAATTCTAAATCAGCTACATTTAATTTATAATTGTATGGGTTGTTTTTTAATTAATCAATCCACATGTTTCGGTCAAAACGTGGACCCTCATCAGTAGTTTGAAAATAAATATCAAAGTGGAAACATATTTACTGTCTCTTAAGTTGGTCCTGATCACTAGTTACAAATCTTAGACAGTATAAAACTTTCACAGAAAAATGTGTTAATTTGATTAGAAATATACTTGTTTTAATTATGATTGATCACACCTGAAGTAGTTCCAATCATAGAAACGAAATGTTGCGTTGTTTTCTAATTAATACATATTGCTTCCTGACAATTCTGACTAATTAATTTCCTGTTGTCCGTAAAACTTAACAGAGAATTATTTAACTATATGAGGATACGAAGTGATTGAAATTAGTTTAATTTTATGGTAGGAAGAATAGGTACTTGTACTTTTCTTTATAAGAAATTCGCATTGAATTTAAGTCAATAGATTGGCAGCCGATGCTAATATTCCTTTCAAGTATCAACATAAAATATTTTACAAGTACCAAACCCTACACACCATATATAACATCATGAGAGGAAATGAATTTTCGCAATCTTATTAAAAAATATATATAAATTCAGAAAGAAGCCCATTAATACCAGAACCTTCTAATGAAGCCATAACGCGTAATGGGCTTGTTAGCGGACTCTTGTTTCCTTCCTCATGTTTTATTTAAGCTTCATACAAATAAGTTTTTTTAAAAGAGAATCAGTATCCTATAAATTAATTGCTAGAATACACAATTTGTTTTATGGAAACAAGCGATATGATTTCTAGCAAAGACTAACTTTTGTTATTTCACTTCCATACCAATAAATAAAATTGAACTGTTGCCTGTTGGTCTCGAATAGGCTCCAAAATAGCTCAACGGATTACTATGAAACTTTGAGGGTTTTAAAAAAGACAATTTAACTTAAATATTCGTGCATATTTAATTAAGATTATGATATTAATATATTTTTTCTGCGTGAAGGTTTCTTTCGTATGTGCTTTAAAATCTCCAACGCGAATGCGGGTTCCCTGCCTATACAGTTTATGCTTCGAAACGACTTAACGGATTTCAATGAAAATTTCAGGGATTCAAACAGGAATTTTAACTTAAATATCATGTATGTTTCATTTCGATATATTGAAGATTTAAAAATATATTTATATAAATATTTATAAATCCATTGAATTGCCGCGATAAAGGCGGTGTGAAAACAAACTGCGAGTTAAAAGTCCTATTAGGCGTTCCTATACCAGTCATCCCACTTACTGTGTTATTATAAGCGTAAGTTGGCAACATAAGTGAGAGAGGAGGAGGGGGAGCATTTTCACTCCATTCATTGTTATAAACCTGTGAAAGCAGGACGTGTTCGAAACCAACTGCGAATTAAGCGATTATTCGTATTCTCCTCCTCATAAACGGCTTGACCGATTATGATAATTCTTTTCGTATCTATGGGGTCACCAGGATGGTTCTTAGCTACATTTGGCGTTATTGTCGATATCCAAACGTTTTTCAACCGAAATTTATTATATTTTATTTTAATATAAAAATTACATAATCCCAATTTTTCATCCTGACCGTTTGAATAATATGTGGCATTTGCCTTATGAATCAATACATGCGCGCCTATTGAGTCGTAGATTGCCACTAATTTGACATTTATGTTTCGTCTTGTTGAGTTCTGACATATTCCGATCGATATTTATCGATCAATTCGTCATTGAACGCAGTATTTTGGAAATAATATTTTGTTCAAATGTGACTGGAGCATTGTTTGAATTACGATTTATACACACGTCCATTTGGCGCCATTCCATCTATTCTCCTAAGTAAAACATTTGATTTTTAGCTTTCATTTGTGTGGTTTCGATGATACGGGCCTGAAAAGGTAATTTTAAAAATTGTGACGATTGATCTGAGGGTTTGAACACGTGTTAACAAAGTGAAAACGTTCGCGGGTTAATATAAATAACCTACCGGCACCGCCGGGCACTCAGCTAGTGCACTAATATTTCTTCAAAAGCAAGTAACTAACTAACATTACATATTGTTCCCGGTTTACGACTTTAAGCAATCGAGAACGTTGTGCGCTGTATTGTGTTAAAAGTTAGGAAATAAAAGTTTATTATATATTGTTAAAGAAAAAAATGCATTATTTGGTCCATCTCCAAACCATCCAGCTACGGACTTTGAGTAACAACGTGACAATGGCATAGTTGCCGCAAGCCCGCTTTCCACGAAAAGTATTTTCCTCGCTTGGTTTGGTTTCACTGGCGTCCATTGTAGCTATGCAATCTTTTTCCCTCGGCTTCTCTCCTTTATGAGAAAATTACTTGTTCCTTTCCCTGCTTCATCTGTTTTTCTTTGGTTGTGAGAACATCTTTGTATTTCTTATATGTTCTGAAACTATAAACCCATATTTGCAGACTATAATTAAATATTTATATGTAATTTAATTAGGTTAATTTATTGATTAAAACAAATCACAGATTTCTTAATGTTTTTTTAATATATAATTAAAAAATTTATTGTCCATAAAACCTGATTTTGTTGAATTAGACTGACCTAATAATGGTAGATACTTCTAGCATCTGAGTGAACACTGCCGCAAAGTTACTTTCCAATAAAGTTTAATCGTTACTAAATATTGATGGTTTGAAACCAGTTCAGCGACTTCCAAACTGTGGTACGCGTAATAGCTTACTGGTGGTTCTGCAAGCTATGTCAAGTGCTACTCGTGTGGTTCTTTCTTTTCCAAGAATCGATGTTTCTAGAATACTATTTTTGTTTCGTATTATCTACTACTTAAAATAGTAGAACACCCCAAGTCGGCTTACATGATTTGATCTACCTCCAAACCATCTAGCTACGGATATCGAGGAACAACGTGACATTGGAATCGTTCTGTCCAGAAGTTTCGTTCAGTGAAGTTGTTGGAACAAACAAACAGACTGTTACGAATATTCATCTTTCTCATAGAACGTTGTTAAAAACAATTATTTCACCAAGGTCAATAGTCATATTCCACCAAAATGCATTGTTGTATGGAAACACCTCGTCAAAAATTACCCTTTGGTGTGGTGTTAAAGTCTGGGCAGAGTGCGGGATCTGTCACGGTTGTCCGAAGGTCGAAATGGGGAAGTTTGAGGTAATTTATTCCTGGGTGACCTTCGACCTTTTATCCCAGTGTGCAGTGAAAATGACAACAGTAGCAGAGCGGACACCAGACTACAAAGTATGTTTGCAAGATTTAGGGAGCCGTTATAAGCTTTCCAGGAGAGACAAAAGGATGGAATACGCTAAGTAGATTAGGGAGGATGTAAAATGTAGTAGTTATGAAGACATGCGCAAGATAGATTAGCATGGAGGGTGGCTTCAGATTATTCTTAGGACTGAACACCACAACAACACCCTTTAATTTATTTACTTCTGTAATATTAACTGATATTGTTCAAATTTTCTGTTCTCCAAAAATATAATTTTCATTTTCCATTATTCTAATTTTCCAAAATATTCGCTATTCGGACATATCGGAACGTAAACTTTTAGCTTCCTATTTTCATAACATTACATAACCTACGGTTGGTCATTATACACATTTCCAAAATTTCTAAATAAAAGAAGTAGGAATTTAGATTTAATACGACCAATTAACGTTGAAAATAGAATAATATTTTCTGTCATAATGCTGATAAATAATTTAGGAATAAGGAATATATATCGTCAAAACAAATAGTTTAACCTAATATTAATAACTACGTCTGTTTATAGACAATTTATTTTCCTGAAGATTACATTTCAATAGTTTTGAAACGTGTTTTGATTCCAATTAGTCGTATTTACGCGGGCGCTGCAAAAATATTACAATGAAGTGGTTCGTTGTTACGGAATTAACAATAAACTGATATTCTCTCACTCAGCTAATGCTGAATAAACACAAACATCAACGCCTCGTTGAGTGCCTAAACACAGATCAAGTCAAGTTAAATAAATCAATGGCATAGTGGGAGGTTTATTTCATTATTATTCTTCCGATACCGGGTGGTTCGAAACACGTTGATCAAATAAAAGAAAATAACATTTTATGTCCTTCAAGAAAATTACTTTTGTGTTGCTTCAATTTTTTATATCTTATAATATAATGTTTAGGTTTAGATTCATTGTTGATATTTTGTCCTTGGTTCGTAAAATAATGTCATTCATTATTTCAAGTGGAAAATAACTACAAGATCAAATTAAAATAAAATACAATTAAGTTCTAAAAATTCTTCGATTCGTAACTAGAGTAAACTAAAGAAATTATACACGACACGCCCACAAATATAAACAATGGAGATGTCGCGACGAGATATCTGACCTAGAAGCTGCGGGCAATACATGAATGAAACAAAACAGCAGAAAAAAGATTCATAAAGTATTAAAATTATGTAATAGAATATTTTACGAAACACGCATTTAACACTTTTGCAGGAAAATTTATTTAAAGTATTAGGGGAACGATCAAACACCTCCTCTATGGATTAAAACAGCAGCGCCATTTAATAGAATATTTTTACACTAATTCACAAAACTATTTTAATTATTAAATAAATAGTTAACCTCACAATTAAATATACATTAAATGAGTTAAAAAATACTCTTTGTCAGTGTTTAATTCATTTAAATATTGAACAATAATACGTTTCATCTCTCATTTGAGCCTTCTGTAATTAAATTGTAATTACTGCACCTCTGGTGGAAAATATAAAATTGTTGCACTTTAGTGAATAATTTTCCTGGTAAATAGTGAGGCGATGATAGTCTCACCTTATAGCTGAGCATTTCTAATCTCGTATTCCTGAAATTTCATCCAATGAATTCTAGATATTTTGAATGAACTCCTACACTGCGCTATTTGTGGACTTTCCTGTAAACCACGCTGTTATGATGTTAAAACTATATGTTCAAGAATTTGAGTATTCTCATATGCCCTATTTTTCTCGAGCAATATTCAACAATTCATTTTGACTTACAATCCTCAAGAAACTAAATTCAAATTTAAAGTTATACACCTCTAATATTTTTTTAATTTATTTAAAATACTTGTTTTACGTTTTCTTTATATAATTATGAATTTTATATGAATTTTAACTTACTACTTCCTTTTCATTTCAATAGGTCAATTTCTTCTGTCTGTAGACCATAATTGTTCGTAGTTACATATCGAAGTTTCAGTTAATTGGTTTTTATCTTTCATCTCACAAATAATTAAAATTAAAATTTTAATTTTTAAATGAAAATAATTCACCAACGTTTCACTATGATGTTCCAACGTCAACCGATGCCACTGGATTGCATTATTAGCACTCTGATAAAGTGCCGTATCAGCACCGTGAATATTATGTAAATTTGTGATAAAGTACCGAATAGCATTCCCTTGTATACATTTGAGCAACGCTAATCGTTTGTATAACCTTGACAATTAAAAATTTAACACGTTTTACAATATTTACAAGAATGATTTTTGACTACTTTCAGAGGGTTCACTGGAAAGAATATTACTTTATTGTAGGAAAAATCATAGATATTACGTTGTACTTTTTTCACAAAAATCATTGTGCACTGAATTATACAATTTTTGAACAATTACAGTACTCACAACTATCCTAACTGCTTTGCAATAAACGGCGGCAATATATTTTTAAAGAAACTGTGCTACCGGGGTGTTTACAATAATGCATATTTCTGATATTAGTAAGGCTATACAATTGAATATGTTTCCTTGGATTCCTAGCTTGCTTAATTGGTTCAGAATTTTCCACCTCCATGTTCGATCGTATGCTTCGTTTATATCTAGTTGTGACGATTATCCATTGCTTCTTTTAAAAAGTTATCAAAGTATTTCGAAATGGAAATTGGGTTGTGAAATTTTCTGAAGGCTTGTTGTTGTGGGTTTATTAAATTGTTAAGTTCTAAATACCACATGATTCTCTTGGCGATGATTTTTTCGAACAGTTTCCCTTTGTCGGTAATTATCGGTGGAAGTACTATTTTTTTCTAGTTTTTAGAATGGGGATGACAAATGATTTTTTTCCAACAGTTGGAAATTTTGTGGTAACACCAAAGTTTGTTAAATGTTGACAATAATAGGTGGAGAGCGTTTTTGGGGAGGTTTTTGATTAGATAGTTTGGGATAAAATCTGGTCCAGCAGCTGAGTTTTCTGATTTTAGTTAACAGGATTTAATTTTGTCGTTCAGTAAGAAGGATTCTTTTAGGTTATGTCTGGTAAGAGTATGGAAATTTTGTTTCTCAAGGTTCTTTTTGTTGGTCGACAAGGTAAAAACAATATTCCCCACCTATTGTTTGCACATGGTATGAAAAAGTGTGTGAGGAATGATTCTACTTTCTCCCGTTCCATGCAGACGGAGTTTTCGTCTTTCGAACTGATTAAGTGGTATTATAACATATTATTATTACTCGTAGTATAGATTCAATCACTCCAATTTTTTTGCGGAACACCTATCAGCATTATTAATTTTAACAATATTACTTTATCATGAAAATTAATAACTTCTCATGACGTTTTCTAAATTCAATTTAGCTTTGGAAATGTAGAAACGTAGTTCGTATTTATCCGTGACGAATAATCCGACGAACAGTGTTGATGACTGTTAATGGATCCATGGATATTTACTAATAGCGAAATTTCGTTGAACCGATACAAATGTCAGATGAAACTATTTCTACTTCATTCTAATGTAAGCTGTTTAATTTACCAAACACGACGGGCCAAATGCCATGTCATGTTGTCTATTGATTTGTGGGATGGCCTCCGAAACCCCAAGTTCAAGGATTAAATATAATCTCGCACGACGGTTTCGACGAACTGCAACATGGAGCCTCATTCCCTGGAATAGATATTTAAACCACAGATTATTTTGCGTTTCATCCCATGCAAAATAATTCCTCCTGGAGCTAAACTCACGATCGCAAAAGTTAAATCTCAGTTCAGCGATTATACCCGTGAAATAACGAATTTAATTGTTGTGTAACTATTTAACGACGAATGTATCGATATGTCTCTACTCGCTTATTTGTTTCGATTGTTTCTTAAGAACAGCTTCTGCGTGGAAGTTGATTATAAATCTAATTTAAACAGCGGAAACTTTTAATGACGACAGCACTTTGCTCTGTACGAACCTGAAATGCTGACTAAAATGTGGATGGCGCTGCGTGTAACGAGACGAGTTAAAACTGAACCACAAACTTGCATAGAAAGCAGACAGTGCTTGGTGATGTAACTAAACTAGAAAGTTAAAGCACTTCTAAATTATTATTTTTTAAATTATTTACTCGTACGCAAACTATAAAATTAATAACACATGTTTCATCTGGAACGTAATTCGCTTGAAAAATAATTAATATAATAATTAATAATAGATTATCAAATTACACTTAATTTAAAACAAATTACGATTTTTTAATATCATGTAAAGTAGTTTGCTGTATTAGGTGCCAGAATAACTTTTGTGTAAATCCATAAAGACTACGTGTAGTACAAGCTTTAGCGAAAGCATCTAACACCGAGTAAATTTAACACGTCATTCACTAATTTTCAGCCAAAGACTTAACATAAATTAATATTCATCCTGTTGTAAATTGTGCGTATTTAATGAAATGGCATATGATCTACATTAGAAGAATTTAACGGGTATGTGACAATGCTATTGTTGTAGTAGTAATCAGTCTTAAGACTGTCCTTATGCAACCCTTCCGGGGGTAATCTCTCCTGCGCAAGCCTTTTCATTTCTACATCCTCCCTAATGATGTTAGCGTATTCCATCTTTGTCTTCCCACTTCTGTTATTACCCTGCACACTTCCGTCTGATGCTAATTTAACCCCCAAAACATGGCTTACTAATCTATCCCTTCTCTTGGTCAAAGTACTCTTCCATATTGCTCTCTCTTCTTTTATTCTGCTTAGACCTTCCTCGTTACTTACTCTATTCACCCATCTACTTTTAAGTATTCTTCAACAACACCACATTTCTAAAGCTTTTATTCTTTTCCTTTCTTAAACTCCTATCGTCCACATTTCGCACCCATATAACTTCGCACTCCATTCTAACATTTTTAATAATGATTTCCTAATACACAAACTTATATTAGCCGTACGTAAATTCCTCTTTTTTTGCGAAAGCCTTCCCAAGGAACATAATTTCTTCACTTCCCTCAAAATATCCTTTCCTGGTCATAACCAATTGTTTGTAAGTCGTGTATTTTATAAAATATTTACTTATTGAAAACCATAAAATTATTTTTTCCTTTTCTGTAAAAAGATTGTGTCGAATCACGAATGAACACGGTATTGGAAGGTAGAAGTCGATATTAATCCAAAATTTTTTTTGGGTAACAGGCTACATGAGGGTGATCCTGAAACAGGCAACTCCCCTTTAATAGCATAGGAAGGGAATTGAAAAGGGGGGATGCGGAAGGTAGAGCAAGGTAGCCAAGGGTTAACTAGGGCCCTCGGGCTATGGTTTAAGGATCCTACCCGGTGTTTCACCTAAAGAGATGCAGGGAAAACCCTAGAAAACCTGCATCAGGTAGGTCGGGCATTGGGTACTATTCTCACGCCCTTCCGAATGACGGGAGACGAGTCTGCTGTGGGGACGCAGCATTCCCTTCTCCGTGTCTCCGCCAGTTTCAGGAGGCAGTTGGCCGACTGATCCAATGGGATTAGCGGACAACTCTTGCCATATGCCCAAGGTCTTTGACCCCAGTACATATACCTCCTAAAATAGGTGAAGGTGTCTCGGCATATGAGAACTTTGATAAAAAAAATACCCAGAGAGAGTGCGAGGCATTCCCGACATGATCAGGTGAGCCCCGCAGTCACTCTGGGCTGAAGCGCCTGCGAGAAAACTCCCGCAGCGCCAACTATGGTTGAAGAAAGGTCTACTATTTATATATTGTGACTATTTCAAAATATAGTGAGAAAAAAACAATAAAGCCAACACTCTAAATTTATACTACTTAGTTCCGGGTATGCTAAAACTTCCAGCGTTTGCAACGGATGATTAAAATCAGCATATTAAAAGATTTGAATTAAATTATTGTAATACAGTAGAGCAAAATTTTATGAATATATACTAAAGGTTGTATTTTATTATTGCTATTAATGAAATTTAACTATATCAAATTATCAAATTCTTAGTTATTATTATTTTAATATTTTTAATAGATAATTGGATTTAAAGATATAAAATACTTGTGTGATCTCTATGTATGTTATCGTGCCCATTCATCTTCCAAAGGGTATTCATTTAATGAAATTAAAAATAATAATTGCTTTTTAGTATAGTGACTAAGTAAGGGGAGTCTGAATGCCCAATCTTGCCAGTGTTGGAAAATGTACCCATTTCTCGGAAGTCGTTACCGATACGGCACTGAAACTCTTACAGCTATTTTCAATTGTAAAGGTATGCGTGTTCAAAGAGAATAAATTATTTGAATTCTTATGTATAAAATATTCCATAATTGCAGACCTTGATAAGTAAATCAATTACTATTTAGAAGATCAGAATGTAAAATTTCAGACTGTAACCGGGAATCAAACCCAGAAACTCCCACTTATTGGGTGGTTGCTGAGTTAGTCACAATCGTCACATCCTAATCAGAGAAGAACGGACGTTGTGTTTCTTTTTCTATTTTTCTGAACTCTGCTTCATATTCTTTAAGCTGAGCTTTCTATTTGAAATTAAAATAATTCATCTTTTATCAATTTACAAAAACTACCATTCTTCACTGATTGCTAGAGTGTGGATATATTAAACGTGATTAGTAAATTGTAGGTTATCCGAGCTTCACGTAGAGGGATCTCACATCCGGTCGAACTAGCTCAGTGTTAGGGGTAAACCGCCCGGTAAGCAGGAAGTCCCGGGTCCGGTCGAGATTTTATCATTCTGACTTCCAAATTCTGTTTCACTGTCTTCAGGCTCAGCTTCAGATGAAGCATTTGTTCTCTGTTTGAAATTTAATTCAAGTATTGTTTTCATACTCCTTTATTTTCCTCCCACACACATACAGTAAAGTTAGAAGTAAGCTGTGAAACTTTCAGTGCTGTATCTCCAACGGTTCTCGAGAAAATTTCCCTAAAATTACTATTTTATCATTGGCAAAATTAGCCCTTTAAGATGGCCAAAAAGTAAACGTTTTTAATCGTAAGAAACATTTTGAGTACTTGAACTTATAATAAATACAAGGAACACATTATTTACATATTACAGAAGAATGGACAGTTAAGGATCAATACAATGGCTACAAAATTCATTATAATGTTAATGAATATGCGAATGTGTCAAGTGTATTGTGATGCATGAAATATAACAATTTAAATTATCGCATTCAAACATTAACATACAAAATAATTACATTTCAAAACACTTTTCAATAGTATCAATATCATGAATATATATGTCATTGGACGAACCATCACAATACAATTAATTTCAATTCCATATGTAGGTAAAGTGTTGGAGAAATGTCTTAGACGCTCGATGGAATGTTGCCGAAACGTGTTTGCGGTTTCTCTCACCGATACTTTGGCCAAGTTGGAATTGCTGCAGTGCGGGCTTTGGGAGGAAGGTAAACAAGCCGCGCATCATTAAAGCTAGCGAGCGTGGAGGAATTTAATATCAATAGGTCTTATTAACAATTGATAATTGGCTATGTAAATTTGGTTAAATTATTTTTTGCACGGATGTCAAACTTTTCGGATAGTCAATGTCGTTAAACTGCTTTTTCTTTACTCAGGTATTTAATTAATACTATTTCTTTCATTTAACGTGTTCAAAAGTTCTTTGTGTTATGTATTTCGAAGCACGGTGTCACACGTAAGTCATCACACTTTTTGCTGAAGACAGCGTGTCTATTCACGAAAATATGCTGATAAACGTCACTCTTACGATATGGTGACATTCAAATATACTTCGGGGAGTTGAGGAACCTATAGATCATCATCGTCGTCGTCATCAGTAGCTCTACAACCCAGAACGGGCCTCGGCTTCCTTCGGGATTTTCCTCCATTGGTCTCTGTCATTTTCTTTAGTTCACCAGCTCTTGACACCCAGTCTCATAATGTCGTTCATAACACAGTCCATCCAACGAAGTCTTCTTTTCCCACCTACTTTGTACTCCAGGATTCTTTTTGGTAGCTCATTCTCCTTCATCCTCTTAACATGACCCACCCATCTCAACCTGGAAACCTTTGTTACTTGCATAATACTTGGCTATTTATACAATTGATACAGCTCATGATTATATCTTGATCTCCAGATCTCCCCTACTTTTACAGGTCCATATATTTTCCGAAGAATTTTCCTTTCGGATGTACATAACCTCAGCATAGCCTGCGGCAGTCTCAGATGCATACATTAATGTAGACCTAATTCATGTTTTATGCAATCCCCATTTTGTTTTAAGGGAGAGTAATTTTGATTTTAATATTCTTTGGAGCCATAATAACTTCTATTAGCTACTTGGATTCTACTACTGGTTCCCTCAGATACATTATTGTTGCCGTTTATCAGCGATCCAAGCTATACAAAGGTCTGGACTATCTTAAATTTAAAGTCATCGTGACTAATATTTCCGCTAAAGCGAGCAATCGCGAAAAATGATGAGATCTAAGCGTGAAATGGAAAACGCCTCAAGGCATCGTTAGCACATGCGACACGACTTTTCGCCTGAACGCGACGTTAGGTCAAAACGTCACGTTACCTGCCCCTGTCAGTATGCGGCAGTGTGAGAACTTGTTAATTATTATAAATGAGCAGGAGTTGAATTATTCATTGCTCTCTCAAAGGTATTGCAAAAATGTATGTACTTTAATGTATATGGAATATTTTGGACTGTCGCATGAACAGTAGTTCTTTCCAAACCGATTAGTATCAAGTACTGCCCGGGAGTCATAGGAGTGAGTTTTGGCAAATTAAAACTGTTCAAAAGGGTCGAGATAACTTTTAAATTCGGAATTTTTCACTTTACAGTGTTGTGTATTGAACCGTTTGAGCCGGTTAAGATGGAGTTCATCCAGTATGGTGGGGGAGGTGGCTAAGAATTGGAAAAGACATTAATGCCACCTACATTTTTTGCGTCACTTAGTAAACACTGACTTACTGAGCCGATTAAGGAACATGTTCACTTGCTTTTAATATTAAAAAAACTTCAAACTGAACAAGAGATTAACATAGAACTAATTCATTTTCAAGTCTATTATAAATGTCGCTATGAGCTTTAGGTCATGGATTATTTTGAAGATAAGGCATTAAAATTACGCCTAAAGAACCAAAATGTTTCTTATTACTTATTTAACTTGTGTAATCTTGCCTCAAGAAATGTAATGATTAAATAAATTAATACAACTTCTTAAACTATCCCATTTACGACGGAATTTGTAACGGTTAAAAGGAATTTGAGTTCTACTTTAATTTAAATGCGGAGATAGAATAAATGAAAAGCAAATTAACATATTTAAAATTATATTTTAACAAGAAATAAATAAAATAAAAATTTATCTCCCTCTTATTTTAAAAGGAATGATACATTTAGAAAATGAATTGACTTCATAAATTGAAACAGAAAGCAGATTGATTTCTGTCTCCCAGGGGATGGTGGGCTTATATACCTTGGTCTTTATGTTCTGAACATTTATGGCAATTGCTACTGTGGCTCTCAGTTGAAGGCCTTGAGTGATTTATGTTACAGACACCGGAACTCGTAGGTACTTTGGCTGCAACATTTGGAACCCTTGAAGGGGTAGCTTCTGCAATTCGGTGGGCTGCTACCGCTGGCTGAACACCAAACTTCTCAACAAATCTCCAACTTCTCTCTCTCTCTCCTCCACGACTCTCCACAACTAACTCCTCATCCCTCGGCCTCCAGGACAACCCTTCATCTCCGTGACAATTCACAGTCTCTCCTCAATCCTCACAAAACTAGGAAACTTAGGATTTCCCCTTCCCGATTCAAATCTTGGTCAATAGAAAACATTCTTACATTTTCTAGTTCGCGTATCCGGGGTTCACACGTCTGCTCTAAAAGTCGCAAAGTGACCTGCACCAGATGTTATTGAACCTTCTGTGAGAACGTCTGAACGTCACAAAATATTAAAATCTCAGATTATTACTATCAGACATTTTTTGAACTATCAAAACGAAGGCAAGCGGGATACCTAGCTACCAAAATCCCTTCGTAACTGCGCCGTCAACCTTGCATAGACTAGAAAAAAATATTTTTGCAACTAACTCCAGTGTCCGTTGGCTGAGACATGGACGAGCTGCCACAAAATGGGCTTTAGGCTCCCTGGAGGATAGACCAGGGAATGGGAAACGAGAAGACGCAGTTTATAGGAAGTCCACTCATACTGATTTACATCTTCATGTCTGTACCCAGCTCGGAGAATTACAGTAATGGAAACTTTCACATACATCCTATTTCAAAAGCCTTTACTTCTGATATTAATAAATTTAAAATAATATTCCAGATGAACGGGTACACGAATCCTCACATAAAAAAGAAATCCCGAAAAAATTAATAAAAATAGAGCAAATGATAAATCGACATCGATTGCAACAGCAGTTCTTCCCTTTGCTAATCGCACAAAGGCGAACATTAATACAATATTTTGGCAACACACAGGTGTTCTGATCGAAGTCATATAAATTAAAAGGCATTAGAACCTCATCAACGATAAATGCAGATTCCAAATTAGCACTGCACGGGATCCGATCATTATCGACATCCGAAAGGGATCCGTTCGACTTCAGGATTGAAAATGCGCCGGAGAATAATTTTACCATTGCTACCCAAAATGATCGAAATTAGCGGCACTTTCGTCCTTTGATTGTTCGGTACTGACAGTAGTTTATGGTAATATATATAATCAAATATGGACTGGGTTCAACATTCATCTCACGACGGTGGAAATGAGTTTTGTTGCAACGTTGATTTATAATAGACAATTAAATACGGCTGATAATATGAGAACCATTTGTAAAATTTAAAACTGATTTCTTTAATACAATTTTATAATAAAAGGGAGTGTTTAGAGTTGCCCAAATTAATTTCTTTTTAAGTTACGTCTACTTAACTCCTATAGAATACGCTATAATTGCTTTTAATACATTTTAACTATATTCCAGAGATATCTTCCCATAAAATTATATGTTAGTATTAATTATTTATGAAACTCGTAGTAAATTAGGAATTTTATTGATTATAAAAATCAAGTTAATAATTGGGAGAAAGGTATTTGTCGAGTTTAAACTTTTGTATGATACATATAAAATATGCAACAGTTTTTATAATATAAATACTTGTTCTAGTAGAACTGTTGAAATACTAATTACATTTGGACAGGTAACATGGATCCCATAATGCGTCGCTTTATTTCCTTGGGATTTCAGCATATTTATTGTTAGGATTCAGGTGTAACGTTCTTAGAACTAGGAAACTCTTTTTATGTAGAAGGAGCAAAGCAGAAAACGTCTGCGAAATAATGGCGGGTGGTGTGTCTGAAGCACAAAAGAGGCTGTCTTTGAAATCAAGGCACGTGCTGCAGACACAAATAGGTGGTTGGGAGATGCATCAGGCTGTCTTCTTTCACTCTGGTGCTTT
The DNA here is from genome assembly GCA_034510155.1 of Eucriotettix oculatus. Classification (NCBI taxonomy): domain Eukaryota; kingdom Metazoa; phylum Arthropoda; class Insecta; order Orthoptera; family Tetrigidae; genus Eucriotettix; species Eucriotettix oculatus. Next base: position 37,422,319 of record CM067379.1, on the reverse strand, counting down.
TTAAACGCGCTGTAGATATTAACAGTTTTTAAGTATTCGGATGATATTAATTCATTGAAAGAAAGTTTTGTGTGACTTCTGAAATGTTAATGTTGCTCTACGTATTTATCAAGGAAGTTACCAATTCTCTCGCCTAGAAATGAAATATCAAATTAGAAATTCCCACTATAGTTTGGTAAATGGTTTTCATATTTGATTCAACAAGAGAATTGAAAGAATGAGAATATTTCGTTAAGCGTTTGGTAGACGTAACTCATTACTAAAGTGTGATATTTGCTTGAAATACATATCAACAAGAGAATCGGATGCGAGGGCGTTTGCTTCGTTAGATTTTATTTGGAGAATTTTGAAAAACAAAAGGTTTCATATTCCATGGCACAGTTATTCAAAGCACTTATTTAAGAATTACAGGTATGTAGAAGCCTTGATAAAGCACGGCCAAAATTAGAAATACCAACGGTCCAATTTGAATTGATTATCTTGACTAGTTTTTGTAAAATCACGGCATTTATAAAACAATATCACGTTATGGATATTTACCTCAACCATACGCGTAGATATCACTGAATTTCATGGCTTTTTTGAAGAGCAAATATTTGTGAAACGGAGTCCTGGAGAAAGTACAATATGAGGATTAATAGAGGGAAAACCAAAGTAATGGAGTGTAGTATGGGAAACAGTGGAATAACAAAGGGTGTTAGATTAGGAAGGGATATTTTGACGGAAGTTAAGGAATTCTGCTACTTGGGAAGCGTAATAACTAGGGATGGTAGAAGTATAGTAGACATAAAGAGTAGGATAGAACAAGCAAGGAAGGCTTTTGCGAAAAATAGGAATTTACTTACGGGTAACATAAGTGTGAATATTTGGAAATCATTGCTAAATATGTTCGTATGGAGTGTGGGGCGTAATATGGGTGCGAAACGTGGACGATAGGAGTGAGGGAAAGGAAAAGAATAAAGCCTTCAAAATGTGATGCTATAGGCGAATGCTGAAAATCAGATAGGTGGATAGAATCACTAACGAGAAAGTTCTAAACCGAATAGGGGAAAAGCGAATAATATGGAGGACGTTGACCAAGAGAAGGGATAGATTAATAGGCCACGTTTTAAGACATGAGGGTCTTGTAAAATTAGCATTAGAGGGAAGTGTGTGGAGTTGGAACAGAAGAGGAAGGTAAAAGATGGCATGTCCAAGATTAGATTAGCATAGACGGTTGCATTAGAACATATTAGGACTGAATACCACAACAAAAACAACAGATTTATTCTTTCGTTGCAATATGAATATTTTCAAGGGGCTGTGTTAGGATGCAAGGAAAATATAAAAAAGTTGTTTTCGGATAATTATGCCGCCACTCAAACAGATTTCTTTTGAGTTAGTCGACCAGTCCCTGCAAATTTCGCTGAATCAATTCATTAATCTCTAAAAGTAAACAGAACCAGGATCAACATTGACGCCTCTTTCAATATTCAACTCAAATACTGTAGCCTCTTCAAGCTCTAGCGAAGTTTCAAAATTTAACTCTGTGTTCTCATTCTCTCGCTCGAACATATTGCCAGTCAAAATACTGTACTCTTTAATCTCTTTCCCTTTTATAATTCCTTTAATCCTTCAGAATAAAAGCTCCTATTTTTTTAAATTGTAAAACCCTTGATGTTCCTAATGATCTCGGAACAGTGACCGTTGTTGTTATATTTCGTTGTAGTTTACACTCGCATGATGGTGGAAGAAAAGCATTGTACGCTACGTATCATTGACAGCTGATTTATCAGTGCAACCATAAAAACTCGTACCCCTTATTTACATAAAGTCTTCCTCCCATTGCTTCAATTATAGATGTATCCTTTCAATACATTCCGTGATGTAATGAGCTAATATAGAGTCAAACATTCGGCCACTCGGTAAAGGAAAGGGCACCTTAAAATCTGAGTTCTGCAAACCGAGGCTGGAACTTAAAATGGATTGGAACCTGAGTCTGTAACAATAAAATCTATTGACGTAGTTGTCCTTTGAATGATTAAGAATCCGCTGGCCAGCAATCTCATAAATGTGTTGGATGAAATAATCTCAGGTCTGAATATTTTGTCACGTCTCGTAGTTTCCCAAAGAAGGTTCGGTAACCTCTGGGGCGTGTCATTTCCCGACTATTAATGACTTAATGCCAATTTTCGAACTTGAAAATGTAAGGATGTTTTCTATTGGTCAAACTTTGAATCGGGAAGGGGAAATAACAGGTTTCATGGTTGTTTAAATATTGAAGAGTGAGTTAGTTGGGAAGTGATGGAGTGGTAGAGTGGTCGCTGAACGGGGAGTCGCAGGTGCGAGGCGTTCAGCAGACTTCAGCGGTAGTAGCTAATTTCAGAAACTGCCACTTCAATTCTTTCAAAGTTTCAAAAGATTCTGGCCAGATCTATCTACGAGGGCCGGTGTAGGTAACGTATATATGAACAATAAATCCATCTATGTCGTCTACTGAAAACCACAGTAGCAATTGCCGACATTAAGTAATGTTCAGAACATAACGACCAAGGTATTTCACCCCACCATCCACTGAAAGACAGAATCAATTTATTTCAATTTTGATTGAAAAAGTAAATTCATTTTCCGAAATGCACAATTCCTTTTAAGAAAGCAGGGAGATAAGTTTCTATTTTTTTTTCATTTATTGTTTTCTTGTGTTAAATACAATTATAAAATTATTTATTCTTCTTGCTATTATTTAATTTAAAGTAAATCCAAATTACTTTAAATAATTACAAGTTTAATAAATACGTACAACAGTTACATCAAAGAGAATTAGTAAAGAAAATTATTAAAAGTCGAAGCAGAGGGTATAGTGGGTGTAGACGATCATTGGTAGAAGCCGCAGCGGTGACATCTGCCTCCTCTTCTAGTAGTCGGAGTTCAAACTTTCATTCATCATACTAAAACCGCGGCACTGATCCTTCTTTGACTACCACTCCTTCTCCCGATCGGCTAACGCTCTTCTGAGAATAGTAGTGGGTGAAGGGTTTATTACAGGTGTAAAAAATTAATTATACAAATAAATAAAAATGAAATCTGTCTATCTGTCCGTCTATCCGTATGTTTGTCTCGAATAGAATCCGAAATGACTCACCGGATTTCTATGAAAAATTAAGGGTTTAAAACAAGGCAATTCGACTTAAATATTAGTGAACAGTTAATTTCGATAACGATATTAATATATATAGATATACATACGTGGAGGTTTCTTTTCTTATCGCGCGTTAAAATCTCAATAATTAATGCGGGTAGCCTATACTCGTGATCTGTTTGTGCTTCGAGGCTTAACGGGTTTCAATGAAAATTTCAGGGATTGGAACAGAAACTTTAACTTAAATTTTCATGTGTGTTTCATTCGATATATTGAAGAGTTCAGAAGATATTTACATAAATATTTATATATCCATTGAATTTCTGCCAGAATTGCTCATTTTTATTGGCTCCGAAAGGTATGATGGCGGGACCTGTTCTAAACCAACTGCGAGTCATAAGATTTGCACTGAAGCGATAATAAATAAATGATACCGTACTTTTTATATATTCAATTAATTCATCCTTTTTGAAATTCTGTATCCGTTGTCTCGTTTTTAGAACAAAATAAAAAGAACAATTTCGGCGCGAACGAAGTCGCGGGGGTTGGCTAGTAATAAAATAAATTAAAAAAACAAAGAGATTATTGGAAAATTGGTAAAAGCGTTGTACCGCATCTATAAATATCTAAGTAATTCAGGAAGATATTGAGGAATATGCATTTTTCCTGCATTACTGAGAATTATTGAATACTAGTGAAACTTGTTTGAGTGACATGGTAATACATGTGTACCAGACGCCTACAAAGGCTCAATTAAATTGGGCTAAGAATTGGACTTTTGGTTGGATGTGTGCTGCAGCAGTAAAGTTACTCATATTTAACTTTTATAGAGACAAACTAGTTAGTTTACCTTTAATTTGAAGTAAATTTGTTGTAAATAGGCTTAATTAAACTAATAAAACTATAGCATTCTGTGTGGTTCAAATGAAAAGGAAAAAATTTTAAAAATAAATTTTTCAACATTTATTTAAAAAATTGAAAGAAAAACACAACTATTTACAAAGGAACTATATATATTTAATGTTAAACGCTGATATGCCGGCTGCTCTGCATGAAAACCCCTTCTCCCAAAGTTACCGTGTTTACGGTGGAATCTCGCATGAGATCAAAAGAAATGGACTCTATCAAATGGCAAAATTTAACTGAATATGGCAATACTTCTACAGCTTGCCCAAACAATTGGAGCAATATTCGGTTAAGTACCCACGTGGATCCTGATATTCTTCCGCCGAACCCTTCTCCATCCGCCCAAGCACCAGCCAACAATACTCAATTTTTCTCCTTTCCCAAAATTTCTCCCAGTTCCACTCCCCTCTCCCTTCTTTACTATGGCTCGCCTGATTGGCCTGGCTCAACATCCCCAGAAAAATCTGTTATACGTTTCCTGGTTTGCTACAGAGCCTACAAGGATGATTCCAGAAAGTATGCTATTTTAACCCTGAAGATCAGTCCTAGAATTCTACCAGTTTTTCATGCTCGTTCCAGCCGCAAATAAATATTCCTGAGCTAAAATTTTGAATATTGAAATAAATATAATAATCGTTGGCGCACATTAAACGTGATTAAGATAAAAAATAAGCAAATGAAGCTAAATAAAGAGATTTGCGCTAATTAACATACCATTAAAGCTCGGACAATCTTCTAAGGACACCGTGTGTATTTCTTGGGGAGTGGGGCTCTATATTTAAGTTAATGTTACAAGGATTCAAATGCATTTTTTTTTCCAAATGTAATGAATTAAGATCTCATCACGCATGTTATTTACGGGCAAAATGACAGGAAAATAATTCGTAACACGCCGGTGTTTGGTGTTGTGATTGCAGAGTGTTAAGGCGGGTCGAGGAGGAGTGGAGGGGACTCGCCGGTGGAACAGCGAGGAGCCGAGCTCCGTCAGGCTCAGTCCTTCCTCGGAGAGCGCGCACTCCAGCACCAACAGGCAGAGGTCGTCCCCGCAGGACTCCAACATGGCCACCACAAGGTAAGCTCAATCTCAACTAAAGTAGTCCTTACAATTAATCAACATCCTTGACGCTAAGTTTCTTCGGAAGTGCTCGGACACTGGTTTCAAAAAAAGAATAACATATTAATAAATGTTTCCACTATTATATTTCATAATCTTAGCCTTCACCCTCAAAGACACCCAAACAGCTACTCTTGTGGAATAACGAAAGAACCAGACCAGTCCTTGATACGATTTAATCCATACATTTTCGGGAACCATTATTATAAAACTAGGGGATTGCTAACGGCATATTTGTGCCTCTCAATACCTATCCCGACTCAACTCATTATTGTCTGAATAGCTAGTTCTGCCATCAATTATTTACGATTTGTATTGTGTCCTACAAATATGCTAAATTTATCTTACGTATTACTCAGACGAACTTGTTGAGTAGTGACGCCTAAATAATGTAAACAGAGCGATCGGAAAGTCACACACAGTCTGCAACTGATCAGATTTCACGGAAACGGCCGATCAATCTGGTTATCGTCGAATTGTAACAAAAACACTTATAAAGAGACAAAGTCAAAGAACTGCAATACTGTTCAAAAAAAATAACACAGGAAGTTGATAATGCTGGTGAAGTAATAGCTTCATTAATGATTTCATTTAATGTTTTTATTAGTCCTCTACTGAGAAATAGCATAAGTCAAAACAATTATGGTAAACGTCACGTAAGAAGAATACTAAACAACAACAATACATAGCATAGCACAACAAGAGTACACGAATACAAAAGAATCAAAAATACTATATTAAACAAAATAAAGTAGAAAGATAAACGAGGCACAATATAAAACACACAATTTGTAAATAAATGATAGGATCATAATGCAGAGTCGGCAATAAGTAATTTGATGAAATACTACACAAGAGTTTTAATCTAAAATAAAGATAAATTATATTATTTTTGTATAAAGAATACTTCACAATATAGTAGACTTTTGAATCACTTGTATGTAGAACCGTACACATTTAGGCGAGAGTAGATATCATCCATAAATGTTCAACAACGTAATAAAACAAAAAGAAAAAACACACAGAAAATTAGTGACAATTATAACGTATAGTTTACACATAACACCGATTTTGCACTTTTGCTGGAATAGACTTTAATTAATTATGGACCGATTGATAAATTCAGGAAGAAAAATAAGCTCCTACTATTACAATATTTTGTCTACTGATTACAAATATTCAAGACTCTTATTTATAGAGTTTTATTCCATAACAATGGTTACTGTTCTCGTTAAGGTGAAGCCGATGCTTATCGGTTCTAATCGTTTTCTGGTTACGAATTGTTGTTAATCACCGTTGCTTTGGAATAAGCTAAAATTGCGTTTTACAAATTTTAATATTTCTGATACGTAGAAAGTTAATATTCCTAAGCTTTTAATTGATGTTTATAACGTTCCCTGCGGTCTTTGACCGCCAGAAAAATTTACAGTTGGAATTTTGCAACCCCGGCTACTATGTAAAGCCATGTTGTTTTTATTGGGATTTCTCAGGAATTCATAAATTTTATTGAATTTGTTCGAAAATTCTTGATCTCAGGACTGTAATTAATTTTAAAATCCTGAAATACCCATTTCGCTTGAAATTAATTGCCTTTCACGCAACTCAATATAAATACACCGTCGATTTTGAAACGCACTTCTCACAAAAAGTAAATAATTATTGTGACATGTTGATAACTTAAACAATTCATTTATTTAATTGCGTAACATTATGAATCGGATTGGCTACGGTCATGTGGTCAACGATTATGCTCCTCTCCTTTCAAAGATCGTATTCTCACTGCTCTTTGACTTTCGCCTCTAAATCATTGTTATATAGGCACTGTAATATTGTGATATTTTATACGACAAATGCATATGATAGCCTGACAAACAATGATCACTCGTTGCTCTTGGGAAAACGAGATGTTTATGAAACTGTGAACTCTGCAATACTACGAATGCCATGTGACCAGCACACGTTTCGATGCCTCCTACATTGCTGTCTGTAATACGTGTTGCGTCATATTCTGGTAGCTGACAATTCCAGAAAACTTATTTATTGACACATCTATATCGATGTGTGCGACTGTTCGATCCCTCTGTACAAGACACCCTCTTATGAATACATCAGAACTAAACCATGTAGTAGACGTACTAGTGTAGATCACCCATTAAGAAAATTTTCAAGAACGTAACAAATAAAATGTTACTTATGAGAAACCCTGCCTCGCGTTTGATATACGTTTACAGGCCTGAGTGTTAATGAGAAGTAGTGAAACAAGACAAGTTTCGCTTAATTGTTGGTGACTGACGTGTGAAATGTGCAGTGATAATACAGAATTCGTGACGTGTGTCTAAAGTGAAAATAGGTCTCCGAGTTTATCTACACCCCGCATATGGTTACAGGAAAGTGACTACATGAGTCACTACTTTTTTTTATTATGTCTGTTCAACACTTCAATGCCACCAATGTGGATTTCATTTGTACCATCAATTGCTTAATGGATCAATTTCATTAACACACACTACATTTCAATAAAAATGGACGTGAAAATATACCTGATGAAGTCCACAAATTTGGATGAAACGTCTTAAATAAATATAAACCTGTTTGCTGTCAAATCTGTATTGTATATTTATTGTCAACATTGACATTGTAGGACAAGGCTAAGAATATTTTCTGAAAAACGATAAAACTCGTACGTTTCTATATTGTATTTTTAATATTTTTTGTGTAATGAAATTGATATTCGGTTTCTTTTTCACGTAACTGCTGAAGTGAGTTCACTCTATGTGCACGCTAAATATCTTGTTATACAAACGACAGTAAAAAATTATAAGCTTGAATTATAACTGGAGCTACCTGAAATTTTGAACTAATCTCCAGTTTATGAAAAAAATCCGATTTACTGGATCGCTTTCTTCTGGTACATGAAGCACTATCTTATATTTTGAAACGGTATAGAACTGTATATTATGACATAAGATAATTTAATTATTTGTAGGTAACACAGACGTTGGTCCAATTACGTAGATACCTTGTATGTGTTACAATAGAAGAATTTATAAGTATGAACATTCGTATATAACAACTACAGTGAACATTATATTACATTACAATTTTTTTCTTACATTAACGAGGCATTCAAATTGAGGTTAGTTACACATGTAAAAATAAAATTACAACTATATTTGTATATAAAGAATAAAGTAAATAAAATGTGATTATTGAGAAAAGATTTTCTAATATGAACAATACTTTGCGCGTTAATAGAAGAGAATTTTCTACGGTTTTAGAAAAGAAACGCTGTGAAAGTTATTATTGTAGATTAGTACATACTTCACTCCACAAATAACACTGCACTGTGAGCGATACAAGATGATATTCTAAATCAAGATGTTGTCTGCGGAAGGAATTTCATGGCAGCTCTTCTCAGCGACTGGAAATCTCGTGCAATTCACGAGTAATAAACAATTGTAAAGTATCTGTTGGACATATAAACAGAAGAGATATTTAAGTACTCTTGGTTGAAAGATTTTATTGGATAATAAGTAATATCTATGAGGCAGATATATTAGAATCAACGTCACTTTTAACTTACGTCCTTGCAACCTGTCAGACGGTCAATGGAATATTAACTGTTAAATTATAATCTCCCAACTACATGTCTTTATAAGTGTGTCCTCATAAATTATGGCAGTACAATACACTGCAAAATTATATTTCATTTATAATTAATTATAATGCAAAGTATGATTTAACGTTCCGCTATATTTTGCACTACTAGTAATATCGTGATTTTAATGTTATCGGATGATAAATTTCTAAATAAAATTATAACAGTGAAACTTATGAAGAGTAAGACATGTAATACATTGTATAACTTCTGAAAAATTGTGAAAAGTGGATGCGGAAAACAATTGCTGTAGTGTTGTAATCTGAAACGGTTTGAAAATTTTATTCTTACAAATAGATGACAAAACAAACAGATTTTCAATATTAGCAACAGTGTCTTTTTTAAATAAAAAAATGGCCTTTATTTATGTTTTTCACTCATTTTAAGGCTATATTTTTACTATTTTAAGATTTTCCTCTGAATTTTGTAATCTGATATTAGCTATTAGGGAAGAGGCTTTGGGAAATTTATTGTGCCCTAATATTTCATTTTACGCGTGAGAGTAATAATATATAGCAAACGTTACGCTCGAACTGAACCAAAAGGCATTGGCACTTGTTTTAGTCGTTTTTGTATACAATACATACATATAGTCCCGCTGAATGAATAAAATTAAGCCCTGCCGTTATTTGCAAAACGAAAGGGAAATATTAAATCTGTCCCTTAATCGCTTCAACTAGAGCTTACTCGTAATTCCGTAGCGGCGCGGCGAGGCGTGTGGATGAAAGCGAATCTGTTCCTGTTCTCGTATGTTGGTACCGCCGAAAGTGAAACCGACACGACCGAGTGGCCTGGGAACCCCGACCATCCCGGAGGGCAGGATATAAATACTGCACATACCAATGCTCCGATACAAACAACATTAAAATTATAGCTTCTGTGTATGAGAATTCGGTTTCAAACGGAGCAATCGACTAAGCTGATAATGGCGAGGACTGTTGAAGTTGACAAGGTCATGAAATACCGTATCTCCTTATTTAATCCTGAATTCACTTTTATGTTGCTTCAATACCAAAATGAGAAACCAAACAATATTTAACTTCAACCATGGCTTAATACTGAGGGGTATAGATCTCTTATGCTTTTCAGTATAGCTCTTGATGAGATGTCTGGATATATTTTATGTAAATTATAATTACATCATATGCACTTAGTTTTATTGCAACATGAAATAAAAATAATGCATAATTTTGTTGGTCAAATTTTTAAAACAAAAACATCCCATGGACCTCAGTGTCATTTACAGTGGAGAGATAATTGCATCATTTTTATTTCATGGCTTATATAAATAAAATGTTGTAGTAGAAAGTTTATATGCCGGTTGTAACAGAATTAAGTGGAAGAACTTATAAGGAGGTCAACCCAAACATTTCTCCCCTTTTAGCATTTTTGTCAGAGACGCTTCGTTACTACGCAATTTCAGAAAAGAATCCTGAGAAATATATTTTTAGAAGTGCGTCTCCTGCCTACGGGGGAGGAAACTGGTATTGTGTATGGGTGCGGGGAAGCTTCGACAAATGGACGTGAAGCAAGGAGAAGTTAAGCTTGTCGTATTCCATATACGACATAATAACGTATGCTGCAGTGTTTCGTTGGGTCAGATAAATTGGCAGTTTTGAACCCGTGCGTAAGGAAGGAGCCCGGCGGTACGTCCGCACACATCTGTTTTAACACAATGAGGTCTTTTTGAGTAATTTCTATAATAAATCTAAAAAGACTCTTTTTTATTTTAATTTCTATATAAAATATTAATTTTTCTATTGGCTGGAGGATTTCTGTTAGAATTATCCTTAATTTTCATTTTCTCTACTTTCGCAGTAACAAAGTATCTCTGACAAAAATACTAAAAGGAAAATATGTTTTTTTTCGTCCCTATTTATTCTCCCTTTATCGGTGTTTGTCCGTAATTGTTTCCTCGAGGACATTACCTTCAGAAGCCCAACTTCTCTGTACTCTACTTTTTAAAATCACTTCATTTATAATTCTATTACATTTAAACCTCTTCTTTTATTATCTCGTTGCGCTATTACTTGCCTTTCTTTCTCCATATTAATTACATTTATCAGGACAAACACTGACCAACTACCGCTTGAAGGTGTCTGCGGAGCTCTTTGGGACGCCTCTATTATCTTCCCAAATAGCTTCAAAGACAACTTAACTTGCACTGGTCACTCCCACACATCTGTGTAGACTGCATCCTCATTCTATATATCAGTAGTTATCACTTGATATATTATCATCATCTTCGTTCCACTGAGAAACGTGCTCTGGTTGGCTGAAGGTCGTAGGAATGCGCAACCAAATATTCAAATTTAGCACATTTGTTTTATCAAACTTTAACTCATTACAATGTCCTTAAATAAAAAGTCGTTTTTATAACCTTCAAATTTTTAAAACTTTGGTGTATTTTGTAACAAGTTTCTGTAAGACGCAAAGGAATAAATTTAATCTGGAAATTTATATCCTCCTCCCAAAACATTACAGACACATTTAAATAAGGGATTTAATATAAAACCATGATCATTACTTCTGCTTCCAGAAAACAGCATTTCCTTTAAAGTACGAGGTCTTTCCCGGTGAATGGCATGTATAAATTCCTCTCGAGTTTCCAACCGGGTCAAAGATTTTACTTGACGTAAATCTTTATTTAATTCGCCACCCAATTATAATGCAGGAAACGGTGAGAAACAGTTTCAAGCTTAGTGTACTACGAGCTTCTCATCTTATAATTTAAATATGATAAAGGAATAATATTTACCAGCAGCCATAATGAAATATGAAGAATTCAAAGACTTCAAGTAAAAGACAAGAAAGCATCTTTTGAAAATAAACAGTAATTATTTTCCCAACTCCTTCGTGCAGTTAATATATAAAATATTCTTACAATAAAAATCGTCTACGTATATTTTCAAATATCAGCAAGAACAGTTAAATACCGACGATAGTTCTGTGAAATGTGGAGAACTCTTTGTGTGCAAATAATTTCCGACAAGTTCTCCGTCTCTCCCTCACCTTCATGGGCCACAGGAAATTAAAGATTTCATTAAATCTGCTTCAAAATTGCTCCAATGTTTTTATACCAATACAGGGAAAGAAAATGTGATCAAAGACCAAGGCTGTTGATAAAGTAGTAGCATGCATAGAAAAAGAAAAAAATTCTTCGTATTATTTCTCCTTTTTAGCGAACAGCGTAATGGAATATGCTTTGATTACCACATAATTTCCGAAATGGAAACCAACTAAACATATTACAAATAAAATAAACGTTTTTAAGTGCGTATGGTTAAATTACCTTAGAATAATTTCATTAATTTTTTATAGAAGTTCCCAGTCCTTAATGGAGGAATGAAATCACTGTCACGGTTCCTAACTTTTGGATTAGTTTTTGGCCCAGAAATTAGGCTATAGTTTATACCACTTATAGAATAGGGCTTGAGACTATTATTTTCTTTGGCCGGTTACTTATAATTCGTTGTTCCAGAATAAAATAAATTTTTATTTACCAGTATTTATTACTCCTTTGGTCTACGTATCACTATAGTACTGCTCTTCCTGCCTATATTTGTCAATTTTGTTTACCTCCTAATAAACATGCTTCTTAAAACTTAAAGTAGCCTCAATTGTTCAATTTCTAATTTAAATTTTAACTTTTTCAAATGGTTGGAGACAATTTGTTTGATTTTGAACTAGTTTAATTGATTTATTTAATGCGGGCCCCACTTTATTGTCCTTTATATATACAATATTTCTTATAATTTATTAGAACCATCCAAAAATTCAGTAAAATACCACAGCATTGAATGCACTCATGGACATCAAATACTTCACATACTTGAAAGAAATTTGTCAAACAGCATACTTTTTTGTCACTCGACTTTGTTCATCTATGCAAACCTCGTTTTCGTACAAGATAAATGTGTGGTAAAGTTTAACTATACATCATAGTGACGTTTGTGGTCTGAGGAACACTTTTCACGCAGCCTGGGGCATTGTCTCAAGGGAGCGGGATGCATAATACAAGTTAACTTTCTGACAGGGGAACTGCTCTTCTCTAACACAATATGAGGCTTCTGCAACGTTCACCAGCTGCAATTCTGCCTCATTTCCGCTGCCCAAGCAAACTCTCGTCTTAATAAGGACTGCAATTGCCTTAATTACATTCCTAATTTCTCAGTTCGTTGTGTAAATAATTATTTTTAAAATTGCTATAAGCGTCGGTGAAAGGCGTTTAACGTTTCCATCTAAACCTAGACATAAATTAATGGGTCATATATACACATGTACGCGCCCCTTTAAATTCTTAGTTGATAAAAAATAAATATAGGCTTTCATTCACTTTGAGACTTCAGGAAGAGTGATAAAAAATGACTAGTATTGTAGCACTGAACTCGGAGAAAATATTAACAATCAAATTCTAAGAGAGAACTTTTTAACAACGAATCGTCTCTTTAGGAAGAAATCAATTCTCTAACCATTATGAATACAACCCAGGGAGCAATATATATTCATTTTGTTTATTCTTATGTATTTTTTATTCACTCAAAATTTAGCTGCGTTTGGAACTTGACTACTGACGAGTACCTTAAGAAGTTAAAAAATTTAGACAAAGCATCTGACATATTAAATGATTTCATTTCTTAAAAAAAACGATTACGTACCTACTTTTGATTATTTTTTTTGTAATAGGATATTGTTAGTTAAATGGTGCAGTAATTTTCAGTTTATATCTTTAATAACAAAATTCGTTATCTTCCCGCCCTAATAGTAATCATTTATGTTGTATAATAACCATTTTGAATGGGCATATTTTTTCACTTCTTAGTGATTATTTCCGGGTAATCATGATGTTCAGATATCCCAGGCGCTACAGTCGCCAGGTTGTAGGGAATCACGGGGCTCGGCCACTAATAATTCCTCTGCCACTATTAACTGGCCTCATCTCCAATGTATTTCTGCCTTGGGTATATTCAATGCCTCACCAGTCAATGAAATACTCATATTAAACTTTATCTGCCACTGAGATATTTCTTTCCTTCCGCTCCAACTGCATTCCTGTCTTCTCCTTCTCTTCTGCACTCAACAACTTGATTTCTGCCAGCTCTGCGAATAATCTAGATTCCATCTTTTATAAATATTTTTACACAGATTTATAAACTATACACAATGTTTCTCAGTTAGTACGGAACATCAGAAGACAATTTTCCACGATGATTTAGCATTAACCTAAGCTGCATATTCTTCGAGACTTACGATGTTTGCAATTTTCAGTTCACATCTTTAGTTTATTACATCAGAAAAATTAACGTTTGTTAAAATTATTAATAAAAAGTACGCCATTATAAGCAATCTTTCAATTGAGGAACAATATCAGAGAAAATTAAAAAATGTTGGACATTTCCACGCGAATTCACATGAACTTTTAATTAAAACAAAGATCTAAATCCACAGTTATATACAGAAAATAACTAAATAAATAACACAGATCTTGTTAAAATTTTCAGTTTCATGCTTAGCATTAATAGTATTTGGATTACCTTTAATAAACATCGTTTAATAAATTATTCTCTTGCTATAATGAGGTTACATATATCAAATATTGCGTTGTCAAAATCATAGCTATGATTAAATTTGATATTATGCTTAGGATAGGGTTGTGTTATCAGATTGACAGCTTAAAATTACATTTGTTTTTTTAATTCATATATTAAAACTTCTTTCATATCATCAACTTTTTAAGTTTTAATAATTTTTAAAAAACATTGACAGCGTAATCTGAGTGTTCTTTCATGAAACCAGAAAAATAATATTTATATTTAAAAATACAGAGAAATGTACCTTTTTAAATACATGTATTGTTAAATGATAATTTACGACAATGTAATAAGAAAACAAATAATATGTATTACTTCTAATGATATTGTTCTGGGTGAGACTGAAATTAATCTCAGCTAATGTAATGTTTATAAATAAATTCAAGACGAAGTAATATAGTTTAGATATAAATACAGGTTGTTTTAAATTTACTTGATCAGATAAGAAGACACATTATTTTCAACTAATTTTATTTGTAATTGTTTGTCATTCTAATGATTATGTCTTTACATTGACATACAGTTGTTATTGCTTATTGTTACAAACTGTGAATAATTTTTATTTTGTTTTACTATATATATTTTGTAGCCTTGTGCACTAACTGGAAACTCGTTCGAAAATTTCAGTACAAAATCTTCCGACATTGATTTAATATGGGTAAATATACATCTAATTTTTCTATTTTTATGTAACATTCAGCTATGTAAGTCAATAGTTGCCAAAGTTATTTAGATTGCAACCTTTTTCGATAGATACCTTAGACGCTTTTCACGTATTTTCATTGGAACTCGTTTAATTTATTTTGAGGTGAGTTAGCACTTAATTCAGCTTGTCTGTTTTGTTCGGGGCTGAGACTTCCAGCTGCTTGCATTTTGGGGGAATTATTTTAATGTGTTCATTGACTCATTTCGTTAACTTTTAAATAGTAGCTTAAAGTTTCATGAAGTCAATGATGATTATGACCCGTTTCAAGAACATGCCTGAACGTTTTGGGCAAGTACAGTGAATTTCAAATGGATACAAGACTAGTTGATCAACATTACGTCGACTTATGGTGACACGCCATCAGCTAATGATAATAACTTGCTCGCGAAATTCAACTCACTCTAGAGATCTATTATGAGAAATTGAAGAATTAATACAGAAAGCGTGGTAGCAGAAGAACTTTAATTGAGACATGGGAGGAATGTTCTGGAGCTGCTTTCTGAGGCAGTGTCCGCCCGCGGACCGACCAAATTTGGTAGTGAGCTCGGTGTATCTCCCTCCCACCTCATCTTCACAGCGATTCAGTCGCGCTCGGATGCGTCAGCGACTTTCATTCCACTAAATATTTACATTCACGGTCTCTTGCTCCTCCTCGTGACTTTTATTTATATAACTATCATATTCTTTGTTTGATATTGAACAAAATTTAATAGTCTGTTACAAGAGCTCGCTCTAATTAATTAGCTTCATCCAAAAATTTTCATTACGTTTCCATCGGCGAATAAATAAATTTGTATAAGTAATATTGGTATTAGTGAGATGTGACTACTCGACGTATTCTGAACTTACCCACATTTTTCATCTTTCTCAATAAAATCACGAAAATCGATAACTGTCAAATTATATTGTCACATTTTCCTCAACTGGAAATAAACTTGCTTGGAGGTTTTTTTTCCGAAACTGACAAGACCGCTGAAAGAAGGTTGTGGTTTCCGTTTTACGGGCGACATCACTAAAATTGACTACGAATAAACCTATGTTGTCTGTTGTCTGAGGTCAGATACTTTCTGGACAGATCTCGTATTACCTAATTCCAAAGTTGAAGCTTGTAATTTTCTGATCAGTGAATTAACAAACACAACTAATATTTATGTGGTATTCAAGAATTAAAAGCGTAGATAATATCACGAGAAATTAAATCGGTACGCATAACTATTGTAATGTAATTCATAAAATTGGATCATAAATCGTCGTTCAATCGTGCTTCACCACTAATGAGAGACATAAATTGTGTAAAAAATTGTTTCAGTTAAATCTGAATTTAAAAATTGAGAATTTTAAACTGAAACTGCATCTACTGCAATAATCGTGATTAATAAAATAATATTCTGTTTCAAGTCACTATGTTAAACTCGTGGGAATTATTCTCCAGTTGCTTCCAGTATCTCGCACCAATAAAGCGTTTTAATAATGTGACTTGGGTAAGTATTTATTATCTTCAGAATTTCTTCAGTGAATGCAAGGATACGGAGAGTGGTTTCATTCTACAAATCTTGCTCCGCCTGATTACTACCGCAAATGTTGACGTTTAAACGAGACATGTAACGTGTGTTGCCGTAATTGGAAGTGCAAGAAGCTAGGTGTTTACTTAGAGGAGACGACCTGTTAACGTCGCCTTGGTGTCGCTTACTTTCGTAATTCCTCACAAGTTACCTGTTACGGCGTCTCAACTCAGCATACACCAAATTATCATTTATGGAACAATGGATTTTGGGTAGCTAAAACCATTTTATAATGTATCATATTTACAAACAAGAAAATGTAACTATTATTATTATCAAACTGTCACTGCAGACTCTAAAGCATATTAATAA
This sequence comes from Eucriotettix oculatus, assembly GCA_034510155.1. Lineage (NCBI taxonomy): Eukaryota > Metazoa > Arthropoda > Insecta > Orthoptera > Tetrigidae > Eucriotettix > Eucriotettix oculatus. Next base: position 37,405,352 of record CM067379.1, on the reverse strand, counting down.
AAACCTTCGCAATTATCATATATAATCTGAAGTTGAATCATTTGGGGTTTACACTCTTCATGAAATATTGACACAAGGAAATGTAAACGATTTATGTGCAGATATTGCCATTTTAGAGAATATTTGATAATGTGCAAATTAACGTTAACATCACACACTTGAAATTATTTTTCATTTACCATTAAATAAATTTGTTAATATGTATAACACCTCTTTCTTTGGTAGAGGGAAGTTACATGAGGGTGATTCCCTTAATGGCAACTCTCCTTTAATAAACAGCATAGGAAGGTAATTTGAAAGCCGGGAATGCGAAGACATAAGAAGGCAGCTAAGGGTTAACAGCGTACCTCCACTAGCTTAGAAGGCAGCTGGCTCATTGTTCCAAAAGGGTCTATATACAGCTATTACTTCTTCTTCCTTGGCTCTACGGGCCATTCAGGGCCTTGGCCTACCAGATCGACTGAACACTGTCATCTCTCCTGACACATTCAGAATTTGGAATGTTACGTGGTCAGCGTATTGATTCTCCAGCAGTCTTAATCCCGTGATCGTAACGACACAAACATCCAAGCCCATGTCAAGATTCGAACCCGGTACCTTTGCGTTGTGATAGTGACGTTAGTCATTATACCACAGGAGGTCGGTGAAATGTGATTTGAAGACGCAAGGTACCGACCCCTAGTATCTCTCACATCTAGGCGAGAGCTCACCATCTTAGCTACTTCCCCATACAGCTCTTTCCGTATTCCTAAAAAATTAATTGAGACGCCTCGATTTATGAGAACTTTAAAAACCAGAGGGAGGAAGAGCCATCCTCAAAGGCGGGCTCTAAAGAATTTCCCAACACCTATTGTGGCAGGCACTTGTAATTTTTTTTATTGATAATAATTTACTTGACCTGTTTTCTAGATTCAATAACAGGTCTGTTTAACAATATTTTTCTTTTGTTGGTACATTATTTTACATAGATATAAATATGTATGAATACAATAATAAAGTATATGCGTATATTTAAATTTGTTTTAGCATGTAAGATCATCATCTTTTTTTGGGGGGTAACAGGCTACATGAGGGTGATCCTGAAACAGGCAACTCCCCTTTAATAGCATAGGAAGACCTGTTACACTAGTTTTATTATTATATTATTTTCGTGGAGAGACTGAAGGAGAGAATTCTTAATTTCTTTTTCTCCTCATCCTTTCCACCTTTATACATTTTGTTTGAGGCACTTGTAATATGTCTCCTGAAGAAGATGGTGCTTGCCTCCGAAAATTTGAATCAATCATTAGGTGTGATTTTAAATCGAGTTGAGAGACTAAAGGCTAAACTCACAAAAGAAAATGGTTTTCGGCCGCTTTTTTTGTACGTTCATTACTTATAAGTTTAAATATTTTAATGACTAGTTTAACTGACATTTAAATAAATATTAAAGGTGGTATAACAGCCCCTTCGTCAGTTTTTATTTTATTTAAATAGCGAAATATTACATTTCGTCTCTATATTTGAGGCTTCTTCAATGAGACTGTACAATCAATTACGTTAGGTTATATTTTACCAAAAAAATTAATGCAATACATGGTTTTAAATTTACAAAACATACAATTATTTTTGTTTCTAAGTTTTTTTATTCCATTTTAAATCACACCTGATGAGGTTTCAGATTTATGGAAGGCAACGTTGTGCACTACTGTCTATTAATTGTTCCTATTATATTTTTTCTCTGACGAATAGGCTGTTATATTATTTATTAACAAATTAAGATTGAATATTGTTGTGTAGCTTTACTTATGATTTCCTGTAATAAATCGTAACGAATCGGCCAGTTTGGATTCGATTTGACGTAATGACTGAGCGAGGGATATATTCACCCTTGTCGTGGCGACTTTTGATTGGTGCTATTCCGTTGGCGTGAAGATTTGGACGCTATTTCATTCATTCTCCTTCCGTTGGGTTATGCTACTATTATGCTTTTCTACAAATTAACCAAAAATGCAATCCGAAGCTTAAAAAAATATACTGGTTGTTGATTAACCCACTCAGTACACTTTTATCGTAACTTCTATGCCAAGTCTTCCTTTCTTATCGTATGTCTTCACTAATTTAATATATGATAATATATAGATATATATCGTAAAATGCAGCAAAACCGTTTATGATATTTTTCTCTAGGGCTCATGCCTTTCCCAAGGACTTACAGCAACTGAAGCAGCAGATAACCGCAGTGCTCATTAACATTAACAATACCACATGGATATTTACTGTGTCACAAGAACATCTGCTAAAACTTAGATGTCTATAGTTTCACTGTAAATTTTATTTCAAAATAAAGTAATCACTGCGTACTTACGTAAGCTTTCTTGATGTGTCACTCAAACTATTGCTACCATTTTATTAAAGAATAATTGTCTATTAAATTTATAATCCAATTTTGTATAATATACTAATGAATGGCCAGAACCATCATAGGTTGTGATTAATTGCATCGTAATTCCCATCAGATTATATAGCTCGTCCTATAATCAGGTTACTGAGGGGGCTTGTACTATAGGCTACTTTATTTTAAATACTATTGTCTTTATAACACTTGACACTGGAAATCATAACAATTATATTATAATTTTGGTAATTTTTTGTATTAAATTATGATCTTTCATTTACTTTTCAGTCTATGCTTAATCGGTATATGACGAAAAAATGCGAATCTATTATAAAAAAGTCTAATTGTTTCTCATGTTAAAATTTGTTTCAAAATTAAGATCTAATACTTTATTATTACTTAAGGATCGTCTGTGGAAATTGTATTAAATCTAACACGTCTTTCTTGAGTCTCCGGAAAAGTAATATATGTATTTTACGTTTGCAAAAATATTTAACACAAACTAATCTGTGTCGTATATGGAAGATATCAGTGATTTCAAATGACTGCGTGGGGACACGTACTAGGTACGCGTTCGTTAACGCAAATTGCTCGTACAAAAATACACGATCACATTATATAGCGAATGCAATGAATTATGTATGAGATGGGTGACCCTCATGCTGCTGTTCAATTAAACATTATTACCAGGCAGCCATAAATATCGTGGGAAAGTAGCAGGGCGGCTGCTTATAGCAAATCCTCGCAGGGGCAAAGTTGCTTGCTTCCAGTGCAAATGAACGTTTCATCGCAGGGCACACCTGACGAAAAAAAAAAGATTTTCAAAACCTTCAATAATAACTAAGTGTTTAAAACACTACAAATTATCCATCGATAATTTTACATTGATTTCCAAGGATGCAACATTCTTATTTTTTAACACAGAAGTAATTTTAATGTTTTTAAACTAAAGTTTATTTTGAATGGATATATATTTATGTTGGACTGTAATCGGTTCTCTTTTTCTCAGCGAGCTTATTTTACATTTTCTGCGCATGCAGAATGAATGAATTTCCCTACGACAATCGTCAATAATCATTTAAATAACTCAATCCGCGTTATTCAAGTAGAGACTCGACAATAGATTTGTGTGTAACGCGTTTCTGTCTTAAACTTCATTTTTAAACAATTTAATAATTAATAAAAAATTTCCCTTTTAAAAAATATAATTTTCAATGAATTTTAAATAAATTCTATTATTTTAGCAGTCCTAATTCTTCTTAATCAATGAATGTTGCTGCCTGATTCCCGTAGTCTGACATACATTGAATCTATTCTAAAAATTTAACAATAAAAATTACAGAAATTATGTTAATTCTTCCTTGAGGAGCGGTGCTCGTTATTAGAATACTAATCCTAAGTTCATCAAGCGGGAAATTCAGGTTCAGGGAATGGGAGGGTTTTCTCTTCCAGCTCTGCTATTCTCGGCGCATTGAACGCCACTGGTTCCAGGTTCATGCCCACAAGTTCCTGAACTATCGCCCACGTAGTTCCCATCAAAATCTCATTGTTAAAAACTGAGCACGTTCTTCCCAATTTTTAAGCCTTCAAAAGACCACCTCCATCTCAAATCAAAAACAGCTTCGTTGCAAACCGGGAGAACCGTCCAATCATTCAAAACCGTTTTTCTCCCGCGGTTCTCCTACCGAGTTTGATCCTGACCTGAAAATCTTCCTTGGATACTCAAATTTAAATGGGCCTTTAACAAGTACCAGGCGACGCCCAACAAAAACACGATAAATTCCACGTATCAATATAATTCTCAAACTGACTGACTGATAATATTTACATGCAAAAGAAAAATACAAAACACAATGAAGACGCTTTAATAAATTACGGCATTGTTGCAGAAAGTAACCGTGGGGACTCCTAAGGCTGTTTCTTTATCCCAATTAAATTTTTAATGATGCTTTCCTCTACCGTCCCTGAAGTAAATAATTAAGCTACTGTTCTGTTGTGAAAAGAAATGTATGTTTATTCTACTACACTAAATGAGACTCGAGATGTTATTTTCTTTAACAAATTATTTTCTTGTCTGCGTCCTAACAACTTTGACACTGTTACAACAGCTACTGAACACTCCCGAGAAACTTAATTTTAATATAGAACGGTGTTTTCCAATGTGGGTCCTACGCCCCACAAGGGGGTAATTTGGAAATTAGATTGTCTAAAATTAAAATACAAATCGTCTGCTAAGATTCTTATTTGTGCAAAAGAAAACATTGGTGGTATCTAAATTTTATATAACCTTTCTTTAACTTTTGTACTTTCTATAGAGACACACTTGAAAGTTTGGTGTGATATAAACTACAGCATATCTTATTCTAAATTAAACATTATCATGTCTAATTGTAAATTAAACGTTATCATATCAAGGTAAATAGAAACACAGAGATAATAGTAACCACACAACCATAACATTTTACAATCTCTGACTCGTTCGACGTCCCTGTAAGTCCATTTCTCTATGGGATCAATGAAATATGATTTAATACTATGCCTAATTAAGGAATAATACGTACTGTATTGGATCACTACTATTTTGCCATCTCACCTTTACGGACAGGGGAGACATGAAACTGAAGCTTACTAATATAATGCCTCTGCATCAAGCCAGAAGTGACCTTACATTCAATGTTGAAATTATTACACAGTTAAACTATAATTACTAAAATTTAAAATATTATAGAAATATATAGCTTGCTATTTGTTTTGTGCTTGAATATTATTTTTTATTAATAATCGTCCAGTGACTGCTTCCTAAAACTTAAGTTTTGTACTAATTTATTAATATAAAAAATGAATGTTACATACCGGCATCAGAAGACAATTTTAGTATGACTTATGGATTGGCTTAAATTTTCAAAAGCCAAAACACAAGAACAGTAACATTTGAAGTTAGCTTGGATAATGACTACCGAACATTTTTCTTCTTCCATGGCTCTGCAGCCCATTCTGGGCCTTGGCCTATCTGGTCGACTGCGGACTTACGTGACACATTCCGAATTTGGAGTGACACGTGGTCAGCGTATCGTTCCTCCAGCAGTCTTAATCCCAGTCTCCGTGTGTAAAACATCCAAACCCATACCAGGATTCGAACCCGGGACATCTGTGTTCTTGTTTGTTTTATTTAAGTTCGTATAAACGACGATGTCAGTAGTGACCGAACTGATTTAAGGTTATAAGACGTGATAATTGAGTATGTTATATTACATCATAACAATTAATTGTTTTCAAGAACCTGATCACCCTTTCTTCGTAGTACGGTGAGTGGCTGATCTGGTCTGAGGATCCGGTGTCTTTCTTCGAGAAATTTGCTGTCGGAGTTAATAAGGGGCTCCATGGTGATGATCGTGTTGCAGAGAACGCAAATTGGATATATGTCGGGGTGTATTAATTTCGAGTACAGGATATTACTTTAGAAAGGAGTACTTAATCTCTTCTGGATGCTTTTTCGGGGAGGGGGATGGCAAGGAAGTTAACTAATTTGTGGGTTGAACTTGATTTTAGAAGCAATATCTTTGGAAGGGTTTGTTTCCATACATCCAAGAATGTGTAGACGTAATTAGGGAGAGTAGAGGGGTTTTCGCTAGCTGGTCGACGGAGATGTTTGTTTTTATTCCCTGGTGCGCCGGGATCCAGGCCAATACGATATTTTTTCCTGTTTTGGGAGTTTGATGATTGCGGATAGCTCTTAGGACTTGTATTCATTGCCGATGGTTTTAAAAGCGGAGAGTGAGTCTGAGAGAATTAAGTGGTTCATTTTGGGGGACGAAGAGCAAACTTGATGGCGTAAGTTTCTGCAGTGAGGATGGAGGAATGGGGGTTAAGGGTCACTGACCGGTGGGTTATAAGAAGAGATGATAGCACTGCAGACTCCATTTTTGTTCTTGGCGCCGTCGGTATAAATGATGTCGAAGTTGTTGAAATTGAGGCATAGATCTGTGAATTCTGTTTTCCATTCTTCTTCAGAGAGGTTGGCATTGTCATACTCTGTGATAAGTAGATCTATATGGGCTTTTGGGATGTGCCATGCAGAAAGAACGAGATATTTGTAGGTTTCCATTTTTGTGGCCGATAAAGGTAATTTGTTGGCACCTTTTATGAAAGGGAGTAGTTTTTGTTTTGAGTGCCTGGGAGAGGTTGCGTCGTTTCGGATTAAAGGGTTGTGGGGTGTCAGCGCTTGTTATCTATGTTTGACTGTCGTCACTTTTCTTCTATGGTTCAGATTAGGTTCTTGCGCTCCTATTAATATATTGCCTATGTGACTTGATCGAACGCATCCGGTTGAAATCCCTATGGCTGCATTATGAATGGAGTCGAGTTGATCAACCTCTGTATTGGACGCTAGCCACTAGACCACAGGAGATCTGCATTACCGAACGTAGATATGATTATTAGAAGCAGAAAACAATATATTTAATATTGTACATTTGTCTAGTGAGCAGTAATTGTGTTTTAATATTAACTGCACCTTTATTAAAGAAAACAAATATAATTCTGAAATTATTTAAATAATAACGAATGTTCCAATGTACAGTAAATTAATTGAAGGGCAATGACATTGTCCCCTCTAAGATTGTATATTCTCTAAAAAAAATAGAATGAGAGACTAAGAGAAACAGAAACAACATAAAAACGGACGAACGGTTAAAGTAGTTGTTTAACGTTGTGCTTCTAAACAAGGAGAAAACCTGTGGTTAATAACTGTAAGTGGTGAAGATAGTTGTGGGCTCCGTTCTGGGCGAGGCGGGGTCAAGATCAGCGGACAGAAAGCAACCGGTTTCCTTCCCACGTCTCAGCTGTCACTTACTCGTTCGTATTCCTCTGCTCCAGAACGGCCTTCCAGCCTCGCGACCGCTCACCAAAAAACTCGTCTGGACCGCCGAAATTACGGCGTGCAGCTTTCTCTTTCTTTTAATGCGGTTTTCATACTCCAGTAATTGCGAAATGCTTCAAGTATTTGTGCTCATGCAGAACTAAATGCGTTAATCCAGTCATATCAACGATTATCAGCTATAAACATGTGGGCATTAGAAGATCTCAAGAAGAATCCTACATAATGCGTTTATTTTTCCTTCACTTCCTTTTCCTGTAGCGTTCTGCTACTATCTTTTTTTTCGCACCGTTTTAAAATATCCTCTTTAAATTAAATGTGGTAATTTATTGTTATTCACGAATCCCAAATTAACTGAAATATTTTTGGAGAGGCTTCCTTCACGTTCCATTCACTTCTTCATGAAGAAGGTTCTAACGACTAGCTAATGAGATCCAATTTTATTTTTCTTCGTATGGCTTTCAACACATCCAAGTAAAACGTTACATATATACATCGTAAAATAATAAATTTTGGTACACGTAGGACGATAAACGTTTATAATAACCTCTTTTCATTGTATTCATGGGTTCAATCATTGACTCGTTTCTTCTTTGAATAAAAATTTCTGAACTGTAATTTATATTATGAATTAGTAGGAAATTAATCAACAGATTAAGACTTGATATAGTATAAACGAGTATAAAATATTTTTATAAATTTTACCAGCAAACACATGGCGTACTGCGAAATATTATTAACGACTCCATAAGGGCTCCACAACAAATGGCACCCTTAAATTACTGTCACAGTACGGGGTTAAAATATGTGAAAATTGAATGAATTAGAAATGTTGAAATTTCTGATGAGTTTAGATTCTGATAAATTATTTATATACTCTAATCATCATTACCTTCTAATTATTTAAGCTCATATTTTAAATAAGATTTCAACAACTTTCAGTATATTTTATAATTTCCTAAACCCTACGCACTAAAATAATTTTTCATCTTAACATCAGAAAAAGTAAAAAATGTTACTTTACAACAGGACAGTAGATACGGAACAATTAAATGAATGAACTACACCTAATCAATGTAAATGTCGGTTAATTATTCAGCCAGGAGTAAAAAACGGAAAAATTGGTAATTATTGCCACTTCTGCAACATTGTAGGTTGAAAATTATTTATTTTATTTTCAGTTTGATTATTGGTCGATACGATCGACCCTGAACGTGGCAGAAGGAGAAAGCGTTCGTGATCTGCCGTCATTAAGGGAATCACTCGACCTAAACTACAGGTGTATGATTTCTATTGACCGCATCGCCGAGTTAACTTTCCGTGATGGTACAAGATTCTTTAATATACGACAGGTGTTTAGGCAAAAAGTTGCCGAATATTGATACATTTCAGCTTGATCATTCTCTAATTTACGAGCTAAATTATAACAAAAATTTCTTTAGAATCCAAGTATACCGTTCATAACGGATCCTTGTTTCTGAATTAGACTTCTACGCTTTCGGTAAAGTTATTACAAAGACAGGTCATTGCGTCAGAAAAATGTTTTGATGAATTTTCGATTTGAATCAGAATGATATTTTCAATTAGATGTCATTAAATTTATGTTGTGAATATTTATCGTTATTACTAATTTTTATTTATATTTATTCTCTCAGGGTTCTTGTTTATTCTGATGTAAATGTGACCGCTACACGACTGTATATATTAATTTCATGTGCTAATAATAAAAGGCTGTAGAAACGTTTCGTGCAACATGCAACGGTAGTGACACTTCGTAACCCCTCACACTGCTAATTATCTCTACTGTGGAGAACGGTGAATGCGAACGGTTTCTTGATCCACGTGGTTAAGTGCAGTAATTCCTTCCCCAGGTACGTCGGGAGTCCAGTAGAAACAATAAACACGTCCGCTGATTAATCTTAGTCCGTACAGAACTGTTCGCAGAGACTTGCAAACTGAATCACCTCCCTAAGGCATTCCTATCTTTCCAACCATATATGGCTGCATCACTCCAACAAATAAATTGTTGTTGTGGTAATCAGTCCCAAGACTGGTCTGATGCAACCCTCAATTCTAACCTATCCTGCGCAAGCCTTATTATTCCATCATTTTAGTTACCTGCTTAACATATTCCGTCCTTGGCCACCCTCCTCTTTTCTCACCCCGCACACGTTCCTGTGATGCCAATTTTACAAAATCCCAATGTCTCAAAATGTGGTCCATTATTCTATTCCTTCTCTTGGTCAAAGTCCACAAAATATGTATTTTTCCCTATTGCCTTAAAACTTCCTGGTTAGTTGCCCTATCCACCCGTCCGATTTTTAGCTTTCTCCTATAGCACCACATTTCGAAAAATGAAGGCGAAAAATTTTTACGGCAAAAAAATTGTCATAATTGAAATTGTTTACTAATTAAATTACTTCACTACGTTTCGTTCCTCAGGTGATCTACAAAAATAATTATAATTTGAGTAATGAGACGAAAAAATATATAAATCAATTAAGTATGCCTATATAATAATTACATAATTACAGAAAAAATCCCAAATGAAAATCCTAAAGTTGTATGATATATGATAGAACTAATATTTATTGGTAAATTTGTACTGAAGCATGAAAACTTCTATTCTTTTCCTGTCTACAACTCCTATCGTCCACGTTTTGCACCCATATAACGCCACACACCATACAAACATTTTTAGCGATGATTTCGTAATATTCACACTTATATTACCGTTAGTTAAATTTCCCTTTCTTGCCAAAGCCTTCCTTGCCTGTGTTATCCTAGTATTAATGTCTACTATACTTTTGCCATCCCTTGTTTATGCTGCCCAAGTAGCAGAGGTCCTTAACATCCTTCAAACTATCCCTTCCCAATCTAACCACCTTTGTTATTCCGCTATTTCCCCCATTACACTACACCACTTTCGTTTTCCCTCTATTAATCCCCATGTAGTTCTCTTTCTCCGGGATCACGTTGATACCTTTTATTATTTTTTCCAAGCCCACTTCTGCCTCCTCTCATAACACAATATCATCAGTTTTTATTTATTTTCCTTATCCTTTCCCCTATTCAGTTTTATCTTTCTTCATCGCCTGTTCTATGTATATAAATCAAACAACATGAGCGACAGCTTCCATACTTGTCTTACTCCTTTCGTGATTTTATTTTCTCGCCCTTCAATTCTAATTACTACTTAATAGTTCGTTCCAGTTAACATTATCACAAATAAATGATTCCACAAATAAAAATTAGAAGTGCATACCAATTGAGCTTCAAAAAGATCGCTCAACATCCAACAGTCACACTATTTGACATTTCTTTTCGCCGCTGCTTAGTTTCACGCATCCTAATATTTTACACCTACGTGTTCAAATAGAACATAATTTTAGAAGATATTTATTAATTACATAAATATTTAGTAAAATTCTGTTTTATGATTGTTGTATTAGCGGATTTAGTTTCATTTATGTAGTTCAGCATTATGATGAATACGTTTCCGTTATCAGAAGCGAATCCTTCCAAAAAGATTTAAAAATAAAATTCCCGCTGTGTCTGTAAAAAAAGGTCTTCAAACAACAGCAGCACGATAAAATTTTCTCTATTAACTAGAAAACAATATATAGAATCTGTAGTATTAGTTATTATAGCCTAGTAGTCGAAAGCGATGCAACAGTTTACCAGTGGGATTAAAGGCACAATACCTTCGACGTTGTCACCGCTTCCATTTCCAGAATCTTTTATGCAGCCAAATCTCCATGTTACAGCATTGGATGAGCAGATGTCACAACACTCCTAATTCCCCGAGTAAACTCTCCCCAAATCTGAATGTCGAATGTGTTTGTGGTCAGATTTTTTGAGGTCAGTGATATTGACAGTGTTTTTTCATACAGTATTGACTGCGAAAATTTGGATGAACAACTTGGCTAGTAACAAAATGGCATCTACTCACCAAAATCAATTTTCGCTCCTTCTCGAACCCCAGAACGACTTCACGGATAAACTCCTTGCGCCTGACAACTTTCACAATAACATTTCTCCCCTCAATTACTTTCGTTTCCTCTGAACTTCAATAATACTCTTCCTGTAGCCTCGCTACCTCAATTCTTCTCTATTGGCACTGCGATGCCGCACCTGTCTCCACAATACAACGATTCAAAGAATATTACCAATGTTTTATATTTTATTTAGGGCATAAAGGTCAGTAGAATATTAATTTTGCGTATAAAAGTTATGACAGCGATCATTACGGTTCCCGAAAATCATCACAAATGTTCGAGCAACATGGTACCTTTTTATTTAAATATATGTCGTATAATTACTTTTCTTTTAAAAAATGCTGTAACTTTAAAATTATTAGGTATAACTATCGTTATGTAGTTGATTTATTTTTGTGATGCAATAAAACAATTAATTTTTGTATTCAATGATCACAATATTAATATTCCATTTATTTATTTCCGAATAATCTGACTGACTTGTGTTACCCTCCTATTTATTCCCGTCAATATTATCATTAGTCAGAAAAATAAATCGGTTCAATCTTGATTGTAAACAATGTCTTTAGTTTCATCCTCACAAGCAAGAATATATCGATACTGAATTTCGCAACAAAATTGTTCGTGGAAGGAACTTTGCGATCTAAAAGTCATTTTATCATTCCTCCTTTGTCACCAACGTCTACAAGCCGACGGCGGCTGAAGGTGGGCATAACTGGAACTAGCTATGATTATTACTATTAATTTTATACCAATATGGATAATCAAACATGATCTCATCAATGTGCACTCGTAATCTCTTTATTTCTGAAAGACCCCGAAAATGAAGTAATCCTCTTCCACCTCTGACTTTTTGACTTTTTATTTCCCCTGCCGTAAAAAATAAAGCCATTAATGACCTTTTACAGGCTTCATTCTTTAAATTTAATTACTATCAACGTTTCGGCAAGTTTGTATATAATTTAAGGAATACAGATAAGGAGAAATTAAGTGTGGTTCTCCCTTATTATGCAAATGTTAGCGAGAAATTATTCATAAGTTTTGGCTTCTCGGTTATATTTATAATTGATAATAAACTCTTTAAAATTTATCATAAAGGGCAAGGACGATTTGGAAAATTATTCGCAACATAACGTTATCTATAAAATTAATTTCAGTGCACCCAACTGCCAAAAATGTTATATTGGTCAAACAAAACGTGCCTTGCGAACAAGACTGGCTGAACATAATACAATTACGAAACGATGGTCCATAATGTAATCACTACTCATAGGCTTTAGGAGAAACATGAATTTGAATGGGAAAAGGTTGAAAGTCTCGATTCTGAGCATATTTGTACAAAAGGAATGTATCAGAAATGAGACACATTAGAACCACTAAAAACACATCCAATTCACAAAATGTCTCGAGTAACCTAAGTAATAATTATAATACGTAATTTCCTTGATGTTCATTTTTAGTTGAGTTGCGTTCTTTTACCAGCTATTGCTAGCTTATAATTCTTTTTTCTTTGTTGTTTCTTAAATAATATTTTGAGATAAGACGCTTCCCATTACACATTGATACTCCAGATTTGAAATCCCAAATTCTAAACCAAAAATTCTCTAACATCCTTAAATTTCTGCATTCAGTCTGACTACAACTACTTGTGAAAGGATTGTAAGTGTTGTGTGTTTCCTCGGATCTCGATCACTATTGTTGGACTTCATTATGTAATTCTATTCTTATCTTTTGATACTGTTGTGGTAAGTTTGATTTAGATTCCGTATAAATTTTGTCTTAACTTTACCTTCCTTGGTTTAATTTGCTGTATTTCCTCAATAGGAAGAAAAAATAAAGAAGGCATAAAAATACGCCGAAACGTTGTTACTAATTAAATTTAAAGAATAAAGTCTGCAAAAGGTCATTAATTGTTATATTGAAATAAAAATGCATTGGTAGTGTCATTATTAATCCCAAATATATTTGTTCAATAATATCGGTTGTTTTTGCATTACTTTACATTTTATCCCTTCCACTCCTAAAGGTATTCAGAGTTTGGATGAACAAACACATTCGTTCATTCATTCAATTAACATACGTTTGTATTGTAAGAGAAATACATTATGTGATTTGTAATTATTTATATAACATGTTTAACATTGGAAATCAATAGTTTTATTAGTTCAAACACCCAGTTTCATAGTCAAACTGCAACAGGTTTTGCATGGAGTATGAAATTTTATACTAACAACAGTAGCTTTTCTGAAGTTGCAAACTTTCCTCTTGCATAGAGAATAATGCAACAATCCTCAGATGAAATCGTACACTTTTAGCACAGTGTATCTTAATAATATTATTATTACTAAGCTGCTATTGGGCATTTGCTCGGTGGCAGCTATATACAAAGAAAATACAATTACAAAAAGTTTACACTAAGGAAGTATTTTGAAGTGTAGTTTTTTATCTGAAAAGGAAACAAAGGAGCCACACAAAAATCACTTCACTGCATTTCACTGATTCTAAATAAAAGTACTCACTAAAGTTTTCTTAGCCTATTTCTAAACTGATTTAAGTTACCCGGAAAAGTCGTTAGTATTTCTGCAGGCAAGGAATTCCAATCGCGTATTGACCTATTTACAAATGAAAATTTTCCTACGTCTGTGCGTTGCCCTTTTTCTTTAATTTTGAACGAGTGGTCATTTTTAGAAATATTATTTGGCACCGTTAGATGGTTTGTTATTTCTTTCCAGGCCGGTTCACCCTTATAAGCTTTATATATTGCGCACAACCTGGCATGTTTTCTTCTATTACTGAGAGCTTCTAAATTATCGTGAGGATTGTTCGCGAATCGACCCCCAAATATTTTTTCAGCCCGTTTTTGTATTTTTTCCAACGCTAAAGTGTGTTCATTTCGATATGGATCCCAGCACATAACCCCAAAGTCTAAAATTGGCCTGACCAGCGTTTTGTAAGCAGAAATCTTTACTAATCGTGATTCCAAGATATTTACAGTTATTTGATTCTGTTACAACTTTCTGTTCTTTCAGTGTAAAGTACAGCACCTAAAAAATTAAGAACTGTTTCCTTACGTTTAAAACGAGGACCACGATGGTCACGGCAGAAAGTATTGCGACGCGCCATCAACTGTCTTCCACAATGAAGAATTACAGGAGTTTTCACGGCTGTAAAAATCCTAGGAACCAGGTCCGTGGGACTATCTACAGTAATCTCGTAAACTAGGGCCATCACATTATTGCGGCCAGCGTTGGTCTATTATTTATTAAAACAATTGGTATGAATTAAGGCACTAACAAGGGCATTTTTCTAAAAGTAGATAAAATTTATCTTTCATAAATTAATATTACGAATTGTATAGATATGAAAGTTTGATTGGACAAAGCACCACAGTAATCAAGAGACATTAATGCGTCACGGTCATTGTGTCACAATTGACACAACTATCGCCCTGTATTGCCTCATTAAGCACAATAAATCTAAGTGTATATCCGTAGCTAAACTGGTCGATTGACACAGAATGGCCGCACTTCTGGCAGGAATCGAACTGAAGCCATCAGTCAACTGTTGTCACGGTACGCGCGTCCGATGTAATTACAAGACCTTAAAGGGAAACGTCCCAGCCACATACGGAATTTTAATTTCTCTCTCTTTTCTGTTCTACGCCTTCATGAAGCAAGAAGTAATTCTGTTAAAACTTTTCATCAAGATTATTTAACGATTAGTAGTTGGCCGTACTGAACTACTTGCTAAGCTAGTCCAATTAACAGTTATTGCAGTTTCGAAAGTGAAGAGTAGATTTGCAATGAAATTAAAACGAGGATTGTAAGTATATAAAAACTTAACGAAGACAAAGATACTAAATACCAACTTGAAGCTTAAAATATACAAACCATTATAAGGCCAATTTTAACTAATTGTGACAAGTATGGATTAAAAGATACTCGGCACCTTTTAACGTAGAATCCATATTGAACTGTACAATTTAATGAAACAAGCAAGCATTATAAGGTTTATTAAGTGAAGGAGAGTAGCATGGTTTTGGAATGTGATGAGGCTGGAGGGAAACAGGAAGGGATGAAAACTAAAAGATGGCCTGGAAAAGAGTGGAGGGTGAAATTAAAGAATATATTAATATTATGGGAAAACGATATCTGGAAAAAATTCTGAGAAAGCTTAAATTCATTCTTGGTTGTAATTCCGATAAATAATAATAGAGAAGTCTTCTAAAACATTTTATGTTATACGTAAGCTACGGTCAAATAGTGTCATATAACGTCGCCAAAAGTTACTCAGTTGTGTTCGCACTCGTGCTTTGTCGCCCTTTCCATAGCCTCATCACCCTGAACTATATTATACTTGTCTGCCTATAAGTTACTGTAACACTGTAACAAAATCGCTTTATAAGTGACATTTACGTAATTTTTTTTGTTTATTGATGAATCAAATTTTTTTACGCTTTACAACAAAAGTAAATAGACACTCTAAGACCCATTAAATTTTGAAAAGGTTTTGCTGATGATATTGTGTGTATTAGGGGAGACATAAGAGGGCTTACAAACGATAATAAATGACATGAAAGTGATCCTGGAGGAAGAGTACAACATGAGGATTATGATATTAGGCTCTTAGCTAGTAATATTACTACTTTTCAGAATTCACATGTATCAAAAGAATTTTCTGAAAATTGACACGTGTGTGTATTCAGATAATCCTCATTAAAAAATAAGTAGTTTACCACAGCAACATCTTGTTGAGATATGATGAAGTTCGGCCTTAACACTACGGAAATTGAAGAAATTACTAACTGTGATTTATTTTCTGTTACAATTGTTACTGAAATGCAATTATTAAGTTACTGTCTCTATGCCAGCAGTAATTAGAATTGAAGGGTAAGAAAAGAAAGCAGAAATCAAAAAAGGAGTAAGACATGGATACTTATATATAGAACAGGCGATGAAGAAAGTTAAAAATGAATGTGAAAAGAAAATGCAAGGAGAAGAAATAAAACCGCTAAGGTTTGCTGATGATATTGTGGTATAAGGGAGTCAGATAAAGACTTGGAAACCATAATGAATGGGATGAACGTAATCCTGGAGAAATAGAACAACATGATGTTTAATATAGGGAAAACCGAGGTAATGGAGTGTAGTATGGGAAACAGTGGAATAACAAAGGGTGTTAGATTGGGAAGGGATATTTTGAAATAATTTAAGAAATTCTGCTTCTTGGGCAACATCTCAACTAGGGATGGTAGAAGCATCTACAGTAAGATAGCACTGGCAAGGAAGGCTTTCATTGAAAGGGGAATGTACTTGCGGCTAATGTAAGTATGAGTGTTAGGAAAGCGTTATTAAAAATGTTCACATGGAGTGTGGCGCTATATGCGTGCGAAACGTGGACGATAGGAGTTGCAGAAAGGAAAAAAATTGTAGCTATCGAAATGTGGGGGTACAGAAGAAAGCTGGAAATCAGAAAGGTCGATAGAGTTAGTAACAAGGAATATCTAAGTAGAATAGGCGAAGACAGAGTAATTAGGACTTCGACTAAGGGGAAGGATAGATTAATGGACAACGTTTTGAGACATGAGGGTCGTGTAAAATTAGCATTAGAAGGAAGTGTGTGGAGGAAGAACAGAAGTGGGCGGTAAGGATGGAATACGCTAAGTAGATTAGGGAGTATGTGGGATGTGGTAGCTATATAGAAATAAAGGCATGCAAGGGATAGGTTAGCATTGAGGGTTGCGTCAGACCAGTGTTAGGATTGATTACAACAACAACATAGTAAGAACAGTATTTGAAATAGTGTGGAAGTTTTAGTTTAAATTTTCCCAAACTGCACTATACGCAGTATCGTTTGAGTTTTCAAATTTGATTATAAAACAAACTTTAAATATGTTTTGGTAATGTAATTGTGACGTGTGATCGTGGACACAAAATTAAGTTAATGAAGGACAATTTCTCGGTTTGGAAGTCATGCTTGAAGGGGTCTCTAAGACTTTAATACATAAATAATGGCGACTCGCTCGAGACCAGGCAGCATCGGTGTTTATGGTGTCTGGCGAACAAAGCCTGTCGCAACTTCCCCTTTTTGCGCAGAACCCGAATGGCGGCTGCGTGGCGGCTGTCTGTATTCAGCCATTGCCATCTATCGCTGTTTCTGCGGATTCCATTTATTCCGCAGTCTCAGCGGGACGGCGCAATCTCTCCTGCATTTTCGAATCTATTTCCATTCGAGTGTCTCCCGAAGCAAAAAAGACTTCTCCGACGGCTTCATTGAGAGTCATATCCCAGTCACCGGATATGTATACACGTATGCATGAAAGCGCGAAACATCTAGAGTTTTCATAATCCATAATACGAACGGAATTCACTGTTTCGGTTTTTCATAGGCAGGTGCACAAATTCCACTCTGGTCCATTTCACATGACACCTTTTATCTTTAACTGTACAGAATAACAGCAATAGTTTTCCGTTTATACTGTAAAAGGAACTGATACAGTAAACTTTGCACGAAATTTGTATAACTCTTAGTAAGTAAACATTGCTAATTTCTTTGCTTAATCTGATATTCTAAACATTACCAAACATTAGAGCAATGTTTAGAAATTTTATTTGTTGTTCAGGTCTAATAATATACAAAAAAATCCGTAGCGGATTCACGAGAGGAAAGCAATGAAAATTTTCAAAATTGATGCACATTTATGGATAATTGACTAGAAAACTAACAACATTCGCGATTTCGTACTGTATTTCTTTATTAGTCACAACTGAAAATTAAATCAATTTATAAGTGTATCGTTTCTTCGTAGTACATACAAAAATTGATTAAAAATGTGCGGAACAATGTCTCAATATGTCAGTCGTTTTATTGGTATAATTCCTACATGGACAATTACGGTAATTATTCCATTAAATTTACGAATCATTCAGATATAAACTCTCTCACGTAACCAAAGAATTACACTTTACTGAACAATTTGTATTATCGGATAATAATTGTTATAATTATTGTTATATTGTTATTGATAATAATTGTTACATAATTGTTATGTTCGCGATGAGCATTCTAATTTCGTAAATAAATCATTATTCAAAATATTACATATGTAATAGTAAGAAACACGTAAAATAAAGCAGACTGAAATGATTAAGAGTTGGGTTAATGAATTATTATACTAATTTTTTTACAAAACTCGCACCACCCCAACCCTTAATAATAATTAAATTAATAATATCTACTAAAAGCTAGTACTGGTACAGGAATGCTGGAGCCGTTTTTAAATTGGTCCCAGCAGTCTTCTGTTTTTATTTATTCTTTAACGTTCAGCTCCCAAGACTAGTAGCTTTTCGTTTTAACACATAAACAATCTACAAGGAGCGCTGTAATAAAAAATAACAAATTGTATTTTCTCGGATTACAATAATGTTTTAAGATGCCTCCTATAATGAAGATTATTACTGTACATATTGGGAAAGGACCAAACGGACTGTCGCAACTAATGTCTACTCATATAAAACTGTTTTTTCGTTTCGCCTCTGCCGTAGAAATGCAAGACTGCAAAAATATATAACGTACGGCAGCCATTTTTTATTTTAATCGGATGCCCTTCTACTAAACTGGGTCGGGAAAATCTATAGAGTCGTACCACCAAAGCTGAGGCTCTTGGTCTTATCTTCCTTTTCAGTCATTTACTTCAAGTGTTGTGTTCTATATTACCTTTCCCAGTTCTGAACTTGATTGTGAAACCATTCACGAACCCAATCGCTTTCCTACCCGTCTTTCATTAAATTCTTATGACAAATGCATTGTCGTAGTTGTGGGCTTCTCTTTCATCAACCCTCCGTGGAAATATACTCTCCGTTTGATTTCTTTCTCTGTTCGACTGCAACAAAGACCAATAGAACGGGTGTTTTCTTCTCCACTTGATGCAGTCTAGTCTAAAGCTCTTAAATTTTATTAATTTTTTCCTAGTATGAAGTGTGCGGTCTTATCTTTATTATTGTGTATTTTCTGACAGTTGCTGTCGGTATTTCTTTCCACAGACAAAAGTCACTTGAAGTTATCAAACATGAGTACATGGCAGCCGTAGTGCTTCTAGGAGTTACTTCTTAAATTTCGGACTTCCGATCTGTCATTCTGTAATTTGTCTTATTCTTCCGCTTCCCACGTGCACCGGAACAGAAGTTCTGTAAAGAATGGGGTTTTTTCATCCCGCACTGGTGTGACTTTATCTTAATGTATGTGATGCAGGAGGATCGCAGATGAGACCGATTCCTGGCCATGGAAATGCCTGGCCCAATCGATAGACGGGTTGAGTCGTGCGCGCACGCGTTCTGCCTTGCTGCACCACGTTTAGTATCGGCTGCATTAATTGACCGCCCCAGGAAACCAAGAACAAAGGAATTCAATAACCATAACCTACCGGCAATATCTAGCACACAGCTCTCTGTGCCAGTCTGCGTGACAAAGTCCCCCAACTCTTTCTCGGGTAACAATGGGTATCTTCGTCACGTGTTCAACCACACCACGTGCTAAACTTTATTTCATAATTAGCTTACATTTAACCAGGATTTATAAACGACCTGTTTTAATTATCTTCATTGTGCTGGGTGATTTTTAAACTTTTAAGCACTTTCCTGACAAGGTATAACCTTTTGACCTACTCCCATCTCTTCTAAATCTCACATTTGCCCCATAAAATCCGTGATTGGTCACAGGACTCGTAATGGAATGAATTGGAATCTGAATGCCTTTTAGGTAGTTGATATTTGCGATATTCATTATTTCTCCAAAAATTATAAAACATTTAACATTGAACACTAACGTATTTAAAAGCACCGTACATGATAAATTTCTTGTAGCACTATCACAAGAAACGTCAAACATTCGTTCAGAAGATAAGAATGGGAAAATCTCTTCCGCAAACAAACTCCTTCCGGGCGGGTGTTCTAACCACTGAGCTGGTCCCAGACACGTGCGAAGTCCCTCCACCCTGACACTCGGGCTCCAAATTTCAGAAATACGATTTATATTTCTGTGTGAAATCAGTCAAACTTAAGTTTTGAGTTAGGATTATGTGGAGTATTTTTTCGTTGTATCAAGTCATCCCGTGTTCGGGTATTCTTTCTACTGTGCTTCTTGCAAATAAGACACAAACTATTTTCAGTTCAGTCGTACAATATATACGCATTGGAAGTATCATGTCCTTAATAACATTAAAAACGTCAAATACTACTTTTAGTTTTTGGTTCTAAAAATATATCGTCAGATGGACTGTAATTAAAATGTAGTCGTGCATTTCTTAATTCCTCCTTCTATAAAAATGTTTTTTCCCGTACATTCATTATATGAATTAGTGATATTCTACATATTAAAAATTTAATTGTTTATATATGTTTATAGAAGAAATTGTTTTCTTGATAAAAAATACTCAAGAAAAATTTCTTGTAGAATATAAGTATCTATTTTATTTCTAATTCGAAATTAATATTGACGCATTTAAAAAAACACAATGTTTCGTAGAAGCTAACTTTCACCCATAAACATTATTCTGAAAAATGTCTACTCATTAATTTTTGTATGCGTTATGGAATTCCGATTTTCGTTCCGCGTACTGTTCGTCTTCTTACTTCAATCAATTTTTTTTTGTCTATGAATCGAGAGCAGCATTGTTTACCGAGTGATGACACGGTCTGGTTGAGACTGGCCCTTCCTTTTCCGTCCGCAGTCCAGCAAAACGTTCTTCGTCGAGGTCGCCAGCTGCTTCTTGCTGGAAGTTGGCCCAAGGTCGCGATTTGCGATATTCAAGTAGAGCTTCGATTGTGTTCGGTCTACTTTTTCATACATCTCGGGCCACTCGCCAGTTTCGAGGAAAGATAGTGGGAAGCGTTCGAAGAATTAAAATATCCTCGTCGTGACTAAATCCAATATCATGTATATATTCATGTTCAATCCAGCTCTTTGAAACATTTACAAATAAGTCTTCAAATTAATGAGTCACCAGAAGTGAAACACTTCTTCGTCAGTCCTTAATTTGCTGGAGGGACCTAGACCTGGTTTAACCGTTACAATTTTCAAACCGTTTAAAATTATTGACTGTCGATCGAGTTAAAATTAATATTCCACATGAGTTACCGTTTCTCGTCCACAAATGTCTTATGGAGAACGTAACTAATACTGTTTTCCAGTCGACGTCATCCAACTGGTCCAATAAGCAAAATCATGAGTCATGTATCGATTTTGCTTCTCTGGCTTTAGACCAGAGAGTTGAAACCAATGTCTCCATTAAACGCGATCCCTTGGTCACTTTTCAGAGGTGCATGCTTCAGGGCCTCAGACGTTGTCCTCCGTCTCATTGCAACAGTGGACCAGCTGTCTCTTACCCTGGTCGAGGCATAGAGCCGGAAATGCTTCGTCCCTACAGCAAACCAAAATCTACAATCATGGGAAGGGCGTGGGACAATTACCAAGAGCCCGAACTTCCTCGTGTTGGTTTTTCTACGTTTTTCACATCAAGCCGAATACCTGGTTGGATCCTTAACCTACAGCCAGGAGACTACTTGTTATCTTTCTGTCACTTTCAATACTATTATAGGTCGTGACCACAACGTGGATTCCCCACAAGTAGTCTTTCTATGAAAAAAAATTTTAATGAATCAGTTGACGAGAATCAAAGAAATAGAAACTATGGATCACAGGATTGTCGTTCTGATAACAGAAAGCGGAGTGACCTAGAAAGTACCTTTGTCTGTAATATTCTCCGATCTTGAGTTTTCCTGACGATAACGGTTACATCGCGCGTTAAACTTGTACGTATAAGATCATCATAGTAACGTTTTTGGACCATGTGAAGTTATTACTGGCGGAAGAAAACCGCACTGATGGACAGAATACGTTTACGGTGCTTCATGTCACTGGGAACTTAAACCATTCACGAACTTTTTGTAAAATGTTGCATTTTAAAATTTCCAATTATTGTTCTGGAATTAAGCATTAAAAGGTAGTTTTTCGCAAATAATTATTTGTATACCCTAAACAGCTTTAAAGTTTATTTAATTTTACTTTTCTTTTGGTAGTTATAAATGGGTGTTCTATTTTATAATATTCTGTTCATTTAGTATTTGCGATTTGTATAAATGGCAAAATTACAAATCAGTCACTTGTGGGGTGAATCTTTCTGAACTTATTTTTTATAATTTGGCAATTTAGAACTCTGACAATGTTAAAATTTCGTAATATAACGTTTTTAACAATACTTAAGCGGCTTAGCTGGTCATTGTGGTAACGTATCTGTGTGAATGGTTCAAGCGTCGGTCATACGAGTGGCAGCAATAGAGGAAATCATCAACTGCTGTCATTCTGCAGGCTGGAGCTCTTCAAGGCTGATCGTTCATCAAGACTGTCAAAACTTTCAAGGTTGGAAGTGTCTGCGGTCACTATATCGGCCAGATAACGAGACATACACTAAGAAGTCTGAAACTTTGGTCACTACTTCGACCCCGATTCTATAACTCTGCCTTTGGCCCACGATGTTCAAACATCTCCGATTCTTGCAGCGATCTCATCGCTTTTCACTCCACAATTCGTCCTCCATTTCCCAGAACAGATAATCGTTGTAAAGCTTAAATTAATCACTTTGGTTGGCCTTTTGAAGTTTCCAACCAGTGAGTAATATTCCTACCTCTGACGTCAGAAACGATCCACACGATTCTCATTTCTTACGCCGTACCATACTTCCAAATTCCCTGCGGTTCTTGAAAGCTGTCAGCAATAATCATTAAGCTTTTCGCTTCTGAATTTCTTCTTGGGTTGATCGTCTTGTATTTTTGAAACAGAATCTGTCTCTTTGTCATAAGAGATTCCCTAGACCCGGCGCAACTGCCTGAATGGCCCTAAAAATATTACACTGCCTAAAACAAATTTCCCGCGTAACTTTTGCTTATCAAACATCAATATTATAATTTAAATATAAAGACGATTCGTTTTATAACTTGAGTGCTCATTTCTTGTTAGTTATGTTAATGAATTGGCTGACTGAATATTAAAGAAATTCTAGAAGTGAATAGTTGTTGTGCACATTAAAAATTTTCGTAATTCTGATAACCCGTAAGTATTTAACGGACTTTGTAAAAGCTCTGCACTATAAACGAATACCATATTTCTTGTCGAGAAACTAGACTACCTTCACTGTAACAGTATAGTCTGGAATCATTCCAAGCAATTCCGTTTTATATCCATATCCCTTGGCGTTGCTGCACTTCAAGTCTCAAATGTAACTTGATATTTTCTTTTATATCTCATAAAGTTTATTCGTTTAATTAATCATTCTAATAAAACATTCGTTAGTATTAGCAATTTTCTATTAGCAAGACATAAACGCTTACGGTATTATTAATCCCTTAGTTTCGTTTTAAGGACAAAAGAAACAATACTGACTCTGCGTCTAGTTTTAAAAAACAGGAAAAGGATAAAAGGTATACGTTCATGACATTTATAGATTTAGAAGAAGTCTTTGATAATAAAAACTGGAATACAGTACTAAGGATTTTGAAAAGGACAGTAAGAAATATTGAGACAGAAGAATTATCCATAACACCTACAGAAGGCAGTCAGCCGTAATTGGAATTGAAGAAAAAGAAAGGAAGGAAAAATCAAGAATGGAGTGTGCCGCCCATCCTCTTTAACTTACCTATTGAAGAAGGGTTGAAGAAGGCTAAGGAATATGGAAAGGGAATCGTACTGCAAGGAGAATAAAATAAAAACCCTATGGTTTGCTGATGATATTGTGGATTTAGGAGAGTAAGAAGAAGACTTGGAAAACATAGTAAATGACGTGAACGTGGTCCTGGTGAAAGAAAACATGAGGATTAATAGATGGAAAACCAACTTAATTGAGTGTAATATGGGAAATAGTAAAATAACACAGGGTATAGGATTGGGAAAGGATATTATGAAGGAAGTTAGGGAATTCTGCATCTCGGGCAGCATAGGATCTAGCGAGTATAGTAGACGTAAGGACTAGGAAGCACAGGCAACGAAGACTTTCGCAAAAAGAGGAATTTACTAACGCTAGTATAATTATGAATATTACGAAATCAATATTAAATATATTTGTATCGAGTATGACTTTACATGGAGTTGCAGGAAGGATAAGAATAGAAGCTTTTGAAATGTGGTGCTAAAGAAGAATGCTAAAAATCATATTGGGTGATAGAAGCACTAACCAATAAGTTCTATGCAGAATAAGAGAAGGGAGAACAATATGGGGACAATAGGCGGCCACGTTTTGACATATGAGTGTTTTGTAAAAGTAACATTAGAAGAAAGGATTTGGGATAATAACAGAAGAGGGAGGCTAAGTATGGAATACGCTAAACAGATTAGGAAGCATATGGGATGTGGTAGGTATGTAGAAATGAAAAGGGTTGCACTGAATAGATTTGCATGGAAAGTTTCATCAGACCATTCTAAGGACTGAAAAGTGCAACAAAAAACAATCTCTCTTTTACAGAAACCTTATAATCGAATCAATATTCTCTAAAGAAAATAAATTGTAAACATATATCTGATTTCAGTTAATAAATAAAATTAAAGTATTTAATTTTAAATAAAAAGTTGGCATTTTTACGATTCGTAAATAAATATATGGTAAATTCAAAGAAAACAAAAGCGGTTGTTTGAAACCTGGATGTATATACTGTGTATTATCGTCAAGTTCTAATTTTATTAAACGTTTTAAATATTAATCGGTGTTTCATTAGGTTATTGAAACATATTTATTTATCGTATTAATTTTTTTGTACAGTGCAGCATGTTGATTAGAAGGTAAATTATAAACGAGATTGTAGTGGCAAAGGATAATGAGTCTGGAAATTTATTTCCGTGTTTTATAATTCATGTAATGTCAAGGGATCATAAATTTAAGATTCAGTAGTAATAAATACGTCATAAAAATTCAGCTTACAATAGCAGTCCTATAGGAATTGTGTGCTCTGATTAAAAAGGTTAATTTTAATGTTATTTTTTGTTATTTTTAAGGAGGAATATTTATATCTAAAAGCAACAATAATCATTAGTATACTAGTAGTCGCTGAGGACTTTAAAACTTGTCAAGTATACAAAATTTATCAAATTGATTTGAAATGTCAGATATCAAAGTATTCATCCAATAATTGACATTGAACTTGTACATTTTTATGTTTTTTTCATACACAAACAATAAAGTTACGGGGATGGATTATTTTTCCAGCATTAACCAACAACTGTCACACTATCAGTACTATTGAACGAATATCTTTAAAACCCCGATCTAATTTTCAATATCTCCTTCGGAAGCTTTTTATTTTCTCTTTCCCTCCACTCTAATGACATTTGTTCCACCGACAATGATATCTGAGTCAGCGTCTTTAGACAATATCCTTAATGAAGTTTAGTAATGCAGCTCTCGACCAGAAATTTCTCGAGGTCTCCAGTCCCGTATTGAAAGTTTAAATCGTCGAAAATATTTTACGTTTTAACAATTCTTGGGATACTTAAAAATTCACATTATTTCAATACATTTACTTTACATGGTGTATTATTATTTTCATTTTAAATAATCTGATTCAATTAGTTTTTGTATGTATGACATGTGTTCAAAACGTAACGGAAAATTCTGTTTTCTTTAAAAAAATGTATTTTCGTATATATTTATGTTTTCCGCTTCAGAATAGTTCTCACTAGATATTAAACGTACTTATTCCAGCGGTTCTTCCATTCCCGGATACACTTCTGGAACATGATCTTTGAGATAGCGTTGTTCTTTCAGCGATGCTCTTTTAATATCACATATTATGAATTTTTTATATAGAAGTATTCACGTAATTAAATGAGTTAAGTATGTAATATCACTTGCTTCCATTGTATATGACGATACATATGGGAGATTCTCTCTTAGGTACTTTTCCCCAGATTGATTATGGGGTTTTCCTTACTTGGGCATACGGTAAGAGTTGTCCGCTGATCCCATTGGATCAGACGGTCAATTGCCTCCTAAAACTAGAGAAGACACGGAGAAGGGAATGCTGCGGCCTCACGGGAATCTTCTCTCCCGTCATTCGGAAGGGCGTGAGAATAGGATCCAAAATCCTGGCCTACTGACGCATCTCTTTTAGGTGAAACACCCCACTCCCCCTTCTTTTCAATTCCATTCCTATACTATTGATGGGGAATTTCCTGTCTTGGAATCACCCTCATGTAACCTTTTAACCAAAAATAAATGCTTCCATTGCTAATTCAAAAAGAAAGTAATATTTTTCGCTTAGAAAACGTTTACACTTTCTAGAAACATTATGGTTGTATTCTTGTAAAGTAGAAAATGTAAGTACAATTTTATTCCTGAGTAGTATCCACTTGTCACATTACGCAAAAAGCACCTTGACAATTTTTAGTTATGAAATTTTTTAATTTACACTTCCAAAATTTGTAAATTTTTTAATAATCAGGAAGAAAGTAGTTCTTATATTCCAAAGTATTTTACAAGGTTAAATGTATGTATTTCAGCTTGAAATTTACTATTTTTAATACCTGGTGTCAAATTAATTCCAATTTTGCCTTAAATTCTTGCTCGCAAATAAATTATCCAAACTGATCGATAAAATATATAGTTTCAATTTAAAACTTGTGCCGGTCATACTCAATGAGTAACAAACAAATGAGTTTTATTTAGTTGAAATGAATTATGAAAATCTAATGTTACAGGATATGTAAAACTACTTATTTTCTAAAGACGCAAAAAAAATCATAATGGGATTCCATAAACGTGATCTAAAAGAGCGAAAATCCAAGGATATTGAAGGGATATAAAATGTTGTGGTTGGTGGTTGTGCTAGCACGCTTGATTAGAGTTTTGTTTGCTTGCTGGCCTGAAGAGTTCTTCCTCAACGGAAGTCACGTCCAGATGGTCGATGGCCGGCAGACCGACAACGAACCTTGGCCAAATTGTGCGTGTGTAGCTTTCACGAGGGCACACACTTTCTCCGGTTACTTAATTAACAGTTCCTTGTCTGTTTGTTGTGAGGCTTTCGGTTTGAACATCT
This sequence comes from Eucriotettix oculatus, assembly GCA_034510155.1. Lineage (NCBI taxonomy): Eukaryota > Metazoa > Arthropoda > Insecta > Orthoptera > Tetrigidae > Eucriotettix > Eucriotettix oculatus. Next base: position 37,378,025 of record CM067379.1, on the reverse strand, counting down.
ACAATTTTATAATGTATATAAGAATTAATTTGCGTTTATTACGTTCAACAAATGATCCAACAGCATACTTAAGTCACTGCGCAAATACAAACAGCACTCTTTAATTGAAAATAAAATTCAAACGTAAGCGAATAATAATGAGAAAGTCGTGACATGCAACTTGACATGCATTCTGTCAACGAAACAAAACCATTACGATCACATTCGTACTTTGATGTCACCCATTTATATAATACGGCAGCAACAGAGAAAAAAATATATTACGTCTTGTTACTTTACCGAGTTCGTATTTCTTTTTCCATTCTCACTCTTACGTCTCTATTGCGTGTGGCCAACTTCTAGTAAAATTACAGTTTAATTTGTTTGATGTGTATGGTGAGGGCAACACCCAACCAAAATCTCAGCAAAACATGAGTATGTATTCATTTATTACATGTCTTATTTAAACAAATACAAGTAATTAATTTTAGTTTGGCCATGTACAGCAATCACTATCATGAATTTTTAACTCGAGTTTCAAAGAAATTACATCTAAAAGGTCCAAAGGCGTGTACTAATGCCGAATAAATTGTTTCGATACAGAATATTATCGGGTAGAATGTATTTGTACTCGAAAGTATGGTAAAAAATAATGATAAGAAGGTAATTCAAATGGAAGAGCCAAAAAATTGATTTCCATCGCAAGGACCTGGTCCTTGAAGAAAAACTTGCATTTAGGGAACATAAACACATTTGGTTCTGGTTTGTAATATATGACAAAAAATTAGTCTTGTTCTTGCAAACTGATAGATAAATATTTTATTATTTAGTACCAAGTGAATAACTATTTCTAAATATGGGAAAGTATTTAAAAAGCACTAAACATTTGTGAATAAGATCGGAGGATTTCCACTTCTGTAACATTTTGTCTGTTATTTTTATTTTATTACTTTCATTTCATTGAAGTTTTTAAAAAAACTTTTGTTTTTAAACGAATCAATAATAATTACAGGAAAATATTGTCTAATGTTTAAAATAAGCAATTTTTGCCTACCTTTACAAAATTCAATAATATTTTTTTCAATACCTCAAATAATAAAGTTAATTTCTTTACTATACTTAATTTTCTAACTGGTATCTATTTGAATTTGAAAGCTAATTTGAAAGTATTTGTAAATAAACAACAGGTTAACTTAACGATAATAGCATTTTGTACGAAATTATTAAAAAATGAAATATTCTCTCGTTTTGATCCACACCGGATTTTCTCAATTAACAATACTTTTTAACTAATACTTTTCAGATCTCGATACTGACGATTCGATACTAACACTGAGAAAAATCTCGATGCTTTTCTGCTGATCTACATACACCGTACACAATAGATTAATACGCGTTAATTAAGGATTGGTAGGAAAATATTAATTAAATTTGTATGAAATTGCTCTTAAGTGAAGTCGATATTCAAATACATTATGCTCCCTTATAACACAAAGTACTGTTATATTATCGAGTAAGTATGATTTGCATTAACAAAACAAATTTTAAAAAACTCATAGTAGTGTTGAGAGTTTTGAATTTGGGGCGATACCTCAAACACTACTCTCCAATATTCAGCAGTAACAAGATTTTAAGCGCTGTTAGGCGATAGATTTTCGTCACTGTAGCAAAGCTGAAGGGCAAATACCATTGGCTGATGAGAAGCGAAGCGGTAGGCCGGTCACTGAAGTGACTCCCCACGCAACATTCAGCGAGTCGATGAGCTCATTCGAGAGGTCCGGCGGATAACAGCTAATGAATTGTCTCAGTCTCTCTCTCTCTCCCTCAAACAGAGCCACTAAAGGAAGCTCATCGTGGTATTCACTTTGAAGATGAAGAGTCCTTTAAAACGTCCGTTCGTCTATGGCTTTTGAAGCAAATCTGCGGTTTCTACCCTAGAGGAATACATCCCATTGTTAAAAAGACGGAGGCTTTATTGAAATATGACGGGTTGGATGTAGAACGGATGGAAGATTTGAAAGATGCATAACCTTGAGATATTACATTGGAATAACTATATTTCTCGGAGTGTTTTTCCAGACGTTCTTTGTGCATAATTTAACCCTACTTTCATTTGGTAACATAGCACTCATAAGGAGGAGGTTCAATGATTGTGGTATAAAAATATCATGAAATCAATCGAAATTAGTGTCGAAATCATTGTAATGGGAGTCTCTGAGTTCTATTTTTTCACATTCAGTATGCTGGTTAAGTTGTGTTTCATACCCTAAGACCAGGATGCAAGGTGGTAAAACAAAGTTACGGTAATAATACAAGTGGATCAGTTTCTATCAATTTTTTAAGGTTGATCCTTTTGTCTTCAAAACCGAAGGATGTTCACAACAACCACCATTAGACGTGGGGTTAGAGGGGACATGAATTCAAAAAAAAATGCAAACATTGCAGATATTTGCCTCTAATGCAACTGTTGAGATAAAATTAGTTTTGTTAGTGTATAATTTCAACCCTATTTGGCATGGTATGGGTGCAGCCATAGGGGTGTGGGTGGAGGAGCAATGCATAAAAATAACGAGAAGACCAACGGGATTGTTTCCTATTCCGGGTTACGGAAGTCACAGACTTCAAGTTTGACATTCAATGCGTATCTTACGTTGTAGTTTAGTCTCTGGTTCACGGTTCTGACTAATTTAAATAAATGCCAAGTCCCCGGCTAGTGACCAATAGAATAATATTCTTAACAGACCTTCAGTTGGTCAGCAATATTAGTTACCTAACATTTTCAATTAAATGTTGTGTTTTTTGGGTTTCCTCGTAAGATGTGTATGCATCTTATTGAAGCAAACTATTTTCTATAAATATCTAAGAGTCGTATGTCAGTGTGTATAAAATCTATAAAATTGTTTCTTTTACACCAGTTTCGTGTATTAATTTCTAAATATATGAAATACTGATTACTAATCATCAGTATATTTCGCATGTTTTGAGAAACTTAAAATTAATTATCAATTCCTTCCATCTGGAATATAATTATTTATTTGCGTTGGCAGGTGGAAAATCTTCAGAAAGACGCCGTGAAGCCCGTACTTCACGGTGTGTGGGATTTTTACCCACTGAAAACCACCTCCGTAACTAAAACTGGTCTGTAGAGACCAACCATTAGTTTTATTTTGTTAATTCTTATATCTAGTTACTTATTACCTAAATTAGTCCAATGACATCCTTTAGTTTTCATTGTTGTCCTACGACTTTAATTATTTATGAAAACTTATTTTAGTGTTAACTATTCGGGTGTCGGTCGTCCTCGAGTGAGTTTTGCACCGTTCTTAAGTGTTATGCTTTTGCATAACAGTAGGTATACCGTTTTTGTTAATGCAATCTTATAACTCATATCAGTACAGGTCTTTCTATTTAATTCATCTTTAGTATATCTCCTCAACTACTACTGACAACAATGATTTTTATTCCTAACTAATAATAGTCATCTAGTGAATTCGACAGATTGAAACACAAACTTTTACTTCTGCAAATTGTGGATGAGTCTAAGAATGCTCCAAAATTATTTACGCACTCAGAGAAAACCCTTCAAAAATTAACACTGTTGACAATAGAGTTATTTCCAGGTTTGTATCATTCCCCATTCAGTCTGTTAAATATCGGCTTTATAGTTACGAAAAAAAATCCCAACGAAATCGGTCCGATCTTTGTGAAAAGCGAAGAAACAAGCAATTATTTCTCAATCATTGGCTTCTGATTCCCTACTGTGTGGAACGAAATTTTATGCGAAAATTATTCGTCTCTAAACTCTACACAAAAATGAACACGAGTTAACACTTTTCACTTCCACAATGTGAAGTAACCATCAATGGAGATGACAGTTCAATTTAAAGTTGTCTTCATTCGTAAAGGGGTTTGTCTTTTCCGTCTAACGAGTGAACAATGAGCCAGTTGCTTGGTCGTCTGGAAGGGAATACATTTATACATGAAAACATAACTAGCTAGCTACTCCCTCTTACGGAACAAGCGTCCCCTGTCAATTATTTCTCTCGTAACAAGGAATAAAGTATGAGGCGAAGAAACTTTGCGAATCGCAGCCTTGTGAAATATTGATGGGGAAAAAATCTCATTTATATCACACATAAGGGTACTTTTGTGGATGAATGGTGTACCACTAATTTCATGTATTGATTCATCATAAGAATTACTAATTATCTTTCAAGGTCGGGAAAACCTCCATTTGTGGCACAAACAAAACTTAATTACTTAATGTCACATACCTTAAATATTCCGCCAAATAGCCAGGAAACATAAGCAACAGCTTTAACCTTGAGAGCTAGTAAATTTAACTTCTCTCGTATCTATTCATTTGCTCTATACAAAACTTTATACGTCATCAGTGTCGCTGGGAAACACTGAACATGGTGTAATGCTTTTCTCCTATCTAAACTCGAATAATAAATTAATTCGCGGTGTTATTGTAAGTAAGGAAAACATTCGCCGTTGACTGTTTGTTTATATTAAACTCTCTTGGTGCTTGGCGTTGCCCGAGAATTTATTTATTAGCGCAATTATACTACTTCATTGGTCAATTCGTAATTTAGTTTGAATAAATATATGTTGGAAAACCCCCCGAAATATACCGTCTGGAGGTTAGGTACAAATTATGTGAAGAACGACAATAAATCAGTTGAAATATTTTAGTTACTGTTTTATGGGGAGAAGGACGATTTTTGGCCTGAAATGGTGAAAAGTTCGGACATAAAACTTTCAAAGATAAACAGAAACCTTTCTCTAGAGTGAACCCTACAACTCACTATAATTTCATCACAATCAGTTGAACGGTATAAGAACCCATAAGGGACAAAGACCTATCAATTATGTTTTTTTATAGATAGATAAGATCAGTTTGATTTTAGGAAGAATGATGGGAAGCAATATTGTAGAAGGCGAAATAGAAAAAAAGGCTTACGATCATGGCATTTGTAGCTTTAATATAAGGTTTTCATAATGTAAACTGGAATTTACTATTAAGGTTTTTGAAAATTTACTATTAAGGTTTTTGAAAGTTAAAAAAAAATCGAGAAAGAAGAGTTATACAAAATCTCTACAGCTGGATGTCAGCAGTAATTAGAATTGAAGGGCAAGAAAAGAAAGCAGAAATCAAGAAAGGAAGAAGACAATGATGCAGTCTGTCGTTCATGCTCTTTAATTTATGTATAGAACAGGCGATGAAGAAAGTTAAAATGGAATATGGAAAATGAATAATACTGAAATGTTTGCGAATCATATTGTAGTATTAGGGTAGTGACAAAAAGACTTGCAAACTATAATAAATGGTATAAACGCGATCAGCCTATTATAAGTTCGTTAATAAAAATGAAAAATGTTTTATAAATTACAGTGCGTATGATTGAGGCACGTTATATAAATTTTATTTTATTTTTCGTATCTACAGACATTATTTAACGCTATTCAGACCGAAGAGATGGTTCCAGTATTTTCTCCAAATAAATATAATTGACTACTTCTGTGTATTTATTGTATGTATTTGCTTATTTAATTTACTAGTATAGTAGATTACATGACTGGATTAAGATACTAAGCCATCGCGGTAGTTATGATGAAATTCAGCTCTCATGAAATCTGAAAATGTAAATTTTCATAAATCTGACTCACTGTGATTTCATCAAGCGCTGTCAAGGAGATTACTGTCGATTAAATACTATAGTTGAGTAATATAAATATAATACAATACTAATATAAATAAATTCCTGGCACTCGGCTAGTTAAAAAATATAAACGAGACTTCGAAAAAGCGAGTGTAAAAAAATGTATTTCTATACATAACGATAGAAGATTTGCCCAATTTACCTACAGCACTGTTTGAGAAATATCATCTGACTATAAAACCGATTTAAAAAGAACCGCAAAAGATCCGTATTGTAAATATTGTTGAAAGCTTGTCCTTTAGTAAAATATTTAGAAATAAACTTCAGGACAAAAATGTATTAGTAAATTTTTATTTTTTTAATTATATCGTTTATTTATTACACATTCGTGCCAGCGGCACTCATTCCATTCACAAAAATTTATAGTCATACATTCATGTTCAATATAAATATGAATGAGCTTTATTACTCCATGGAATATAAATGTGAGTTTTAGGAAAATCAAAGGTTTATATGAATAGAATTCAGCATAATATAAACTGTGAAGCAGTGTTTCATGTGTTGTTCTAAAGGCAATTTTGCAAACAGAAATTTGTTTAATGTTGTCAAAATGTAATTTCGAAATAATTATTTCTGTGAAATGTATTGAAATAAAGAGAGAACCTTCAGAAGTGACTTGATTAAATAGTCGGTGAATCGTTCCGTAAAAGGGAATGATACGCAGCACTCGCCATCGCCTTGACTTAAAAAACCAGGCCCAGGTTAGGCAAGGGAGTCAATTAAAAATGGCTGGTAATGAATCGGACGTCGGTAGCCTGCGGGTCTTGGACAGCTGCTGCCATAGTCGCCGAAATCGCAACAGCTGATTATGTAATCTGGTTTGCGTTACATTAGATGTGACTAATTTCGGTAGTTATATCCCATAACTCTTAACCTTGTGGAATTTTAATGTTTGAATAATCGACAAATAGGCACACAAGCACTGTAAACTACTAATTTTAATTCCAAACTATTAATTAAGATTTTTAAAATTAACCTTATACGAAATATACCTTAATTCTCTTGGAAGTAATTAGTTACATAAGTATATATATACATAAATGGTGACAGTTCACATAAAATATTTAAGCTCCTAGTACATGAGAAATTTTTTACCGTAACTTTATTGTGCAATTATTTTCATTTATTTACGCCTGTTTAATATTCATTCAACAATAGTTATTTATTAACGTTATCTGTTTTCATTTAATGTGATTATATATATATATATATATATAATGTAGCGGATTCTACGTTCCTCCGTATTCGAGGATTTCTTAATTCCTTTAGGGCACCAGGTATTTTCCATAAAAACACCAAAAATTGATTTTAATAGTTTTAATTTCAATCAGAGCATGAAAAAAATATATATCTGCAGGGCGTGGTCATTCTCTCGTCGTCCCGCCGACACAACCTGCTTCTCCCATTACCCCATGACGACTCCCAGACCACATTGTTGGCCCGGGTTGCGTCAGTTCGTCAACAATTGCAACTCGCAAGCTGGCCTGCATTGTTCATCGTAACTTTTCATGCTACAATATAAATTTATAAATATTAAAGACAAGCCACTTCATATCTGAATTACGATTAATAGTTTAACAATCAAATTGACAAACCCACGATTTGGTTTGATTTTTTCCATTAATCCTAGAATGAGGAAATAAAATACTACAGTATATAATAATTATTATTATTGGGATGGAATACGCTAAGCAAATTATGGAGTATGTGAGATGTGCTAGTTAATTGAAAGGTTTGGGCACGATAGTTTAGCATGGAGAGTTTCATCAGACCAGTCATGAGCTGAGTACCACAACACACACACGCACAATAATTCTTGGGCCATAGAATTAATACCAATTTGAAGTATCGGGACACACAAATTTGCCTGTCTAAAATGAATAACAATAATAATAATAATAATAAACCTCTAACTTATCTAAGAGAATACAATTATATTTACAATATGCATTCATAATTCAACTTACACTGGTTAAAATAATTATTTAAGGAATTTTTTAATCTATTTATAGTCGCACCAACTGCTAAAGATCATTAGCTAAATTGAGCTTCAATTAGGGCAACTAATTTCTACGTTGAGGCGTCACTGCATGGATCTCAGTGGTGTGATGCAGCGTCGCAGATCACTACAGCGCAAGAGACCGTCATAAACAATCAAACATCACAAATAACTAAACAGCACATGACAAGAAAACAACAGCCCAAAACTCGCACACTATGGATAATTACAAACACAAACGATGAACAAGTTAATTCGAGGTATGGAACGACGAGTAATCTAAACCTCCAGATCGTGAACGAAACAGAAAGAAAAGAGCAGAAAATTAAAACACGAAAGCAAGCTAGTGATGAAAGATATAAAATAAAAAGCAACATATTCAACCACTTATCATTGCAAAAAAATTAATTTCTTGGATAACGGTCAAAAAACTGAGCGCAGAAAATCACCCATTATCAAGAGTTAGTAATTAATTTTTGTTGGACATTAACATAGAAACTGTGTTTTCTTGGTGCTAATGTAATTGATCCATCTGTTGACTGATGCTGAAAAGTTGTATAATCTCACTTCTTTTGGCACATACGTTACAGTATCTTGATTGGGAGTGGTATTGTAAAAATTTAATTTTCTCGGTGGCAAAGTTTTTAAAAAATAGGTTACGAAAAATTAAAGTTGGGAAATGAACTTGGAAACGCGGATTCGTATCTACACGAGTCCCTCAGGGATCGCTCATTGTCCCATTATTGTTTCTAATATTCTTTAACGACTTACAGAAATGTACGTATTCTCAAGACGTACTTTTTTAAGAGAGCTGTGTAATCTAAAGGAAAATTAATGACGAGAAAGACTAAGATGCCATATAAAATGATGAGGTGAAATGAAAATTATCAGTGGTAAAAGTAAGGCTTTTAAATTGCTCCTAGAATTTGCCATTAAATACAAAATTGATGGTGGAATTGTGACTCAGGAAAGAAATGCATATAGTTAGGAATATTTCTTCAAGGAATTTACTTAAATTTTGTTAAGACTGATATTTACTAAGTATGATAATTTTTCCCTGTGTTTATCAGTAACGTTAATAACCAAATCTATACTTTAATTTTGATTTAAAATTAATTCAGCAGGAGCTTTTGACAAATACAATTTTTTATTTAATTTGTTTAAAATTATAACGACATAAAAATAAATTTGGGTTTTTTCATGATTTAATGTTTAATGTTATGAGGGTATGTACTATATTTTTGAATATAGAGAGACTCAAGGTTACGTTGATTGAAGATTATCTTGTATTTTGCCTATTCTGATAAGCTGAAATAATTATTATACAGTCAGTATTATTGTAAGAAATATAAAACAAATATAAAGCCTTAAAGGCTCTCATATTTTCCAACAAACTGCTTCACTGTAATTTGGGTAACTGTTTCTAGATTTCATGTCGTGTCAATTTTTACAATGATTAATAACTTTCACATTATTGTATTGTAATACTACATTGTTTTTAAGTGGAATTTTATTTCATAATATATCAAAAATATAATAATTTTACATTAATGAGGTAAATCTGTAATTAGTGGACGAAACTTGAGTAATTACGTAATGTGTTCTCCCGTGGGTTTCATTAGTTATCGCTCCTTCTAGCTTCCGACAGGTTGTTGGCCACGTTCTTTTTAAATCTGCTCCCTGGCAACGATGTCCCAGCAAAGCCTCCCTGATGAAGCACTTTCATCGCCGTCGTCTCCCCTAATAAGCCCCTTAAACAAACAGATATAAGCAAGCTGCCAGTTCTTCCTTGCTCAACCGGGAGATTTATCAAAGTACGGAATAAAATCTTATTTACTTACGATTTGTAGCTGCAGATTCTGAAATTAGAAACTTACTTAGTCATAAATAATTAGTGCGGAAATTTTTAATACTTTCAATATTCAAATATTTAATGTCAATTTATATAAAATATCTGTGGAAGACGTTGATAAATATTCATGTAAGTAACTTTAATTAAAACATGTTTATCTAAATTTAGTCCTTGTTTACTATGCAACTCTTTTATTAATTTAAAATATTTAAATCACCGGACAGGTATCAAGAGTTCGCATATTCAGGAAGAGGTCGCAATTATTTGTTAAAACTTTCGTTGTTTAAAAATGAAACTATCTTTTAATGATTTGTAGATAAGGCTATCAACTAGTCATGTCACAATTACCACTTTGAAGTCTAAATGAATTTGCTAATATTCTTTTACTAAATTCTTAACCGCTAATGTTTTTAAATAGACATGTTAGAATTAGATTCGGTCAAATCAATAATTCAAAATACAATTTACCAGTTAAAAAGGTTAATTAGAGAAAATTAGTTTTATGGTTTTATCTATCATTCCGAATATGCAATATAAATTCATTGGCTAATTTTATAACGTTATTGATGTACCCTAAATCGATAAATAATTTAAAATTAGTGGAAATATTATTGTGAACAAACGTAATGTGATTTATATAATTCGCTGTTTAAACCATAATAGCCTTCATATTAGTCATACCAATCAAATCGTACAAATATGGATTAACGAGAATAAAAGCATGTAATAATATATATTATTTTTGTCAGTTTTATATCAAAAATGTATTTTATAATAACCAATTTGATTATGTATTAACATTGAAAGACGTGCATCTTCTTCACTGTCTCACTGGTGCAGTACAATTTATTGATACAGTGGATCTGAGAATAATTGCGTAGTAAAAGCATTGTATGATTTAATGAATTTTAAAAATACGCAATGTGTGATTCACTCGTGGCATGCAATCTGAGTATGATAGTCTGTATTACGATTTATGTGGAATTTTTTATATCAAACGTTTAAACACAAAGGAAAATGATACTGTCAAAATTGGTTGCCAGACAAGATTTTTCTTTTTCGTCAAGGGCAATCATTATGGACAGACATTTTAAAGAACAACCAAGACTAAGGAATTCCTTAGACTAGAATTCAATGCGCCTGTGACCAATTTACGCAATGTCCATTCTTCACGTATTTTCCATAATTATGGTGTGAAGAATGTGATTAGTGAATTGGTAGGTGAGCGTATCCTAGGTCTACGGGAATGGAAGGATGTTAAATCGGTCCTTGGACGTCGACTCGGATTAGCTCAGTGGTTAGGGTGCACCCCCGGAAAGCGGGGAGCTCCGGTGTTCGAGTCCCTGGCCCATTCTTGTTTTTCTTTTAATTTAAATTAAATTAAAATTCAATCCCATCCTGGAAGGGCGGCTGTGCACAATCAGCCTGATCCTCTGGATTCCTGTTACAGAGTAACCGTCAATTCCTCTATTTGCTTCGTTTTACTCCCGTATTTCATATATATTACTGTTACATATATTCCCTGAACCTACTGTTTTCAACCAATCACATAAACAAACGTTCAAAATTTCCTTAACCATGTCCCCCAAAAGAAATTCTAAAATAACCAAAGTCATTTACTTTCTAAATACAATATAAGTCTCAGTCTACCTGAGTACGATGGCGGAGCTTGCTGTCGCAACGTTATGAAAGCCCGTTTTGATACCTGAGAATTGTATTTAGAGCAAATTCACCGGTAAAGTCTTCGCTTGTCATGTATTTTGTTTATTTTCAATGCATAAAATTATACATACACGAAACATGATGATGATATAATACCAGAAATAACTAATATGACAGTATACTTCCAATTGAAGAAAAATACCTTATTTTATCCTTAAACTCTATAAAGTTAGCGAAAAGGCCCTAATTTCCTCAGTTAGGTTCGTCTTGTTATGAATTATTTTTGAAATTTATATTTTTGAGATTTTTGTAGACTAATTCTTATGTTATTATGTGTTGCTTCACAGAGGGCCGAACGTGTCCATCCTTCACCTCCGCAACGCGTCAGACCCATGGGAAACCCCCGCGCCACCGCTTTCATTCAGCTCGGGAAGGTCGTCTCGCAGCACGACCACGACGTCACAACAGCTCAAGCCTAACTACGGGTCGCTGCCGTCGGGGCGGCGTCGCGACGCGATGTTGCTGGCCAGCGCGTCAGCTGCAGCGGCAGCCGCGTCAGCAGCGTCGACTGGCGGGACGGGCAGCTGCAGCCGCGAGCTGTCGCCCGTGCGCTGGTGTGACCGCGAGGTGGACGGCGTGTACCTGGGCCGCTCAGGCTGGGTGCAGGTTCAGCAGAGGTCTTTGGACGAGAGCCGTCGCGCAGGCTACGCCTCCTTACCACCGCCACCACCTATCGTTCCAGCCATCGCGACGCTACCGCGCCGTCCGCAGATGCGACTGGCCGATTATCACTGCAACAGCGAACCGGGAAAATTCCCAGGGGAAGAATCCCACCTGAGACCGGCCTATCTGCCTCTACCCTTCGGCTTCGGAAACGAAGAATCTACTAGCGTATCGCCTCCTTCGCCTCCACTTCCGACTGACGGGTCTCTGCCCATGTCTCCGCCGTCGATCACGCCTATCATTTCCCCACCGCCCGCCTTCCAAGACTCTACTCGACGCTACAGTACCACGCCGAGGCTACGTAGCAGCGGCTCCGGGAAAGCGCCTTTTCTCCCTAGATCGAACGCCATCGTCGAGAGCGACATTCTCAGCCCGCCGGCATCACCGCCTCCACCTCCTATAAACTGGAGCACCCTTCCCTCACCACGAACTCACGGCTCGTCCACTTCGTCTTCACGACTCCGGCGTCTCACGCCTTCGCCCGTGGGGACGCCACAGCAAATACCTATGCACTCGCGTATTCCTCAAACAAAGTCTCTGGAAGATACAACCTCGAGTGGGAACATGAGGCGTACTCAGTTCCAAAAATATGACTCTTCCTCATCTTCGTCTTCATCGTTCGGCTTCAGAAGCCTCGACAGCACTATAAACCCACGTGGAGTCGGTATGCCACGCCTGTCGGAGACAGACTCGTCCATAGGAGGCTACGAAGACGGCGATGAAGACGATAATCGGGACTCTTCTCTCAACCTAAGTAGCTTCTCGTCATCGCTGACGGTAGTGAATTCTTCTCCTGACACTCCGTTGAAGGAACGGATCCTAGCAAACGGAGGGAGCAGCGGAGACAACAGAGTCTCTCCACGTAGCAGAGGCCACAACCAGAGGGTGCATCCGATGCGGAGGTCGCCCGGTTCCGACGGAAGCAAGAAACACCTGGCATCCAATGGCTCGTCTTCATCGTCTTCCTCGTCCTCCAGCAGTAGCAGCTGTAACGGTATCGCCCAGAGGACCGCAGCTTTCAGGCGCGCTGCAGCCAAGCAACGGTCGGCCACGACGCACGCAGAGACGCCCTCGCACATCTACCACACTTGGGACGGAAGAAACCGTGTGAGACGGTCGCGGAGTCTGCAGCTTCCTGAGACAAAATCTCCCGGAACGGCTCCATCGCCAGGCAGTCACACACCTTCCGAGTACCAATACTTTCTCGTCAAGAATTATCAACAGCAGCAGCAACAACCCTACTACCCACATCAGACACAAGGAACGTCAGTGAAGGCTGCAGAAGTCCCGGGACAACGCAGAAATTACATGCATCACAGCAGTAAGTATTGTTTTATCACCAATATACAGAATATCCGCGATTGTCTCATTAAAACCAGTTGACTTCAATACTTGGATTAACGTACACTTGTTAATTGCTTAGCTATTATTATTATTGGCTATATTAAATGATTCGTTAGCACTCCATTAAACCTTCCTTCATAATATATTGTCAACTTACTTCCGTGACAAGTATGAGAGCTAGAGAACTAGTGTCGTATGATTAAAGTGAAATTCGATCAACTTCTACATTTATAAATCACATAAATTTAGTCAGCAATAAAGTCTAAATAGAATACAAGTCAATCATGGGGTAAGTTCAAAGAAATATATGGAGTAAAATTATTTATTTTTTGTCTTCGAATTATATAGTATCTTAAGATAGTAATGCTATATTATTTGCTTTCTTAATTCTAATTTATTTATTTTATCTTAATAAAAACACTCTTCATAAAAAATTATAAATAAAAATACTGAGTTGCATAAGATTTGTATTTCTGCTGTAGATTTTATGTTGAGTTACGTGTGATATATGAGCATAACGCTTAATTCAGTGAATCAATCATTCCCACCTCTTTATTCTAATAGTATATTCGTGGAGATAAGAAAAAAAAACATAAAATTATTCAAAAATTAATTCCCCGCCAGTTAAGATTTGTAGATATAATTTTAATGCTAGCTAAAAGCCTCTGTGTTTATTCTCATATTTGTCTACACGTGACAACATGCGAGCACTTGCTGTGATTACTGCTGTTTATTAAAGCACTGTGTTTAGACTATGCCGTACACTCGCACATTTCTGCTTTAGTTAAATGAGCATATTTTATCCTGACTGTTCGTCATTTGCGCAAGAATCATGCTTGATTAATTTAGAGTACTGACTGCACTTGAGGTTTCATAATATCTGTCGGAATTGTTTCAGACAATAAAGCACTACAATAATTCATTGTTACACTTAGATTATTTGCCAACATACACAAAATATCTATTTAAAACGGTATACTGTAATGAGCGTTGTTCATTGAATTGCTCCTCGTTTATATCAGTCACAAAAAATAAAAAGTTGTAATTTTTAGAGTTGTCTATTCTACCCTAGGAAAACTTCGCATAATGGAAAATACATTAATGAGTCTTCGGAAAAGTTTATGGACTAAAATTTTTCCTGACATATAAGTGGCGTAAACCAAGCGCAGCCGTGGCAGCTTAAACTAACAACGTTAAAGAATATTATGTTCAATGGCCAGTTAGTTGTCATTGGGCGGTGTTAAGTAGTAGATGTTGGAGCGTAGTTTGTCAACGTCGTTGTCATTAAATCGCAATATAGCAATTAGTACTGACTGAATTTTAACTTTTTATTGCGTAAAACTGCTACTTGGTCATTCGAGTCCATGCAAATGACTTACAGTGATAATTCTTGAAATCGTGCATGAATGATGAGTAGTTAAAACGCATTAAAGAAAGACTGGTGTCAGAGTTTGGCGCTATTCGAGTCGATGGAACAGTCTACCCCACCTTACGTCAATCTCTTACACACTTTCACTTACTTCTTCTTTTCCTTATTCTTCTCTACAACACGTGCAATGAAATTCCCGAAGAAATGTCTCTACAAATTTCATCAGACAGTTTTCATCAAATTCCCAATCCATTTGAAGTTTTATTTAACGGAAGTGTTTTAGAGGTTGCTGCTGAGAATTTTTTTCCTGGATACGAGTCCTATCAATCAGAGCGCCCTCGTAATCAATTCAATGACGATAAACTTGCTGAAGTGCTGAATTTCTGATGTATACTGTACCAGAAAAAGAAATATTTGATAAATTTTCTATTAAGGCGACTAAATTTTTTACAACGTTACGTAATAGATACTATAATTACACTAAGTATGTAACAAGAAATATTTTATAAATATATTAAGTAAAATATGTAGTAGTGCAAAGCGCTTACATTGATGTGCACACACAACACTTGTCTAATCCTTGCAACGCGAGTATCTGCTTTATAGCGTTCTTAACTTGGAACAACAGAATATTAAGCAGGTTTTCACATTTTTTTGTTTCATAAATGTTGGTAAATGGAACGAAATATGAATCGCCGGACGTATCGTGGATTATATTTTTTTCCTTGTGAACTGCAGATACATTCCGTTCTCATGTAAATGTTCCGCTGTCTTATACAATTTATTTCGTATAAACAAATATTGTGTTATACTTCACATAAAAAGAAGTAGTGGATCTGTAGCATAAGTTGATTCATGCCAACTTGAGGGGGGAAATGCTAAATTTAGAACAATCGAGTAGTATGCATATTTACTTCTTAGAAAATCTTGATCATATATCGCATTGTGTGAGATGTTCCCAAGCAATTACATTTTTGCAAGTATTTAAGTCTGCGTGTTCTGTTTTAGGAAAAGCCCAGTCAGAAGAAGCTCGGTATGAGGACTGGGAAGCTGTGGAGGAAGAGGCTCGAGCCGTGACGGAGTATTTGTACGGCACGCGAAGCCGCGCGGCTGCCAGAGCCCTGCTGGCTCACCGCTACCACGATCAGCAGGACCCCGTGGGTGGTCAGCAGCCGCAAGCTCAGCCACAGGCTCAGCCGCAGCCCTTCAACGTGTACCTCGTGCGCAAGACCAGGACAGGACGCCAGCGGCCCTTGCAGAGGGGCGTCACCACGCCGACGTCCACGTCCTTCAGCCCCGAGAGCAACCCGTGCAACCCCAACACGTGTGACTTCTGGCCGCACTGCGCGCACAGGGACAGTCTGTACCCACCCTCGAGCAAGTCGTCAACGCCGTCACCGTCGTCAACGACCAAGCTGCCACCCTCGTCCACGACGGCCAGCGGCAGCATGCGGCTCTCTCAGAGCTACCCGGCGACGACGACCACTACCGCGCACCGCAACAACAGGAACAACGGCGCTCGACGTCTGCACGAAGGCGTCGAAGAGAAGACTCGAAAGACCGCAAACGGCGCCGGCGGGCAATCGACGCGCTCATCTCCAGCATCGCTGGAAAGAGTCGATGTCTACGACGCTCTCACCAGAAAAATCCAAAGCGTGCTCAACGGAGTAGCGGAAAAAACTCTTCCGGAAATCGACGAAAAGAAGCACTATAAGTGGAAGAACGGCGAGCAACACTTGGTACAGTCGCAGATCCCGCGCAGATCAACGACGGAGAGGGCTTCGAAGGTCCCGGATGCATCTTCGCCTTCTGCCCCCGAGCAGCATCACGTACACAAAACGCACAGAAACCCCCTGGCTGGTACTAATCTGTCTCTGGACCTGGACGAGCGAAGGGTTTCGCCCGTGACCTTCGCTACTAGCAGATCGCCTTCCGCTAAGGGTGGGTCCACGTCGTCTTCGTCATCCAGCGACGTGTGGGTGACCACGTCCGACCGCACAGTCACCAAGAGTCCACGGACGCACAAGAGCTCCGGAGCGTCGACGCCCATGGACGTGTCCAGCGGCCGTCTGACGGAGCGGGAGACGCCCGTGTCGAGGCCAGGCAGCGCCCCGGCGCAGCCCGAGGACGACAACCGCGAGCACAGGACGCTGGACGCTCAGCAGCGTTCTCTCTCCTTGCCCAAGTCATTCCTCTCCGAGCGCTACGGCTTCAAAGTCAGCAAACACAGGTAATTATTCCCAATACATTTCTTACTCTCTATACCAATGCTTTCGAAATCTTTTTGAAACGAAATGTTTCCATTTGCAAAGTTGTGACGGGCGCAGTGCATCTCGTACTTGTAAGTTAAACAACTGGACTTGAAATACGTATTTTTACTTGTGAACAAAAATGTATTCATTTCGACAATTGCGTTGCAGCTGGCATTCAATAGGTAGCACAGCCCTCAAAATAATTTTATGTCATTTTCATTGCACACTATTTCAATAACAATCGGATTCTTCAACACTTCGTTAAAAGAACCTGAGATACACTATGTTCTCGTACTTCGGTAAATCTGTTTTTTTGTTCAGTATCTTACATCTAAGACTTTTTCATTTCTTATGATCATCTACACCTATCAACTCGGAGGGCGTAAAATGACAGTAAGGTGATTTATAATGATCGATGCATTAATAAGAAAGAGAAAGACGGAAATTGTGAAAAATTAAGACCAAGGCAATGCATAAAGAAAGTCACACGTCTGTTACCTTCAGAATTATTTTATTTCTAGAAATTTTTATGAAGCTGCTAGATTTCTGTATCGTTACGTGGACAAATTAATTATTGCTTTGATTATGACTTCCGTGCTTCGCCTTAATTTGCGCTTGAATTATAATTGCTAAGGTTTGTGTTAATACGGTTCCGTTAAGTTTAAACGTCACAATTCATTAAAATCATAGAGATTTCGTTCTATAGTTTATTTCCAAATCTGTGATATTAAAAATTATGTGACTTAAGTTCTGAACGACTTTAATTAATTGTGGCAGAAAGCTAGAAACTTCAAACCTTAGCGATTATAATTATTTGCTAATTGAAACTGGATACTAAACATATAATCCAAGAAATAATTAATTTTGGCAAATAACGATATATTTATATAACGGTAACGTACTTCAAATACTATCCCACATCTCACCCCTCGTCCTTAGATGTTACTATATTATGCACCCCCCTGTAAACCCTTAGTTCATACACGTGTCTTTTATAGAACATAATATCTGGCAACGTAGCTGTAGGAGTCCGTAGCCTTGGCATTACATTTCCTTGACTCGGACTTTACTTTAGATTCTATAATTTCTGATGAAAACTCGTTTATTGATCTATTTAGTTGACATTTTGTTAACATTGTATTTCGCGATTTAAGCTCAGCATATAATTATCTCTAGGTCTCGTTAATTCATACCATACTGATGAAGATAATTTGAAATTTCTTTTGAAATCTAAATATAATATATTATATCAATTACTGAAAACACGCAATTTTTTTAAATTCCAGTTCATATATATTCAAAAATTGTTTCTCATCTCTTAAAACGTGTAATAATCAAACGGACAGTTGATAATATATATATATGCAAATTAGTTCGGTCCGTTATGAATGTCTCATAGTGACAGCTCATTTCGGTGGTTTCAAAGTTGATAGACAACTGTCAATAATATTCAGTTTATATCGCTTTGATTCTCATGAAAATCCGTGTATTTCACTGTGTGAAATATATCGAATTTTGTGTTAAATAAGCAACATTTGAAAGAGGTTTTAGTTTTCTTCTTTGATTGGAATCAAAATGCATCTGAAGCACAGCGGATTCTTGTGGAAGTTTATGGTGACGATGCTGCAACTGATAAATCATGTAGAGCATGATTTCGACGTATCAAGAATGGTGATTTCAGCGTTGAAGACAAGCTCTGGACAGCCAAAAAAAATCGAAGTTAAAGAATTGGAGGAATTAATTGATGGAGATACAACTCAAACGAAATGGAAGTGACTCGACGTGCAGATTCGGTATAGTTAAAATCGGTAGGAATGATCCAAAGACAAAGCAATTGGGATCCTCACGAAGTGAAACCAACAGACGTTGAAAGGCGATTTTTGTCTTGCAAGCAGCTGATTGAAATGCAAAACTACATTTTTTTGCATCGGATGGTGACTGGAAATGAGAAATGGATATTCTGCGATAACTCCAAGAAGAAAATATACTACGCTATGTCTGCCCGGTCAGTCGTTGCCATCGACCTAAACATCAACACCAAAAATGGTTCGAAGGAAATGCTGTGTATCTGATGGGATCAAAATAGTGGTGTTATTATGAGCTGCTAAAACCTGGCAAACCCAATAAGGGCGATCAGTGTAATCTACAACTGATACGTTTCAGCCGTGAATTGCAAGAAAAACGGTCGGAAAACGAATAAGACATGACAAAGTTATTTTGCTAAAAATCTACTCAATGTATTTCATCCTTTGCCTCTCTCTTATTTTCTTATTAACACACTTCCCTCTAAATCTAATTTTACAAGACACTCATGTCTCAAAATGGAGCCTATTAGTCTATCCCTTCTCTTGGTTCAATCCTCAATTTTCTTCTCTCTTCCCCTATTCTACTTAGAACTTCCTGGTTAGTTACCCTATCAACCCATCTGATTTTTCAGCATTCTCCTATAGCACCACATTTAGAAAGTTTCTATTCTTTTTTTTCTGCAACTTCTTTCAACCACGTTTCGCGCCCATATAACGCCACACCCCATAGGACCATTTTTAATAATGATTTCCTGATATTCATACTTATATTTTAGCCGTAAATAAATACCTCTTTTCTGCGAAATCCTTCCTTTCCTGTGCTATCCTACTATTTACGTCTACTATACTTCTACCATCCCTAATTATTATGCTGCCCAAATAGCAAAATTTTTTAAATTTTCCAAATATCCCTTTCTAATCTAATATCCTCTTTTATTCCTCATTTCCCATACTACACTCCATTACCTTGGTTTTACCTCTAGTAATCCTCGTATTAAACTCTTTCTCCAGTACCACGTTCATGCCATTTATTATGGTTTCCAAGTCTTCTACTGATTCCCCCAATACTACAATATCGTCGGCAAAGCGTAAGGGTTTTATTTCTTGTCCATGCAGTTTTCCTTTTCCATATTCCGTTTTAACTTGCTTCTTCGCCTGTTCTATATATAAGTTTCATTATTATCTTCCAAAAAATACGTCATTTGAAAGGTATTTAATAATGTGTGGTGACATGTAAAGATCACGAATCAAACTGAATATAAAATTTTGTGAATATGGATTATCGAAGGAAATGCCCTGAAGTCATGGTCTGAATTTCGATAGTGTTCGGCCGTATTCTCTTTGACACACAAATACGTCTCTGGTGTAGCAACTCTGATAATTGTCATCGTCGTTTTTGTCCTGTGTCAATTGCACCTGATGTACTAATCTGTCGCAATATTCCCCACTTGACATGTTAATTCTCTCGCTTTAGTCGTAGCTATTAAAACGCACCGGCAGTATCTGTTCGCAAAATGCTTATTTCAACTGTTGCACTGCAAAATACTTCAACGAGCTTGAAAATGCCGCATAAGTTCATTAATAAAAATTTTCTACCAAACTCTTTGCCAAATTACAGCCTTTAGAGAGATGATCGTATAAATTCACAAATTATCACATCGTATTTAAATATATTACTAATGTCCAGGGTTTGTGCACTATTTTTTGCCAGATAAATCAGTAAACAATATTTTAATATATTGATTACAGACAAATGCTGAAAGCCAGATTCGAATATTGGGTTACATATCAGGATATCTTGAATATAAATGAAAAGGAGTTCCCTGAAGGAATATAATAAATGGCCACATTTTTAGGTACGAAGGACTCGTTAAATTAGTATTAGAGAGAATTGCGTGGTGTGGGAATACAAAACCAATGCTGGAATATGCTACCCAAATCAGCCTGACATTTTAAGGATTAAAAACTATTACCTATTGGTTTTTATTCTTTCTTCGCTACTTTTAAGTATGTATACAAAATATAATGAGGTAAAAATCGAGTTTGAGCGTATCAGACAGTAAACACAGCATCTATCTTCTGGGAATGGAGTATTTATCGGTGTTTCCCGTGTGAATGGTCAGTGACGTCATAAACGTTTACGTGTTGACAAATGAGTATTTTTTTTAAATATCACTTTTCCACTTTTATGCTAAGGTTTTTTTCACTCTGCCGGTGTTCCTCCTCCGACTTTCGAAATTTATTCCAAATGTCATGATTATCATTAGAATGATGATATTATGCATAATTAACTAAATTTAGACGTTGCAGAAATAGTTCCCGGGATTCCACCCAGGTCAAGTAATTATAATTATTAAGGGACCTATAGATGACGAAACAGAATGTCATCATCTTCTAGGCGAAGAAGGTGACGACAGTGCGTTTGCTCTTCGAAACGTCGTTTAGCAATTATTTGACCCGAGAACGATTTCTGCAAAAGCTAACCTGGAAAGCCTAAGATATTCTACAATTTAGACGAGCTTACACAACCTACATAAGCGAAATATTATTTGTTTTTTCTCTTTAAATACACTTTTGTTACTTTTAATCAACTGTAACTTTAATTTCATAATGATACGTTAATGTTCTTCTAAGTTATTTGTATATTTTCCTGATAATGACATGTAAATTTAATTGCTTAAAGTTAATAACTTTAATCTATACCAATAAATGAAATTGAATTGTCCGTCTATAATTTTGCTTCGACAGGCTCTGAAACGGCTCAACTGATTTCAATGAAAATTTGAGGGTTTAAAAACAGAAGATTTATCTTAACTATTCGTGCATGTTCCATTTGAATATATTGCAGAAAATATTAATATAATGTAAATATAAACGTTCTACTGGAAAAGTTTCGTCACAAACGCGCATTCAAATCTCCAAAAAGAGAATGCGAGTTTACCATACTCTTGTTCTATTTATGCTCCGAAACGGTTTAACGAATTAAATGAAACTTTCAGGGATTGAAACAGGAAATATAACTTAAATTTTCGTGTATATTTCATTTAAATATCTGTTATAGTTCAAAAGATAATATGAATATTTATAAATCCATTTAATTGCCGCGTGAAAGCCGGCGTGAAAACCAAATGCGAGTTATAAGCCCTATTAGGCAATCCTCCTATACTATTCATCTCTTTTTGGGTGATCCTAAAGCAGGCAACTCCCCTAGGAAGGGAATTGAAAATGGGGGATGTGGTACAGCAGGATTCGCGCGGTAATTAGCATATTGTCGGCAGAGAGCTAACTCCCTGAGAAATAATTTCTTTAGATCTTCGATACGATGTATACGTCAATTAATTTTATTTGTCGTGTCAGTTAAATTTTAATATTTAGAAATTTCTCACTTTTAAAAGCTAATAAAATAAATATAATTTATCCCAATAAATATAATTGTAATTTCTATCTGTCTGAAAATTTGTATCTAATTGGCTCTGAAACGCGTGAAAGCGGGACCTGTTCAAAACCAAATGCGAGTTATTAGGTTTGCCCTGAAGCGATCATAAATAATTGATACCATACTTTTTATATTATTCAATGAATTCAACTTTATCAAAATTCTGTACCTGTTATTTCGTTTTTAGGGCAAAATAAAAACATCTATTTCCTCACGAACAGAGTCGCGGGCATATCTAGTACTGTAAGAAAAATGAAGGGAAAATAGACGACAAAATAACTATTTAGAAGTCTGGTTTGAGTAGATGGCTATTAGCTATACACATTATACATAATCAATTTTATTTGGTCAATAAATTTTAAAACAATTTTTTTTGTAGATATGACTTGTGAGTAGGGCTCAATGGAGGAATATTCCTAACCTGTACGTAACCCATTAATGTTGTTACGTCCATGCCTTTATATTGATACAACGTTTGAGTACACAGATTACAATACAGCGTTCTTAAAATAACTTTTTTCATTTTCTGATATTTTTATAAAGTGATTTAATCTTTATTGAATTTACTGTCAGGCTCATACGGTATCTGCAAGAGAGAAAGTTGAAGTTAGATGAGAATCCCCGCGACCAGCTGTAAGCTAGTGGTTCGAGCCACACCGTAGGTGTTTAATCTGTGCCGAACAGAGTGTGCACTGAACACGTTGACTCTAATCACATCCGGGTTAATCTTACATCCAGCAGCCAGAAATATGAAAATTGTCCCTGCGAGGAAAGGCAAGCTAATGAAACTGCGGCGTACCGCGAAAGCCCCGTGGCTGGTAGCCAGTTAAATTAGCCACTGGCCCCAGATGGAGAAGGGGAGGGGGAGGGGGTGGGGTGCAATTCCCACTACACGGCGACTGCTCGCTAAACGCCCACTCACTCCTAATCGCGGGTCTTTCTGCACAGCCCTCTCCGTCGCGACGCTTTGTTTTGCAACGGAAAGAATACTCTTATCTAGGAATTTCTTACAACCAACTAATCTCATTCATAATCTGCAAATGCTGATAGTTATCTTTACATTAAAAATATGCTAAGCAAATAGTTCCCCTCAAATATTTTATTTTTTGTGTGTACACGCAGAAATTAATATTAAAATATGCAACAATTTGCGGTATGCAATGAGTGCGTCCCTCTTTATTCGTACACACGACTAAGCTGTGGTGGTTTTGTGTGATTGAAATTAAATCATATAAAAACATTTCTTTAAATTTTATTTTCAAATTGAAAGTCCAAATTTGTTTAACAATTTAACTAATAACATTTATTTATTTATTTATGCAAAGTATGACCGACCGTCTTGAAATGTAAAATAATAACTCTTGTCTCAGTTTCTGGATTTAGAAAAGCTAAATAAAAAAACAATTGAATTTATTTCTGTAAGAACTGCACCCTTCCACATTCTTCTGGACTATTTTCGGGTTACTGGTGCCTCTGCAACAATCGCCTGTGATTTCCACTCCTCCAGTGTTCGGCCAGTCCCACAGACCGCTTTTCCTGTAGTTATGATTCTCTTAGTTGTAAGATAGGTTAATACACTTGTAACAACAATGGTAACATCTCAATATATCCCTGATGAAAAAGCATCGCAAGCCTTTTCTTCGCTTTAATACAATGTCCCCTCAGCTGTGTAAAACGTCATCTGCTTTACACAAGTGGCCCAGTTGGTAATTTTTTTTTGACGAACTTTCCAATGCATCCCCAACTCTGGGTTTCAACCTGGTCGCCGACTTTGTAACAATAGCAGACTGTTATTTAAAAATTTCTTCAGGATTTACGATGGTGGGCAGTTTTCATATGATTTTAAATCAAGTCTGTACTTTTCATGGATAAAATTGTAGAGTAGGTATTCGATTGTACCACTACTTGTTTTAATAGTACAATGTAAAAAATTATGTGAAGTATATGGATGAGATATGAAGTGATGTCCCTCAATTCTTTCTTGTTAAGTAACTAGACTACTTTTTGTCGACTGTTTTAATTGCTTATTATTTACTAGCTGGCACCACACGTACCCCAGATTTTTATTTATATTAGCACGTCACATTTAAAATAAATCTTGATCTACATGTTGTTATACCTGTATCGATTTCTGTCTGCATGTGTTTTTTATCAATATAAAGAATGCATTTTTCTTTAAATTAAAATACATGCGTTGCAAAGAAACACAAAGAGAGAAACCATTAGCATTTTAAATCAGTTTGACTTTATTTATTCGAAGGTAGAACTTGTATGAGAGCTCTAGTCATTTTTATACAGAGCCTTAACAATTTACAATGCTACTTTTAATTTTAGTATTAATTAACTAGTTAAAAGGTATAATTGCTTAAATAAAATTTTTAAGTTAAATTTAAGCATTATATCACGCCTAACAGCAACTTAATTGTATCGTTTGACAGGTCTCTCTCTTCTGTTCTTACCCCACACCCTTCCCTCTAATGCTAATTTTACAAGACTTTCAGGTATCAAAACGTGGCCTATTAACCTATCCCATCTATTAGTGACAATATGTTACGAGAAGATCAAGGTTGAATTTACTCTCAAAATATAAATGACACATCAGAAATATTTATAAACCTACTGAAATCTGTATAAATTCTGCCATACCATCGGATTATAACACAAGGAAGTTTTTAACTGCCAGTATATGGAAAGACATGAAGCTATGTCAACCACAGAAGAAACGGTTTCAGGTGACTTGACTAAGAAAGAGTGGGACGAGAAGGAATGGTGTTTCGTGATCACAGAGGTAGATAAACACTTAAATTCAAAAACTGACATTATGAATTCCATCAACTCCGTCTTTCAACCTGGAAAACAACGACAACTTGAGTCCAACACAGACGTACGCCTTCAAATTAATTATTGTGTTGAGGCTATTACTGCAGTATTTATGTATGGGTCCAAGATTACCAGGCTACACCCTCCAGGTTACATCCGGCCCTGATATTCTAATTTCACGCGTCCTGCACACATCACTTAAGAGTAATGAGTACTCTACTTTATTACGAACTATTTTATTTTATTCCTAGTAATTAAACCTGTTGAGAGCTGGAACAGAAATGGAGAGAAAGGTGTGTGCTTTTCAGGTTCATCCACTATGTAACAGTTTTTAGTGTACTATTACTGTATTATAGTAAATACATTGAGCACAGTGACCATTTTTTTCTAAATTAGTATAATTTTACTCGATATTCCGGAAGTCCTGTGTTCATGGCCTGGGTCTTGTCGACATTTCTCCGTTGCTGTCTTTCATCTAAAAGTAATATTAAATTTAGTCTCGTATAATTTAATATAAAGACAGCAAAAAATTAAACAAAAGAACAAATTAGAGATTCTCATAAAGTGGTAAATTAAAATATCAAAACTAAGAAGCTAAATTGAAAGCAAGAATTGAATATTATTATAATTACATATTATCTGATAGTTTATAATTTAATACGATGGCCGATTACTACAGAAGTTAGAAAATAGACTTTCTAAATTTGATCAATATTAACTATAGGAAATGTCAAAGGGTGATAAGAAACCGTAGGGAAGATTTTATAAACAATATATTGTAATATATTTCTTGTCAATGGAATAAGTGAGGATATTCGATAAACTTGGTTCAATTGCGAAATCTGAAAATATTGTCAAGTGAGAATTTCAAAAGCATTATTAACATTACACACATTTAATATTTTACTGTAATAAAGAGGGTTAGTGACAAGCCAATATTATTGCAGCTCACTTTTAGCACATCAGATAACCTTTCCAAGTTTTTAAAACAAAAAATAGGTTATTTTTTAAAATACGTAAGTGTATATGCTAGTAACAGTTCAACGAATTTATACGTTTGTAGTCATTCAATTAATTACAGCTGTATCGTTTTGTACGAAACGAGTAAACCAGCTCATTAAAACACGTTGTTGAGTGCGCATCATGTAAACGGCTTGCGTCACAATACATGGAGCGATTGTGTGACGTGACAGTGACAAGCATTATTTGCAGATATCTCCGTAACCACGAGTAGGTACGGAAAAATTCATTTGTATACGTATTAGAATCATCATGATGATGATAGGAAATTCATTTCTGGTTGATTTGGCGTGGACTGTAATACAGTCACTTTTAGGGGACGCACAGAATTTAAGTGGTTTATTTAGCCTTTCTCTTCCATTTCGCAAAGAAGAAATAATACATTTACATATTACATATCTTGCCAAACGGGTTAGTAATTATTTTTTTAAAAAATAAACGGAGTTTTTCATGTTATCAATCAGAGTTATCTACGTCGTTTTACATGACAATACTTCTTTAAAAATAATTTTTGCGCATTTTTAGCTTAACCTTAAGCACATGCGCTAATTAATTTAAATTCGTGTGAAAATTCAAATGTAACAGTTTGCAAAGAAACTAGCGTTCAGTCATGAATTTAAGCTGTCAGTCATATTCACCCGTACTTAAATCAGGCTGTGAATGAACAATAAATCTGAGTCTAGGGACGGGGGAAGAACATGCAGACAATGGTCAGCGGCCATTGAAACTTCCAACTCGTAAGGCTTGAGAAGTGCTCATACTTGAGGGTAGCAATCTACACATCCTGCAACAGTGCCATTTATGTCGGTCTCTCAGCTCTGCAACACCTAATTCGTCGACGACACACTGACCATTGCTATCATTTGACGCTGAGGCCAAATTCATATTCATTAATTTAATATTCTCAATCATGAGCAGATTAACCATCCAGCTGACGACGACGAAGATATAAGTAGTCATGAAAGTTGTGATAATTTTACTCAGTAATCGGATACACCGCATTCTCAATTTTATCCAACAAGCTGTCATCTCTGTCAACGATATCCTCATAATCTAAACTTATATGGTGCTGTGAATATTGATTTATTCAATTACGATACCGAGAATACTTTTAACTCCTAATATTTAATGTAAAAAACAACTATATATAATTAATATATTGTGAATAAAAACCACATAAGAGTTGTCTCAATATATTTATTCTCAGGACGTTTCGGCCATAGCCATTATCAACTGCAATTACAATATATATTGTTACGGTGACGACACGAAGTTCAGTGCGGAAGACAACAACAAGCACAATGGTTGTGTGATAGTATATGTAAAGAAGACGCTAAGAGGAAAGATCCAAGTGAATAGATGTTTAAATGGAATAATGTGGTTGTTGCCAATTGTAAAAGTGTATCCTTCATGTTATAAATAATCGTGTATATATATATTAATTGCAGTTGATAATGGCTATGGCCGAAAAGGTCCTGAGAATAAATATATTGAGACAACTCTTCTGTGGTTTTTATTCACAATATACTTTTAACTCCCTTAATAATGTGTTTGTCATTTTTACGGTACCGATTATTTTGTTCTCTCCTGGTTCCGGTAGTATTTAAGCTAGAGACACTGCCGTCACGTCACGTACTATCACGTGAGTTGCCGCCGCCATAAAATTTTAGCCTGACTGCATGCTGAATCGCACACTGCCGTCACGTCATTTAGTCACGGCCATGAATTTAAACAGAAAAAATTCCAGTTCCTAATAGTTGACAGGTTGAAAGCTTTCGACGTCTGTCATAATAAATATTTAAAAATTATTCCGTTTATTTTTTTATGAATGACAAAAGTCGAAAGCTTTCAGCCTATTAACTAATAAATTTGAAGGGAGTTTAAGTGATTGTTTTTTCTTGAGTGTGCGTTTACACCATTTAAGTTTTCCATATGGAATGTGTTAGTTCAATCAGTCACCGTTATGAGGAAAAAAAACTAAACTGTGCCTGCCAATGGCTTTACATTTCATATGAACTCGTTTACTAATATTTTCAATTAATAACTCCTCCATGTTAAAAAAAGATAATTTCAACCCTTCAGTTGTCACGATTGTCGACGATCCAAAACTAGAGACATTAATATATGAAATATTGGAATAGATTTTTCCATGTAATAGGCTGAATATAGAGTTCTCGGGTTATATCACAATGTTTCGATAGCTATCCATGTCGCCAATGACGCCGGAGATATCAGAAAAATGAAATAGCGAGAAATCAGAAATGTATGCAAGCGCAGGTCACAGAATCGTGACTTGACGTGATGTTCCGTGAGATCGCAATGATGTCAAATACCGTCATAGCCGTTTGGCTCTATTACATAAGACAACACGAGCACTCATGTGAAATCACGTCACTGTCAATTATTGATACTTAATTACAACCTGGAGTCCAGCAATTTAATTAGAAAATATTTTATTATGCTCTCCTTATCATTTATTTTCGAAGCTTTCGGTTGTTTTTTCCATAGTCATGTATTACATAAAATAAATGAACATTAATTTATCATTAAAAAATATCTAAAACACATGACTTTAACAAGAAACAGCAAAATAAATATAAGCTATATAATGTCAATGTCCTAATTTTAATCCTGTATGGTGTCATTGTAATTTAAATATTGTAACAAGTCTCCTCGTCGTCGTCGTCGTTTAATTCTTGGGTTGCCACGTGGCTGGCAGGGATAAACGAAAACCAACACTAGAATACAAAAATTAACAAAGGTTTGTCACGTGAATAAAAGAAAGAAAAACATTTGAACGTTGATTGAAACTAGTTCAAAGCCAGTACAGTACTCTTCCGAGGACAGTCCTGCAGGCAGGGATGCACTCAACCGTCCACGCTGACGTCCAAATCCAGAATGAAACTCTGTTCGTTGTCCTCATGCTCATACCCCATTTGGCTCCCATCCACCTTTCTTCCAACGACACGGGGTATATTGGTTTCTCGGCCGCTAGGGCGCTACTCCCGTGTAATATCGTGACGACGGAATAGATGATCCAAGATTCGTAGGAAGTAATAAAACGGCGGACAATGAGGACCAGACAGGCGTGTGACGCGAGTGTAACGTCGCAATATAGAATCGCCAAATTTAAATTTTGGTATGGATCAATGTAAAATAACTGCATAAAATATCGATTAAAATTTGAGCAAAGTAAGTATATTTAAGTATTTATAATACAATATCATGTAATCTATTAGCTTAAATCGAAGATCGTATTGTACGTATATTGTGCCCGAGTCATGATATAAAATAATATTGAATAATTCTCCGTTATTGACGAAAATATTGTGTTGTTTATTCAATACTATGATTAATTTAATAAAGCGTGATGTATAGAAGGAATGAAGTTAGTCCAGGCGGGCAGAGATGGAGTTCAGCGCTGTTCAAGGACTTCCTTCCCAATCTGCTGTCGCCTTGCCTTTGTGTGGAGTACCTGTATATTAAGCGACAAGGTCTTGAGCCGAGGCGGCAATGAGAACAGAAAATGCCTACATCAAAGGCAGTAGGTGTCAGCGACCTACTTTGTTAGCTAAATGCTGTTTTGAACAATTTACACACCTATGAACAGAATATTCAATGAGTATTTTCAAGAAACAGGAAATATAGCACGAGAAAATAAAGCGGTGGACAATATTTCTGTATTTAATTTATTCCGAAAAATATGTAATTAAACCCCAATAAGTAAGTGACCAATATATTAACTATTATCTAAAAAATGAAATAAATAAATAAATTTAGTTTCATGGCTTTTGGCTGAGCTTCGATTGGAGCAATTCTTCTCTCTGTTAAATTAAAGAATCTACATTTTTTATAAACATTAATAATCAACAAAACATTTTTAACAATGTACATTCTTCTTTAAATACAAATGTGCTTAAAAGCAATACCAACGTCATGACTTGAGAGCCGTAAGGAAAAGATTGGGATGGGTGCATTGCGCTACAGTTTCAGCATTATGAATACATCTAGGGATATTCTTCTTAACACGTAGGCACGAAGACGGCGATTTCCTTTGAAACGCCTCTGCAGACGTAATTCTCACAATACCTTCTGGATGGCGGCTTGACGTGACGTGAGCGAGTTTCCAAGTATGTTTTTCCGACGAAAACATATCCGCTCTGTCGCTTTCTTCGCTTCATGTCTTCAATGCAGACGTCTCGCCACAAATTCTTGATTCTGAATTGAGTGAATTTAAGATAAAAATACGAAGTAGGGTGTTTTTCTGCATTGGTTCCATAACTTGGTTCTTTCTTGTTAACACGAAATAGGAAACAAATATAAACAGAAAAATGTTAAATTTACGGAAAATTTGAAAGCGAGGTATTTAATCTTTGTAAAATCAATTGGTTAAACGTAATTAATGGTGAAAATGGAATTCATAAGTATTTATAGTTAACAGTTGTTTCTATTTTAAATAAATATATACTTACCAAATATTGGAAAAGGTTTAATAATTGTCAATGCAATTATGTTTTGTCCCAATTTTTAGTCTTTTTGATGTGAACAATAGTACAATGAGTATAGAAAATAATGTAATGATCTAAAATTCATCCGAACACAAATTAGATAGAAAAACCGCTGGACAAGCTGGAGTTTTGATTAGGTCTGGGAGTCACGTGATCCGCCATGCACCTCATGGTCGGAGGAATGAAGGTGACGATTTGAGAAGATAGAATGGAAAGAAGAACATTCTAATTAAGAAGAAGTCTGGAGAGTGCGTGGTGGTTGAGCCAGGGCACGTTTTCAATTAGAAATTGATAGAGTTGGGAAGTAATATCCGAAGAAGAAGCTTGAGAGTGAAAGAAATTTGTTTGAAATCTAATCTGGAGGCAAACTGAAGAAAGATAGACGGCAGCGTTCAGAAATGTGCCCCCCCTCCACCCCTACCCCCGTCTTCGTAATCCGGGAATCAGAAGTCTTACAAGGGAGACCAGGTACCAATGGCAGAAATCAAAAAAGGAAGGAGCCGCCTCGTGAACGCGGAAGAACTACGGAAGCAGCCGAATTACTCGTTGAAGGGTAAAGTCGCCGCCTCACAAACGGAGAACAGGTGTGTGTCAGTGCCACTATCATAATTGTGTAATGACTATCGTTCTGCTTCGAAAATCCGTAAAAATTGACTCTTAGTATATCGAGTCTCATGCTGAGCTAGACGTGGTAAAATTTAATTGGACCCTAAATTTTGTACTTACTGTTATTTTAATTTAATTACTTTATTTTTAAACGTAACTAAATAAATTCAATTTCACCAGTTTACATTTAGGACTTAAATTCATTTATTTTCTTATGTACAATTATTCCATCAGTCTACCTTAAGATACTGCATTAAAAAGCAATCCATAATATGTTTAATATATTTAAAATTGGCTGGGTGTACGTTCCGGGGAAAACGATAAACATGTTAAAAAAATGTTCTAATGCAGCAATTAATTGAGGATCTACATAACTATTGACGTATGTTGGGTGAAATTTGAGAGTCGTGTTGCTGTGAAGACGAGAATTCATCTTCGTGTAGTCGAAGCCCCTCAAGCGGTGATTCAGGGTGGACTTGCAGAGACAACGGCTAGGGTGGCAATTCTACCCACGCTACGTAACGACGCAGACAGATGAACACAAGGTAGACTGCTAAGTTTCTCAATCCTTGACACTTCCACAATTTAAACTGAGATAAGGACATGTCAATCTTTCTCCGGCTTCCTTAACTCATTTCATTTTGGAAATATCTTCTTTAATTTAATTTGTAAATAAATAAACTTAACCCTTCACATTTAATGTTTTTAATATCATAAACAAACCACATCGAATCACATGGTTATAATTTTATATATAACAATGAACTATAAATTTGTAAAGCTTTAGTGGTTCTGCATTCAGTTAGCTTCATAGCCCTGTAACAGCAATTTCTGCTCGTGTTGCAGTCAATAAAAAATTGAGCGCCATAGAAAATATAAATCACTTTGACAATGAGATGAAGTAAGACCAACTTGTAATACATGTTTGGAAACATGTGCGGAGGCAGTGTTATTCATCAGTTTAGAGCTAATGATGCATTGTCCCGCTCTCGTCCTCTGTTATCACTTTCACTGACAGCTCTAAACGTAAATATTTTGAATACAGCTGCCCGGAAAAGTGCACCAAAAATTAATTTTTTCAATCGTTTATGGTGAAATTTTAATCTTTATTCTAATTTCATGACATCATCAAAGTTGGCAGAATGACAATTTTATAGAAGAAATTAAAATAGGCTTTATGAGAAGTAATTTTTGACTGCTCCAGTAACTAAAATACTGGTCATATTTCCAGCTGCCATTTCACAAAAACTACAGAAGAAAATATTTTTTTCAAATTGCAACCATTTATAAATAATATTTTCGTGTAATACAAATTTTTATTAATTTCATTAACTAAAGAGTTAAAATCGCGATTCCACGTTTGTTGCTATGCTTTTTTATTATTATTTACTATCTAAGTGCCCGAAGATGTGCGGGACTTCATTTATATCACCCGACTACAGTATTTAATTCGACAGTAATCTATTTTCAACACATCAGCCAGACAGTCACATAGATGAAATAATTTTTCACGCCCCCCTACGCTATGAGAACTGAGTTTTATCATAATCACCGCGATGACTATAATACGTGAAGGAATACTTTTGTACCCCTTTCTGAAGCACAAGGCGCTCATGGAGTAGTTCCAGATTTGGCATAGTTAAAGTTCATATGCAGAAAGAGTGCAGAACGATAATATTTGTGCATAATGTGTGTTATAAGTACATTAATTAAATATTTTTTTACGTTCCAACAATGCCAAACAACTAAATAAATGTCTCTGGACAAAGAGTCGCGCTGAGTAGAAATATTTCTCCAATACATTGAACTAAATGAAACAAGACATGCACATATTGTATATTTGTGCATTATATATTAGTGAAATACAGTCTTATTATTATTTTTTGTTGGTAGTTTCAAGTGAGTACATTCAGATATTTGCAAAAACTACCACTAGGCCTCGACATTAAACATTGGTGGTTATATTTATTTTTGTACGCATAAGAATGGGTAAATTTAAATAGTTTGATAGTATACAAAAGGATTAAATTATTTTAAGGGATGCATTCAAATGCGCACTGAATGTCATTTCAAGAATTGTTAATACTATTGATTGTGGATTGATGGATTTGAAATTCATATTTTGCAATACCGTTCAAACTTTAAAATTTAATGAAATACTATCGATTTTTGACCAACAACAGGTATAAAATGTACAATACCGAGAAAAACTCTATCACTCTCACTTACAGCGAAAAATATTTACTGTCGTGGAAATATCTGCCGTTCATGTATCCAAGGGATAACGCTATCTCACGTGACGTCTTTCTGACAACTCTCGTGAGTTCACCGTCCGGCGCGGGAAATTTTTCATGACCCAGGTAACAATGTCTGTCGAAAATTCCGAAGTTTAACGCTCCCTCAGCCAAATCAAACCTACCGTTATAAACACGCAGACCGGTACGCATCCAGCCCGGCTCTGGGTCAACCCTCTTTTTCCTGGCCAGCGACATGTTCTTGCTGAAATTTTATCTAATTTACAATTCCATTAAATGGAATTAAAATTGGGAGGATCCTACTGCGCTACAAATTGTTGTAGTTGTGTTGTTCAGCCCTAAGACTGGTCTGTTGTAACCCTACATGTTAACCTATCTTCCGTAAGCCTTTTCATTTCCGCATAACTACCACATCCCACATCATCCCTAATGTCCTCAGCGAATTCCATTCCTGGCAACCCTCTTCTCTATTTACCCCACACACTTCCCTCTAACTTGGTCTATTAATCTATCCTGTCTCTTGGTCAACGTTCTCTACATTGTTCACTCCTTCCCTTTTCTGCTTAGAAATTCCTCGTTAGTCATTCTATCCACATATATATGATTTTTAAAACTCTTCTGTAGCACATTTCGAAAGCTTCTATTCTTTTCCTTCCTGAAACTCCTATCGCCCACGTTTCACACCCATACAACGCCACGTTCCATACGAACATTTTTAGAAACACTTATATTACCCGTAAGTAAATCCCTCTTTTTCGCGAAAGCCTTCCTTACCTGTTCTATCCTACTCTTTATGTCTACTATACTTCTACCGTCCATAGTTATTATACTACCCAAGTAGGAGAATTCCCTAATTTCCTTAAAAATATCCCTTCCCAATTTAACACCCTTCGTTATTCCAATGTTTCCCATACTACACTCTAATACCTTGGTTTTCCCTCTATTAACCCTCATATTGAACCTTATATAACCCCATATCTATTTTAATTAGAAGAAAAAATGTTTGCAATATTTTTCATTTGTTTTATTGATAGTTCTATAACGAATTGGTGAATTCGTTCCTTACAAGAAACTAAGGATCACATTTAAAGTTACCTAGAATACATTTCTGTACTTTCTTTTGAAGACTAGTCATATAAATGCTGTGAGATCTATGCATATATATAAAGATCTTCCCATGTTATAAGACAGCAGCAACGGCAATTTTAATGACCCTAAATGTGGCATTAGGCGTGAGATTGTTGGTGTAGATTATGTTTCCGTGTCGTCGCCGTTTTTACGATGGGACGCCTTTGCGGCGTTGCCTTCCCTCGGGTGACGCCTTTAAAGCAGCCTGCATCATCGTCCTCTCGGGAATATGTCTCACGAATACAAAAGCTAAAAGTAGCTTTTTGCACTTCTTTAGCGGAAACTTATTTGGAAAGAGAAAAGTTCTTATAAACTATCTTTACCGCGAAAATAAGTGAATTGCGAAGGGAATAATTTCTGTTACAAAGCAATTATAGTCACTGCTGCAAAATTGCAATCAAGTTGCAAAATCTCCTGATACATATTAAATATTTAAATATTTTATTGAATATATGTTTTGTTTCCAAACATATCATAATGAACGCTTTATGTAACTAAACAGTATGGTAATATAGTTTTTATAATAAACTTTATTATTGTATAATATTGGTTTAACACAACTACTTCATATACTATTTGATAAACTGTTTAATTGAAATTTTTAATGTGACTGAATTTTGTTTTATCGTACTCATATCGTTGCCCCCCTTGTTTTCATTAGTCGCATCAATTTTGAAAAATAAGAAATAATCATAAGAAAGGATTAAAAATATAAGACGGAACCAGTATTCGAGCACGGAACCAATGCTTACTACGCAAGTGCTTTACAGCTGAGCTAAAAAGACATTATTACACACATCTCATTATTATATATTATCTTTCCAACCTGCCTATTTGTCAACAATT
Source organism: Eucriotettix oculatus (assembly GCA_034510155.1). Classification (NCBI taxonomy): domain Eukaryota; kingdom Metazoa; phylum Arthropoda; class Insecta; order Orthoptera; family Tetrigidae; genus Eucriotettix; species Eucriotettix oculatus. The sequence continues at coordinate 37,342,695 of CM067379.1, read as the reverse complement.
TAAAGTTACCATTCATGCAATGGAAACCGATATTGAAATGATAATACAAAGATACAAATCTTTTTGGGCTAATTTTATTGGTCATTAATTATAGTTGAAAATAACTGTCCATATTGTCACGTTTCTGAAGAATCGTGAGATACAGTAACAGAGGTTATAGACGTTTATTTAATAGGAAGAGCTGTACAAAGACTCGTACTGCGAAAGACTACCTCCGCTTCGAGGTCCAGTACAATTTATACATTCTTGGAAGTTTCCAGAAACAGAACATTCTCGAAACAGAAAATATTATGTACGAAAGGTAAACAAAATGAATAAAGTAAACAAATAAAAAAGTGGTTGTGATGAATGGGTTTTGAACCCAAGTGCAGTCCAGCAATATGCCCCTCTGCCATGATTGAAGGTTTCAAATTGTGGAAATATAGTCTGTAAATAAAAAAAAATCTCATTTAATTTATAGTCGCATCAACAAAGTAGTCAGCGACTTTAAAAAAATTATAATTACCAATACATTTTGATTTTTAAATTAACAATTTTATACAGTTTAACTTGATATTTATGTTTTCAATGTAAAAATATAAATATTGATATATGATCATATTTTACAATTTATGGAACAATTCAGTTTTTTAAAGAACTGTTCTAAATTTTCTTGTGCATTTTTCCCTTTCAAAAACTCGTTGAAATCATTTTCTTCCTCTCATCGTCAAATTTCGGACAGTTCTTTAACAGGTCAACTGTTTAAATTGTTTTAATGTTTTTGTTTTTATGTACTGAAGGTGGCAAATTGCCGATAGTTCCTTAAGACTGAATTTAAGATTAAATAATACTGGAAAATTATTTCTTTTTTCTTTTTAATAATGTGGTCAATTGTGAAAAATACAAAGCGATATTGTGATAGTGAAAATGCTCAGAAAAAAAGGGAATAAATTTAAGCAGATAAAAATTTTTAATTATCAGACTTGTAATGTTTTTCGTTGAATTCATCCAAACAAAACAAAAGAAAGATTACGGAGCTGTGATACTTATGACATTTAAAGTGTTTCATGTAAGTTATATGTAATTTATTTCGGCATAAATATGACGCAATCTTTGATATTGTTGTAATTAATTTATTTAATTTGATTTCTTTTCGATAATATTAGTGATTTCCAGACGTTTTTGCGATAGATGAATTTGAAATGTCTTTAACTAACTCTGTACATTAGAAACAAGGGGAAAGTTGTACAAAGAAACGGCTTTTTAGGTTTGATGAAATTTAACACTTGATTGGATCCACATCCAATGGAACGTATTGATTAATATTAAGAAAGAATGAAATTAAAAGCATGGGAAATATTTTTACCCCATAAAAACGGCTCGTGAGAAATGTTTTGGAAATTAGTTGTTAACACATTCATTCTATTAATCAGACTGAATTCTGACTCTTTCTCCATCTTGATTTTATACTGAAAACCTTTATACCTCTTTTCTCGTTTTCATATGATAGCAAAATATTCCAGTAAATCAAGTGAATTAGGAATGACTTGAGAAATCCCATTTTCGTGATGGACTCTCATCCGTTCGGCTTTGAGGAGGATACACTCGTCCTACTTACGTGGATAAACAAATCTCGCGGTGAAGGTTTATTCGCTGAAATCCCTTGGCCACTGCATCCCTCACATTCACGCCGCCTCACTTGAGTAGAATATATCGCGTGTCGTGAAATGTAACGCCTCTAGAAACAACCGTGCTTTCTCTTTGAAAAGTTTCCCAGATACCGAGGAGGAGGTAAAGTTGCATCCAATAAGTCTGAACTGAACCCAAGTATCCTGCACAACTTCAGACTATAATATAGGCTAGTGTTTCCCGGGAAATCACTCCAGTAAGTTGTGGTTTGTTGCCGACGAAGAATATAGATATTATATTCAATCTTTAATAATGGTTCTTCATCACAGTTTAATTTGTGAAATTAATTTCTTACGATAAACTCCAAAAATAATATAAGAATAATTGCGGCTTTTCAAAGAAGTTGGTCGGGAATTTTTTATACACTTCGTAGAAACTTGGATTATTTCACGAATAAGACACCAGGCTCCCTCCTAGTTCAACCTCAATTAAACGTCGTCCGCATTGCATCATCATTTTCGAGACAAATCTTTTATTTTTGTTATTGGAAACTCGGTATTCTCCGGTTTCATCTAAACTCACGTAGGCGAATGGACAAAATATATTTAACTCTCACCTCCTTGACTAAATTCAAGGTTTTAATTTACTTTTCCTTTATGGAAGGTCATAGTGACGTCGAATAGCAGTTAACTGGAAACACGACGTTTTGGATATAGAAACTTCAACTCTATAGACATAAACACATTTGGTAAAACTGCACTAAAGATGGGGCCATAATTGCGTGTCGTAAACTACATTACTCAGTGTACCGGTTTCTTTTGCGACAAGTCAAAATTTGTTTCTACAAATCAAATTAAGGAAAGTTTCGGAATCGTTGTTGGTACTTTATCTCATGAAATGTAGGTCTGTAATAGGTCAACTTGTACAGTTGATCAGTATTGTGAGTATCGATATTGCTTGCGGTACACACTTTTTTTTCCACAAATGATTTTAGGATTCATTTATATTCCACCTTACAAAAATTGTACTTTTGGTTAACACGATACATGAGGGTGATTCTGAAACAGGCAACTCCCCTTTAATAGCATAGGAAGGGAATTGAAACGGAAGGTAGAGCAAGGTAGCCAAGGGTTCACTAGGGCCCCAGGGCTATAGTTTAAGGATCCTACCCGGTGTTTCACCAAAAGAGATGCAGGGAAAAAACCCTAGAAAACCTGCACAGTTAAATTCCTGGTACATAGATTTGTCTATTGGTAGTATAAGCCTTGTCTCTAATAATTTATCATTTGAGTGTTATTTATATCTCATTTTTATTTAATACCTTTTTTATTTAATGCCTTTAGTTGTGTTACCATATCCTCCCGTATTGGCAACAAATTCAATCATTCCGCCATGTTTCTATAAAGCCTGGTCCACACCAAGCGCACAAATGTCTGCATTTACACATGAAGCGAAAAGGTCCACTGCGCTCTAATTTTTGGGTCATGAACAATTTCAAATGTTTGGGAATGGTTTGCGCGCTGGGTGTGGACGAGGCTGAAACAAACAGGAACTCAGATAAAACGTCCCCCATTTAGTCTCAACAAGGCATATAGCAGTTTAATATTGATAAAACCCTTCCCGTGAGCTCATATAACAACGACATTCAGTTTGATCGATAATATCTTGTTCTGTGAAAAAGTATCGTTAATGAACACTAATAAGGGGTAGATTACTGTGTATATTTATGAAGTTTAATTTTAAAAAATTGCTGAGAAATATACACTAGAGAACTTTGCGATTTGATATAATTTTTATTATGGAATAGAAATTGTTCCAGTTTAGTGCGAAATTTAGTAATACGAAATTGAACATTTCGGTAAAAAATTTATGTGAACCAACTAAATTTCATGGATTAATCAAATTACTGTCGTATATATATGTTTTTGTATTTCTGAGTCGGCAATTTGATACTAGTAATTGTCGGCATGTGAGAAGGAACCACTTTGATGATCTGATGAGGTCTTCAGTTGATCATTAAAGAGCGCGCTTGGCATATTCATACAGAGCCATGCCGTAATCACTAACTCGAGTGGCTTGAGGAGAGGAATTTAAAGAATGGTAAAGTAATATAAGGTTCATTCCAGAAAAGACCATCAATCACGGGAGAGACGGGACGTAGTGTCGCTAGTTCCATCACTCGAGGACGGCCGAGCGCTCCCATTGTGCTCATTGAACTTGCTGGTCTTGGGTATTTCTCAGCTGAGGAAAGGTTAGCAGCAAGCAGCAGAGAGAGGAAGTGTAACCGGTCTGCATAGGCTCGTTGCTCATACCAAGGCTGAAAAGAAAAATGCCAGGCAGGATACAATTAACTTTTTTCGCGCTCAATCAATATACTTGTTATTTTGCACCAATAAAATTATTTCTATTACAAAGTCGTATTTTCGTTGATTAACATTTTGGAGTTATTTGGCAAGTTTCAATCACACAATAATCATTTATGCCTTCGCAGGAGTAACAGAGCTCGTCTTACTATGCAATACATTGGTCAATCCCTTCCCCATTATACCTCTTCACTCAAAAACCACTTAATCAACCTCGTATTTGTTTTTCTCATTCTAGTTTCAAAACATTACTTTTCCAATTTAGATATTAGAACAACTGTAATGTATTATCTTCAAACCGAATTATTATAAAACGAGAAAATATAAGATAACATCTTTAAAACATATATGGCCAAGTATCGTGGAAACATGAGAATTTATAGGCAACTAACAAATAAATAATGTTTCTATGGTCCTTTTCTTATAGATGTTTCTGTATTCTTGAAAAAAATTTTAACTGATATAACACTGAATTCCAAATGTCTGGTGTTAATTCGGAGTAGCTTTTTTCATATTAAAATTTCTTCTTCGTCTTTTTCGTTGGCTCTGCAGCCCATTAAGGGCCTTGGCCTACCAGGACGACTGCGGACTGTCATCTTGCATGACACATTCCGAATATGGAGTGATACGTGGTCAGCGTATCGACTCTCCATCAGTCTTAACCCCAGTCTCCGTGACCATTATTAAACTTTCTACAAATGATTAATCCTCGTGGGTGAAAATACACCAAAAACTTGAAAATATCCCAAACAGAAGGAATCAAAACAAGAAATGGGCTTGCACAGATAAATAGAAAGTTGATCACTCACATCCAGTGTCTTCAAATCTGAATCAGCGGGTGTTTGCCAGCAATAAAGGAAGTCCTGCGAAAATAATATTCGCATAAGTGCTTTCTCAGTCGAAGAAGTCGAGGAACATCTAAACTATTTACTAAACTCCACATTAAAACAATTCCCCATAAAGCCGTGGTTCACATGGCTACTATATTCACTCGAATGATATCATACTTTCAAATTATATAACATCCAACCGAACTAGCAGTTTACTCCCAATCAATATTACTAAAAAAACAATTTATTTAGACCAAGAACTTCCAAACCTACTACTAAATAATCACCTTTTTTAGAGAAAAATCACTCAAATTCCCATGATAGGATAGAAAATATGTAATAGCTTAGAAGTAAAGTAAGTTTGCAACGTAATCTTCCCAAACATCTCACAGGCTTTTGACAAACTGTGGAACAGAGGGTAAAAAAAACTACAGAGCACCCGAACCCCAGTAACTAATTCCTCCTAATTAAATCATATCTAGATTTCTCAGTCATGATTAATAGCGACGAATTTAAATTCCATCCCATAAAATCCGGCGTTCCCCAAGGCATTGTTCATTACCACTGCTTTTTCTTTTATGCGCAGCGTACGAAAAATAGCCAAGACAACTTGCACTAAACTAAGTACCCACCCATTAATATTAACAATGTACGTTATCCTCTACTATAGAGATAAATTATCCTATCAGAAACTAGAAGAAAACACGTTGAAACTAAACGGAAATTATTATAGCTACGTCAGATGTATTGTATCCTAGAACGAACATCAAAAATATTCCATGACAATAAATTTCTAATATACAAAAATAAAAAATCTTTAATATTTTAAAGAGACCACGACTCTGGGTTTGTGCTAAATAGTCGTACCTAGGTATTCTTCAAGGTTGTCAATGGTACGTCAGAAACCGCATCCTGCACACGGCATAACTGAGAGCTAGACGAAACAAATTACGGTCCAAACAAACAGATAATAGTTACTCTAAAGCCCTCATACTGGTCAAAGACTGAAAAAATTATCGAAAGAATCAGACAAAATAAAAATAGAAGGGAACTTCAGTGGATATTCCCCATTCATTTATTACAAAACAAAAAAAAGTATAGTTAATAACTCAGTAATGCAGCGATTATGTTATCTAATAATAATTTATAATTTATTATCCTCTATTCCCTCACTTTGTGCACCTTGGTGTAATTTTTCCGGAAATATAAAGGACAAAGTCTAATGCATTTAATAATTTTCAGGAAATGGTAAATGTAACGATCAGTCTTGTTGAATTTAAATGTGCTCCTAAAACGTAAAATTGTACGTTTGATATTCAAATTCAATTTTATAATCTTAGAATTCGTTCACAAAATCAATGTCAACAATGACCAATAGGTTCATGCGACAGTAAACACAAAATGTTGCAGATTTATTTTACCGTACTCTTGGTTTTTTATTGTAGATATGTCGACACTTGATTGAAATTAAATTATAAAAGCTCCTTTGAAAACAATTCATATAACTCTTACTCGACAGCCTACAACATTTTATGAAATGAATGAAACTCTCATTCAAACAAAATTGAAATGTTCAAAATTTTCAACGAATTTGGAACGAGTTGAAATTAAACAATAGTAATTTAATTTTTTACTATTCTGCATTTTTTTTATTTTTTTATCTAAATATTGGAATTGATTCAATGTCCCTCAATCAATTTGTATTCATCTTATACCTTTGTCAGCCACAAAACCATGAATGTAATACGTGTTTGTTTTTATTTCTTCACACTTTTTCGGGTCTCTTAAAATAATTCAGTTCAAATGTTTCGTCTAATATTCAATCCCTTTATTTTATAATTCTACTCGTTGTAATTTTTTGTTGATTTCTTATTCAAATATGAATAAGAAATTAACATAAATATAAATATATATATGCGTCAGGAAATGGTATTGTCAGGTTAATTAAAACAATAAGGACAGGAAAAGAGAGACAGAAAGTTGGTGACTTACCTGAAGATCACAGATATCAGGGACCACGCAGTGTTTGAAATTCTTGAATTTTCGGACGCACCGCCCCCTTTATTAGAAGGTTAGGAAAACATTCCCAGTGACGAAAGAACTTTTGTCACTCTCTTTCCTGTCCTTATTAATAAATTATATGTATAATATATGGACTCAAATCGAAAGTAGTCGTGTGTCGAATAATTTCAGAGTACAAGGTATACTTGATTAATAGATCGACAATTTAACTTAAAGTTAGTAATTCGTTGGACCTAAACGGAAGAATGCAGGAAGCTGATTAAAGTATGTTGGCCTTCAGCTGAAATGGCCATTCCAATGTTTCTAAAAAAACAGTAAGGAGCGTATCACTGTGTTTTAGAATTTCAAGGCTAACTGGTGGAAGCAGGACTTAATATTTTTAGAGCGAGTACTTGAGGTGTGTCGTATCCCATGCAATCGGACAGAAATTTAATCCTACACTGTTGAGTATTATATATTGTTATAATCAAATATTGCACATTCTGCTGAACAGTTTCCTCTTCCTGTAATATAGAAAATATTACTCTACCCACATTATACGATAAAATTTACAACGGGCTACATTTCTTCTAGTAAATTACTGACAAATTACTGCATTCAGCTTACGTTCCCTTTTCTCCTGACAGTCATCGACGTGCAAAATTGTAACAATAACATTCTAAACCAAGCTTCATAAATTAAATTTTTAAATAAATAAATATTGTATGTTTACGAAGAAAATATCAAGAATAAAAATTAGTATTTTGCGTTTGTTAATAAACTGTGTTCCTTTGGAGTATATTCCCTTACTCACGTATATAATACATGTACAGTTTTTATCGTTATCATCTCTTTAGGTGAAAAACCGGGTAGGATCCTTAAACTATAGCCCGGGGGCCCTAGTCAACACCTGGCTACCTTTCTCTACCTTCCGCATCCCCCCTTTTCAATTCCCTTCCTATGCTATTAAAGGGGAGTTGCCTGTTTCAGGATCACCCTCATGTAGCCTCTTAACCCCCCAAAAAATTAATAGAGTTCAAAGTTTTAGTTCAGATTACATTTTGTTTTTAACATTTATTTGGAATATTTTGCCGCCCCCAAAAAGTGTCGCACGGGAGGATCACCCCCACTGCTTCATCCACGATTTTTTAAAATTGGTATATAATTAATGTAACTATTTCAAATGAAAACCATAAAAAACTTCGGGAGTAGCCGAAAATATTATCTTATCTGTAGAATTAATAAAAAATTATGCAACTAAAACTAGTTTCCGGGGAACATCGAGTTATAACTGAATGAAAATAGATAGATCAGTAACATACCCCTTCGATATATCTTTTTTTTTGCGTGTACAATATTTTCATTCTCCAGTGAACGTCGCTAAGTAAATAGTTAAAATCATACCAAAAACATCGGTATCTCTCTGGTTTCTTTGACATCGGAATACTCTTTCTGAAATGGAAAATGGTTATTATAAAAACTCCGTTGCTATTGAGTAATATAATGTTTCATCTGAATTTCCTTTCATAAGAAAAGGTCTTGAAAGACTAAAGAAAAACAGTTTCCTGATTTCCATAAAACTGGTACTCGCAATGTGTTTCCTTATGACCTGAAACGTCATTTTTAAGTACTATTCTCTTTGATATTTCGTTGAGCTCACCTTACATTTAGTTATTGTCGACATCGTGTTAGCAGCCAGAGTTATTGTAGGACCTTGTTTGAGACGTCTGCGTGGGACACTTGAGGTCGTAACCGATGCAGCGCCTACATTTGCTATGAGTCACTCTTAAGAATATGAATGTAGACACCTGATGGGGCACAACTACCGTTTAAAATTTTATGTCGATAAACAATGTATCAAGAGGCTTTTATTTAGAGTTTGTGTTGTGGAGAAAACGAGATCAAGGAAGACAAAAATTTTGGTACGACACTAATTTAAAAATCTGCGGAAATTTCAGGAAATAATTCAGCAAAACGGGGATTTTACAATGAAGTAAATATTTATTCATGTTGATAATATGAAATACATTTCCCATAAATCATGGCTTTGTTAACATTCATTTCTACAATGTAGGATTTGTACGTAGATCTAAATTATATCAAATAAACTTGAATTCAGTTATCAGTGATTATCCATGAAACTTATTTTTTGACTCTCCCAATTGTTTTCATTCTGTTTTTAGGCATTCAACAATAACATTAAATACGTCAGTTTTTTTAAAAAAAAAATTATGATGTGTTATTCAGTCCTAAGACTGTTATGATACAACCCTCCATGCTAGCCTATCCCGTGCAAGCCGTTTCATTTCAACACATCCTTCATAATCTTCTTTGCCTTCCTCATCTGTTCTTACCCCAGACACTTCTCTCTAGTGCTAATTTTACAAGACCCTCATCTCTCAAAACGTGGTCTATTAATCTGTATTTTCTTCCCCAATTCTGCTAAATACTTCCTGGTTAGTTACTCTATCCACCCATCTCATTTTCAGCATTCTTCTATAGAACCACAGCTTCTATTCTTTTCCTGTTTTCCAACTCCTATCGTCCACGTTTTGCAACAATATAACGCCACACTCCATACGAACATTTTTTTTAATGATTTCCTAATACTCATAGTTATATTTGCCGTAAATGAGTTCCTCTTTTTTGCGAAAGCCTTTCTTGCCTACTCTTTATGTCTACTGTACTCCTACCGTCTCTATTTATTATGCTTCCCAAGTAGCAGAATTTCTTAACTTCCTTCAAAATATCTCTTCCCAATCTAACACTTTGTGTTATTAGGTTTCCAATACTACAGTCCATTACCTTGGTTTTCCTTCTATTAATCCTCACGTTTAACTCTTTCTGCAGGAACACGTTCATTCCACTTATTATATTTTCCAAACCTTATACCGAAAATTTCATCGACAAACCAAAGGTTTTTTTTCACTTTGTAGCAAAACATATTTTCCATATTTATTTTTAACTTTGTTGACCGCCTGTTCTATAAAAGCTAAACAACGTGGGCAACTGCCTGCATCCTTGTCTTATTCCTTTCTTTATTTCTGCTTTCTTATCTTACCATTCAATTATAATCACTGCAGACTGTCTCATGGATGACTCGTCTTTCTCTTCAAAATTCTTAGAAGAGTGTTCCAATTTAAATTATCAAAGACGTTTCCTAAATATCCAAATGCCATGAACGTATGTCCGTTTCTTCTTATCCTGTCTTATACGACAAAATTATTGGGCTATTAATCATGAATTCATAATTAGTAATTCATTATTAGATGGTATAAAAGGATTTGAAGGGTATGAGAACCATAAGTGGAAGGAGAAAGTGGAGAGCTTCCATATGAAAACCTGCCTATTCATAAAACTGATGATAATGATTCTATTTAAAGAAAATTCCATTATATTTTGTTGACAGATTGGAACATACAATAAAGGTAGCTAGCTAACGGCTACATCTGTTTTTCTTAGGGTTGAAAGACACAAGAGTAATATTTATCGGATGGCTAGTTTTATAATTTTAATTATAATTTTCGATGCCACAGACATGTGTTTTAACTGATATATAGATTTCATAATTCACATAAAAAGTTATTGGTTTATGTAGCTTTAATTCCAAGGTGTTGAATGATCCTACCCTGCAGGCACCATGTCAACAATTTAATGGTTTAGTTTGTTGAGTATATAAAACAATTCATCTGTATCGACTTTTACTCTGTTACTAGCTACACTTATTTTAGAATTATTGTAGTTTTCCAGATAGCAGACTGATGAAAATTAATCACAACCCGCGTCCTTTCTGGGTTTGGAGATGGATGATAAATTAAAATGAAGCCAATGTATCACTGAACTTAAACTCAGCCCATTCTGATATACGCTGAGAGTATTAGTCCAGGACAGCGATGGTAATTCCGCAAAAATAATCTACCGCATATTTTCATTCGGCAATGTTTTAGAGATTAACAAACAGGGGTCGCTCCAGCCACGCGTTGCAAATATTCAAACTGCAGAAGCGAGGCCTGTGTGTGAATAATAGCTTTTGCGGATTGAAATGCAAGTGGGAAACCATTGTTCCAAAACCTAGGTAATTTAACCTAACCTTATATAGTCGAAATATTAAAGTTGGTTTGGTCAGCAGCATAGGGGAAGAGAAAACAATTTGTAGGACTTCGACCACGAGATTGGAGAGATTAATAGGCCACTTTATGAGACTTCTAAAATTACCATTAGAGGGAAGAGTGTGAAGTAAAAACAGAAGAAGGTGGAATACGCTAAGCAGATTAGGAAGTATGTGGAATGTGGTATTTAAGAAAAAATGAAACGGCTAGCGCAGGACAGCTTTCAGGGTCGCATCAGACCAATCTTAGGACTCAATCTAAGAACAATAATTTTTTTGTCTCAAATGAATATGATTATTTCACTGATTAATTCTTCAAATTAGAACAATGAAATTAATTTTATTTACTAAATAGTTTTGGAGAATTTATATTGTTTTCATATTGTTCGTGTAAACATACAGGGTTGATGTTTATTTATATGTAATCGTGAGTCGAAAAATATGTTCATGGAATTTCAATTTAATTGTAGGTGACTATTGAGAAATGCTACTGAACTAAATGGTTTTAGTTATCCTAAAATATTGAATTCAAAACTTACAATTTGATTTACTAAATTTTTAAATACGAATAATCCATTCGTTAATTAAACTCGTTGTATGTGAAGGGATAATTCAGACTTCATTTTTCTAGCCATTTAAATATACCCACGCGGTAATTGCTCTTAAATGATGGCTTTACATACCTATTTTTAAATTAAGCTCACACTAACGAATATAAACAAAGCTGTATATTGGTTCTAGTCAAAAAGTCCAATAGATCAAATTTCCGAATGTAATCAACGTGCGGAAAAACATCCAAAGATACACAACATTGTTACTTTACGAGCTGATCAACTTGAATTTCAAAATTCAGCCTAACAGTCCTCCTGATGGATTAGACTGATAATTGTTTGTTTTGTAGGCAACACGCTATAATTTTCACCGAAAGCTACGGAGTGAAATTAACGTACCGGAAAATATGTCGACTAAATGAACGGACACGGCCAACGTAATTAAACTGTGTGCCGCAGGCGGATGTCGCTTTAAGTACATAATCATTCTGAATTCAATATTGATATTTACCAAATACTTCACAAGTTTCACAAGTACCACAGAAGTGAATTAGAAAATTATTTATCATAGAAATTACTGTCCTACTATATATTTATTTTTTAATAAACTAAATAAAAATGCGTAATTCTACAATTCATTTATTTATCCATCAAAACCATTCTGTGTGTCCAGGGGTTGAACTTAGTACTTTTGGGGGACGGGGGATATTCCTCCTAAAAGAGCATAGGAAGGAAAAATATATGTAAAGAAAAAATTATTCCTTATCAGTCAGCATTCGGGGCGAAAAATATACAATATGATTAAAACGTCAAACTGCGCAGTTTCTTGTATTGGAATATATAAACGTTTATAATCACAAAATTATTATCCGTAATTATGGACCTGTTTAAAATTGCAATTATTTTATGCAATACTCAGAAACGCTCCCGTCATTCGGGAGGGCGTGAGACAAGTATCCAATAGCCCGATCTACCTGATGCAAATTTTCTATAGTTTGCCCTTCATCTCTTTCTGGTAGGATTCCGTAAACGATAACCCGGAGGAACCATTAGCTGTCTTTCTCTACCTTCCCCGACCCTCCTTTTCAATTTCTTTCCTATGCTATTAAAATTGGAGTTGCCAGTTTCTACATCACCTTCATGTAGCCTATTTCGCAATTCGTATCAGATGCAGCTCTCCTATGGAGAACTTTTATGATCCTGAAATTATATATCACGCTTTCGTCGGGTACGGAAACGTGCCTTGACAATGAAGATAGTGATTTTTAATGTGACGAGTCGAAGACATGCACGTGGCGGAACAGAGCTGTAATACCAATTAGCTAGCTCCACGTTAACATAGATGATCTTAAACTGGCTATCGAAAGGATGTGTGATCACGCCCAATCACCCATCATGAAGTACTCGTCAAGCCTTGAACCGTCTTGTCATCAAAAACTCATTTCAAACGGTGTTCTTCGCTTCGGTCCAAAATGTTTCTTTATTTTCACCTGTTTTCAGTTTATTTCTACGCTATCCCTTTTTGCATAGTAGGGTTCGATCCCGAATACAGTCTTCCACCCCTCGCAGTATGTACCCCGATACGTTAAACGCATTATCAATCAATTTTGTCGCATGGGGTCTTTTCCAAGTCATTAGGACTGACCGTCTAATGAGTAGGGGTGCCCTATATAGTTGGGCGTATCGATGTACCTGGAAAGCCATGTACGCCTTCTGTTTGTCCGATGGATAATATTAATCAAAAATAGTTTTATTTATGGAATACTGACTGGATTCATGCTACAGTATTTAATTCGTCGGCAGTCATGTCAACGTGTAATCAAACGATCAGCAAAAGTCACATTTATGAGAGCTAACGGAATGGTGGTTTCTTCATAATCAGCGCGAAGACTCACAGTATCTTAATCCAGTTAAGAAATTCACAAATAAGCACGGTAGCTTAAAAAAAAGTCTGAAGAAAGGTTTTTGTACGGCCCTGGTCCTTCTTTATATAATGCACTGCGACTCATTAAACTTATGCATATTTATTAACAACGTAAAAATTGTTATTACTTAAATAAACTGTTTTTAAATTTAAACATTATTTCACGGCTAGCATATATATAATCACATAGGTTCTCAGGCTACGTGAGAGCTACACACACTCCTGTTGCATGATCTATAACCCTCGTATCGTTGAATCTACTCGCGGGTGACAAAAAAGGTATTTGAAAACTTATGTGGCGGCTGGATTTAAAATTTAAATAATAACCACCACATTACCTGTTAAATAACCGTCGTTTATTTTAAATACTAAATTTGAAATACACGTTGAAGATAACTTTGAAATAATATTCAATTTTGCCGGGAGGAAATGCTGAGTCGTTCGTTCCAATCGCAGGAGCAAAGCCGTTGTGTGTCAAAGAATAACCAGCGATGATAAACTCGTTGCTCGCTTATGTCATTTGCGCGCGTTTACTCCGTGGCGCTGCAGATTGTAAACGTTTAGATGAACGGCTCCACACTTAGTGCGTGACATCTGTTGAGCAGTTTGTAAAACTGTCTTGTAAGCTCAGAAAGGCGGTGGGTAATGCACCTAAATATTTGAAAGATCAACAGAAACCTTGTCTACAACTCACCCAAATTTCGTGGCAATCGGAAGTTTGGCGAAAAAATTTAAGCACGATAGATTTTCAGCCACGGTGGCCTGATTGACGAAAGATGGTACACATCAGTGTTTTTATATGTAATAACGTAGGAGAATACCTAAGGTGTGTCGTATAATCGAAATAATAAACATCTGTATAATAATATAGAACTTGAAAATGCTTTCTTGTATTGTAATCATAAATCCTGCTTTATAAAAATATTACAGATGAATATGGCTTATTGAGCCAAAATCTCCAGAGAAAATATGGCTGATATTTAATTGTAATAAATTATATCAATAATTAAGACTGAATAATAGGGTATCAAATCTTTATAGCAAAATATAGTTTACATTTAGTGTTTATAAACGTTTCCTAAATTGGTACTGAATATGGTTTTTATTAAATACATGATACTGAGTATTTCTTCCGAGCTAAAACAGAAAAAATTATGCCACATATGATTTAAGGCAAACTAAAGAATAAATATGTTTTCGTATATTTATTATTTAGTTGAAATACTAAATACTATCGACTACTGTTGTCTAAGTATCCTTAAATGTATGGTCGTTACGCATTCGTAATTTTGCGAATCTCTCTCTAAATTGAATACAATTTAACTATATTTCAGAAAGGCCGAGTGAAACCTCCTTTCCATGCTTTATTTTCCTCTTTGTGATACCAAACTTGTGGAGTGAAGAGCCATTTCCCAAATTGATTTCTTATTGGTTTTTAGCGCTAATGGATTGCGTTTTCTTAGAAGTTACTCGGGTTCTTTTGAAGAGTCTTAACGTTGCTCATTCGCGAGGCACGTATTCAGATATGAGTTGTTGCCACGTAATGTGTTTAATAATTTGAAAACATGTCATAATTAAAACTAATATAAATAATCGGGTTTCTGGATTTGTCTTTCTCAATAAAATAGTTTCTCGGTTTCTTAAATAACATAGTCATCTGAGAATATCAATTCCTCACTCTTCTAAGACTTTTCAAGGTTCATTTTTTAAATTTGTTTTTAATAATAATCAGATTATATAATCTTTAACCTAATTTTATAGCATGTGCCACGTGTAAAAGTTGTTTGTGCTGAAGTGGAGACGTGAAGGACCAAAAACGCAACATCAGTTTCTATTGAAGTCGTCGGTTGTGCATAATCTGTAGTAATGGATCTATGTCTTTGAATTAAGTTCACTAACTTACATTTTATAAAACTTGGGGACTTAATATAGGATTTATTTTGACTTACTTTTATATTTCAAATCCCATTAGTCTGTCACCATAACTTTATATATTTGAAAGTTATTATTTAACAAGATCATTAAAATATGTATTCGCAGAATAGTCAATAATGAAATTATGTACGTAGCTAAAACTAAAAGATGTTAGTACTTTGAAGGAAAGGATCACACTAGGTCAGAATAGATCAAAGGAAAATCAATTTAAGAATCCTTTTCAGAAATCTAAAGAAAGATAATTTAGGAAAAGAAACAGGAAAGTGAGTTCTTGGTGTCTCGAATCATTCCAGGACTTTGATTTAAATAATAATCAATAGAGAATTTTTAAGTAGTTTAATAGAAAATAGAAGAGTCCTGGGAGTGTAAGGCCACTCCCTATGGAAAATAAATCATAGGCTTCTACTGCTTGAATGTTACTCGCCAAGAGTCCCGAAGTTATTATTTTGGAATTCTGGGGCCCGAAAGACTCTTCTCTAATGTTGGGCGCCAGAACGATCAGCTTTTCTTTAAGTTATCCATTTGATCAGCTCGGATCCTCCCTTCCACAGCCGTCCACTGCCAATAAAATTGCAGGCAGTCTCCCTGTGTCGTCCTATCTTTCTCACGAGAAAAGTTTTCTACAGTCGAACTTTCCGCCGACAAGACAAGTATCACATCCTTTGGCTATTGTTGCCGGATTATGCCTGTCTAGGCGACGCGACGTCTCAGCAGATGCTAATCCCTTTGACTTAACCCATCTATCCCACCCCAAGGTTATTCCTCGGAAATTAATTTACCGACATTTGTTATTTATTAAATATTTACAGTTCCGGAAGAAATGTTATGATGCGTTGGTGTAGCATAAAAATTATGATAATACTAAAACAAAATTTCGGTCATTGCCACAAAAAGTTTTGATTTTTAACCAGTTTTCTAAGTCAATTTCAACAGCTAGAAATTATTGGCACTGACGGCCAAAATTATATGCCCTGGAAGTTCTCAAGCGTTCCAAAACGATTTGCCTTATCACTGATAATTTCATAAACATCTCGTGCAATTAAATATTAATTGTTGCTAAACAGTCGTCAATATGACAATTGTTATACGATAGCCTGTGTGCGAAAGCTGTGGTGGCTGAAGAACAAAGGAAGTCGCCGAACTTGGCGTTTGAAGTTGCTACTCAAACGCAATTCTGAAACGCCACACTTTGCCGACGTTTGTATCGTGGAATGTGAGGTTGTGAGAGACTGTTTTATTGATATCCGAGTTATGAAGAGTGAATGAAAAGACTCGAGTTACAGACTGTCAAAGTGCACGAGGAACAGAGTAACGAGAGACGACAACAACAGCGTATGAAAGAGATTGCAGAAAATTCATAATATTCTCATATTTTCTATAGTAAATATAGGCAATATATATATATGTTACCCACATCATCCAGAATAAGTCTTGTGTACCTAGGAAAAGGTATTACATTCCTGGACTTGAAGTAAATACTAGCCTTTATTAATATATCTGAAAAAGTTCAAGCATTCTGATAAACATATACCGATGCCTAACGTTGATTAGTTGAGTAAATGAAGATACATTAATAAAACGCATAATATCGGAATTCATTACTTTTTTATTTCAAGGTTGAGTAGTTTAAACGCTACGGTCATTAACATCTATATACACAACATTAATTACATGAATCAAGCTGTTAGTCTCTTCTTAAGTTGTCTCTAACAGGTTCGTTTTGATCAGAAAGGAGATGGCTGAGGTTGATAAAATAGAAACATGGAAACCTTTCTTTCGGCCGAGAGTACGGGGAATTCGAACAGGAGGTGTGGGATTGTAACAGTCTCGTTACACAGCTCATACACAGGCTTAGGGATCCAGGAAATAGAAAGTAGTGGGTAAGGTGCGAGTGGAGCGTTATAATTCTAGGGATAACAGTCAGCTGTCTTCTTGGTAAGCCTTTGGGACGGGTAACTTGGGCTATCTAGTTGTCTCCAGGTGACAACCCACAGATCCCTGGAATTTTGGCCTGCCTCCAGTTGATGCAAGTTCACATAAAAATTCGAGGAAGTTTGTGAAACGGAAAGTAAGATAAATTCATGGAGTAGACTTTCATCACCTTCAGGTACAAAACTAATGGAAATAAATACTCGAAACGTTTATACCACAATCAATAACTCAGAGCCAATAATGAACTTTGTGAAAACGGAAAGAAAAATAGCGTAGTGCGTAAAGGAAAGGTCTGATGTTAGAAAGAAGCAACGTTGTTAACATACGGCCGAGTATTATGAAACTTGTAATTTACGTAATGAACCATGAAAGAAAAGACTACAATAGATCCGATGAAGAAAGGTGGAAGTTTAAGATCAGATAGTGAATTTTAAGATCAGTAGAAAGTGAGACTCTCAGCCGTCACAAATAGTCTATGTGATAGGACAGAAACATTAAAAACACTGTATGGCCGAAATATTTGCGTAGCATACGACTTTAAAAATAAATTTACGGAAACCATTACGTAAAACCAGTGAAAGTTACGTGAGGAGGCTGCAGGATATCATTCATTCAGCAAGAAGGCGAGTACGTGTAGGATTTCTGGGTATTGTGAGAAGCGACAAAGAAGCAGCAATTAAGCCATAACGCATGGAACGTTCATTACCAGAGCGCTACTGAACTGCAGCGGGTTGATTTGCTCCAGTCCTTTGATATCTGCCGCAAATGGGTCTGTTTCATGCGCACGAGTCGTGGCTTCCGCAATTGCTAATAGGAGCACAGCTTCCAATCAGAAGCCATAGCAATAAAATTACACAAATGTTTCAGAACCGAAGGAAATCGGTGCACTCATTTCTTTAAAAAGAAAATTTAGTGCTAATTTGGAACCTATTCATGCATTGGTACGATCGTCCATACAGTTTGAGGCAACCATTTTCAGTGCAAACTTGTTCCTTTTTATTTTACTTTAAATAACTTAACGTAGAAAATATCTTTTAATTCGTTGTACGCGATGTGACAATGTCTTATACATGTTGAAGATAAGGGAGATCAGTAACTTTTTTTTCTGTGGGGGGATGACCCTAAATCGGGCAACTCCCTTTTAATAGCATAGGAAGCGAATTAAATAGGGATAATGTGGAAGGTAGAACAAGGTAGACAAGGGTTGACCAGGGCCCCTGGTCTACCCGATGTTTCACCTAAAAGAGCTGCAGGGAATACCCTAGAAAGCCTGCATCATGAGTACTATTCTCAGGCCTTTCCGAAATAAGGGAGAAGAGTTTGCTGTGGGGTCGCAGCATTCCCTTATCCTAACAGTTTTGGAGGACACACTTTCATATTGATCCAAGAATGTATTTATATGATGGAAATATTGGCCGTTTTTGCTTATTTAAAATTTTCACCCCCACCAAAAGGAGTGGTAACAGAGCGTTATCCCGGCAGTGCACAAAAAAACACAGGTACCTAATTTGTTCGCAATTGGTGCCTCGTTTCGATTTGTATGCGGAACATACATACAGACAGACAAACACACACTAACATACATATAAACCATGAATTTCATTTATAAGAATAAGGTACTTGATTCTTCTACTTGGTGTGTTTAGTTTGTAAATGACCTTTTAACTTGAAAATTTAATGAACGTTTTATTTAAGGAACCATTTATTTTAAGTACTTAGAAAATATAGAAAAGTATTGCAGCTGCACCTCTACCCCTAAGAGTGCGCGACGCGTCGGGTCGTTCACAGTAAAAATTTATTTTAATATTAACATAAATATTACTTTAATTTTATCTGACGAATTGGCTGCATTTTTTATTTATTTAACTTATACAGATTTCTAAAGCCATTATATTTTCAATTTCCTACTAAATGTTCCAAAATTCAACAAGCTTTTCTTGCAATTTTCAGATATTTCTGCCTCGTAATAATATAAATTATCGTGGGTAACGAATTTAGAGCTCAAAAACGCTCGTTTATTTAAATATATATGTATATAAATCCAAATTCCATTCTTCTAGAAAAAGATCGTCAAATAGCATCTATTTTTTGGGGGTTAACAGGCTACATGAAGGTGATCCTGAAACAGGCAACTCCCGTTTAATAGCATAGGAAGAGAATTGAAAAGACTATTAGTTACAAATAATTGCTGTACAAAATATTCCCTATTTCACCTGCGACCTCAGTTTTTTTACATTCTGTTCGTTCCTCTGTAACTTAAGTCGCAAAGCAGAATCATAAAAAAGAACTCGTCGCATTGACAGCTATTGACGTAGTTTGAGGGAAACCTGAGTAATTTAGTTGAAAGCCTTTTTATTACTTTTTTTATAAATATTTTATGCTTCCAAGGAGCAGTCAGTAGTACCATAGGGTGAATAATCTTTTTATCTGAATTTTCCATTCGACAAATGCACCGGTGGCATTTAAATGATTATGTAATACATAATATTGTTTAAATGGGCAAAACAAGTTCTCTGTTCTTTCCTCTACTCTTTATAGCAGACTTCATTAGTTACTGAAAGGATTGTATTGGGTTACCTGTTAGTCAACTGCACAGAACCAAAACATATACAAAGATAATATCGTAGATATAACTTAAATTACTTGTATCACTGTGGTTCTTATAATTAAAATTATTTTATATGAATCATTATTAAAACTAATTTAATGGTCAATGAAAGAATAAATATACGACATACAATATAAAAAATTAAAGCTTATATTGTGCTATATTTTTTATTAAATTATATTGAGGAAAAAGTATTGCATTATATTTTTTCACCATTTTTTTGAAACATTCTCCATACATCTGAGGTGATTTTGGGCAATTCGATCAATAGGTTTATTGTAACGTTTTACTGAACTGTGTCCAATTTCGCCTGCAGCATCGGCAATACTATTTACTAGTACGTTGTGTGGGACAAATAAGTGTTTGGGGCTCTATAGGAATTTTATGTTTATTAAATCCAATTATATTTCTTTAATAATGTGATAGTTAACATTCGTCAAAGCTGAATTTTCATCCGTTCACATGAAAATTTGCTATTATATTGAAAATATATTTTTATGCTTTTGCAATTAAATGCTAAGACGATGTTTTTCTTTGTTTTAGGTAAGCAGGCATATTTTGTGGATGTTGTCACACTAGGTATGGCACGTTTACATTAATTTATATTTTTACATATAAGTCACACATTGAATTAGACTTTATTTTATATCAGAATATTAGCTGACGTATTACTTTTGTTTGGAAATGGTTATGATGTGTTGCCTTGCTAAACTTAAATTTTATAGAGATATGTTTTGTTTCTATATTATAAAATTCTGTTAATTGTAATTAAAACTTAAAATTAAACATCTATTCTACGTATTTGTCCTACTTCTCATAATAAAACTATATAACAATTCAATATTTTCATACTTATATGAATATATTTTTCATGTATATAAGATAAAAATTTTATTTGTTTGCGTTTCGTGGAAAGTAAGTTCAAAGGCATTCCCGCTTATTGCTCTGATTTTGTTCTGACGCTCCCACAGTCGGGTTTGTGCTTCGCCAAATACTCCGCCCAAATCGAAATGGACAACACTTCTTTAGTGTCGCAACTTTTTTCAATCGATCTTTTTCATCAATTTGGGAAAGAGAAAACTAATCCAAGGACACTAAATGTGGCAAATAGAGAGCATGATTTCCAAATTTGACTCATTGATTTTCGCCATCGCCAACTGAACTGCTGCTTTGTCATGATGGCACAATATTATCTTTCCTTAAATGTGGCCATTTTTCTTGATTTCATCACTCAAACGCTGCATACGTTCGCATAATATTAGCCGCTGATTGCTTTTTTCTTTTCGAAAAATATTAAGATTAATTCATGTACATCCATTGTTCAGACTATCCCTCCGTCTCAAAAAGTATGTTCCATCCACGGTTATGAATCGACGCAAATACTCGTATTTATTGCAGTGAAACATGGCCTAACACTGATTCAGAAGACCCTCGCGACAACATTTTAGTTTCGTTGTGAGCAAACGTGTCAGCCATCTTGCGCACAGTTCTCTCGTGTTAAAATTTTCAGTCAATATGCGATTTACAGAATTTTTTTGGAGTTCCCGCCGTGTTTGACGGGCCTACAGTTCTAACGTCTGTTCTTTTACCCGAAGTATAAATTTCCACTACAATGGCATTTTCCCAATCAACCGGAAGCTCCGTAATACGAGGGACATACGTTAATTAACGAGTCTAATTGTGAGAAAAAAAACATTTTTGGAAATTTTTGGTACTCTGATGACTTCAGGCGGGATGGGTTATCTGCAACTTATTATCCGCTGAAATTTTGCACATTAGTTGAACAACATTCAGTGGTCCGGTTTTTCCTTCATGAAGGTGAAGAACCAGTTAAAATACTATCGCGACTGATTGTGCAGAATGGTGAAAGTTACATGATCCACGTAAATTTTTATAGCTGGGCAGAACAGTTCTGAAACGGTCAAACCTCAGTGATTGACGCGCAACGTCCTGGCCGGTTAGTTGAAGTGTCCACCCTTCGCTTGAACGCCGCATTATTAGTGAATACTGACGTATTAATATTGAAAATACATAAAAAATTTCATTAATTGTTGACACAGTTCATGACTTACAAGAAACAAAGAGCAAGTGAGTAACGGAAACGTTAACGCAACAACACAAGGACATATTAATCATTGTGTGCAGACTTGAAAGAACGCTTTGAAGGTAACCCGCTTGTAAACAAGATTTTAGGTTTACCAATTTGAACCATAGTCCAAGAACAGCGATGAGATCAATTAAAAAAATATATTTAGTAGATTTTTGCGTTGAGCACAATTTAGACTCTACACATGGAAGATGCCGGAAGACACAGGTCGGTACTAATTGGACTATATAACGGTGAGACAGAGATAGGAGTCAGGTACTGGTCTGCAAAATCTACCCAGGAGCTGATGTGAACTCCGATCATAATCTGTTGATTATAAAATGCTGGCTGCAAACGAAGAAACTCAAGAAAGGAATTAAAACAAAGAGATGGGAATTAGACAAACTGAAACAATAGGTTTGCTTCATAGTTTCAAAGATATTATCAAGAGTAATAAAGAAAGGAGAGAGAAATAATACTCGTATAGAAGATAAATGGTCACCATTGAAGGCAAAAATAACGGACGAAAAAATAGGAAAAATAGCTCGGATCTAAAGGAAAGCATAGATAACACAATAAATTATAAAATTATTGATGAAAGGCATAAAAACGCGATAAATGAAAATGGTAAAGAGCATTACATACGCTTGATACGAAGTGCAAAGCAGCCAAAGAGGCGTCGCTCCAAGAGAACTGCAAAGCGGTTAAAGATTTCATCGTGAAAGGGAAAATAGATGCAGCTTATATGAAAATCAAAGCAACGTTCGGAGAGAGGAAAAATATTAGCGAGAACATCAGGAAGGCGGATGGGGAGCCAATTTGTATAAAGAAAAAAAGGCAGATGGAAGGAATATCTGGAAAGGCTGTATCAGGATGGAAATCTAGATCAGTCAGTAATAGAAGAAGAAGAAGTTGTGGTAAAGAAGAGTTGGGTGACAAAATTTTAAGGCCGTAGTTTGATAGGGCACTGACAGATCTGAGGAATTTATAACATTCGAGTGAAGTTAAGATCATCGGGCGAAGAAGCAATATCATGGCTGTTCAGGATATTTTCTTAATTATTTGTTGTTTCAGTTAATTACTTGTATCAAAACTAAAACTAATTTTTTATGTCTCACAAGTCAAAGTCCTTTAGCTAAACGTGTAGTTAAAAGAAAAGTGGCATCTCTAAACCCTTGGGCTAGAATAAAAATGACTACACCTGTAGATATGTATTTTAAAAATAGTAGAAGATATATAATATATGATTTTATAGAGATAATTTTTATTCAGTTGAAATTTGGTTCGATCTTTACTAAATGGGGTTTTCTCCAAAGTTCAGCCTTTTTTCTTCCAAAGTATTATATATTTTATTGTCTGTTAATTATAATGAGCATCCTGAATTAATTTATCTTCTATTGAATATCTGTTCTGTTCTGGTCTTCCTTATTAACTATTACCACTTTTAAAATGATCTTTATCTTTGGCACGTGAGAAAGTTGTCCTTAATGAACTGTTAGTCAATACGGGAGCTTTTCACCCCGGAAGAAGTTTATCTAATTTCCTTGTGGACCCAAGACTCAGGGAAATTGAGCTTTGCTTTGGACAATGAGTCTAGCACGTGTAATTGCTCAGGGGTCTGCAGTCTTTTGTTGGCGGGTCGATCAATGGCGCACTTGCCGCCATGAAACGTCCGACACTCCAGCTATCTCGCGGCCAAACACTCAAACAGCAACTCACTACTTTCTAAGTCCACAATAGAGGGCAGCGCGGGTCGCACTTATCAGAAAGCCCCGCTAAGCGCGCTCCTACACAATTACAATTGCACAAAATTTTTGCGAACACTTATTCTGGCCTATCACAATTGCTTTATTGTTATGTAGTAATTAAAGTGTAATATAGCAATGTGCTGTGAACTTCCATTAATTTATTTTTAATGTCAATTGCATGGCCAAGTCGATTATTATGGTATTATAGTTATTAACACGTTTAATGAATTTCATTACTACGTCACTTTTTGACAATTTCAACGTAAAAAGTTTAAGTATAGTATTTGATACTTTAAAAATTTTTACTGCCACAGAGATCTGATTTATCGAAGCAGCCTGGCGCCTATTGCTAATACAATTTTCATGTGTTACTCTCTGTTGCTGCTGACTATAAAACGAGAAGTGTTCTTCGTGTAGTAATATAAGTACAAGTACAGAAAATATTAATTTAGAATTCTTTGAACCGGTGTAGAGAATCTGTGGGCCCATATCAGTGACATACTACTACGATATCGAGCGCTCCATGAACGATTCCGTAATATCTAAAAACGTTGGTCCTTTGTACTCTGTTCATTCCAGGATGAATAATATAAGCCACAGTTTTAAAAGTCATAAAACTGCGTAACATGTTCATTGTTTTCCCAAGATCGATCCACGGTCATAGTAGATAGTACCTGAACATAACGCTGTTTTTATTGCATTGGAACTTTCTTCAATAACGTTATATCCGAACTCGGTGTCAAATACAGGCTTCTTTTGTTCTTTTAAATTATCAACTCTTGTAACACGTATTATTGTGCTAGTCAATGCATGATTAGTTCCCAAATATTCTAATATATAACTGATGTGAAATTACGGGTTTTTAATTAAATAGAATATATGTCATCTATGTAGAAGTATTATACGATTAATAACAATTTTTAAGTCGTGTCGATTAGCGGCGTCATTGGCAACTCCAAGATATTTACATTAAATCATGTATTACAGTTAAAGTTCCCTCAGATGTAGTTCAGTAAGTTAGAAGTTGAAGAGATTGTTGATTGCTTGGCTCAAGGAAGAAATTTCGCAGGGTGTTTAGGTTCCGTGATGGCCGTGAGAGCAGGGAGTGTTTATGGTGTAGTGGACTGAGCACTGCAGACAAGTAGGTTGTGGCGAAATTATGGGAGAAATTAGTATGACAATAAATAAAAAGACGGCCAATAAGTCAGTATATAAATTTATTGCTATTTAATTAACATGGATACGACGTTTCGGCTCCCTTTTTGAGGCTTCGTCAGGCATAAAATTTAGCGATTCATATCATTTACTTCTTGACTCCCTCAGCTGAAAGGATTAATAAATGTATTGAAGTGTGAAGAATTTGGTGTCGCTGACCATCTCCTGCGACGGTTACGGCCGAAGAATTGCATAATTCTATACCTGATGAAGTCTCCAAAGGGAGACGAAACGTCGTATTAAATAGTAATCAATTTATATTCTGACTTATTGGCCCACTTTTTATTTAATGAAATCTATGTTAGAAGCTAGTATGGTTGGTTCTAATTCTCGACAGTATCACTTGACATCTTCGTAGGTTTTGCCGGTGTATTGACCTTATAAATTTGGATTATAAGCAGGCTTAAGTGTTTATTGTAACACTTTTAATAATTCTAATAACAAGCGAACCTACTGAATTTTTTTATTGACACGTTATTTCTGTTACCAATTTCCTCGTATAGTAATGAGTAAATTACCTAATGGATGGTATAAGAGAAGGTGGAATCAGATGTTCATCAACAACGGTTCCGTTTCAAATAATGCGTAGTAATACTTACGAGGAGTATAATATAGTCATGAACTAGGATCTAGACGTATATCAAGAGTGTAGTGTCTCTTGAGTCTCCGGTTATGTGCAGTATTGTCCAAGAAGCTCAATGCTAGATTATTATGGTGAACTTTAAACGGTCTCTTTTGCTACTTTCTTCTTTTACCGAACGCACGTCGAGGTCTCTGTAGGTATCTGTGTTTCTTATGTTGTACGTTGCTGTGAGAGTGGTTCGAAGAGTTTTTGTTTCGATATTCCATATATTCAAATCGGCTTAAAGATACTTTATAAATGATAGGTTTATTGTGGAAAGATATTTGTGAACTTCTGCCCAGCAACCAGTAGTGTCTGCTGAACTGCAGATTTATTTGCTTGCGTTTAGTCCAAATATGGGTCGTCCAGGTCAGATGAATGCTTGGTACCTTGCATTGTCACACTGTCCTGTCACTGTTACCTTTGTGAAGATTGGTGGACAAGTGCCTCTTCTCTTTCTGCAGTTGATCAATTTTTGATTCGTCATTTCAGGACTGAATATTGAATGACATCGAGATGTGTTTGTAGTTTGGTGGAGGCTTTTTCTGTGGCTGTGTCTGTAGCCAAGAGCAAAGTATCGTCAGGCAAACGTTGCGATTGAAACATCCACTGACGTTGGTATATTCACCTTCGTACTTCATTTGGAAGAATCTGTTCTGTAGGTTTGATCTTAATGTCAATTAAATGTTATCTGGCAGCCACGTTTTGAATTTATGCAGCAACTCAGAGTTTCTGGAAGGGCTGGCTGACATCTAGAAATACAGTATTGTAGTTTTCTCTAGCTTAAAAGGTGGCGTCCATAATTTTAACTACTCTATTGTAGAAACAGAAAATCATTTTTTCTTATTTTATATTCATAATTATTAAACGAGTGTCTCAATTGATGTGTGCAGTTATTATAGTAATAGAAGGTTGTGTGTTGTAACAAATAATGGCCGACAGAAGTCGCCTAGTAATCCGTGATATGCAACCGACATGACGAAGGCGTAGAGTAAGAACGTATAACCAGCTGTTTAAGGGGATCACTTTTAAAGGCCACGTTTAACAAAGAGAGCTAATATCAACGTTTGTGTGTTATATCCATGTCTGAAAGTTATAGACAACCAGAAAAAATCTGATCTACATTCGGACACACAGTAAAATACGAAATAATGTGTCTCAAACCAAATTTATTCACAAGCAAACAGCTAGTATAAAACTTTTTTTAATCAAATAGAGAGTTAAGTGCAAGCTTTTAAATTTATAAAAACTATTGGTTTAATATTATAATTGATAATAATTATTTCCATGCTGTTTCGGTTTATAAGGTAATATTGTTTCTTGATTACTTGTTGAGGTTCACTCTGGCAATAATCGCAATAGTTACCATTTTAATGATTGAGTTATGAATGTATTTTTAAAGAAAAGTTGTGTAGCCTTTCGTAACATAACAGCTGGTGGTAGGGAGAAAGAGAGAGAGAGAGATGTAGGTCTAGGGCAAGGGCCCCCTGGCGAACATCCAGCGCCTGGCTCTTTTTCTCTTTGTTTACCAGACTTGGAGGTCGATTGCACTCTCGCACTCTCACGTCCAATTTATGGCTCCAGATCTGACTTCACGGTCAGCTTGCAAGAGGACGTGCCACAGTTCGGAAAACAAACAGCGAGCCTTCCTAACATGCGACGATTCGTGCTCCCAATACCCAGCACGAAAATTATTATAATATTTGCTGCTCTATCAGTTAAGGTCACCCTAATATTAAAATAAATATATAAATATTACCTGCCTATAGTTATATTTCAGTCTGGCTTAAATTTTACAACGGCTACGAGGTCTGGTCGAAGCTTCTATTTTTTTGTTCAAAAATTTACTGTATTATCTGTTTTACGGGTCGTTAATTCCTATTTTATTTAAGTTTTATACAGACGTTAATTAGTGTTATATATTTTATTTATAGTTTTTCGTATTGTTGCTATTTCTACGCCTACATTTCTGCCACTAAACTTTCGTTACTAAATGAATCTGGGAGATTTTTTGCCATTCGCTCTATGGTCAAATGTACTTACCAACTAATTTACAAGCAGAAAGAAATATTTTTTCCAGCTTTTTAAAGTTAACGAAAACGAATAAACATTCAACTGAAGTACAAGCATATTATCTACTATAAAAATAAAAAAATCATTATGCCAACATGTACATATACAGCACATATATTATTCTAAAATTACCTTATTTTCATCTCCCTATCTTACTTTCAGTTCCAGTATCGTCTTCTTTTAGACAAATGAATACCAAATATATCTTATTTATACATACTTCCTCTAACAGAAAGAAAATTTCGACTCAATCTAAGTTTAGTGTAGCGTAGTGCAGTTAGTGAAGTGATCAGTGCTGAGAAATCTCTAAAAATATACTACAGTTTTTTTCCCCAGGAAAAACAATACTATTATTTTTTTTAAAAAATTCATTTCTAATAATATGATTCCACACTAATTTAATTATATTGAATATAATTATAGATTCAACTATAGGTTAAATGTGATCCTTACGACCAGTTTATTAATTATTGTTTAATTTCTATGTATCTGCCACCGGGCATCTGCCCATTTGTAGATTTAATAAATACAAAGAACAATTGTCATTATGCTCTAAATTCAATCCTTAAATTAGTGTTTGCAAACAAATGACGTATTACATTAAAGCGCGTGTTTAGTAACGCGTTTTATTCCAAGTTAAACTAAATCAAAAATTCAGTATTTACTATGTTAATTTTGTACTTTAAAATAGTCTTGAATGTAACGTTTCTTTATGATTTACGAATAATGTTGTAAAAATGTCGGAATGTGTCATTTTTTGATTAAGCTTTAAATATTTTAAAACGAGAAATATAAACTGTAACCCAGAACCGTAACTGTCTTTCCACATCCAAGGGTTCCAGAAATAAGAGCAGATGTTGCGGGATCTGAAGTTCTGGTTGTGAATGGGAATGTTCTTTCTGGATCTGTGCCCATACGCACGCACTTTGGCGTGGTTCCAGAGGCCCAGCTGAGAGTTCAAACATTAACGTATTGGGCTTTACGCTCAAGTCGCCAGCTGCCAATATGTTGCTGAATTTATTACACGTTTCACTAAGCAGAAATTAGGTCAAGGAAAATAGTAATACGCAAGAAAGTCCACTGCCACTTTCCAATACGTGCAGGGGAAGGTGGGGTAAAATAGACACTCTGATGGAAATTGAAACCACGCCAAACCATGACTAAAAGAAGCTTGCCACGTATAACATTGAATCTAAATATTATAATTTGTCGTGATTAAAAATTCTATAAAATATACAGTTGGCAGAATGGACGCAAACAATTATTGTAGAATCTCTCTTCTCTTTCTTTGTGAAGAATTGGATTCGTCGCTGAGGGAATACCAAGTCTTTTTCAGGAAAAGACGTACATGCTCCGAACATATGACTTTTAAAGGTTTCTTCTCTTACATAAATGGGAGAAGAAGGAAATTCTGAGAGTTTAGTAGATTTCACAAAGACGTACGACTCGATTGGCCAACCCACTCTTTTCAAGATAATCGAACAAGAGAAATCTGGACGGGAGTTACTGCGTACTCGAGAAAGACACCCTTGAATAAAATATGGGTCAGACTTGGTAACCGAATTATGAATCTGCCAGTTCATTTGCATAAGATGGGGTAATTTTTCTGATTCACTAAAAACAGCCATGTTCTGGGGTCGCAGTCGATATTCCTACTGGGACGAAAGATTTGGCCCCCAGCAAGCTTCTCTCTCGAATTCTAATGGACAAATTAAAATACTACAACTCTATAATGCTTAAATAATTTTATACAAATTATTTAGTGATTTTTCATAAACAGAGTAAAAATGTAAAGACCAGATAATAGCTGTTAATAAAGTTTAAAATTCTTAACATGTCTTAGTCGAAGTTAATGAATCTCTATTTAGGTTAACACGTATATAACGGTCCCACGATTCTAAGTTTAAGTTTTGCGTTCTTTTCGTGGAGAATCTTAATATTGTTGATGTCGAATTAATGGCCAGGTAATTTTATGCACTAATTCTCTACTTAGGTTTCAAACTGATTTTATGATGAAAGATTTTACTCACTTCGTCTTGTATTTTATTTAAATTTTGTCAGCATTTTCCATTCTATTTTGTAGACCACATTATTAACCTCAGTATTATCAGCCATGTATTTCATTTCAGTTCATAATAATTATTTATTATTGTTGTTTACGGACTTTGGTGCAAGTTTAAATAGCTCAGTCATGAATTTGTGGAATATTTTTACAATCGTACTCGTTTGTCTGTCTATAAAAATGAGTCTTAAATATTTCTTATTTAATTTAATTTATATGATATTCTCGTTAGTAATCGTATTTCTTGTTATAGATACTAAATTGGGAAGTTAGGTGAAATAATTACTTGATATTTTTAAGTGGATTATTTAACTTAACTCTGTTTCATTATCGTTTGTTTTAGACGTATCCTCCAATTTCGTTACTTAATTATTCAGGTTCAGTATTTTTATTTTCGTAATTAAATTCAGATCAGTAAGATTTTTTTGTCAATAAACACACAACCTATCAAAAATAATGCTGATCTAATTAAATTATTACCTTATTTCTAATCATGTATTTGTAGTTAGAGAAACCGTTAAATGCTGGATTAAGTGCAAATGGGTAAACTAATTTTTATGGTTACTGTTCTTAGAAACACCGACGCATAAACATATTTTTCAGGAGGTAGCAAAATATTTGACTTAATTTGTCATTTCTTATTCTGATTGGGAGGTGAATAACTATAAACTTATGCATAGCAAACGAAACTATATAAATTTAAAATTTTCCCGGAAAAAACTATTTTAAATGTAAAATATTAAAAAATTTATGAAGGACTTCATTATCCCCATGTGCATACTCAATAGCGAAATTCTATCCGAAATAGCTAAAAAAAATAATTAACCTGTTTCCTCGCCAAATGAAAATGTTTTAACATGAAGAAGGGCCAAAAAACTGGCATAATTAGTATACCAATATTTTCCGTTCAAGAGAAAGGATTTATTAATGTACAGTATTTAACCTGTTCCACAAAACAGGCTCCCATGAATATTATTTTCATATTTTGTGAGTTAAAATACGAGAGAAAGAACTGTAAATCAATTTCTGTACAAATTAGGATAATTTAAAGATTATTTGTTACCTCAGGAATACAGATATCGAAAAAATCTGGACTCCCGACTCACGGGAGAGCTGGAACGTGAAACGCATCGAAAATCGATGGCTGGACTCGAGACTGCAAGGTACAAGGGGTCATTTCAGAACTCAGCAGCAGTTTACTCAATAACAGTCCAGACACTTTCATAAGTATCGAGAGAAACATTGAAGTAATTCTGTATTTTTATGAAAGGAGAATTACCGATTTATAATTAAAAAATCAATCATTAATTCACCATCCCACAGAATAAAAATTCTGCGAATGGGTTTTTATACATTTTTTTACCTGCCAATAATCGTGTCAACTAATGGTAGAATTGTATATTTACAAAAAATCTAGTCCTTTTACTATTATTTTTTTTCATTTTTAAGTAATAGTAATCATCTCTGTAAATTTATATAAAATTGCGAAACTATTGAATATCCTATCTGGTGCGCATTCTGCGGTAAAATACTATTTTTGTGAAAGCTGAAAAATACAATAAAAGAAACGTAAGCAGGAAAAACGTAAGAAAAGTTGCCAACATTAAATCTTGATTTCTTTCCGAATTGCGGCCTAGGAGCTAATACGAGCTTATTACTGTAATTCGTAACAGAGTCGTTGGAGTGAGAGACAATTAGCGAGACTTTGGAGAAGGTGGCTACGACACCACTCCCCACAGTCCGGAAATTAAAGCGAGCACAGTCAGTTATCTGCCGCCTTCCGTGCCTCAGGGGCACCTCATTATCAAAACACCTTAAAATTATCTCAAAAGATAGCGCGCATTACGACTAGTAAGGAAATATTTAAGGGCGGACTTAATTTTTTTAAAGTCTTAAAGATTAATTTTTTTCTTTATTCTACAAGCATGTATTTTAAATATGAAAATAGTACAATAAATGAGTAGTTATATTAATATGACAATATGGAAAATAAATTACTACAATAGATAAATTAGTCAAAAATATAATTTAATAAGAAAATTTAAAGCCCATGAAAGGAATAAGCTAGAAAAACCAACCTTTATTGAGAGACGTAACTACAAATTTAAAATTAAAAAAGGGGCGGCATAGCACGTAGGGAAATTTTTATTTTTATACATAACTATAAGCGACTGAAACAATTTACCTAGAGCATTAATTGAGAAGAATCTTCCTACAAGAAGTAGGTTTAAAAACTACATAATCACTTGAAGTAAAGTGAGGTTAATGCGGTGGAGAGGGTTTACTACTTTTTTGTTAACTTCTTTTGTTTAATGAAATAAATTTTTACAAATGTGAGGACATTTTAGGACAAATTTCTTTGACTTTGTTTCTGTACCTTAAAATTGTGATATTCTTTATTTAACCATTTTTTTTATGTTTTTTCTCTTACTGCTCCCGGAATCAATCCCATTCGCAGAAAATTTTATACACACACACACATTAATATCAATAGTAAAACGTATCGTACGTATAAAACAAACTATTTATAATTAATTTTATTTTCATTAATGCGACTTTTTAAGGAACAATTCTTTTGGCCGATGTAACACGCATTACATACTCAACAATATGAAATTAGCTGTAATGTTCCATAAATTTTCATATTATTGTTTTATACATGTCATGAATGTAAAATTTGTCTTTATTTTTTTATGGATTTATAATAATTATTTTTTCACATTCAGAGGTTCAAAGAAACTATAGATAAATAAAGTAATTAAATTATCTAACTTTATATTATAAATAAAACATAAAGAATGGCCAAAATTCAGGTATGGAAAAATTTAATTAAAATTCTATTCTTGCCCCAACTTTAGGGACCTCCTCAGTTATTTTTACAAAAAATTATATAGCTAAATATACAAAGTTTAAGATAAATAAATAACCTTGGTATGTTGTAGGTACTTACAATTAAAATATTCCAAATTTGACTATACTTCGTGATATATTCTAGTTTTTTTCTCTCACTAATTTAGTTATTTGTGTAATGTATTTTCCTCGGTATTTGAAAAATAACTAGAGTTGTTTTGCTTATGACGCATTTCTTTCTATAGAAATAATTTGTTGATGATATAATAATAGCTTTTATCAATGAAACCTTGTAACAACTTCCCATGCATAAATTTGCAATATTTTATATATACTCATACCTATTAGATAAAGCTACAGTAATTTTTCCAAGAAGAATCTCTTCAGAAGAATATTTATCAAATTCTAAAATAATATTAACTTTTACTCCAAAATACTGTATAAAAATTCGTATACGTGTAACTAAGATCAAAGGATTACTAAGAAGATAAAAAATTATCGTCACAAAATATTTTTGATATGGGGTTTTGAATTTAAATGTCATATATAAAACCTAATTTAAGCGAAATGCAGCACCGGGATGGTTTGAAATATGAAATATTATCATTTAACGTTTTACATTAAACTAAGCATAAAGAAAATAATGTTTAAATACCTAACGAAATGAGCACCATTATTCACTTTGTTGTAGTACATTCATTGTGATTTGAATATAATTAAATTTTCAAACACAGAAATTTTTTTTATTCATATGACCTACGTTCGGTACAGACAAGAATTCAATTTCCTTCAGAAGTTAACTTAAGAGAGAAAATTATTTCAGCCAAATATAAATTAAAATTGACAATTTTTCGTTAAGTTTAAATAGTTCAATTTTAATTAAATTAATTTAATTGAAACATGAATAATTTATTATTAAAAACGTACTAAAGTTGTGGGCGAAACGACATAAATAAAATAAAATATACTTTCTTTCTTTCAATTCGTCGTCAGTTTAATTTGTTTGAAAAACATACATTAAGTGCTATATTATTTATGGTGTTTTACATTACATCCGTTGTGTGCTGTGATAATTTGTCGGTATGCTTTAACATTTTGAATCCCACTTGTGCATATTACACCGCAGTTAACGATTTCAGTACTCATTATCACTGCAGTAGTGATGATGTATGTAAAACTGATTTGAAACGAGCACTACGTGTATTTCCCAGTAATAGCGGCGGAACCTTTGAAACAGTATGTTTGAGTTTTCGCTAAATTGCTAAATCCAAATTACGTTCCGTGTTTGCAGAATCGCAAATATCAAACACAGAAAACTAATAAAAATACCTCTTCACGAAGAAACTATAAATCAATGGTTTGCATTTTATTGAATCAGTTAGGTAATTTCTGTTAATTACCATTAAAATTTTTAGAATGATTATTTACCTTATGCGCGAAATATTGAGTAATTATTATTATAATCAAATGTAACTGTTTCCGCCTGAAAAATAATTCTTTGCAGGAAGCGATGATGGGTTACACATAATAACGGTTTGTATATAATTATCACAATTTATATCTGATCCTTCCATTCAATACCGGACAGTTTAAAAGCTTGTAATCAGTTTGTAAACCTGGAAAGTATAATTGGTCACAAGATACTATGGTAGATAAACATATGAATATTTTCGTGAATGATATTCAAGCGGGGGCGTCTAAAAATAATTCAACGTTTCATCGAACAATATTATTATTAACACCATACCTGCCTCGTTGCACTTTCCTTGTGTGAACCAAGTTCAGCCATGATTACTTAAGCTTATTTGCTGTAAAGCGAAAACCACAATAATTCCTAGAGACGGAATTAATTTTATCTGGTTTTATTCGATCATTGGCGTTCTGTAGTCCGTATTTAGGACAATTAATCGGTTGTAATCCAAGTTCTCGTCTAAGGTGGATTACTTTCGGCTGAGTATAGAGAATTATGCATGATTCACGTGCTAAAACATTTTTAGAGGCTTTTGTCCTTCAATGCGATAGATAGTAGAATCTCTGTGTCAATAAAATTACTGATGTTTGAGTTGTTCAATATAAACAACTTAACCCTGTATAGGATAGCGGTCGATATATTAACAACCTACCATAACTTCAAAAAAATATACGTTTCATATTTAAGGAGATCACTTTTTATAATCTGTAGTTGTTAGACTTAAATTACTGAAATGGTGGTTTCATAATCCACCGTCATCCACTTGGAACATGTCCTTGCCACTATTTGTTTTCCACAAAAAAAATCGACCCACAATAATTCTATAAATTCCGTAGCCTTATAATGTAATTTTGTATTTTTATGCTTGGTATGAGACAGCGGTCTTTTAAATGACCATTTCTACAGTAGTCCAAAAACATTCTGAAATGGATGGTGGTCGACCACTTACTTTTTCCTTTAATTTTATGGGCCTTGCTTTCTTAATGCACTGCTTTGTTCAAACCTTTTTTAGTATCTATTGTAATAAAAAAATAAGAAACATTATAAAACTCGGACTTGAATCATCGACCACTCACACTAAACATTCAATCGCAGGCACAGAGCCACTCAAACCGTTTGGAGATTATTCGTATTGTAATGAGTGTATGTGACAATTTGATCAGTGGCTGAGAAATTCCCCGTTGGAGACACTCAATCGGAAATTACTTCAAGGCGACAGCAAGGCGAGACATCAGCGACCCGAGCTTGTCAGACCCACAGTTTGGCGAATTAAATAAGATTTATCTAATCCTAGTTCATTGACCGGGTATTTTGAGGGTCTCATCTCCCCCCACAAATTAGATAGAAAAGCCGCGGGCCAATCTAGAGATTTGATTGGGGCTGGGGGTCATGTGATCCGCCATTCACATCATGGTTGGAGGCTGGAGAAGTTTCCCTTGAGAGGTGAAGAGAGAAATTAGTTAATTGGGAATAATCATTTGAACAAGGAAGAAGTCTGCAGAGTGCGTACAAACGCAGAAGTACGGAAAATAAGTATGTGTCTGTTCCAATGTCTGTTTAATGAGTTATGACTATTTTTCTGCTGCGAAAATCAACTTATTTATGATCTTTATTATATTGAACCTCATGCTGGGCTAGAAGTGGTAAATTTTAATGGGTCCTAAGTTTTTGTAGTTATTGTTGATTTTAACTAATAAATTTAATGTGTTTAAAATCTAACTAAATAAAGTGCTTATAATTTAAATTAAAATTCAATTCCCCCATAATGTAGTATTCATGGACTCTTCACAGGGACAAGAGGTGCAGAGCAGATGTGACGTCATAGAAACTTGTGGTTCAGTTTTGGGGCAATTGCTGTCCGTTTGGACCCTAAGTGTCCTATATCGAATTAGTTGTCCGAGTGTCCCTCACGTCTCTACAGTTTTGAATAGTTACCGTTCTCATCCAGTATATTTTCCAATTAGTTCGGATAATCTACGTTCTACTGAAAACATATGTATTTGTCTGATATTTAGTGTTTAATCTGAAACGTTTATAGGCGCCTGTGTCAAATAGAATTGTATGTGTCGTAGCCCACACAGAATCAAGTCAAGAGGCCAGGAAACCGGTAAATCGACGGCCGTGAACACCTCACGTAGTTTCTACGTCCTGAGCTTGCGGCAGGAATAAATTATGGGGTATTAGCCTGCCACAAGCTCCTTTGCTGCGTGCAGTTCCGGAGCGGAGAGCATTTTGTCACGTCGTTGCTGCAATTGACGCAGTGAGCTTGTTGATTACAGGGACGTGGGCGCGCATATTCGCTCGCCCTTGTTTGTGACAGCTACTAAAGCTGCACACGATAATATTACGACCGCCGCGCTGCTCCCATGCAGCTACATTCAATATTTCATAAAGGGAAAGGAAAATAAAGCGAGCCTCGTTTATCGGCTGGTGTACAATAACAGAGATAAGCTTTCGCTGCTGCAGACTAAGGGATTCTGCTCCCGGATTATAGAGATGGCTATCCAAATAGATGAAGTAGAACGCTTCTCAGGATACAAAATTTCCATCAATATGCATTTCAACTCTTCTTGCAATAGAATCGTACAAGAAATATTCTGTGTTATTTAGACGATCCTGACTTCATTTACGATTCACTTAGCTTTACATTTGACAATCAATTTCCTGTTACTGTCAATGATAAGAAAAGAGAAGGGAAGATATGGAGAGAAATATGTTTGAGGTACATAACAAATGATTAAGTCTCTGAAGTTAACGACGAATAATATTAATTTAAATCGACACATAACGTCTAAGCGGCCGACTAGAAAAGTATCCTGAAATCTCAACACACTATGAACCTTACTTATCCTATTGTTTATGCATGTATTAAAACATATATATATATATATCGTATATATCAATGCATGACAATGTTCAGTTGACGGAAATACGTATCGGAACGGAATAGAGTTTAATTAATGCAGTAGACTTTCAATTATCCGCGGTAATGATGGGCATAATTGGTACAGAGAATCAAAAGCAGGGGATAAACTAAAGTATACGTACACAAGCCAAATATTCTGACATAAAATTAACAACGTTAAATTTTTACGCCTTAAACCCCTACTCTTCGTTATAAAGTTTCCGAAGTTCAGTATATAGCCTACTGTAGTTGAAACTGTTATAATGTAGATTTATAGATGAAGTGCACTGTAACTTTCTCCACGCTGTAACATTGTAATGCCAGTCACAATAATAATAATAATAAAACCACTAATTTAGTACTTTCTTATACAAAAACTTAAATATTTTCACATAACTGAATTACCCTACTTCCAACTATATTAAAATAATCTGAAGAATATTGATAGGATCGTACTATTTTTTCAACAGAACTCTGCTTCTTTCCACTGCAACAGACTGACAGTTGCCGATTTTGATCTTGCAGCGTCTTTTTCTTTTAATTTTCGTTTTGTAGTCGCATCAACTGCGAGGTCATTAGCGACTGAGCACTAACATGCATGTATGGGTATCAAAGTAAGGTTCCTCAAACAACACAAACATCCAAGCCCATGCCAGGATTCGAACCCGGATCTCTGTGTTGCGAGTCAGTCAACCACTGCAGCTTCCTTGTTGGTCCCTTTGTTTCTTTAAAAATACATTGCCGCTGTTGCGCCGAAAATCAGTTAAAGCACGCGCGGATTAACAAGTCTACTGTATTAATTACTGACAATATCATTATTTATTTGTCACTCATAGGAATACATATTTTATCATTCTAATCTACATTTCATAAAAATATTTACCGAAATCCGAGACGAACGTTCAGTATGACATATGAGGGTTTTCAATTAATGTTTCTTTGTCAAAACACACGCAAATGATTGGTAGCCAGAATAGTTCTGAAAATACGTTGCATTGGTCTTTTCCCAGTAGAATAGGGTTGGCACATTGAATTTTGATGGCCTAATCCGTGATGACTTGACAGGACAACAGGCGAGGCATCAACGTGCAATGACGCTCTAGTAAACAATTAGGCACCCCGATACGTATTGCATACGTCAAGAAAAATAATCTTAATAAGATAATTGTAAGAATGAATAAAATAACATTCAGAATCTCTTTTCTAAGAATAAAGAATAATCTAAATATTTGAAGATGTTTCCACAATTTTATATGGTTGGTAACATTCAATATCTCTACAATACGCGTACTACAAAATCTCTTGAGAATAATACCAACATTTATATTCCCATGGATTCTTCACAGGCTAATGTTTCATTTAAACTGGAAACGCGATTGCTACAACAAAAACCAACGTATGCCAAAGATTACGCGATTCTTCAGAATCACCATCAATATTAATTAACCTAAACAAAGCGCTTAGCACGAATTATATTACATTATCAGTTTGTTGCAAAATTTGTTATGTTGAAAGATGCCTAACATGCTGACTTATTGACCGTCTTTTTATTTATTGTAAGCTTAAAGTCAAAAAAACTATGTTTAAAGTTTTTGTTATAGAAATGTATGTCTCTGTTTAATATTAACTAGTAAGTAAGACCACAGATTATACAAACACCTTTCTCGTTTAAATTTTTCAATCTCTTGATGTTCATTTTAATGCAAATCGGCATAAATGAAATTGTTTAAATTAGGATCCACTTTTATTTCAAACATCTGCCTAAATACACGTTATGGTTGACAGACAAAGTCCTTTAGTGTTCTCCCTCGGCTGTTCCTGTAACCGTCGAGGGATGTATTGTACGTACAACCAATTAGGTAGGGTAGACCGAAATCTGAGCTGCCACCAAATTATTCCCCCTATGCTCCCTTCTGGGATATCAGCCTATGAATGGAAAAAGAGGATAAGCTGCCTTGAATTCTTCGAATCAAAACGATCAGTTTATCTCTCTTCAAACTCGCATCTAATTTTAAATCCTTACAAACTGTTTTCAGTTGAATATAGTAAGCAATATCGTAGGAATACATCAATGTTCGTTACATTTATTATAAAATACCAATGCTATATTTCGGTTTCAAAATAACAATTTCATATGCATATTTCATAGGACAGTTTTGTTCCTCCTAACTACTGCAAGGTTTCTGTAACAGAAAATTATTTCCTTTATACCGATGACTGTTGATCTTAGAAACCGAAAATTTCTTTCGATCATTTGCAATAAACGTAATGATGTAGGTGTTTTGTTTCGTAACAAAATCAGTCTTTGATCTCACGGTGATTTACGACAATAACGCAAAATAAAATATGATCCTCTCATTAACATACATCTTTCATGATAATCACTTATTTTATTTGTCCACGCATTTATAATGGATTTAGCAGACGACAAATTGATTGTCTCTCCGCTGATATAATTATGCCGTAATTTAATGTGAATTGGGAGTAATCTAAAATAAATTTATGCGGATTACTGCATTAATTTATTTGATTGGTTTTAGTAACTGAAAGGAAAGAGATTATTTGCAACAATTTTAGATAAGTATCATAATACTTTGTTTCCTCCAACAAACTTTATTCGTTTTAATTGTACATCATTATTAATTAAGCAATATTTTGTGGCCTAAACTTTAGTGTAAGATCAATAACTGTTAGAAAGGTTGAATAATAAAGACTGTTACATTAACATAACACTAAATAATTTTGATAACATTCAATAATTGAATAGACATTATTTAATCATACTAAATGAGTAAATTCATTTGAATTATACGTATCATAATTTGAAGGTAATGCGTTCAACTATAATTTTCACAAAAAAGAAAACAGTGTGTCCACAGTGATTTATAAAATGTTTTACATGTGATTTTTATTCATTAGAGTGTAATTTCTTACATAACAAAAGAAAACGAGATTATAGAAGTACAGAGAAATGGAGTTTTAATTGTAGCACGATTATTTGTGTTGATTAAGAAAGTATTTAATGTTTGTATAATTGAACGCAATTATGTATTATTTTATTCCAATAATAATAACAATAAATGTTAGATCATTCTACATAATACTACCTATATCTAAGATAAAAACCTCGTCTTGTATACCTTTCATGCGTGGTAACCATTAAAATAAGACAATAGTATCAGCAAACCTGAATTTAAAGTAATGAATTAAGAGAAGCTGAATTCTATTATTAGACATATACATTTAAACTAATTTAATGAAAGTTAACCATTTTATGATGCTTGAAATAAATAAATAATATTGCTGATAGCAAACACTATTTTATTGTGAACAATACAAATGAGAATAATACAACTTCTGTTCCAAAAGTTTGGTTCGTGTGTGTGAGTGAGTGTATCGCGAATGGATTGTTAACTCTCTGAAACCTCAGATACAGTTCTTCGAAGTAATCCATACGATGTCAGTGCCCGTTTGGCAACGGGTCTTTAAGTCGTCAAAATTCCTGATGTACTAGACAATACGGTAGCAAAATTGCGTTAGATGTCTGAAATGTCAGAAAACCACTGACCCATCAAGACTGATTTCAATTTGGGGAAATATAAACAGTTCGGGGAGACAAATCTGAGGAGTAGGGTGGGCGATCGAGTGACACGACTAACCTGTTGGCGAAAAACTGCTGGACCAGAAAGGCAGCGTGTGGCCGGGTATTGTTATGGAGCAGAGTGCAGACGTACCCGCTTGATTAACTGAAGAAGATGTTTCAGTATTTCCACGTACGAAGCAGTATTTCAACGTTGTTCCGTCGACGTTAAATTATTTATGGACGAGATCCTCAGAGTCAAATACCATTATCTTGAAGCACGATCTCTCACTGCTTACCTTTGTGACCCTGGACCGCAAAACTTTAACGCTTTCCTTCCTGGTTGTACCTTAGGAACCAGGTCTCATCAACCGTGAAGTTTTTTTTTGTTGATGGAATATTGGGTTTAGATCCACCATTTTGATGAGGTCTCGACAGGCGTCACGCCAAAGTTTCCTTTCTTTCCTACGTGGAGAATTAGTCGGGGAAAAAAATGTGTCTTTTCCTATGAGGTCGGCTGTCTTTTCGACTTATTCCCATACTTCTTCTATCATTCGCACTGTTACACGAAACCCTGGAACAAAAAATGCTTCAGCATGTTAAAGCGACTCAAACCACTGATCGAAATACCTGACTTCCAATTTGGATTTAGAAATCATCATTCAACTGTCGATCAAGTCCCTTAACATCTGTGATTCAAAGAGCGTTTGAAAAAAAAAGAATATTGCCCTGCGGTGTTTTTAGACGAATCTCATCCATTTGATGGTTGTTGCACCAGGAACTCATTCACAAATTGAGTAAATTTCTGCCACAAAACTACTGCCAGTTAATCGAATCCTATCTCTCTGGAAGAAAGTTCAGGGTATCACATGAAGAAACATATTCAGGGTTTTATCCAATCTTAGCTGGAGTGCCTCAGGGAAGTGTCTTAGGACCTTTCCCATACCTACTTTACACCTCAGAAATTCCGACACCGAAGAGACGGTGCTGCATTTACCGACGATACTGTCATAATGGGTCGGATGCATCTGAAGAAAAAGCAACTGAAAGATTACAAGTAGCTATAAATATGATAAACCAATGGATAAAGGACTGGAAAATGAAACTCAACGGTTTAAAATCAGTCCATGTTACCTTTGCGTTGCGTCGGGTAAATAGGAACATTAATATTTATATTGATGGAGTCCAGATACCCCAATCAGACATTGTAAAATATTTAGGTCTTCATCTTAATAGAAGGCTTAACTGGAAACACCATGTTAGAGAAAAAGCTGAACAAATTCGACTGAAAGGGCGCGAAATGTACTGGTTGATCGGTAGGTGCTCTAATCTTAACCTAAGCCCCAAAAGACTGGTTTGCCAGCCCATCATAAAACCCATCTGGACGTATGGTGTACAGCTGTGGGGATGTACTAAGAAATGAAATCAAGAAATAATTCAACGCAGTCAAAATAAGTTTCCTCGTATGATCACTGGAGCATATCGTTACGTGACCAACAAGGAGCTGCATGAAGACCTTCAAATCAAATGGATCAGTGAAGTGATTTGTGTTAACGCCGCAAAACATGAACAAAGACTGACAAACCACACAAACACAGAAGCCGTCCAGCTCCTTGGCGATACTAATGAGCTAAGGCGACTTAACCGAACTATGTTAATAAATATTAATTAAACGTCACTTTTGAAGGAATCTGCACACTGGTGTGACCTATCCACATACGTTCTGCTCATGATAATCCATGAGTACTTTGTCATAAGATTGTATTATTCGTATCCACTTCGGTGGCTTTTACGTTGCCTCATCCTTCAGTTAAGCCACATAAATCAAGGTGACAATACGTTCTTCATGAACTGTTGCCAGAATTTCACGAGTTTCTTTTGCTGGTTTCCCAATTTCGACATAGAAGTGCATATTTGTTCGTAGATCCATTTTGGGTTTCGAGCGAGCGCACTACACCTTCATTTTACTTTGTGCTGTGTACACACGAGGAGCACACTCGCAGTGCCGTCTCTTGGGAACGTGTTCCAACATACCTTGACCTGTCCGGTGGGGGATTCGGTGGTGACACGATCTTACCACCGTCAGCAGTACATTCCAGACAGAGGTTGCATATACATCTTGGACATAAACCTTATTCTAAACGTCTCCAAATACTTATTTCACTTTCCGATATTTTGTGAGTCAATTAATTTAACAATGTATAAGTAAGATATAAATATAATCTGAACACATCACTCCGTTCATGATCCTGGTGAAAGGTAACTCTTGTAGTGCGGCTTCTGCGGTCGTTCGTGTCATTCCAAAGTCTATTGTCATTTGCGTCGTTATTGATTTCACACACCGACTAAATCATTACATTCTCACCACTACCCTACATCTCTCTCGGAATATTTGCAAACTATCATCAGGTCCGACATTTCTATTCTCAAAACGCTGACGTCAGCATGCATGTCCTTTTAAAATATACACTCTTGTTGCAATGTTTCATGACAAGTTTTCTTCTCACAATTTAGATAAAATCAGCTGATTATATAGCAGTATCATTTACAGACAATTCTTCAAACGTTTTAGTCCTATATTCCGTCTTCTCTAGCGTGATCATCACGCATTATAACAGACCAACTAATAAACAGTATTTACTTATAATTCAATGAAAATTTAAGAATATAAAAATCTATTTAGATTAACGTCTGTTTTACAAAGGATTTGGAATATTATGAATCTAAAATCCTAAATAACAATACAGTTTTCCAACTGATAATTGTTACTATAAAATATATTTGAACTTACAATTTCTAAATGCTGCCAAATTGTTCTATTATTATCAATCAATGGCTGTTTCTTAATTTATCTTAATTCTCCTATTTATATTAACTAACTGTAAGTTAAATATATCTTTTATATGGACTTTTGATTTATAATACTCTAAATTCATTGTGCACCTGATGAAGTCCTAAATTCTGGATGAAACGTCGTGTTAATTTTTGTATTGCTTAGTTATTGGTTACAAAGTACGCTGTTTATATTAATTTAATATTATATGGTATCCTGATAAATATAACTATTAAGTATTAAATCAGTTAAAAGCTGTTTCTGAAGTATGGTTCTTTTATTGTTTACAGGTAGGCGCTGCCCTCTGGCTCTTTCATAAAGCACTGTAAGTTTTATTACAAAACAAAATTTGAAGTCATCTTAACATTGTGGCTGTAAACATTTATTTTAATACTGATTTTGAATTTTGTACGAAGAAGTGAATATAAGGTAGTTGATCCGCTGTAGGTGTGTCGCTTTCCACGGTAGAGTTGTTAAAACAAACGGACGGATCAACGGTCCAATTAGCGTCTTTTACCCTGCATAGCCCTGGGTTAATCACCGTGTGTGACAATTTCACGGATTCTGCTCGGATACGCGATTCTCTGTGACAGACGCTCTGTGTTGTGCAATCATGTTAAGCTCCTCTACGATATTTACTCTCGCTCTCTTTTTCCATCAGTGTGAACATTCGTCTAGCATTCATTTTATTACCTCTT
This sequence comes from Eucriotettix oculatus, assembly GCA_034510155.1. Lineage (NCBI taxonomy): Eukaryota > Metazoa > Arthropoda > Insecta > Orthoptera > Tetrigidae > Eucriotettix > Eucriotettix oculatus. The sequence continues at coordinate 37,298,692 of CM067379.1, read as the reverse complement.
TTATAGTAGGACGTTTGTATTTGCCTACACATAAGTGCATCGAATAACCTTCAATATTACGTACCCAGTATTAACCAAAAAAACTTTATTTTTTACTTCAGATTAATTCTCGATCTTTCGTGCATTTTGATTTAAGTACAAACAAAAAATTGGTGTGATTTCATAGTAATAGCATGTGCTAATCGAATGCGAATGGATATAGAAATTTTTAAATGACAGGATCTGAAGCTGAGCACCATATTTCGGTAGTGAATTGATGCGTCACGACTATATCAAAGCTTAGTAATTGAATCATTATTTTTTATAATTTTTCCAAACGATATTCAACACAATGTAAAATCGAGTTGTACTTCTCGCTGCTGACGTCAATTAAAAGATAAAAACCGAACGCCAGGCACCTCTCAAGTGTTAATGTTTGTCCTAAGGAAAATAAAATCAAAATTGATGCTAAGAAGAATAATTAAATCTAGTTTACAAAACAGATGTTGATCAAGAAATCGGATTAGGTCTTAGGGAAACAAATTATCGGTCAGAAATTGTTACGTCTGAGTAGATCTCAGTAATTAGCTTTTTCTGATATTTATAAACGATTGTCGCATAATGTAAAATCGAGTTGCTCCCTTCTAATCTGATAAGATATCTTCAATATATCATTTCCATTCGGCGTCTGTTTAGACAGCATTCAGTAATTCACAACTCCTTACACTATTTTGCTTAAAGGACTCAAGAAATGTAGATCTTTGTACCACTGATCCTCAACTCGTCGTATCTAAAAATATAATGTGTTTTTCTTTTTATTAAAATACTTGGCTGGTGTATCCATTTAATTACAATAGTATTTATAATGTAATATATCAGACGTTAAGAACAAAGCAGTTAAACCTACCATCGCCTTAGTCCAATAATGTTGGGTGTTTGTCCATGTGTTGATCACTAGTCAACCGGACACACCGTTTTTGCCTATCGTCATACACGAATCCCCGACACATGAGTCCATTGTGTCAGATACGAGCGATGATATTGTAAAACTGCAGCTATTCCGTAGCACAACTGAACTGATGGATTCAATCAGCTCGAGGCCGTAATTTAGCGTGAACCTAATTTCCGGTGGGTCTGGACTCCGCCTGCCACAGATGTCAAACCCGCGGCTGTTATCGATGCTGTCGGAAACCAGGCACACTTCCTCCACAGCTATTAATGACCAGCTTCTAACACACTAGATCGACCTCGGACACCTTAAAATTCAAGCGAAGTTGCACTTTATTGATCCTGTCGTCACCATTAACCTAAGGTTCGAAAGTTGTGTGAGGTCATCGATCAGCTGACATGACCAAGAGTTTTCTTGGATTCCAGCCGGGTAAGTTCGTTTAAAACACGCCACTTCAGGCGAAGAAGACGGTAACGTGGGATTTTTTCGAAACGTCCGTCTTTACAACGAACTTACCCGGCTGGAAACCGTAGTGAATTTCATCCAGCTTACAAATATATCTTCATTCTAAATTAAACTAAATATCCTCTATTACCAGAACCCGTTATCTAATACATACAGCTATGCAGAAATTGTTCGATTTGTTAACAGTATCTACAGTTTTTATCATTTAAGATACCGTGGATCTGACAACCTCTGAAAGGTTTTCATTGTGATGGACTTCCTCATGAGGTTGCCGACCCCTTTTCAGGGGTTTCCACCTACACTAATGTGGTAATCATAATACCAAAATTTTCTGCTCATTTCCCTATCACAGAATGATGAAATGTTGATTCAGCTAACGTCGGGACGACCAACCGAAATATGAAATTTAAGCAATACTAATTAATTGAATAAACCATCTATATAATAAAAAAGGACGTTTTTGTATGTTTGTAGCACGTTTGTATTTTTTTTAATGTGTAGTATTCTTTGAAACCAGCAAAAGAACATCCCTAGATCCGGTGGTGGTGGGGGAATAAGTTTAAAAATATGAAAAAAAAACTGAAGATATTTAAGTGGAGTAAATATTTTTCTGGATCAAATAGTTGCATTGTGCCGGCTTTATACTTCGTAACATTTGATGGGGCTAAACTATTAAACGAAAAATATAATTAATTAATCATTTGATTCCAAACTACTTCACTCAGTGATTCAGAAACTGCTCCACTATTCAGGCTATATTCGAAGTGTAGTGTGATCCGTAAGGAATCATTATGATTAGAAATCTTTATTTCATCATCTGTTGTTTGCGGCTGTTTGGACACCGTTCAATAATACCTTGCTTAATTTCGTCTAGCGGGCAACTTATCGTATACGAATTATTGTAAACTAATTGTACTGTGCGTGGCGCAAATTAACCCGACAGTAGTTACTAAATTCAATTTCTCTCACAGAATAAGATATTCCCAGTGGAGAAACAGTCTATTGAGACTTCATCAAGGGACTTCAGTGGCAGCATTGGAGGGAGGCTTTAAATTGAGTCTAGTGGAGCGTGCAATATGGTTTCCTTGGCTTGCAACCTCTGTAGCCAGGGAATCGATCAACCCGCATCTGCATAGGAAGGGATAAGCGACAAGCTTGAATCGCTCAAGTCTGAGTTGGCAACGCAATTGGCAGTTTTACTAAGCACGCTTTTCCTCATCTCCGTTCATATTTAAAATATTTCCATCCTAATATCGCTTCGTAAGATATATTTATTTCAAGGGGAAAGCTAGTTGGTTCAGCTGTTGGCCTGGACATAATGTTACGCCTTGTGGGAGGATTTATGCTTCATACTCAATAAACTTTTCTATTGATGCCAGAAAATAAATCCTGAATGGATCAGCCCAGAAGTCCAGTTATATTTTCTAGTGGAATGAGCGTCATAAAGAAACCGTGGCCAATTCCTCAAATACTCCCTTAAACTCTCCAATAAATAATCCTGTAACGCAGAAAACAACTTCTTGACTCTAGCCATTCATTTGTTGATAGTTATACACGAAATAGTAACAGTTTTTGCGTTCTCTCAACATTCCTAATTCATCCAACAATATTATCATCAAAATTATGTCAATGTGTAATGATTGTATAGCATCATTATCTCGGCCCAACCATTATACGGGAATGGGAATATTGTACATTGCGCTTATCTTTTGGCACAATGATTTGTCTAAATCGTATTAAAATAAAATAGTCGAGATGACTGAATTTTAAGTTTTGTCTTCTTACAACGTTCATAACAAATTAAGGGTGCAACGATGTTTTTTACCGCTCCAGGGAATAAAAACGTTCCATCGATTTCCTTTCAAGCATACAAAGGCTGCAGCAGTAAGAATGATCTTATTTAATGACAATACGTCGAATGCCAGTTATTGTTCATATAACGATGAAAAGTCTCAAAAAAATCGTTTCTTTCATCAGATGATTGAAAAACGCAAGAGCCGCAATTAATAGAACACACTGCACAAAATAGGAGCGAACTCAAAAGCAAAGGTTAAACATACAGTTTGCATAAGACAAATAGGTTAATTGTTGAGCTTTTGTAACTGTGTAATGCTTTTGCTGCCGTTGTTATATTAGGAGTGCTTCATTAGCATGCATTAAAAATTTCTACCCTGTATATGGAGGTCGCGTTTGAAAAGAAAGCATGACTGAATCGTAGCTAAATTTAAGCGTTTTTCTTAAGTCACTTCGTTATCAGAAGTGTTTACAGAGGGATTTTGACGAAAGAGTCCATTGACGCTATTTTGCTCGCGGCAGCTCGCTGTAATCCTAAAGCACAAAGGGTAAGAAATCCCTGACCCAAGGACCTGCCCTGCCGAGTTCCCGAGAGACTTTGAGCTTTGCATTGTGAACATTTCTTATGGTCTGGGACTTCTTTCTCTCGCAGCATGATCCTCAGAACGCGAAATGAGAATTCGGATCCATTTTCACATTACTCGTTCATATATACCATGAAGATTTCTGAAGTTACAATTTCTGCCAGGATAACAATGTCAATTATTAATAAGACTACAACAGCGATAGTCTTACCAATACTCTGCGGAAATGACCCGAACCGTAATAAGTTACATTTATAATTTCGTGTATACAGTATACAAGACTGTTTAATTTTTTAAATTCTGAATAATTTAGTACCAACTTAAGACATTGTTATTACGAAAGTATTTTTCTATTGTATTTTTTAAAATAAAGTTAAATTTGGAAATAATCCACGCATGAAAGTAAGTATTGTATAGTGGCCATAAAAGAAAGGTTTGGATGGAATCTGACCAGATCGGCGTAATTGAAGAGGTTTGTTGAAAAGGACAATGAAACGCAGTCCGGCGCCGGGATTTAAAGTACAAGGCGCTGGAATTGTTGAAGATTGATGGAAACTGTTGCCCAGTTCGTTTTTCGGAATAGTTCTTCTGAATTGGTTCGTTCGCAAACTACACATCACTAGTTCTGTTGATTAATAAATGAAATAATTTAACTTTCAACATAGACCAATAAAAAATGAAAGTGCAAAATAATGCATAGTTTCTTTAAACAAGTTAAAGAACTTGAACTCTTTTCTTTGAAATAAGTTAAAATATAACCGAAATTCTGTGAAAAGGTTTATGAAATTACATCTATGTAATGTGCTGGTATCGTTTCAAGATCTGCATGGTAAATTTGCTTTTCCTCTCCTCTGTTTTTTTTTTCCGAAACCGTCTCGTTGTCTTGAATATTTCTGACTATGACATTAGCATATACATTTACACTTTCAACTTTACTAAATTCTGCCCTCGCTAAATTGCAATTTTATTCTGCTATTTATCATTTCTTACCTGTTTCTTATAACCGTTACACTATTATTCTCGTTTCTACCGCTTTTAATTTTCTATTTTTTACTATATTCACTCGTCAACACACAACTAACTTTTCTCGATATCTCACAACGGGCGCTAACTCATAGTATTTTCACTTTAAAGGGATCCACAGACAATGATACATTTAAATTTAAATTCCAAGAACCCTGAAAAACTGGTTAGAAAAAATGCTGAAGAATACAGATGAAACCAAAGTTAGCCCAGAAAGGACTGGAGAGGTTGGCCGTTGTTCATTATGCAGCTGTGTTAGGAACATATAAATGGAATTTGCAACCACTGTTTAAATGAAGAATCAATTTAGGCGTAATGTTTACCTCCATTATTATTTTTTGAAACCAACATAAATTTGCTCATTCAAATAATTTACGCATAGATTTATTGATGTTTGAGATTTATTTTACGTCCGATTTACTTGTGTTTATAAGCAAACCAAATTTTTATTAACTTGCGTATGTGGTGACTGGGTGCATTAATTATTAAAGATAAAATTTTTAATGTTATAAAGAGAAAGAAACCATTTCATTAAATTAAATTTGGACAATATTGAATTATAAATATATATAAAAAATACAATTTATAAACATAATTTAATTTTTTGGGCCGGCTGCTTACTAAACTCACCGGAGAGCAAGAGTATCTATAATGGGCATAGGTGTGTATGAAGAAAGTTTGGCATCGAAAATTTACTATTACTCAAACAAGCCAGGGGCGAGAAACATAACCGCTGGTATCTCTTCCTCAGGTTTGGTCTCGTTGACGTCGAAGCTCGTACAATCAGCTATTGAATCTGAATTTTCTCCACTAATAGTAATATTGGAATGCCCTGTAATGGCATTACTGATTTAATTGAATGTTATACTGTTGCGTCCACTCCTCACAATAATGATCGAATGTCCCAAAATCTGCCTTCCATCTTCTTATATTAATTTATGACCCGCCCTTTTCTGCCTGGCGGGCTGTGTTTCTCTTTCTCTTTGACCTGGTCCGTCCCTTATTCTTCCGGGGATGGCCTGGTCTTTATTCTTGCAACGGGATGTTTGTGTATCTCAACTCAGGCGTTTGTCCCAAGGACAGTTCTGCCATTCCTGAAGTGGTACAGATTTTTTTTCTTTTTCTGTCTATCGATATCATTAATTGGATATTAATTTAGCATTAATCAAACGCGATCATTACTTGCTTGCCGTTGACCTGGCAAGCAGCCAAGCCCGCTTCCTAATAACTATCATCTATATATATTGTAACATGAAAAGTTACGATGAACAATGCAGGCCAGCTTGCGAGTTGCAATTGTTGAGGAACTGACGGAACTGACGGGGAGTCGTCAGGTGGTGATGGGAGAAGCAGGTTGTGTCGGCGGGACGACGAGAGAATGACCACGCCCTGCAGATGTAATTTTTTTTCATGCTCTGATTGAAATTAAAAACTATTAAAATCAATTTTAGGTATTTTTTATGAAAAATACCTGGCGCCCTAAAGGAATAAGAAATCATAGAATACGGAGGAACGACGGATCTGCCATATATATATATATATACATATATATATAATTAATTAATAAAAGTTATTATGGGTACATTATTTCTCGTATGTGTGTGTTGAAATATATTTATTAATTTTAATAAAACTAGAGTAAGAAATGTGATCGACGCGCCGTTATGTTCGAAAAAGTCCCGCGCCTATTCCAGGATTAACTTTCACCATTTCTTAGATTCTTATATTTACAGTGACTAAGGAAATTAGATCCTACACTCCCTTATCAAGTGCGTTAACCACGAGATTTTGAATCAACGAGCATAAATATTTAGTTCCATGCGTATATCGGATATCGAAATGGTTGAACGTCGATAACAACAGCGCCGTGTAGTTTTAATGAACGGTCCGCCACGCTAGTTGCAATAATAGAATTAGTTCAGGTTGGAAATAGGAGGGCAGTATTGACCGAATCGTCATAGAAACGATCCAGTACGCAGGACGACTCTCGGACACGTCAACTTGTCAATCGCCTCTGGACGGTATAATAGAATATAATTCCTCTGCACCTAAGGTAAGCCGTCGATATTTGTAGACCTAAAGATACTATATGTTCAACTTCTGAGAAAACATTGATAATGTGGGGGACACACACACTAACAATTAGTGTATAGAATGGGAATAGTGTCCTGGGTTATTATGAGATCTTTTTCAATACTTATTGTGTGTAATTTTGGAAACTTTTAAATGAAAACGTGAAACTGTATAACCTTTTATAAAATTAATAGGACCTTAATGAACATAATTTGTGTACAAATAAAAATTAGCTTAAATTAAACAAGGACATATCGATTGGTTAATCTCAGTAATCGTTGAGATACTATATTCGTGACTATAATCGGGAATTCCTCAGGAAATTTCTTCAAATGTTAAAATTTGATGCGCAAACATTTCAGCTTCTATTTGTGCATCAAAGTTTAAAATTTGAAGAAATTACCTGAGCAAGTCCCAAATGTCGTGAGGAATCGTCATTTTAATTAAATAAAAATATGGTCTGTAATTTAGTCGTACATTTATACGATTTAATTATTGCGAAGAACAGACGTTACTTGATTTACTAAGTTGTTGAAAAAGAATCGAAAACTATTGCAAGTAGGAACAATATTTTGATCAGCCCCGGTCAGGTCGAGATTTTTTCATTCTGATCTAAATTTAATTTCATGGCCTTTCGCCGAGTTTCAATTCAAATCAATACTTCGTGAATCGTTTATTTATTTATTTTCAGTCCGGAATAGCCCATAATCGTGGAAGAGAAAGAAATTTAGAGTTCCATTATGAAAACGTAAAAACTAATCAATTTTTTTCAAGGAATGTACCAAAGAAATTCATGTAATGTATGCACACCTAATGCAACTTTCGGACCAATTTATTTATGAAAGGATAATTTGAGATCATTTACATTAATGTATATTCATTCGAAGATAAGAATGTTTCCATTTATTGCAAACATACGTTTTTGCGAAATTTCGAATAATTTGTTTGCGCCTGACTTCGTATTACATTTTATTACAACTGTCTTGCACAATAAGCTGAGTTTATTGTCGCATCTCCTCCTGCACACAGCATAATTTTCGAAATTTAATAATTCGTCGTTTTGCGCCGCAATTCGCTTATACCGAGTTCAATATCGTCCCTAATTTTCCAATTACACTCATCCACTATTTTCATATTTGCTGTAACCTTTTGTATACTCTGTTTCATATCAATTCACAATCTGTTATTCTCCTCTAACTTTTGACTATTCCTACGCATTTATTTTTGCATTTGCGAATGTTAGTAAAGCACTTGTTTAATTTGCATACCAATATTTAAATTTTACTGTATGTGAGTCTAACTGTATGTAAATGTGTCTTCTGCAGGAAGAGAAACCTGAAGAAGGTGCGATTATGCACCGAAACGTCGTTCATTAATTTTAATTTTTAATAAATAAATTTGTCCGAAAAATGTAAAGAATTATTTTATATCACATCATGTATGCCCTTTAAGGCAACAATATTTTCCTGAAACGACGCTCAGCGTAACTTATCTAGAAATCAAATCCCATCCCAAGTCTGAGGATTTTGGATGCCAACGCAGTGGAACCAATCACAACGTATGGCCGAGATAAACACAAACAGCATAAAGCCGTGGTGCGCCATCTTGTTGGAAATACCCTCCACGTCGGAATTGAAGTGGCAGTTCATCAATAGCTTACAGCTTCTACGCCGTTGGGGTTTATTCAAGCGACGGTCACAGCGCACCAAGCATTCACCTATTGACGGTCAAGTCCATTTTACCAAATGAGTCAACGAGGTTCAGTAGCCCAGAAAATTGTTTTGCGTCGGGTGTGCAAAATGTAGCTTCATAACTGGATTCCAAAACATTAAAAATGTCTTGCAGGGTATTCTTAAATTCAACTAGAATCTTAGAGCATTCCAATGTAAACCTTTTCCAGCCACAGTAAAAACTTGCGCGTCTTGCATGGTCAGCCATCGGTCACACACAAGGTCGTGATTCAAGGTACTTCACACGGCTTTTCTGGGGGAATATCGGTTTCCAAACTGTAAGATCACGTTGACTTCGAAGGACTCTGACCTTCGGTGAATTGTACAACAGGAACTTGATTCGCATAGCCCTGGTGTTGTGCGTCTTGCACACTGTCTCATTCTGTTTATATTTCTTTCCTTTGTTTCACTTCAGTGGTATTTAAATTCAATAATATATGTATAACGAGCTCATTCGTTTACTTAATTATTATATCATATTATTCCCTCTCCAAACATTCATAATCACAACAGTAACCTTTAATGGACATTCAACTCAATCTATAATCAATTATATATTATGAAGTAAATTGAAAAATTTGTCCAAATTTAGAAAAGATTGCAAAACTCGCCAGGTGCACTAAAATCTTACAAACTAACATAAGTCGATCAAATTAAATAGTTTTACTTACAACCGCATGAAGTATTTCATAGAACCACGGCAGATTTTTTTTACTTTGTCCCAATTAAATTTTAGGAAATATCAAAGGGCGATAACAACTAAAATTAAGTTTCTGTATTCATTATGATTTAATGGAATTTTTACAATTCTTAAGATATACGAAATAATGTAATTTATAGCTGTCAAGAATCTTAGGTTATATGTTTGTTATAAATGATGGGCATAACGAAATAATTTCAAGTGAGAATTTCAATGAATCAACAACGTTACATATAATTAATATTTTTTCTATTGAAGAGTTGGCGAATTTTTTTATTTCGTACTTTTTCTTTTTTGCAATGGACCATAGTTCGTCCTATAAGCTTCGCGAGTAGCCAGAACTTTAAAGTTTGCTTTCAAGACGCACCTGATGCAGTTTTATAAGGTTTTGCCCTGCATCTCTGCTTTTAAAGGCAACTTGCCAGTTTCTGGATTAACCTCATGTAGTCTGACACCCACCAAAAACATAAATAATTACACAGCAACATTAAATTTCATTTACTTCAGAACGGACTTTTAACCTGTAACCAACTTTCAAGAAATAAGAGACATTGTTGGACGATTTTAATGTCGTGGAAAGATTAAAGGGGTTAATTAAACGACTCCAAGACGCCAGATGCGTTGAGGGATAGGTACCGGTAGTGTGTGTGTGACGCCATTAATGTTCAAGGAGAAGATTTCACTTCCTTAAGGGTCAAGGATTATTTTTCATCACGTCTATTCTTAAGTCTCTTAGCGTACCGGGAGAATTTTTAACGCGTGTGCTCGAGAACAAAAACGCTCGGTTAAATTTCATTTTGACGAAGAGTTTAGTGTCGTGGTTCTAAATATATTAAGATAGAGAATTAGAAGATTTATTGATAAAATTTTGAATTCAATACGGGTAAAAGGGTAAACGAATAGAAATCATTTTACTACGAGTGGCAAGATTACTTTTAGAAAACTTAAGCTTTCTCATTCCCTATAACGATATGGAAATAGATGAAAGGGTTAGACTTTGCTAATAATATATTAAAACTAGTATGCTAATTTGCATAATGGAATTTTTATCGGATTATAAAAACGTACGGTCAGGAAAATTGAAAACCATAGCGTTCTTATATTGTAAATAACGTAAGGCCGCGCCCAGAAAATGGATTTGCTATAATAATTAGTAAATAAAACCCCAAATCATCCACAATTATAAAGAGTAAAGTGAGCAATCCGTCTGAAGTTCATTAGTGAAATGGAAAAAATTAATGATGTTTTCAATGTTGGAGGAAGGAGCAATACAGATGTCATAAACATGCATAACAAAGATATGTAGTAACACTACTGTTTGCAACATCCCTCATGAAAATTGCTGCAAATAGGGACTGCTAATCGATATCCTTGTTTATGATGATATTATTCAGTGTCAAAATTGTAGTTGAGAGCAATCAATTCTTCTAATGGAATTTTAGTGTATTTACTGAAAACGTGCCATCTTGATGTAGAACTTTCAATAAGTCGTAAAGAATATCTGATGAGACTGTTGATGATCTGGGAGTACAAATATGTCCTTCACTGATTTTATTTTATGAAGTATGTCGTAGTATTGAATCCCGATCACATGGGTGCCCTCAGGTATTTTCTTAGATGTTTCCCAAAATAAGCCAGTATAATATTCTTTGTGAAGATCGAGTTTCTTGAGGTTACAGCCCTGCAGCAACAAAGAGCAAGGGCCTTTCGTATTGAGGGTCTCTCCTGGGGCATATCTGCTATTGAAATTGTAGGGCTGTCAGCGTGAAGTGTAATCCAATACCAGCAACTTCCTATAAACTCGGTCACTGGTGAACCGCAGCGAAACTCACGGGCGGACGCACGTGATTAATGCAACGTCAGGGGCAGCAGCACAAACTCACTGCCAAAGCTACAAACAATAATCGTACATGCTTCAACTCATAGCAAAATAAATATCATTCGCTAATATACTGACAATTTTATTTTTCAGGCTACAAAACGTAAGAAATCCTTTACTCTGGGGCAGGCCGAAATGATTAAATGCAGGGTTAACCATATTTAATGAGGAATATAATCGGACTGGTGTGAATAAATTAACTTATTTTAGAAATAAATATTATACAGCGTGCTTTTCACAAATCACTTACTGAGCCGACTTTTTAGGATTAATAATATTTACAATCAAATTAAAATTCAAAATATTTAATACTTTAATAACTGACATGCAGAGCAATGAGATATGAGCCTTTCTCATGGAAACAGATTATCACAAAAAAGAAATTTCTGCCTCTGAATTGGCAGTATGAGGAAATTGGATGAAAATTGCGAGGAGAACAATTTCAATGGCAGACAATACCAGTATTGTATTGCGCTGGTCATCATGCGTCGCACTGTCTCTCACTCAGGTAGAATCTCATTAAGATCCCTCTGGACTTCCGGGTAGTAAATGAGTACCTTGCTCATTTAAATCTTATCAAACGACGCCCAGATCAAGAGTATCCCTGCCTGGATAATGTAACGATTAAACTCCTCCACTCAGCTTCAGTCTACTACCTCGCTTGCTTTTAACCCCCCCCCCCCCTCTCTCTCTCTCTCTCTCTTCTCTCTCTCTCTCTCTCTCTCTCTCTCTCTCTCTGGCCCCACCAAGTTCTCAATCTCCTGAAGCACAATGTCTGAAATATTCATCAACGTGCCTTTTCCAAAACTTGTCCCCACTCAAGTATATTATTTCCACCTTGACGAGGACAAATCTCTCCCCAGTATCCACATCGGGAATCTGGGAGGAGCATTCAACCCACCTACTACCGATAGTTAGGAAAGTACAAGGCGTGGTCCTCTGCAAAGTTCTAAGTGCTTCAGAAATAACGGATAGACGTCCAAATGTCTTGAGTTTTATTACCCTGTCTTTGAATATCCCTCAAAACGATTTCCTTTAGACTTCGTGCCTCCAATTTCCATATTCATTTGTGTTTTATCATTACAACGGATTGCCAATATTTTTAACTTCGACCTGATTGGAAACATTTTTACTGTAATCAATCTATATCATAAAAAATAATTATATTTGTCTGTACATGTGTAATTTTCCATTCAAATTTAAACGCGTGGACAGATTAAAATAAAACTTGGTACACACATTTTTAAAAATCCTAGGAAACGTCTAGCGTAAACGGGGAAGGAATTATACTTTAAAGAAATAACGGTATCACATTAAATTACAATAGTGTCCAATCAAATACTGTACTCGGCTAATACAAATAAATTCACGTGCAATGCAGGCACCCACCTAGTCTAAAAAGTAAGATTGACCATAAGCGGCGTCGTTACTATTATTTATACAGATCCACAATCATCTGCACTGTATTATAGAAAATTGTTTGTAATTCTGTATACAGTACCAATTTAAATGCGTGGACGAATTGCAATAAAATTTGGTACACATACTTAAAAATTTAGAAAAAACGCTTGGGGAGGAATGAGAAACGCGTAGTTTAAAAATATGCGTACGTACCTGGGTATTGTGGACCGTCTGAGGTAACCGGGCAAATTCTAAATTCCATTTATTTACCGGGATTTAATTTTCAATTTGTAAATACAGCAGGACGTTTTAGACTCTGTTTATTTAATGTACTAGGATTATTAGATTAGATTTGTTAGATCCGTTATTCCTGAGTTAAGGAAATAGGAAAGGTCAAAACGATATAGTTACAAATATAATAAGAACATTAATATAGTAAATACTTGGACTATACATAGCTACTAATTCTTACCCATCACAATAAATAATAAATATTTAAGAAAGATTAGGCACTATATGTAAAGTTAGAATAATAATTTATTATGTGTCATATTCACATTACTTCAAAAGTATCACTAAATCCTTCTGCCTAACACAGAAACGTTGCAGAATAATATATCCGGCAGTTCAGTTCAGCGACAGAAAACTTCGTGCGGTCCACATGAAATAGACAATTGAGCATTAGTAATGGATAAACATAGAAGATAAATTTATTTTGGCACTCCATAAAATAACCAGTATTTTCTAGGGTACTTCTGTGCGTTAGGCGCAGATCGATTTACAAATTCACTGACTTGGTTAAGATAACAGATAATTTGAAACTAATCCTCCTTTGACACAGGTCGGGGTCTGTCCACCAAGGTTTTAATGACCCAAAAAAAGGACGATTCGATTCCAGTTAAATCGCATGTTTACCAAGAGATTACTGTCTAATTAATTATTTTTATGAGTCATTATAATTAAACACCCGAAAAACGTTGAGCACTCGGTAAAAACCGAATTTAATTATATGGTTGTGGTTAATGATTTACTATTATACATTTTATATTACGTGTGACATTAGTTAACAATAATCGTTAATCACAGAGTTTTAAAATATTTAATCGATTGCCAGTTTTTCTTTTAGTTTTTAACGTACTAAATCCTACTTCAAACAAAAAAAGTAGGTTAATTTGAGGTATTTTTGCAAATACTTTTAAAAATTATAAATTTTGCTTAACCCTGTAGTTTAAAATTGATTTTATCTTCCAAATCGGCCTTATGTTGGCATTCAGCGCATATTCGAAAAAACATGGCATTCTGTTTTTGATGCGTGCATGACACCATCATATGATAATCTATATTTTCTGAATATATATTAAAATATATTTTACGTCTTACAATAACAGCCCTTAAAACTACTCGTAAATAAAACAATACAAATAAATAAATTTTCATTGACCACCAATAGAAGCCTTGGAATACTGGAGACCTTCCTCTGATTCTATCGACCCCTTCTGGATTCCATTGGGAATTCCTGCTCTAGGAAATGAAGTTAACCCTATACACCTCAGCTATGTCAGTAATTCAAACAAACCATACCATGAAACAAAGTAAGCAAGATAGTAAGGGTCGTAATACTATTCAAATAACATGTGATAAATCCATTAATTAATAAATTTGGGCATTTTATTAGCTAAATTTTGGTATTTGTAAAATAATCTAAGCTTCCTTAGAAAATAATTGTTTACAAATAGCATTTAACTGTGATAATTTTATTCCTATCTGGGTAATCGACCTCGCTAGAGGAACAAAAATATTGTGCGTGATTTTTAAGCTTAATGTTAGCTTTTGATTCTAAAATTGATGCTGTATGGTTTGGGTCTATCCTTTCTCTTTAACATGTTGCTTTAATAAGCAATGTTGCAGAAGCATGGTTCTCTTTGTACGATTTTCTGTTACTTCTTGGCTTTAATTAAACTGTAAAATCATAACAGCAAATATTAAAAGGTTAAGGATAAATGAATTACCAAATTACGTCATAAAAAATTATTTTATACAACAAATTCGAGAAATGAAATTACGATCCCAACGGTAGTTTTTTCTTGTCTAAATTCAGATTATAAAATGTTCTTCTTGATTTTGTTGAAGCTCACGACAAGATTATTACATTAATTAAAATGTATATATTGAAAGTAGGTTCGAAAATATTACAATATATTCCGTATAATAAAATCAGTTCTATATTTGTATTTTATAAATTGTAAATAAAGAACATTTACAATTTGTAGGGATGGCCACACACTCTAACACCGGGAAATAGCGACCCTTTCGTTATTTAGTCTCATGCACTGGTTGCGACAGCTTCCACTCGCAGCCACTGTTAACACAACACTACTTGCTTGTCTTCCTCTCATTGTCGTCCTCTTGACGCATTGTCATCCCCAATATCATTATCGTCCTATTACCTGTTGCCACCCAGCAAAACCAAATAATTACAAGTCACATAAATAATCTACAAATTCATGGACTGCCTCTCATGCAAGTTAAGTCTTAAATGTGATATGATAATGATTTGGCGAAAAACAGTTATGTTGTTGAAAAATTAAACAAATGCTAGTTTATAGGGCGTGGCAGAACCGACTAAGCAGTATTGGGGTTCACTGCTAGAATGGTGGTGGGGGCAACGAGTTACACGTGGTTTTCTTTTTGCTCCGTCAGTAGTTAATATAATCATTAAAATTACTAATTTATTAAATTCATCAGTTCTGAATTATTAACTAATATGTTGCGCCATTATTAAACTTCTCATAAAATATTAATTATGAATTGCGTTGTGAATTAATTAAACCGCTGCACACAAGGAATTTTATTACCGGTTTCATAAACGTATAATTCGCAAACATACTCCTTAAACAACAATCAATAGTTAATAATCATCGTTGGAAAATTATTCAGTCAATTTTATGGTGACCTGGTAACCGGATATTGTGAAATATTTCAATGTTCCGAGTTAGCATTGTTTCATACTTCCTCTTTTATGACTCGTTTTTATTTATATTCTGTTCCGCGCTTCCTTTATCTTACCTTCAGGCGCCATTATTAATATTATTATAGTTATTATATAACTCTTTGAATGAATGAATAGCAAATCCGAACAGGATCATTAGGTCGAGTTGTAAGAAAACCTAGGTACTCAAACAAATTGCCGTTAACACGATAATGACCACGCCCTAAGTAATGCATTTAATCTCATTGCTCTAAAATAAATCGTTAAATGTTAAAAAACTATTTTGGCAATTTCTTTTTGAAAAATTACCTGGAGCCCATGTATTACTGAATCGATAAACCAGGAAAATAGAGGACGAGGAAGCTGAGTAGCCAAACAAACAGACATGAGTCGTAACATTTTGAAGTCGAAGTCGGGGCTTATGTTACAATATATATTTGGGGGAAAGACGGTTTAAGTGGCCGTTGCTTATTTTTTTGTCTTCAACAGTACTGATTTCCACCGAGAAGTGGCCAAACTGGTGGGAGTAATCGACACCATTAGCGTTGTCAGTGTCAGTTATCTTTCTGTCAAAACGTTTAGGTTTTTCCATCGTTTGATGTAAGGTATATTACTTTAATTGCTTCACTTAGAGTAATAGGTTTTTTTTGCGATATCACCTTTTGGCTTATAAATATAAGTCACTGTCGTTTCCTTCGGTTGTATTGTTTGGTGTGTGAACCACTTATATAGACATGGCGTCCGATCGGGAAAAGTGGCCAAGATGGCTACTATTCCCGACGGTTATCGAAAGTTCATTTTCAATCTGTTTATCCCAATGAGAGCTAAATAATTCCATATTTTATGCATAGTATAACAATTGAAAGGCAACACAAAATAAAGGTAAGAAAAGTGGGACGAAACGCTAAGGGAGTTTCTACTAATAAAAAAAACTCTTTTTCAATAAGAAATGGACGAAATTTCCACTGACTAGGACAGTGACACAGACTGTTTTTACTGCAAGGAACCTTTTCAATATCCAAAGAAAATTAAGGATACATAATAATATGTCGGAGCATCAACGCTGGGCTCTGGGTGTGATGAATGTGCCAATTTTGTACATGACTTAATATTGTTTCCGAGTGCATAAATTGTGAATGAATTAGACTGAAACATAGTTAGTCGTTATTTCTCTATTTACATCATTAGGAATAATTAATACTTCTAATTTGTCTGTGCCAACATTGTATTGCAAAATGTTTCTTTCTCATTTGTATTACTGTTTTCCTAATAATAATCAATGGCGAAATAAAAACTTAAGCCTACCCATTTTTTAAACTGAACAGTTTATTTTTGAGAATAGTGCCAAAGGCTGGCCACTTTACCCCATAAGATGGGGAGAAGTGGCTACTATGAAATAATTCAGAAAAACGTTTATATATCCTATAATCTATACTTTTACCTTAGCTATAAATATTTGGTGTGATACCTAGCAGTAGATATGTATATGCAGAAGCTTCTGTTAATAGCCATATTTTCATGAAAATTCAATTTCCCTTAGATGGTCACTTTATCCACCCTTTCCCTATATATAACTTTAAAAAAACTCAACTCATTTATTTACTAAATAATCTCTAAGCATTATCTTACTTCTTAAAAGCTGTCGTTCCCTTCAGTAATCGTTCGTTCACTGATACTTTTGTGTTTGTTCTTATTTCGGAGCAATTTGTAATTCCTCCACTCATATTTATTTGACTTTATTATCACCATAGTTTTGAAATTATATTAGCAGCAGGTAGTAAGCAGTTTGTTTCTGTGAATTATGGGTTTACAATTATCTTTAGCAAATATTGTCTAATTACTTCTTTTTGAGTCCACTTAGAAGCAGGGAACCCCCAGATTTCATATTTCCATAACTGATACGTTGCCATGCTATATGTTAAGTGGCCATGTGTGAGAATGGGTGATTCTTTCTCTGCATATGCATTTCTGCTAATTGAGTAGCACGTCCTCCCACCCCCAAACCTAGATCCTTTGTGAACTTGACAAATTGTATTTCTTCTTGATCACAAATTATTTGATGTTCCCGTTATGCAAAGAATGGGCTGAGTGTGGTCCTTCCCCCGCCCAGGGAAGTGTCTCAGGGATTAAGAGGAAGAGAACGTTTCCTCAATAGGTAGTAGCGTGAAGAGCATTTCCTGGAATCCCCTGAGGAATGCAGCTGCCTCTCTCCCGAACACTGTGACCTTTTTTTTGTGTCAAACGAAGCGCGAATAAATGCAGTAAACGTCCACCAGATGGCAGTCGAGTTACCTTGGATGGGACATCAGAGGACGTTCGTAACTGTGGAGCTTCTCCACACATGACACGTTTACATGACTTCTGTTTTATTTTGCTATAGGGGCCGTGTTTCATTAATCTGAATCGGATTTAATGATTTTCAAATATCGGAAAACTAATTGACAACCATGGTGATGGAACCCGCGCGGTCTCGTACCGCGAAATTCGTCGTCGATAGAAGGCTGTGTGAATTCACGAATACAGATATCAATCTATTAATGTCCTATAAACGTTTGATTAGTTTTAAAATTTATTAAATATTTAGCTTCGTTGATTGACAAGTACCTGTTACCATCGCCAAACGTAACCTGGCACTCCTTTATGCTGCTGGAAACATATTGCAGCCATGCATTGAATGTGAAAAGAAATTCTGGAATAATATTTTATACAGAAAATGGACTACATGGATGATAATATAAAACGTTAATCAACCTTCTAATACAGTTGTATTATTAAAAATACTGAAAATAAAGTGAAGTTTATTTTCATTTAACTTTTCAACTAGTTTTATTTTTCTTCCTGTCAGTAAGGAAGGCGATTTTTTAAAGTCAAGTGACATTATTCGTTCCAAATCGAGTAAGTTTTTGAAGGGAAACTTTGGAAAACCTTCTTCAAATTAGAAAGTACATGTTTTTTCCTTTCCAGTACACATTATTTTAACCAGAGAACACAGGAATAAATAATAATCACGTTACGTAGATATAGTCAAATATCTTGAAATATACTAAAATATTATTTATTTGTTTTAACAAGATTAATTTATAAACTGGCAATTTAAGGAACTTATTTTTTTTTCTTCTTACACCAAGGCAGTCAGAACTTTTGCATACTGTGTGCAGAAAGTAAGTACCTGTTAGAGGCAGAGAATTAGTTTTAGATGTACGAGAGATGATTATGGCCTAAG
This sequence comes from Eucriotettix oculatus, assembly GCA_034510155.1. Taxonomy (NCBI): domain Eukaryota; kingdom Metazoa; phylum Arthropoda; class Insecta; order Orthoptera; family Tetrigidae; genus Eucriotettix; species Eucriotettix oculatus. The sequence continues at coordinate 37,279,903 of CM067379.1, read as the reverse complement.
AAGGCCGAAAGGTCCTTTATTATTTACGAAAGTTAAATAAAACAAATTTAATTGATTGTGGATACCTAATTGACGAACAAAATTTTTGTTACTTATTTTTTACAAAATATTGTCACTTTTCTTTCAAAATCTTTTGTACAACTTTTTGTAGCAATATCTTGGATAATTTTACCATATGATGTCCAATACGGGAGGAAAAAACGCTATGAGAATAAAATAATAACTTGGTTTGCCTTTAATTCTATATTTTGACATATTTTTATACTCGTAAATTATTGGTCTCTATAAATACAAATTAAATGCTTAATTAATTTTCTGTGTGAGGGTAACACGTCATTGTAAATAAATTTACAGCGGCATGTCTTTCATCACTTTGAAAAATAACGTCATTGCCAAAGAAGTAGAATGTGACGATGTCACATTGGCAAAGAACATTTTATAAAATAAAATGACAAATAAGGAATCATATCAACATATTTCATGACCAAATCACATAAATGAGTAAACTTTTATAGAGCTAATTCAACAAAATATGGTAACTTTTGACTCATATTTATAATTTTAACTTATGTAAAAATAAGTTTAAATTAAAGCATGCATGCATCGATTTACACAATCGGACTTTTGAGGGACATTTTCCGTTAATTATTAATTCTTGTTTTTCCATACTAATTACATGAAGCAAGGTCATGTTTCAATTTTTAGTTACCTGTTCAAGGAATTAAATAACATAAAAATATATAAAGCGTTATTTAGTATTACAATAAACATTTATATTATTTGCTGTACTTTATTTGCTCAATACTTACTGGAAATTAGCTACACAAGATGTTGACTCATCTTAAAAATGTTTTAGCTCTCATACGAAGGGCCTAAAGAGGCAGAACAGGTCACATTCCTGTTGAATGATACTCGATACGCCTTCATGTAATCCAATTTATAGCAGTTAAATTTATTGATTGAGAAAATTTACAAGGAAAAACTTTTTACAGAAAAATGGCTACGGGAAGATGGTTCTCCGATTTATTGTGTGCATACAAAATTCAAGTATTAAATTTCGTATATAACAATGTAAATATAAAGGAAATTACTCTAAAATATCTAATTTTGTCCGAGATATTGCATACAATTGATTTATGGATCAATAACCTCAATGTCTAACAGTTCCTAAGTTTTGTGTATACATTTTGTATGATGTCGGTATAGAGTTAGTAGTTTCCTTACTCGTTTATTTATTAACGCCGTTATTGTGGTTCTGTGTGAAAGTACGTCGTGAGTACGTAGAGAGATGGAAAAGTAAGTTTCAGAAATATACGCATTTTAAGCAGTTTGAAGTTATTAAATCTGGGGACCACACAAGAAAATAATTTGAGCTATAAGCAAAAATACTGTGTCGCATAGCGCGGAATACATTGTAAAATAATTTGCAAATTACTTAAACGGCAGAATACGGACCAACTGTGCAAAATAGTCTTGAGACATTTGAAGTTTGACAACTATTAAGTTTTAACTGTAGCAAATACATATATTTTAGGTTAAATCTAATTTTACTGTCGACTTTATTAAAGTGAAATAAAAATAAGCATTGGATAGTGCAAATGAAGACTTAGGTAAATAGTTTGCTCATATGATATAAAATAAATATAACGTAAAGTAATATATACATGTAACTTTACGAGGCTGTGAATATCAGAAATAAATATCAATTACTTTAATAGAAAATATAGGTACTGTACAGCATAATTCGACCACAGTATATTATGAAAGTTTAGGTTATACCTTGAGTAGAACCAACGATGCAGAAGTTTTTCCTAGAATTCAATAAAATTCGACAAAGATTCCTCTCAGGAGGAAATAACAGTAATTCAATTTTACAGCGTTGTGTCGGACATTTGAACTTGTATTAGATGTAAAAAGAATTTGAATGCGTTCTCTGAATTGAAGAAACATTTTCGTCCTCACGTTCATTCACCCATTTCCGCAATCGAAGTCGACTAATGTCTTTCAGTTTTCCACAATTCCTCTTGCTGCTTCGTGATTGTCATGTTAACATTTGTCACGAATTATTCAAACTTTATAATAATCGTATTGTTTTAAAATTTAATTTTTAACAGATTCTGAACGATAATTTGGTTATGTGTAATATTTTATGAAATTAATATGCGAATTCCATGTTGGTCCTTATTCAACAATCAGTTTCGCTTATAATACGTTTTCCACATGACATAGTTACGGTTTTGTTAAGTAGTTAATTTTCTCCTTAGTTTTGATTACTATCGAAATATGGCAATGTTTGTCCAGCCACAGATACTAATAGAGTCTGTATCCACTAAAATAGTAATATCTATCCATCTATTGACATTAAATTTCTTTGAATTTTAGATCAAAATTTTCTTAACTGGCATGAATTGATATGTAGGCCTACTTGTTTCCATATTCAAAAAGTTTAAAAAATAAATTTAAATAACCGTAAGTTTTGATCGTAAAGGTGCCAAAAATTTTCAAACTTATTATGTGACAAATCTGTAACACTGCTTTGTTTAATTTGTTACATTTATTATATATACTTAATATATTATGTATTTGTATAAAAGGAAAAGTAGTATTCACAAAAAGAAAATACCATTTTTTCTAGATCTGCTGAAATGTAACAAATTATCTTTTTAATTTTATATTGAAACTGATGTTGCAAGATCTAAAAGTCCCTCTCCTTAATTAGCTTTATAACTCCAAGCCTAAAGTCTCCATTATTTTAATTAACTAGTAAGGTCCAAATTAAGTGGCTTTCCAATGGCACTGCCGAGAAATCCCTGGATGAAGAACGGATGCTCTGGCAATCCTCATATACTTTGAAAGTAAAGTTTCACCGCAAGAAGTAGTCTAGATTGACTACGCACATTTCCGATATTCCGGATCACGTTGGCACAAGCCTAAGCCCCGAATGCTAAACCCTATAGAAAGCTTTAAGCACCTCCAGCAGCAGAGAAAAGCTTCCATCAAAAGCCGCCTTCTACCAGCTGAGAGTATTTTTAAGTAGCGCGTAGGATGAAGCAGCTAGTGATTGAAAAGTAAAAGACTACTGTGACGCTTATCCGCTCCGCCGAATCATTTCGTTGACGAAAACCGACACGAGCCTCTCAGTGTGTGCAGGATTAATTTAGTTGTTGCTATATATGACAATCGTCTTCTAAACCATTCTTCATTGATAAATACTTTCCAAAGCTCGTGAGTGCTTGTTCCGAGCACCTCCTGGACCCTCACGGCTGCACCCTAAAGACGCCCACGACTCGGGAGCTCTAGATGTTTCCTGCGTGCGTTTCCTGTACTCCTATCTTGGAATGTTTTGAAAATAAATACAAAACCGTTACTGCTGGGTTGTGAAACGGTTAATTTTTTACATTAGTACATTGACATCACAGTACACAAAAATGACTTCCTAAGGACTTGCCAATGGGCCTGACAATTGCGTTACTAATACAGATGAGTGTTCATTTAGTGATCAGATGGGAACCTATCTCAGTAAAAGGAATTAGCTATTTTTCATGATTATATATGCATGTAAGATATATATATTCACCATACTCACTGCACTCGATTCACTAAAATTACCTTGTTTCCCTGAATTTCCACGTGATTTTATAGTGAATTATTGAGTTTATAATTTTTAACAAAAATTATGTACTTGTTTTCGTTAATTGTATATAAATAAATAATTATAAAAGTAAAAGAAATGATTCAATGAAAAGTGAAAAGTTTCTATTTCGTATTTTATTGAGCAAACTGGTATTTACTATGCAGCCTTTGCACTATATTTAAACAGTGATATTTGTTGTTGTTGTTGGCTCCTTGCTGTCCCTCCCACATCCCCTCTTAGGGTAGTAAAGGAGAGTTGCGACCACGTTGATTACCCTCCTATAGCTAGTTGTGTAATTAGTAAGTGTTTTAAAATGTATATACAGCAATGTCGTGGACTGTGTCATCAGTCGTAAAGATTCTCAATTTAAAAATTTCCATTGGTTGTACTGAGCAAAATTTATATTTTTTCTCTTAAATTTTTTCGTGTGTGAGAGATTCCAATAGCACGTAGCAGTGCTAGTCCGTGATCTGATTCATGAGCGAGAGATTCAAACAGCGGATAGCTTTCGGATCAGACGAGCGTAGTGAATCAAAAGGGCTACCGCTATTTCCTTCCGGTTCAATGATCGTAAGGGCCATTTCTTGTACTACAGTAAGAACAGAAAAAGCAGAAAAATATTTTCTCGTTCCCCGTGTTTTTCATTAAATTATTCAAATATTTGTATGCAGACATGTTTTATACTACAGTATTAAATAACGATCAAATCCACTACGCTTGTTTGTGAAACCAAATATATCATTGAGGTTTAACTGTAGTCCATCGCCTCATATTAACCCATAGGAAATAGGGATATGGGCTTTTCTTTAAACAGACTTAACAATATATTGATTGATTCTATTTACCCTCCAATGAGGAAATTGGGCAAGTCAACAACAAATATATATGAAATAGTCCTTTTAAAAAAGATAAATGAGATTAAATAGATAAATACCTAAGTGAAAATATTTATACATAAACGAGAGGGGTAAAAATCGTTAGATAAATCTTAAAAAGTTTTAAAATATTCAATTCGAGATTTAATTTAACATTTTCAATTCTTTTTTGGACAGCCAAAAATTTATTGTATTTGCACATGTCAGGACTCTTACTTTGGGTGACAGGAATTCTCGATTCGTCACTGTAATGATGAATTCAGGTCTGGTAAAGAGGAAGGGAAAAAGGAATTTTTTTAAAGTATAAATATTTAGTATTTCTAGTGATTTTGTGACCCTTAATACGTATATATGGAATGTTTTTTTATTCATGAATAAACGGTTGAGACAAGTTTTATATTAACTGGGATATTGAATGCGGGCCTCCACATCTCTTTGCACTACGCTCTTTTATTTTAGTTGAGAATGTAAAAACGTGTTAGTAAAAATTAAAAAAATTAATAAGAGCGAAGAAACAGTGTAGTTCACGCCTAGGTTTTGCCGCATGTGTTGAAAAAAAAAACTATTTTTCAAGACGAAACAGCAGAAACGTTTATTTTGCCCGTTATTGCCTGCTTCACCTATTTATAATATAGTGTGTTATGTAAATTTAATCTATGTTTTATACTTTATCAGTTAAGTGTTTTCGTAGAACTGCTGTGTTAGTGTTCTCTGTTGCATATTACGTATTTTTGATAGTTGTGTTTGTTCTGTGGCAGTCATAGACCTGCATATAAGACGTCTACGTCTGCGATGTTCAAGGCTTTTCATATGAAACTTTCCCGCCGTTCCGTTAAAAGCCTTGAACCTCTTCAGCGGTCATAATGTAGACGCTGCAAGGTGATGTAGCCTCTCAACTGAGTCTGTCAATGGCTCGAAGAGGTTACAACTCTCAGGTTTTGACGACTTATTGATTTTTAGATTTATTATTATTCAATCGATTAGTCCTCGGTTGAGGAAATAGGATACGTCAAATATAATATTACAAGAAATATACAAAATTTTACAACTAAGAATTGAAGGACAAAAAGAGGAAAGATAAAATTCAATCTTCAATTTTCAGTCGACGGAGGAGGCAGCAGAAGATCGTGCGTAGGTTCCCGTCGAACATGAAAAAGAAAATAAGTCAGCAGTTAAATTCTAGTTGAGTATAGTTGTAAAATAATAGGAGAATTTGATAGGACACCAGCAAACTGTTTTAGTCCTTCCTATCTACGAACTCTTTCAGTGAATAATACGCTCCATTCATTAACACAGATTTACAACTCTTTATAAATAATTTTTGAACCTTTAAAGATTTTATTTCTTCCGGGAGACTATTGTATAGATTTATACCGGAATAATGAATGCTTGTTTCAAAAAGACTTAGATGATGTTTCTCAACACGGAGCTGAGAGCGATTTCTTGTGTTGTACGAATGGCTTGAACCGTTTAGAGCATGTAGATTGATGTTGCTCCATACAAATTTTAAGATTTCTAGAATATACAAGGTAAGGTTAAAATTCCAAGTTTGCGAAGCACCAGATACTATTCGTACGGCCCGCTTTTGTAGTTTAAAAATATTAATCGCGTGATGCGAATGACCCCAGTTTGCAAAACCGTAACACATGACAGAATGAAAATATGCATGGTACATCATTTTTGATGTAGCTATGTCGGCTTTCCGAGCTAACTTTGCTGATATTTTAATTTTAAAAACTAGTATTTTATATAATTATTTCCATAATTTTGATTAAATTCGATTGCCAAAGAAGTTTCCGGTAATATTCCTGTAGTTTGCTTATTTTCTCAAACGCTCACATTTGATCAGTTATATCCTGCAAATAAGCGCCCTCAACCACCCAAACCCCGCGATCCAGCAATTCCATAACAATCCTCCTCCACCTCCACGCTTCCGTCGCCTCAAAAGAAAACCCCCAATCGACCTCATGCTTCCCCCTGCTAACCCACCTTACCATAGATGCCCGCAGACCACATCCTCATATATCCTCCAAAAATCAATTCACTGCGTGTCAACTCTCACCCACCCACGTCGTATACCTTTCCGGTACACACGCAGAAAAAACCCTTACCTATCTACCAAAGTAGGTTAATTAAATGGATTAACCTACCTTCATGCCAACATGTAAATTATATACTATACTTAATTTTTGTATTCTTTATGTTTATTGTATATACTGACATGATATTGTCCAATCTAAAACAAAAATAATAAAAAAAAATACTGCATAGCAAACATTAGACAAACCTGGAATTTACATCATATAATTTTGTTGTTGTGTTATTCAGTCCTAAGGCTGGTCTGATCCAACCCTCCATGTTAACTTATGCTGCGGAAGCCTTTTCATTTCCACATAACTACCGCAACTCACACACTTTAGAGTATCCCATCCTTGGCCTCCCTCTTACCCCACACACTTCCCTCTAATGCTAATTTTACAAGACCCTCATGTCCTGCATATTGTTCGCTCTTCCCCCATTCTGTTAATAACTTCCTCGTTAGTGATCCTATCCACCCATCTCATTTCCAGCATTCTTCTATATCACCACATTTCAAAGGCTTCTATTCTTTTCCTTTCTGCAACTCCTACCGTCCACGTTTCGTACCCATATAACGCCACACTCCATGTGAACATTTTTAGCAATGATCTCCTTATAATCACCCTTATATTACCCGTAAGTGAAAGCCTTCCTTGCTTGTGCTATCCTACTCTTTATACTTCTACCATTCCTAGTTATTATGCTGCCTAAGTAGCAGAATAACTTAACTTCCTTCACAATATTCCTTACCAATCTAACACCCTTTGTTATTCCACTCTTTCCCACTACACTTAATTACCTTGGTTTGGCCTCTATTAATCCTAATTTTTTACTCTTCCTCCAGGACCACGTTCATGCCATTTATTATGTTATTCAAGTCTTCTTCTGACTCCCCTAATACTAAAATGTCATCGGAAAACCTTAGAATGTGTGACAGACTGTACCCTTGACTAACTCCCTAATTTATGAAATGAATAATTAACGTACACAAAATATTGAAAATTTATCAACATAGATTACATTTCGACCATCTAATTGGCAAAGAGATTACTGTCGACTTAATTAACAGCAGACGGCACTCAGCTAGTTGTAATTAGTGAAAATAAATTAAAAATGTGAAGGAAAAGTGTTAGGAACGTCTTTATTCCTCCGTCGTTCCGTTGTCACCTGTAAGGCCCGTGGAACAGCTGTTGATAGTTGCCGGGAGCCGCCGCCAGACGGCACGCGAGCATGTGCCGGGGGACTGACGGGCTGACGGGCTGGCGGGCAGTTGGCCGTTGATCGTGGCGCGGCGCGGTGCGCAGAGGCGAGTGAGTGAGTGAGAGTGAGTGGGTGAGGCAAGGCAAGGTAACGAAGGCATGGGGGAACAGCGCTTGCTGCACCAGGAACCTGCGGCCTGGAGGCACAGCTGGCACTTCACCAGCGACGCGGCTCAGGGGACCTGTTGGAAGTCGCACTCCCTCAACGCAAGCTCCTCCGCAGTCATCTTGCTCAACAGAAACAACCCAAAGTGAGTCACAGACCACCCCTCAACATTTCTGTTATGGAGATTTCGATTCTGATGTTGTCGGCTTCATCGAATTGGGAAAACAATTCAAGATATGTATGAAGCGTGTGGTGCGAAATGATAAATCAAGAAAATAAAGCGGATTCCGAGTAAAACGCATTATAATATTCAGAAGAAGTAAATTTTCATCACCGCTTCTCAGATACACAATAACAGCAATTATTCACTTACTTGCGAAATTTCGTTATAGAAATAAACAAATCGAGACGGGACTGTACACAACTTCCAACCATTCTCCACAACAAATTCCAAATTTCGCTGAAAACCTTTGGTATGTGCAGTTGCACGGTTTTGTAAGTTTTTTCCACTCTAAGTTGTAAAGGCCACTTAAAGGGTGAAGGATGCGTTTCCAACAAAGGCGGGGCGACTGCTGTAAAAACTGTCTGGTGTGCGTGCGTGAGCTTGCACAAACCAACCGGACTATGAAGAAGATTAGAGAAAAGGTATTATTGGTGACAGGTAGACTGTATATCTCTGAACAGGTCTATCTACAGTGACGTTTGTCATTTCCCAGTTTGTACCTACAAGGTATTTCTTACTGGGTTTTATTCAAGAGGTTTTGTAAATTCAAAATCTAAAATTGCGTCCCTTCATTTACTGCAAATCTATGAGCCACGCATCTCTGACTTCATACGCCAGCGAGCATTTAATCTATTCGATGCGTTATTTTATATTTGTGATGACACGGTTATATGAAACTTAAGAGTAGGAATGGTCAACTTTATTTAATGAAATAAGCACCCCATGAAAATGAGTTAGTAAATTTAAGCTCGTACATACACCTCATGTTTTTATGAACGTTGAATGTCAATTCATTGAAACTATTTTCAAATTTTAGTTACTTCTTTTGAGCTTGTTTTTCAATCCGTTTTTCGATTATTAGATATTCCTGGTCAGAGTCAATCCGTTATACGAAATTTTTTGCCGCAATTTTTATGAATGCAGAGGAATGTAGGAGACGTTGAACACGAGAGCCGTAACATGGAGGATCGTGATTGGGTAACAGGTTGGTCCATTCAAGTTTGGGATCCCGCCACGATTATCGCTTAAGAGTGACAGAAGAAAGCCAAGGTCGTTCAGTGAAGCATTACTCATTTTCTTGGAGGTTCTCCTCGGACAAAGCCTGATAGTTAATCGTTTCTTAAATTCTATATTCATTTAATTCATTTAAATCTTGTGTAGTTTGGAAAGTCACAATGTTTACATCGTTTTCTCCCATGGTACTAAACACAAATTAGGTTTTTTGTACGAAATGTTTGAACAAAAGCCGTTATTAATGACACATTCTGGATGGAGGTGTGAAACGCAGTGTGTCGTTTTTCCTTCGTTCGTAACCCATTGGCGGGATTTGATTCCGGGACCTCTGTGATGAGTAATTATCTGACCAATAAGTGGTTCGACATTAAAATATATTTTAAAATTTTTAACTATGTATTACAAGAACATTTATGGCAAAATAAACGCAAATGCAACAAAATTCATTGTGTACTTTGCGTTCCAGATGTTTATTGAACACGAACATTTGCTATACACGCAGTATAATTGAGCCTTTAAATGGACGAAATGTAAACCCGTTCATACTATATAACTTGAGAGAATATTAAAAAGTTATTATTCAGGTTCAGGTAAAAGTTTGACGTAGTTCTCTAGCTGCATCTCTGATGAACATTACCAACTTTCCTGTTTCCTCTAAGCGTTTCGGACTCTCGTGTTTCCTGCATTATAAAATATTTCTTCTGAGTAACCGTTTGCCGCAATATTCATTTTATGTAGTCGTTCGAACCTTCCGTCCTCCCAAAATTGTTAGTTTTGTTAATTTTGTGTTCTACTACAGTAAAATATCTATCCCGTCCCACCATCCTCGTTATTCAATCATTTCGATTTCACGTTCAACCGTTACAAACTCTTTGACCTCTTGTTTTTTTTAACGATTCTCGGACTCTTCTGTATTTTAATACTGATTACTATTGTGGGAGACATTACCTACCGTTCTATCAGACTATGGTGTTTGCTAATCTTTCCGCCTACCTCTTTTTCCCCTTTGATTTTCATTTGCCGCTGGAATTTTACAAAGTGGGTGTCCGGCGTTCCCCGAATAATTGTTTTACATTGCTCGGTACCATATTTAATTGAACACCAATCTTGGTCAACGCGTAGTTCTTTGAATTCTTATAATTCCCCCCTACCACTACCTTATCGTACAGAATGTTAATTTTATCATAACCGATGTGATGACTGAAGCATACTAACTTAACTGAAGTCTGAAAGCCAGTACATTTAATTCTCCGGTACGTTAAAAGAGGCGAAAATACGAAGAGTGCAATCCCTAAACCTTGAGGTACCTTAAAGAAGCAAAAATACTGCTGGTACCTTAAGAAACAAAATTCTCGTGGTAACTTAACAAAGAAGAAAAGTACTCCCGCTTCCTTAAGGGAACCAAAACTGGCCAAGAAAGTTAAAAACCACGAGACAGTTAAAAATACTACAGGTGCTAGAGATGTTTTACCCATCCATTGTTTCTCCAAGATTGGAAGAGCTGTCTTTCAACCCCAGCTCCAAGGGGCTGAAGAACAAAATTTGAATGTTGAAATTGAAGTTGGCGACCTCCATTACAACGCTGGATAGTTTTCGCGTTATTTTTATGTTACTCCCCTCTACCTCCATCCCTCTAGGCGCTTCCCTCCAATATCGAAAAAATCCGGGAAAACACTACCAAACTAATTTACCTCGAAAATTCTATATACGTTGCAAAAATCCTCCGTTTTAGTATGTTTTAAAATTTCAGTCCCCCACTCCTAGGGGTGGTAGTTGTATCTTTCTGAGTCGCATGGAACCTGTGTGCAAGATATGGTTAAAATTTTTTCTACGCGTTTAGATTTGTATGCGGAACATACTCAATTTTATTTATAAATCAAGATATGATTTTGAAATATAATTTTATTGACTGATCAGTCATTTGCCATATTTATTACACATTTCTATTTCGATTTGGACTAAGAAAATTACTTTGTGATATTAGATATAGTCAATTTTACTAATAAGTTGAAGATAGTTGATCCATCTCATTGGCGAGTTCAGCTTAAATTACTTCGTTATTTTAACTTACATTTTATTTAAAGAAGGCAAACATTTTAAAGAGTTAATAAATTTGAAAATAGGTTTTTATAAGTCACATGGTTCTCAAACGAGGAGGCTTCTAAGTCTCAATTTCATTTATTAGATGTATTTTACGTACGAAGTTCTTAACCATGAATCTCATAGATATGTATCCAACTGAAGAGCGGCATTAAAATACTAGAACGGATAGACATTTCAAGGCTGCAGGAAAACTGACCACATCATGCTGCAAATTACCGTATGCACTGACCGTGCAAAATGCACTATACTGACACGATAAACTTTATCTAGCACATATAATATTGTATAATAATTATTAACACGCAAAGCAGTAAAACAGCGGAACAAAATTGTAGTATAACATACTAAAGTACATTCGATTCATGTACTTGGGGTACACTAGTAATGCAAATGCTCAGTATTATAAGCACTACATTCATTCATTAAATATGTAAGGAAAAACGAAAATAAAACGATTCACGTCCCAAACCGTCAAATTAGTTCAATCATTAGAACTGTTTATTTTCTGGCTCCAGAATTGTTTAGCATACTGTTTCATAATGTCGAAACTGTACTGCAGCCGCTCTGGAAGTTGCTTATACATTTAATAGTTCAGAGGATGATGAAATATTCTTGCTTATATTTTGTTAACTTAAATTCGCTCAGAAATAACTAGACGTCTGGTTGTTCATTATTGCTGAAAGAGCTCAATGTAAAATTGGGTCACACGCTTCTAACGATTAACCTGATAACGTATTGGGCACCAACAGAAAATTTGTCTTCGGTTTACTGATTTAGTGGATGTGGCTGCATAATCGGATTATGAGTGATTACTCCAACTCGTGTAGAGAGATAAATATAAACTGTATTTCTATATTGGTTTTAGTGAGAGAGATTTGAATAATTGATGTATTTCATAATATATTATTAGTATCGTGGTTTGATAAATATTATAAGTAATTAACAGTTTTCCACGCCCGGAATTTTCCTGATGTATGGGTTAGCGTCTCAATTAATTATAGGAAGAATTCGGATGCTGTACTAGTAGTTCTCGTGATATTTTAATTAAACTTTATTGATGATGTGGTGAAGTCTGAATACGTATTTCTTTTCTATTTATAGTGATTATAATCCTAAAAATGTATTAGAATGAAATATGCCCATCCGTCTTGCTGAAACTCGTGATAATTGATATATAGCGGCTGTAAACTTCAATTTAATGCACTAAATATGAACGTATTATTGAATGACGTTTAATTTCAGTGTTATACCTTAGAGATGATTAAATTCTTTCAATGTCATACATCCCATACGAAACCGGCAGATTTAATGAGGATAATAGTATAATTTGTAGCATTAAATTTCGTATATTTTTCGAGCATTAATTGTTCACAAGTGAATAATGATGGCTGTATTTATGAAAGAGAGACAGTAGTAACGTACTCTGCCAATTAATGTACAGTAAAATTAGCATCATGATGTATGCGAATTTCTATGGTCGAAAATATTTTTAATTATAACTAAAGTTTGTCAGATAAAAAATGTTTTGTGCTTGTGGCTTCATGGTGGCAAAGATTTGTGTTCCAAAGCTTTAGGCTCATTTTCAACTATTGAACAGTCTTGACATTTCTGTATGACTAAATATGGGTAATTCTTTAACCAAAGGGTAACGTTGTGACATTTGTTATATTTCATAACCATTATTTAATCATATATGTAGTAATAAATCAATGGTCCGAGTTTTGATTTAAAAATTGATTTAATATTGGATAATTTTTAATTTTCCTATACAGATATGTATATAGCATGAAGCCTGTTGTATAGCAGAGTAAAGTTCTCTTAAAATACAGTTTATTCCTCTCACTTTTGCTTGTTATTTTTGCCCTTGTAACAACGATCTTCTGCCGTGGGGTTTACGTGAACATTTGCCGCGTGGGTGGGCGTCGTTTCTTATTTCCTGACATTTACATTCCGGCAAGAACTCTTTCGAAACTGCCTCTCTAAAGTATTATCAAAAACTCTCTTATCATTGTTTTCTCGAAAGCTGTTGCACCACCGATTCTCAAAAACTGCTTTTAAACTGGTGCAAAAACTTTAAAATCTATCTTGTCATAAATTATCATACCTTTATGACTCTCTCCGAAAACTACTTCATCATTCCCTTCCAGAGCCTCTCAAATAGTGATTCCATGGCTGTCCGTTTTTCTCCTCTGCATCCTTTTTGATAAGCTCGTGGCCTCAAATTTCTCTCACTTCTTCTCTTTTACTCGAATTATAATTTTTCTTTTTCTGGAATTTGGCCTTCTCCCAAGTCTGTCTACACAATATTATTGTCGTCACATATCTTCACAGGTCGGCGGTCTTTCCCGAGGCCTCGAGTGCCGACAAATTTAACCACCAGGGAATTTTGCAGGCCTGAACGCTGCGAAATCCTTGTTAACCTTTGCACTTTCACAAAGCTAATTCTATCTACGACCTATAATTGCAATTTAAGCGAAAATGGGGCTTTTCACGAGAGCATAAATACGTTCGTTGCATTATACAAAGGACAAAAACTGTATTTCATCTAATACTGAAACAGAATTTTTCTTGACAGTTTCGTGACCATAATATTCTCATTTATTTGGTCATAATTTAATTTTCCTAAATAGAAAAACTTTAGTTTCTATTTTTCAATCTTCAGATATTTAGTCTGAATAAGTAACGAAGAAATTTTGTTTCATAGCGAAATCTATTTAAGTTTTGTAGCGTTGCTTCATCTACAGACTATTCTTGAAGTCAGCCAACATTTGACTTCTCCGAAGCATATGGAAATAGCTTCATTTTACAGACTAGGTAATTAGTTAGTCGAAGATTTGGTTGATGTGTAAATTTAATACATTCGCAATGACTTGACCATCTTATAAACAAAGGAAAAATAGCAGAACTGTATAAAATCATCTAGCGTTATAGTTGATTTGAAAACCTCTTCAGGCAGGAACTGCAGTGCGAAAAAATGTAAATGTCAAAAGAGAATTTCTTTGATAGACTCAATTTATGCTGCATCATATTTAAATAGCGATCACCATGTAGCGATAGTAACTTAAAATACCTAACTGTTCTTTTAATACCAAAGTACATTTTCTTGATGATTCTGTTTCTTCTACTTGTATGTCATTTCATTCACAATATTTTTATAAATGTTAATTAACTGACGCCAATGGCATTAAAATCTCTTTGTAACTCGCGAAAAATAGTGCGAAGTGCACAGTAGTAGAAGAGAGAAGGTGGAACACACTTAGGAAATAAGGTATTAGCACTCTTAAAATATAAATTATATTCTTAATATCGGGATATTGAGACAGAACCCACACTTTTTTACCACACTGTACTCTTAACTCAAACTATACGAGTGAATTGTTTGACTATAACATTTCCTGAACTGGACACTGTTTCCTTGAATCAATGTATCAAAAATAGTTTTTACATTACCAAACTGCTGTAATAAAGATTCATATTAAAGTGATCTCCTGCTTACTCCCACTATAAATACACAGCTATATACTTCAATCCCGTCCACTCTGTACCCTTTGTCCAATGAGGAAGTATTTATCGTTTCCAGGCGCGGCGACACGGACCTCTTTGCGGGTGGAATTATTTTACGCACTTCCTCTGGCTATCGATCCATCCTCACAGCGGCAGCTGTTTCAACAGCTAGCGATTGTTAGAGAGCCTCTTATTAACATCGCGCCACATAAGCAACACTGCCAATTAAAACATGAGCGCGAGATGGAAAAAGAGATCGCGTTTGAATCCACCCCTCGGCGGAAAGGATCCCACTTAGTCCTAAACTCTACGGATTCGTTCCCGAAAGGAGGGAGTTGTGCACCTCCGAGCTATTCGATATAATCGCTTCAGTCTGTCACGCTAGTTTTAAACGTCAAGCCCCATGAAGTCACTTAAATACTCGTCAATTGCTGTTACTATAACTATTAATATCCCAATATATTACCAATTTAATTCTGAGTCTACTAAACTGTCCAGTGACGTAAGTTCTTACTTCCTGCAAGGACATCTTCACAGTAGAAGTGGAAGTAGTCCTCGAGATCTACACGGTATTCCGTGTGTACCTGCAAGAGGAATAAGATATTTTTTTGGGGGGGGTTAACAGGCTACATGAGGGTGATCCTGAAACAGGCAACTCCCCTGTAATAGCATAGGAAGAGAATTGAAAAGGGGGGGATGTGGAAGGTAGAGGAAGGTAGCCAAGGGTTAACTAGGGACCCCGGGTTGCATATATCCCAAAATGACGAGAAATGAAGTTTTTTTTACACATTCTTGAACCTTCGCTTGAAGATGGATCTGTTGATCATTACTGTAAAATACAAAAAAAATCCTTCGTCAACAGGGTGGCAATAACAAATTAACGTTTATAAGCAGTTAGTTTACAAGGTTACAAACGTAGATGAATTTTGAAGCTCTCGTCACCAAATAAGTTAATTTTCACTGGAAAATCCTTTATCCCCCTTTTATGCAGAAATCGTGATGAATGATTTGTATGTCTTATATATCTCGTTTTTAGATTTTAAACCATTGACCTTGTTCAGATACTTTTGATTATGTATTTGCATCATTACAAAAAATAATATATAATTATTTTTAAAAATTTCAATGTCTCCAAAAATTAAATTTTAGTTATGAATAGAACTATTAAGTTTGTAGGTCTTATGATAACGAATTCAGATAACATATTCTGGAAGTGTTCTTAATTATATGTCAAATAACTAAATTCTGAAAAATAAAATTAATGTTTTACAATCTGGTAGATAAAGCTATCAAGTTGTCACATCTCAAATATCACATTGCAAATATAAAGTTACTAAATTATTTCCTAATAATTTTTATTAAACTATGTCAAAATTCGATTGAATAAATCGGATACTCTCACAATAATTTATTAGGGTAAAAAGAGTAACAACATAAAAATGACTTATAGTTTACCTTATGTTGCAAACGTACAATATGAATTAGCTGACATGTTTGATAATTATGGTGTTGTGTTGTTTTTAAAACTATAAATAGTTTACATTTTGTAACAAAAATATAGGAGTCAAGAATGCCTTTCTAGAAAAACGTAATGTAAAGTATTGTATTATATACAGGCCAAACTGAGCCCTAAAAACGCGAATAAAGCGACACAAAAACGTCAAATGTGATTTTCAAATATGTACAGTTCGGTCTAAGCACATCAATCTAAATAATCATAATTTCGATTGGCAAAATGTGAAAGCTTTTGAATGGAGAAATTTATTTATTAGGACTGGTGAACGAAAGGCTCCATATGAGGTGTAAAAATAAAACACACAATTTACAAAAAATTTACGAGACGCTCTCATTAATTTTGTATTATTTGTCATTGTTGAAATTTAACTGTCTATATTGTAAAACTGTATTTTAGTTGTAATCGTCGCAGGACAGAGTCTACGAACCAAAATTATCCCATTTGTTTATGTAAGTCTCTTCTATCGATTTATTTGAAAGTTATACTTTTTATATTGGTACAAAATTTACTGTATTCTAAATTAGAATTGTTTTTTTTAAAAGATACCTGATGAATTCCACAAATACGGACGAAATGTTGTAAATGTATTAAATTATATCAATATTGTTTTCTGACAAATTGGCTAGATTTTTTTATTTTAATGTAAATGACGTTAGTCGTATTGTTGACGACGCGTTGCGAAGTCAATTAAAAATTAGTTTATTTTGTACCCCTATTTATTATTATAAATTATTATGTCGTATATATTATTTTTAAATAAAGGAGTGATTGTAAAATGAAAGCGGTCACTAATAACCACGTCGGTTGATGTGACAATAAACAAAACAACACACAACGAAGTACTTAATTCTGAACAACACAATTTTAAAAGTATTCTTTAATATACACGCGTATCTTGCACTAATATCAGAGATGAATATGGCTAACGAAGGTTCATAATTCCTATATAGAATAAATTATTTAATGTAAGTTACCAGTTACATTCATAAGGTTGTTCACTTTAACATACTTGAAGGATTATACTTTAAAATATGTACACTACTTTTGTTATAGGACCTTAAAATGCGTCATATTAACCGAAGGTTGTCATGGCTGTGGCCATTCCCACACACAAACTTAAAATCAATACGTGCATTAGCAACTGTATTAAATAAGAAGCGTAAGAGTTTTTATAGAACTGGTAAATGCCCGATTTACCACTTTGAAAGGAAGTAAAATAGATATTAATTTCGAACACTGTTCATTATTTTATAAACGTTTGGTAATAAAATAAACATTTCTTACAAATAAATATAACTAAATGAGAAACTGATATATTAATGCAAATCAAAATCTCCTGGATCCATAAATGTGAACTTTGGAATATGACTGCATGGTTAAATCGGCTTTTGAATTCTAAATTTTCAAACGGGTGAAATGTTGGATGCAGTAACATGTCTACAATATTGGTAGAAAAATGACCCTTTTTATTTGACTTGATGCGTTGTAAGTACTCTGAAAGCTCCTCTCAGACGCCAAAAAATAAAAAACAACTCGAACTAAAAATTATAATTTTCTTAGTTGTCAAACACTTTCGTTAAATTCATAATGTATATAAAAAAGGGAAAGTAAAAAAAACATGTTCAGTGTTATATCGGAAGAACAAAACGTGCTTTGAGAACCTGTATTTAAGTAATTAATGCTTAAACCATTTTTTCTTCAATACTGAGGATCTTAAAATATTTATTATTTATTAAAGTATCAGTATTCAGTTATATATAATTTTGGTTTGTAACGTTCTACGACGTCTTTCGATGCCCACCAGCCTCCACTGGTCTGTATCGTTCCACAAATTCTCCTCTATACTTCGCTCTCGTTTTCACCTCTGCCGCAGTTTTTATGTTAGTTTTCTTTTTGAAACGCTAGCGATGCATGGGTGCGGTAAAGGGAGGATACCTGTGGGAGTTTTCTCTCGAGTTTCTCTCCACAGGTAATTTGATTGCGATCCTCACCTTTGGGAATGCCTCGTACACTGGTCTTTTCAAAGTTCTCACATAGCCCACCTACCTACATCTATTTTAGAAGGTGTGCTGGGGTCGAAGACTTTGGGCATACGGTAAGAGTTGTCCGCTGATCCCATTGGATCAGTCGGCCAGCTGGTGAAGACACAGAGAAGGGAATTATGTGACCCACAGCATTTGGAAGGGCGTGAGAATAGTACCCAATAGCCCGACCTACCTGATGAAGGTTTTATAGGGTTTTCCCTGCATGTCTTCAGATGAAGCACTGGGTAGGATCCTTAAACTATACCCCATATATCACTTAATTTAAAAGGCTGAATCTTCCCTATTCCTACACCATGACTTCCATAGAAATTTATTAAGCGTATAAAAATCTTACAAACTCATCAAAGGTTAAGAAATAAAATTGTTTCCATCACAACTCTAGTAAATTAAGAGATAAGACGGTTTCTCGGTAGCCGTTGGAAAGCAAAATGTTAGTTGTATAATTATTTGAAAGTTGCTAATAACTGCAAAGATTTTTCCAGTATCTCTATAGTTATTCTGTGAACTAACGCTCTTAATTGTAATCACGCTGGATAAACGTAGCCAATAACTTCCATTTAAAATGTACTGTTGAGTAGAGCTACGTGTTTTAAGAGGTGGTCGTGGCAGGAAATGGCATCAATCGACTTTACGACGCGAGGGGGAACGAAACCTCAGATCTTCTACAGATTCTATATAAATGGATGAGGGGATCACGAGCACTCACTCCATTGAAAACTACTTCACACCCTTAAATTTTACGAGCCTTATTACATTCTGCATATATTATGTGAAAACTCGTTTACTTTATCATAGTATAGAATGATTCGTTATAAATAAATACAACAGCCAAATTAGTCAAATAATATTTTAATAACCTCTAGTTGCAAGTATAATTCTTTATAAAGTCAAAAATTCAAGGAAGACTACAATTTACAAATATGATCCTAATTGTTTTACAAATATATCTGAAAATTTATGCAATATTACAATTTATTTGATATAATTTTTTTATGTATACTGGTTACATTCGTTGCAACCAAAATGACTTATGTACTCAAAGCTGTTGAATGTATTGTTTATATTTTATATTTCACGAAAGAAATCTTTTAAAATAAGTGACTATTGCCTAAATTATCAGCCTTCGTAATTTATTGATTTTAGTTTAAATTACTCCAAATGAGATTTCAATTTTACTGACAAAACGTCGTGTACGATTTACTATTAAAATCTTATAATAATTTTTTTCAACATTACGATTTTTGAAACATGTATTTTTCGACACGAACGAATATCTACTCCTGAATATTTTCCAAACACAGAAAGAATACGCCACCCTATTTTTAATATGTTCATATTTTTTACTAAACTTTTTTATTGACTAATTTGACCTTTGTATTCTTTTATTTCTATTGTTAGATAAATATAACTATTTATGTTTCGTTATGTTATAGGAAACAAATTACTCGATCGTAATGGATGTACGTAAATATTTGTTGCGAATTGTATGGAACCTGGTGGATGTTTGGGTAAAAAATATACAGGTGTAACGGAAGTGCACAAAATTAAAGAAAGGATAAAAAGTGTCAATGCAAACATTTTCTCAATACAAACGTGATCACAATTTGAAAACATAAGAAAGACTCAAATATTAGGGCAAAATTGTTTTTGTATTTTTAAAGAACTCTACAACGCCGATTCCGAACGTAAACATCAACCAAGGGTGAATAAAGTAAGCAATTTATTGATAGATTGAAGCACAGAAGAATTGAATATATTGTAACTTAATAAATCACCAAGAAGAGTATTAATACATTTCTGTACTCGTTAATGCTAAATTTTACAAGTTGAATAAATGTCTTGAAATGTTAATATATTACATTTTTGTAGCAATTAATTAATGAGAATGTTGTTGATCATTTGTAATATTTTATAATCAAATCCTACCCACCTCACCGCATACCGACTTTGAAATTGTGACTCAATCTAATGGATGAAATGAAAGTCGCTCAGCGAACCCAAAACTCAGAAATCGACTCAAATCTCGGCCATATTAACCGGTTTTGAATTAACCCTTTCTATCTCGTGTTGAAGGAGCCGAGTAAAACCTAATCAGGATCAAGTGTGGCTTTGTTCATCTAATCAATGCCGTAAACGTTATATTTAGGGTCAATATGTTCCCATTTAAATTGTTTTACCCTTTTCCTCTCCCTCTTCTATGTTGTGGGAGAATGAAATTCGACTCTACCTGCATCACAAATTGGATTCCGCGATACTGAGAACCGTGGATTGGATGTCAATCTCGGCCGTTTTCACTCTCTTGCACCTCCACCACTAGGGGTGATACAGTTGTCTTACCACCGGGGTACTTCATCCGTACGTCGTTAATCATACCAAGTTTGATTGAAATTGCGCCACGCGTTTAAATTTCAATCTCATATTTTTAATTTATTACATTAGATATATGCGTTAACCACAAAATCTTTTGATGTATAACGATACATATCAAATTTAATTTACATCCTTAATCTGGGTCAAACCTGTCGTGATTAAATTTTGTTCAATATTCAACTGACAAATGAAGACAGCGTGAGTGAAAAACATGTCCCCTCCGGATTAAATTACTGGACATGTGCCAATTAAAAATGTAATAACCACAAGAGAGGATCGACACAAATTTACACGGGCAGTCAAGCTTTATAAAAGAAAAGACACTCTCTTTAAAACAAAAAATATCACGTAGCAATTGAAACTTATACGTAAACTTTTGATTCCACACTTTTCTCATTTTCTTCCGCATGTAGCTTTATAAAACAACGTGAATTAAACCAATTTACAAGTAACTTCGTAAATATAATTAATTGATGTAGAACTTGTAATACTCCGAGGGTAGATGGAATCCCTCATCCAACCATTAAAATTCAATGTATCACTACATTATTGAATGTTTCATTTTCCTCCGTCAACTAATGCCAATTTATTGACACTGATTTTTATAAACTTATTATTACTTTCATTCGACCATAATGTTTATCAGTCAAATTAAATAAAAAGGCTATATTTTAAGAACACTTTTTTATCAAAAAAGCTTTCGGAATTGTCTTAATCAAGTTCATGTTTCATATTTTTTTTGTAATATTCTTTAACGTGTATTTCATCCGTTATAATCATTTTTAGGATATTGACCTATATAAATAATTTCGGTATGTCCTGAATGTCCAAACAGTGGCGCATGCGCCAAACATGATGCTTTGGCCGATTAAAAGTGGCGCATTACATCTTTGAGTCTTTGTTTTTCGAAAAATGTGTGTCTGTACATTTTTAAAAATCATTTTACAATTAGCCATGTTTAATAATAATATTATTACAAAATAAATGTAATAAATAGCCATACGTCGGAAATGGTAGAATTTAAGAACAGTTCTTCTGGCAAAGAGAGAGAGAGAGATTGAGAGGACAGACAATTCCAAGTTCCAAGCCGATCTTGCTCTCAGTGTCAACAACTACAGTTGAGAGGTCACTTCACCAAAACAGCATCTTGAAGCTATCACCCTCTCGTACAGGAACATAATTATTCACTTTTGAAAAATTGGTGCTTAATTAAATTGCGTCAAAGTTATCCCTCTTTTTCCCCCTAAGCGTAGCAGATTCTCACTTCATATCTATTTATGAACCCCCAACCATGAACAAGACGCTATAATCATATGGTGCATTTAAACTCGTCTGTCAAAAATTGGCGCTTGGTATGAAATAGGTTGGCAACCCCTATATTAGTATATACACCCGGAATAGCTCTAATATTCTTTTGAAAAAATTCCAAAATAAAATCGGATTATTAGAAAAATTATAAAATATTTTGGAATGTTATGAAAATGATTCCACTATTATATGAACCATAAATTAACAAATATCAGTCGTAATAAATTCTTGAAATTCGAGAATGTTAGTTACTTTAAGATATGTTCTGATGAAGCCAAGCATAATTCACAGCATGCGACGTGTGGTGTTACAAAATGTTCATCAAAATAAAGTTGAACAGGTCAATATGTTATGTGGGAAATATGACCACAGGAAAAGTTAATACAGAGAGTTGCATGTTTTAGTATTTCTGTGGTAGGAGTTGCACGGATATGTAAATCATAGCTTGATAAATTAAGCTAACTGCAAAGTATGTTTGTGTTGGTTGCCCACTCTTTGGAGCGTCAATAATATGAGGGGCTACAGCAGTATAGCGTCATTTATTTTTTCCAAGGTGCCTTATGGAAGTCATGATGCGTGACTGTTATTGAGCACTTGATGGCGACAGGTTTGTTGCGTGATGGTGGAGTGTGAGTGCGTGTCAGGTGCGAAGCGAAGCCCTGCTTCCGAAACCCACCTGGCTTCTGTTGCTCCCTCATAGCATCCATGCTCTGCACACTAAATAACACATTTTTATTTGAGTTTTTCCAAAATAGTTACTATACAACTATTAATTACCACAAGCAGGAAAATACTGCCCAGGGTTTGTTTTTTGATTTCTAGTTACAACGAAAAAAGTACACAACTTTAGCCACACACGGTTTTTTAAGTATATGTCATGGACTTCACTTCAATTTTATGACAAAATAGGGTAATATCTGAGTGAAAACATCGTAATTGATAACAGCTCGGTACATAACCCCGGAATAGTCTTCGACGATTTCGTGTTATTCCCGTCAATCTCTTCCTCCTCCGCCACCACAATCCATTTCCATTATGGGTCTGAATGACAGGTTAAATTGCTTATTGAATGTCCGAATCAAACGCAGTGACTTTCATAATCCAGAAACCTGTATTGTTTGATTTCATGTTATTTCCACCCCCTTCATTATGGGAAAAATATACTCACAGCCACCCCTTGGGGCAGTAATCGTGTCTAACCCAAACTGTGTTTGTTTACGGATTGCAAAGAACACGAGTATAAATTTTCTCATCCCGTTTAAGATGGAATGCGGAAATTGTTTTTAAACCCCTTCCATACCCCTCTTAGAGGCTAAACTGAAAGTTAAACAGCCTGTTTAAACAAACTCAGCGACTCACATTACATAGGATTCTTCACCAAACTCGATAATTTTCTTGTTGTTTACGTGTGACGCTTTTCCTTCCATGCTGAAAGGGGTTAAGATTATATATATATATATACTGTCGGGTGAAGTTGTCAAAGTAATTGACCACTAAAAGTATTTATTTTACGGAAATATCGGCCGTTTTCGAATACATTAAATTTTCCGCCTTTTCCCCCATTGCCCCTAGAAGTGGTGGCCGTGTCTTAACCCTACAGTTCTGAAGAAGAAATTTCATCGAAATTGCTGCACATGTTCAAATTAGTATGCGGCAATAACTTGTTTTATTTAAGTAAGAATATGTTCTAATAACTTAATAAATATACAAAAAAATTATGCTCTTCACTTGCTGTGCAATATAAATACTCTGGGCCGCTTACGGTCAATTTTATTTTTGATAATGTATTGACGACATTGATTTCTAGAAACCAGATAACCAGAAATGGACTGTCTCAGGTCTGGACGACTTGAAATATAACCTCCGTCGTCAACAGAGGCTATATAAAGCATAAAATCACAGCAAAGGAAAAAATTTAACGTACGCATGCTGGACTTCCAGAAGAGTCTAAGGAGATTCCCTGAGGGCTACCTACGATGATGATTTCTTCTCTCTAATTTTTAATTTCACTTCTCATAAGCCTAGACACTTCGGACTGTCCTCAGAGGTGTATACTCCGGGGTCACAAACAATGGGCATACGGCAAAAATTGCCCACTATTCTTATTGGAGCAGTCGGCCAGCTGCGTACAAAACTGTCGCGGTGTCAGCAAACCCCACACTGTCGTCGGAACGGCGTGTGACAAGTACCAAGAATACGATTCCTTTGTGATATGTTTTATCCTTGTATCGCTAATAGGCGAATGTCGAATAACATCTTTTAGTAAAGCCCGGGAGCTACAGTTAAACCTTCATATGATATTAAAGTCTGCAATAACAATTATGTTCACAGCTCTGTCGTTTCTCTCGCCTTTGAATTGCTTGTCAATACACTTTAAACTTATGCAAGTAATCATGTAAATTATGTATTCAGCGAATAAATTTCTATATACCTTGTAATAAATAATAACTGTACTATCTTCGGATAAAAGTTTTCGGGGAAGAAAAAGATATTAAAGGGGAGAAGCCATTATATAAATAATTTTAATGATCCTGTCGCATTATAAAAGACACTTAGCCCTAAGCCTTTAAACTTCAGTCTTCACTCTGCACATGAATTATTATGTTAAACAGGTTTCTGTCCCAAGTACTAAGCTAACTTTTATTTCAATGTCACCTGTATTTGTTAATCTCGCCTAAAGGCTATAGCTCCACGGGACCCCATACCTGTTCTCTGGAAAACAATAAACTCGGTTGTTTTTTTGCTTGTAACGATAACTTATTTCTTTTGTAGAGGGAATATATATCTTGTCGTTTCCACTTTCATGTTTTGCGATACCCAACATCTCCCCTGAGTTACCCCGCGAGGGTTCCATTTGTAAAGAATAGACTGCCGTCACAATACTCTCACTGAGGGAACACCTTAAACAGAATATCGTAAAAACTTTATCCAACCAGAAATTATTTTTAAATGTGCTCTTAAACAAGTAGTGATAATTCATATACTTTGCTTGAATTACTGTATGCAAGTTTTATTGCGACAGAAAGAGTAGCAAATTAATTGAGTAGTAGCCAATGCATTAATAGATAAAGAAAATTATCCATAAAGTATTTTTGATAAGTTAATGATGATCAGAAATTTCAGAATCGATTGATCGAGCAGTGATTTAAATTTAATAATTAAATAAAATTTAATAAAAAATTGATGTGTTAAACAGTCTGAAAAATTAATGTGCAAGCATAAATAACTACGGTCCTTAATTCAACATGGTGTCGGCAATCACATGGTCATTTTGTCCTACAAATCAACATATACTAACTATACCAATTAATGACCGCGGGTTCCCCCCCTTATTTTTGAATTATTGCAAACTCCAAAAATTTGATATCATCTGGTGGTCTGTTAATAACCATTCTACGTCACTGTATTTCGAAATTAAACTTAACAAAAGATTGAAAAAAAAACTTTATGTTCAAAATAACTTTGTGTGCGTTTTCTTTAACCTCATTTACTGTACTTAGGTCTCCTTGCACGTGCATAACTGTTATGTTAGAAGAAATTTTAAATACTAAGCACATGAAGTCAGTAAAAAAATTTAAATATGATCATCAAAGATTGGTACAATATGCTATCTATCTTTGAGGAGCAAAATATATCTATCGGCCTTCAAGATTTATTATGACGATCTCTGTCGAAAGGATTAAAGATTGTTATCTTCAACGTGATAGTAACACACGACCGCGTTTCAATAAATAAACAGTGGGAATAAATAAATGAAAAAGTTGTAAGGAATATGAACGTTAATGGTAGAAATATTATGTTTGTTTTACTAAATATTAACAGAATTATCGTTTTCTTCAGGATGCCAGATCATATGAAAGTGATCCAATAAATGGCAATTAACCTTTTGAAAGCATATAAAGGGGTATTGAATGGGAGGGGGGATACGGAAGTACAGGAAGGCAGTCAAGAGTTGAGAATGGTGGAAAGTTAATTTCTTCAAGTATTTTTCGATGCAAATAACTTGAGAATGTGTTTCAGGAAATAATAAAAAACGAAACGGTCCTCCCTTCATTTCTCAAACGTGTTCGAGACCATGTAACAATTATCACGATTTTTCAACCCTTGGCGGTTATAATCATCTGATAATTATTAAAATACAACATTTTTGAACAACTATACATATTACCTATAAATTAATGCCAGATAATGGCATTTATTTTTCTGATGAATTCAAAACCTTAATTATTACGTGGAAAAAAGGAGTGCGAGAGATCCTGCAAGATAATCCATCATGCCGGAATGTATGAAATCAGCATCTGAAAGATTTTGTTGTTGATTCAAATAATTATTCTCCATATTTCTTTTGAGGTAATCAAAAAGAAAATTGGTGTCATGTAATTCTCTTAATTTTCCTGTCGTGGATTTTATTCGCAAGTTGGTACTTAATTCCCCCGAGTTCATAATAACGCGAACGAAAATTTTTCTTTTAAATTACGAAGCTAATTCGGAACATCCTACTCTGTTTGGCCACGGGATGGATAAACTAGAGGCCAGCGTGATACGTCCGCTTTATTTAGTACACACGAAACCCACAAGGGTCTGATTTATGCAATTGAAAACTACATGAATGATTTACAATCCCTCTACCTCCATGGATTTTGAGAACCCTCATTTTGAGTACCCTCATTAGTTCATGTAAAATTTTGAGAACCCTCGTTTTGAAAACCCTCATTAGTTCACATAAAATACACTCGAAATTCTTTCTATATGTATAATTTTGTGTTCCATATAAAATAACTTATTCACAATTTTTAGTTAATTCGTACCTTTCACTACTGCTTCCCAATTGATTTCTACTCGTATGTAATCAATACATTTACATCTAGATGTTTTTACTTTGTTTCAGATGAAAACATGATCGTTAGGAATTTTGATTACTTGGTAACAATTTCTAGTTTTATAAGGATACTACTGTAAATATTTTAAGAATGCTTCGAAGACTAGAAATAAATGTTCAAGTTTTCAATTTTGAAAAATCTCTTTTTGGTCGTTAGACATTTGTTCCAAGACCTAAATACTCTCTCATATTCAAATTATCTGGAAATTTTAGGAAGGTAAGGATTCTAGATAATCCCTTCGCCATTAAAATGACTGTGATTTCTTTGTCACAAATGTGACTGTACGTTGTATTAATATTGTAAAAGACCGAGTGCGACGTATTTCTTCCTGCAGGGGTCACCTTGCTTGCCCTTAGGTGTAGTTCCATTATAGATTGCATGCATGGAAAGCGGGAACCTTTTTCACGAGGCTCCATTTCTCAAACACGTTTCATAGTGTAGGCGGTACCGGAATAGCTTAGATTGAATACGGTCAAGAAAAACTTCCACCACACTTTATGTCTGACCGTAAGAGAGATACGGGCATAGTGCGTTGTATGTTGTAATAGCGGGGGAAATGCGGTATTTCATATAACCGGTCGTCTTCAATTCTTCAATTTCAGTCCGATCTGCTAACAGCAAAAAACAATAAAATCTTTAAAAAATTTTCCAGTTTCTGCAGGAATTCAAATCACCTTGTAAAATGTAATTATCTTAAAAGATCATTTTTTTCCGTTAAAAATATTATCACAAATATTTGGCTTTATATTGTTTAAACCCATTATCAATCCAGTTATACGAGTAGTTTAAATGACGATACCTTTGTTAATAAATTATACAATCATCATTTTTTATTACAACTAATTCTCCGGTACGATAAAACAAGCGAAAGTATTCCCGATACCGAAAAAGTCAATTATACTCCCGGTTAGTTAAAGTCAAAAATATTACCGGAGTACTAATAGAGCCAAGGATACTCGTACCGATCTCTGTTGTTTTATTTTTATTTAACGGCCATTGACCCCTTTCCTTCCTTCCATATCCCCGGATTCGACACGATGCTCTTTAATTTTATGTAACGCCCTCTACCGTAGCCCGTATGAATGCTCCCCTCCCGTGGCGAAACAACATCAGGAGAAACGCAATCAATCTCGCTAACTTGGCGCAAATATCGGCCATTTTTCCACGTTTTGAAATTTCCGCCCCTTTGACCCACGCCTTTAGTGGTGGTAGGCGAGTTTTACCCCGACACTGAGTGTTCCGGGTCACAAGAAGCACATGTTCGAAATTTTGTCAAAAGTTGCTTCACGAGTTTAAATTTGTATACGGAACATTGATACCCACATACACATACACACACACAGTCATTTGTAAGGAAAGGGAACTAGAACCGTCTATTCGGTCTGTGTAGAATGAAATCATCTCTAAATTTAGCTAAAGCTTATTTGAATAATGGTATTTTCAAATTATTTTTTTAAAAAGCAAAATGTTTTATAACTCGCAGTGCACATTATTGAGGCTTACTTGCGGACACTTAATTTTATTTCTTTAGATTTAACCACTACAAAATTAACTATGTTTAGTACGTGACAACATTATTTAGTTTCATTGTATTACTTGCAAATATCACCCTCAACTGGGGAATTTGTCATCTTGATAACATAAGTAGAATATATTTGAAAATTTTCCCTGAGAGGTTTATCAAGCATCGTGGATTTTCCTCATTAATAAGAGAAATTAAACGGTTTTCTAACACATCAAAAGTTATGAAATTTAAAAAATCATTAAAGTTATGACTGTTTTTAATGGTCGTATTATTATAAAACAAACTTGGAGTAAAATAATACTAAAGGTTTTATTTTAATGAACATCATTGCAAAATTGCAGTGATTTCCACGACTGTTATTTCTTAAGTTTAATTAGTAGTTATATTTGCCTCATTTAAACTTATTTGTGATTTAACTAAGTGTTGTAATTACATCACTATATCTATGCTATGAATATGCTTAATACATTCTTCGTTTGGAATGTAGCAGCTACGAGTTCTCAATCTCCTTCTCAAACATATTTTGGCTGTCAACGTTGTTCCTTTTCGTTAGTAGAGGTCGTGGATCACATCAAACGTTCGGTATCGATTACATCGGCCCCTCATTTTTAAAACATAAGTTAGTGGCAGACAGGCAGGTCGGTGGTACCGGGGACGTGGTACGTGGTACGGTGCCATCCACCGCATCCTAACGGATCATCTGCCTCCGAGAAGCGCCGTTGCCAAAAAAAAAAGTTACCCGTCAACGACCCACAAAGACCTGCATTATGCAAGTCTATCCTAATTGACTGATTCTCCATTGCTTCAGCTGTAATTGGTTTTTCAGTTTACGGATCACCAGAGTCTGTAATCTGCTTTTAAATATAACCTGTTGTATTTTTTTTTACAGAATTGGCACTTAAAGTGTTTCACTTGACTAATCCATTATTCTTTTGATATACCAAAAATGTTCCGATATAGCATTGTTTCTCCACCAAAATCATGCCGCAAACCACTGAAACAGAATTTTCTACCGTGGATCCCTAAAAATAATCTTTGGTTTATATTTTATCCTAATCTTATACAAAATGATATTGACTATGAACGTGAAGGGTAACAGGCTACATGAGGCAACTCGCCTTTAATAGCATAGGAAGGGAATTGAAAAGAGGGGATGTGGAAGGTAGAGCAAGGTAACCCAAGGGTTGACTAGTGACTGTAAACGGCCCAACGCGTTGCTTTTACATGGCACCGCACTCTAGAAATAATCGTTTGTACATCTTTTAACTTCCTAAAATATTGTGTTACTCAAATAAAATGTTCATTAAATTTACAAGTTATTATGCGCTAAACAGACCAAATAGTTGACTCAACTACCTTATTCTTATAAATGAAATTCTATGTTTATGTGTAAAAATGTCTAATTTAATACGTTTATGTGTATGAATGTTTCGCGAAAAAATCTAAACGCCTAAAGAAATTTCAACAAAATTTTGCACACATGTTCTTTGTGACTGGAAACCAGCAATGGCGGCTACCATCCCTACGGGCGGGGATGGAGGGGGCGGAAATTTTTGAATGCGCAAATATGGCTGATATTTCCGTCGAATAAATACTTTCTGCGGTTAATTACTTTTACGGTGTTTCCCGCGACGCTATTTGTATCCTTCCTAACCTAATGAAATATAGAACTTACTACAGAATACAATATGCGTGCGGCGGCGACGTTCACGAGAAAGAATTCGTATTATAACTTAAGAAAAACTTTAGTTATATTTAAGATTTAATATCATGATCATCTCCGAGCACTCGGCTAGTTTTTAAACAAGGAAATACGTTCAGGGAGCTACAAAATGAATTAATTTCTACAGCATTACAAAACGTGATAAGGAAATAAACGAAATATAAATTATTCACACACACAATAAAAATACGCATAATAATTAATTATTAAATAATGAAGTACTACTCAAAAATAAGAGCAAAATTACATAAAATTTGTTTTTATTTATTGCATTTACAGAATGCCGCGGGAAATAAGCTGCAAATAACTTGCAACTGACGATACGAAATAAAACAATGTTCGAATATAAAAGAATTTAAATAAATACGCAGTCGAAAAGTGAAATAGATTATTGTTTATTTTGGTGCATTACACAGACTTAAAGCTGCAATTATATACGACATACTTCGTGTTTTATTTTTATGTGCGTCATTACAGAGAATTGTAACAACTCTTTGATTTTCTGTGTAAATCAGCATACTCGCTTTTTTTACCTCAATCCAAAATTGACATTAACTGTATGTGTAGCTTCACACAGGAAGTCATGGAGTGAGGTTCCATGTACAGCTATTTTTACCTAAAGTTTCAAATGAGAGACAAGACGTCGTAATATTTCAAGACTGACAAATAGGCTACTTAAATCTTTATTATATATTTAATAGAATAATTATTAAGTTAAAAGTAATTTGTTTGAGCTTTACCATTGAACTGCAGATATTCATCTTTTAATACAAATAAATCAGAGTTCCATGTTGCCAAATTTTGTCTTCAATGAATCGATATACGTTTAGATGGAGGCTTGGGTCTAAACGGGGTCTTGAATCCATACAATTTGACCACATTATTTGCATTAAAGTATTTTTCGAACTATCTTATCGCTTGTGTTAGGAACTCTTCAAAAACGGAAATGAAATTTATCGGAGACCACAGACTGGTGCAACAAAGACACACATTTGTTGATAACATCTTCATTAATTTTTAGTTTCCATTGTGGTAAAACTAATAACGTGTTGTTTAGCTCAGCATATCTTCAGACAAACTGCGGCAGAAGAAATGGAGATCTGGGCATTGAAGCGACCTCTCGAAAGCACAAGCAGAATGAAAATTTATCACTAAAGTACGTTACTAAGTTTATTACACCTCATTATCTAAAAACATAAAATCAAAATACCAATAAAAATTATTACGCAACTTATGCTCCATTGTGGATTTCCTTGCAGCGGCGATTTCCCATTTCGTTGTTAAGAAATTTCCCCCGCGCAACACGCATTAAATTCATGACGAGTTCCCAAAGCATTGTTATGGGCAGTTACTCTATTATAGATTCATATATAATGTTTCGTAAACTGAATAATAACATACCATAGAAAACCTATATAATATATATTTTAATGTATCACAAACTTCTGAATATTAATGTAGTATTTAATCTGCCCATCCCAAATATGGGTGTACTTTAACATTTAACAAAGAATATTCGCTTGAAATGTATTAATAATACAATATGCGTCCGGTGTCTAAGATATTATGCTCGCCAAATAGGTTATCCCCACAGACTTTCATACTGCACGCGCTAACTAATTACGATTTTAATTAAAGATAGTGACTGGAAGTACCATGTCACGGCATGTTTCCTAGGGTTTTGCCTGCATCACTTTTACGCAAATGCTAGATAGTATCCTTAAACTACAGTCGGAGGCCCCATTCTTATCCCTTACTATGCTATTGAATGGGGAGTTTACAGCACTTGTTGGATTACCCTCATGTGGAAAATAAAATAATTTAGAATTAAGTCACCGTACAACGTCTGATATTGACACAATCTATTCATTCACATGATGTCTCCTCACGTGTCAGTCGTTAGGAGCGTCGTTCTACTATGTTCAGCGTCACGACGCTGGGTTCCAACCAACGCCGTCAGACCAGGGACCAACAGCAAGCACGTAAATTCGCTTTCAGAAACATTTCTTAGTTAAGGAATATTAAATGGTAGTGTTATCAGAAATGTAAGCACGATTACTATTAAACTATATTTTCCATGGATGTCATATCAAGCAGACATGTTTGATGGACGCGTATAATTTGGAAGCTCAGTGAAACTTAGGGCTATAAAATTGCAAACATATCAGAAACGTGTAAGTTATTCGAAATTAGTGATTTTAATCTGCTTATTTATTAAAAATATTTTAATCTAGAAGTTCTTGACGTTGATTTCCTATAACTTACGAAGATATTATCAGAAAAAAAATCATACTTCCATACTGGAACTGATGCACGAAAGAAAAAAATCTTTTAGAAAATATGAGGAAGAAAATGTGAAAAATGAGGTTACTAATATGGATTTAAAAATCAGAGCTGAAGTGGACGAATGGACACAACGTTCCATCAGATTTACAAAGTTCCAACACTCCTGAATCTCTATTTATAGTCATGATTGTCGTAATTCTGACTTCAATCTCGTCGCCAGTAAATTCGAATTTACGGGAAGCCCCTTCATTTCTACGGGTAATGGCAGCAATTGTGACTGTAATTGCATTCCATTCTTTGTAGAAACAATTTTGCTGTAGTTAAGTAAACATTTTCGCTGTTATTGCTTGGTCTAAACGCCAATGGGAAACGACGAATGAAATTCACGCCAGCGCGCCAGTCGTTTGCTATCGGGAATAAACTTCAGTAATGTATTCAAATGCTCCCCACATTTACCAATTTAAAGAGCTCAACTCATTATTCCAACGCAATGTATTTTATGCCCCACGCCATACATTGCTGAGTAATGCGTGAATTGAAATTAATTCATATTTTATATTTAAACGAGCTGAATGTGCTTGATTTGCCCTAATTTTTGAGACATCCGTATTAATCATGGAAATAATAAAAAACTCTTCGCAAATTCTTTTATATGCTCGAAATCTATTGGTTATGTAGGCCTATTTATTTTATTTACTCTATTTTCCCTTTAATTCAGTTACGTAACATTGAGCTTCATTTGAAAGAATTTATTCTCTTATAGGATTAAAATCTTTATATCAATTTACATATAATAATAATAATTCATTATTGGAGCCCTATAATTAGGCTGTGAAAAATGTGATACATGAAAATAGGTGAGCCTGACCTCGGATCTAAGGACGGCTCAGTTGGCAAAGAGTACTGTAATATGAATTAAAGTTTAACGCCAACAACATATTTAATTTTAACTCGAGTTGTAAGGCTTAGAATTTTTTTATTATTTATTATATTTTACCCCGTAGTGTTAGGATGCAACAGATGTCATTATGTTCAGAAACTTTAAGGGGCAAATATAAAATAACCAACCTGACGGTCTTATGTCTCGTTGTCATGGCAATCCAAGATTTAACTCTTAGGTAAATGATTATATTTCTCTGTTATAAAATTTTTTAATAATAAAAGCCTCAACCAGAACCAAAATCAAGAACTTGTTTGTATAATATTTTTCTCAATATAAGTCATGTTTCGAACACGGTCCGCAAGTAGATGTCTATAGATGATTCAGAAATTAATTCTTTGAGTTGTCCTGGCATACTGTGAAATATCATTTGGGGTTGTTTTCAATGTTCTTATCTAATGTGGGAAGTTTTAATGGGAGACAACCTGTATAATAAAACCCTAATGCGTTGCCCGTATTTTCTACGAATAAAGGTGTCCAGTAAATTTCAAATGTTAAAACACTTGGATGATTTACAGTTAAAAGGTTGGCGCCACTCGAAATTGGCTGGCCGACAGGAATTTCAAAAGCCACGCCCAGTGTATACAGAATTCACGAGAACAAAGAATGTAAGGAAGGAGGCAATAACACCATACTGTGTTGGATTTTTGAGAACGTCTCATCAGGCTTGCCTCTTACTAACAACTGACGGCTTGTTAAGAAGCGGGGATTCAAATATCAAGTTCGTATTCGCTGAACAAAAATGATTAAACGTGACGCGTTTCTTAACCGTATCCTTTATTAATGGTTTGCAGGCTCATACTATAAAAATAACGAGCTCTAAATTTTGTAGCAGTAAAACCCCGTTCCTGTGCGAGTGGTCAAGTAACTGGTGGGGTGGAATCACCTTAACCTCAGACTAATTAGAGCTATGAATACAAAATTACATGTAAAAATGCGCTTAATCACATAGTTAATTAACATATCTACTAAAAAAATAAAAATTATTCACCAGGGATTTCTCTAGTTAATTAAAAAAATTCTAAAACTGCAAATTAAGATAAGAAAAATGAATGAAGACCATAAACAAAAATTTTAAAATAATTATATATGGTCAATAATTTATTATTGATATATTTTCTGAACAAATTTTATTCTTTTAGCAACAAAACTAACAACGCTTTTTATATCTTCACAAGTGTTTTTTGCACAGTCACTGAAAATTGGGCTATTACAATTCACACAACTGGCTTTTGTTTTTCTTATTTATTGATCTGGAACACTCCACTCATATTGATAATTTACTGGTGGGCATAGAAATCTAAAAATGCATGCTGCAGCTCTCGTGGAAGATGAAGGTTGGTCTTCGATCTCTGGAGATGGGTTCAACCAACTGCCATGTCTGAGTCTTAGTAAACTCATACCGTGATTTGTGATGTTCTTTTATAGACTAACGTGTAATATACGAATTGACCAATTTAAAAAGAAACTTGCGTAGGGTGGGGTCATGGTGACCCCCAATGAAACGAAAATAAATTCTACAAGCAAAGTTATTACATGTATAAACAGAACCTTTCTACTCAGCGCGCCAGAGTACTCTACCGGAAAGGTACTGAGACTACCAGCACATCCTCTTCGAAACTAAACAAAAAACAAAATTCTCTGGGGTCCACATGACCCCGCCCTACCAGTTACGGGTTAAGAGATTTTAGAAAGCATTTGACTCAGCCTCTTCTAAACTAGTTAAAGCTCTAATTTCTCCTATATTATTTCAGTATTATCTCCATTCATAAATATAAGTTTGCTGGCATTACAAAGGTAAATATCGTGCTTGGGTAAACTTGCACAGAAAATAGCTCCTAGCGATGAAGTATTACTAACAGCTTCATAATTCTGCAATACTCGAGTTGCCCGGGGATTATCAGAATGTCAAAGTACTTCATGCATTGTGGAGAAGGTGGAATCAGAAACCTGCTGTAAAACGTTTATTCTCCGATCCGAGACAGATGTATTCGGTCCACGTTTTAAATATCCGGGGGTCTGTTTCGAAATCGATTGAATGTTTCATGATGGCACTGATATAACGCCACTGCTGAACTTTTTTAGCAGCGTATTAATTCCACTAGTCGTCGCCTGAGGAAAGAGATACGTCATAAATAAGTATACAAATATTAACTAGAAGCTATGTTATGCTAGTCTACAACACACATTTCTTTGAGGAAGAATACAATTTAAAGTTACATATAGCTTAAATACAATAAAAAACAATGGATCCCAAAGAACGTAGATAACATCACCAAGAGTACAGTTTAATATGTACAGCGTAAAATTGATTATTTAATGTCAAATAAGCCATTAATCATTGACCAAAATAAATGTGGAAGAATAGACATTGTATAATTATTACAAACACCTTACATCAGAATATTAGTCTTTTACGATTTTGTTTTACTTCGATTGATATTGAAACCGAATCCTCCTGGTTCGTTATTTCCAAACTAAGGCATTGCCGAAAGCCTGCTTTAAAAGTTTTCTTTTGTTGGAGTAGCATTCCTCAGCCCTGCCCGACCCCGTCTTTGTAGGACAAAAGTTTCCAGGCAGCAGACGTCTTCTGAATGTATGACTAAGTCCAAGGTTTGTCTTTAAGGCGACTGCTACTGCACTCTTAGAATCTGTTATGCCACTAGTTTACTTTTAAAACTTCCAGAATTTACTACTATCGTCATTTGAATTTTAATATGAATTTGTATCATATTTAGCAGAAAAGCCTAACTCAAGTGAATATAGGGGATATAACTATTTTGTAATGAACAATTATTATACAAATTTGAATAATATTAAAGTTCACATTTATTTATGACAATGTGCACTAATTGGATAAATCTCAATTTACAAATAACATAAGCACTTTTCTTAGTGTGCCTTCTCATGGACCAGAATACAAACACAAATCCTACTCGCAATTGGCAGTACTAGGAATTCGTCATAATATTATAAACATTGTAATTACCCTTTCTTCTGTGCTTGGCTGGACCCATCCGACCTTCCGCGTTGAACAATGCCCCGGACTCGAGCACGCCTTTCTCTTGTTATTTAAATGTCCAGGCCAGGACAATCTCTAATTTCTTATTGTCCTCTCTAAATGTTCACTTTTACGGTTTCCTCTTCAAATTCTATTTTAAAATCTCTTAAAGTTCGTTATTAATATTCATTCTTATCTGCACTCTTTAAGTCTCAATTATAATGTCTTAAAGTCCTGTCTTAATGTTTTAAAATCAAATTCTCCTGGGTTTTAAATACTTTGTCCCCTCTTCATTATTTCCTTTCCGTCGGTGGCGGGGCCCGATTCTGTCCAATAAAAATTATCTGTCCTCTCTGGGAGTAGCCATTTACCCAACTCTAGCGATTTTTTGGGGGAAAACACCGTCTTAGCTCAAAATCCAATGCCGCCAAATCTCAAAGACTTGAGAAAAACCCAAGGCGTGCCAACTTCTGAAGGTTTAATTTCCCTTGACTGTAACCTTCAGCTTCCCTCACCCCGCTTGTCTTTCATTCCGTGTCGCCAAATTCCGCATGTAGATGTGTTTTATCATTACAAACTGTTGGAAGAGTCAAACGTGCGCTGTGAACAAGAATTATTTAATGCTGAACATCTTGGCAATATTAAAGCAACATTTCGTGCATACATGAATCTACAATAGAGTCGTGGTAGCGTGAGTTGACTTTAGCATGAACTTTTGTTACAGTAAGTTTTTAATGTGAAAACTATTTTAAACATTGCCGAAAGGATATATATTCAGTTCAGGTATATTGTTCGCCAAAAGCCTCAAACGTATACATAAATGGGATTAAAAGTACAGATGCAGTATAAAGACTGGCGTATTCTGTATATCCCGTTCGATATAATATAATGAATACATATTCTGTCCAACGGTTGTTCCTTTCCCTGATGAAAATACTCCTCTTGTACTGCGCACCACACACGCCACGCTATTTCTCACGACCTGTGTTACTGTGACTCACGAGGAACTTGATCTAATTCAGGCTAGTGTTCTAGCACTCGTGCACAGAGAGATGCTTGCGTCAATGCAGCACTGTGTATTTGGCGGTCAGGTGCAGCTTGTTTATGGTTGTCAGACACAGTACGTCGTAAATTCACGTGGCGTTCGCCGTGAGAAACAGAGCAGTTAGTTTTCACGGACGTCAACCAGAGACCATTTACATTGCACTCGGCTGGCTTTAAGGACGAGTCACTCAGCTCAACACGCAAAAGAATAAAAAATTTTCATTCGCAATCAGTTATGACTACAGTATATTGTTTGAAAGTTTTCGGCCATTAAATATATAGATGAAGAATTTAAGTCTGACGAAATTGGCTAATGAATAATAAAGCATTAAAAAATCAAGTTTCTTTAGGAAATGAGATCTGATGGGAAAAAAACACGTAATCTGTGTTTATGATTACAATTCAGACATTTTTTACAAAGTTCTTGATTTACCAGCCGAGAAAAATTTTCATCAGTTCACCTGACTATGACGACTGTGATGAAAATGCTGTATTCTGACAAAAATTTGACCTGGTCGATAAACGGAGAATCATTTATTAAATTCACATCAGCCAATTAATCTTGGGTTATACTTGCATTTTACGTAGAGATATATTATAGGTATACTACTCGTATTGCAGGTTAGTTGTGGAATTTCGTTAGATTAAAGTTTAATATATTTTATTTAAATTTAAAAGACTCCATTTTCTAGTCCTTTAATGACTCTATTTCAGTTAATGTTCGGTCGTTCGGCCATAATCCTATGTAAATTGACTTTACAATTGAACCAGTCTTGGAATTTTAACTAATATTCTATTGATTTACGTAAGATGATAAGCCACAATATTTAAGTATTAATTGAATACAGTACACTCACAATTACCAATGCGTATGGTTAATTGAATCACTTGAAATCAGGGGAGAAAAGCGGATTTAGAGATAAACTAAATCTCCAAAGATAATCGGGAGTCCACTGTAGTTTATTTCGTACGTTGAATAATGCGATGCAATCTGCAATCTTAGATTTACAACTAGGTCATCTTTTGGTAAGAAGCTGTTTTCCCTGGCAAACATAAAACTTTTACGTTACTTTGATGTTATACAGAAATTTGTGCCTTTTAAAATAATGTAAATGGAGTCTGTGAGATTTTGAGTGCATTATGTCCTTTTCACCATAATGGGTAGGATGAAATTACTGTAAAAATTTCTGTTTATTATACGTTCATTGCTTAGGAAAGACTATCCTAGTCTATCTTTACATATTCACCGACATGAATAATAGGGATAAACCTCTTAAAGCAGATCCCTTGGTCCAGAGTCGTGCAGTCTATCATGGCGATCCTCTCCGGGATTGAATGAATCGTCCTGTTCTTTTTTTAAAAAATAAAACATTATCTTAATTGTCTTTAAACCATCTTATTTTGGAATCTTAATTCCAAACATCCAATCTTTATTGATTTAGTTCGTTTCCTTCCTATATTTTCCAATGGCTTTCCAAGATGGTGCGTTAGTTGATGCTGTGGGATGTAGCGGAACTGGTGAATCGCACCGTGTGCATTAGTCAAGGCTCCAAGACCACAGCCCGACCTCGTCTTACATAACATGTGGTACTGAAAAGCATCTCCATGACAACAACCGGTTTGTCGGCCACGAACCCCGGAGATCAGTTTTGTTACATCGGTAAATGACAAACGTGCTCACTTCCTTAAAAGTGTTTCAAGATCGCGCGATAAAACAATTAATATCGTAATTATATTCAGTGTAATGTAGATTAATAAATTCTAACACACCATATTTCTCAATTGTCCGTGACTATTTACGAATAACAGTTCCTATAACCATATATTATTCAATTTTTGTGCTGTTTGAATTAATAAGTCCTTTCGGTATAATTAGGAGGCTTCGGAAAATGTTTGCGTTTTAGATTCCAAAGAAACGCTCTCGAAGATTTTTTTCCTTTTTCATATCGTTTGATGGTTGGTAGTTTCAATATCGCTATTCGGCAGAGTTACCGTATTGTGCGTTGCACAGAGGTCCAAAACTACAAAAATTTGTGGCAAAATTCTACACTACTGAAACTCAAAACACTTCCGTTTTTGAAACTGCTGATTTCATATTTTAAAATGGTGGGTCCAATATCGCGGACAATAAAAAAATAGGAAAATTATAATTCACAAAAATTTAGGTATGAAGGGGTTTGTTGATTGTATTATTTTGAATTTGTTACTTCATTTTAAAATCAAAATGACGGATATAAAATTGGACTAACATGCCTTCTTTTTTAAAAATTAATTACATACATTATTTCATTTTTTATATTCTGTAACAATTATTGTACGAAACTAATAATCGCAAGATATAAATTTCTATATGAAATAAACAAGGAAATTTTTTTAAATAACGACTTACGTTTTTTACTTTGATCACACATTTGTAGATTTAGACGTTCTGCGTTTCGCTTATTGCATGTTATAGGCTTCTTTCCGACTCCTACGTGTTCACGCACACGCGGAGATAATCTTTATGTATAAAATTCCGGTGTGCGTGTGCTCCTAATCTTTCTCCTGCTAAACGGCTTCACTGACTTTGTTGTATTTATGGAGTCATCTGGATAGTTCCTACATACAATTTTATTTTTCAGAACTAAATTTGTCATGTATTCTTTTCGTATTTCTCGCGTAAAAAAACATATAATCTCAAATTTTCAGCATGCGAAAGTTCATTGCGTCGTAGCTCGGCATTATTTGACATTTCGGTTTCCAATTGCTGCGTTCTGATACATTCCGTGTATTGTAATTGCGTGAGTGACGTATTTATCGATTTGACACTGAAGTGTATTTGAAGTAGCATTTTGTGTAAATGTGAAAGGTGTATTTTTTTAATTACGATTTATGCACATTTTCATCCGGTGACATTCCATCCAACCTCCAAAATAAAACATTTTAATTTGTGCTGTTTCAATGATAGAGTGCGTAATAATGTGACGATCTATCTGATGGTTTAATCACGTCGAATTAAATACTGCAGCGGGCTTATATAAATGAATTTCCGTGTAACACTGGGCACCTAGCCATATATATAAGGAACCTCTTTCTGTCGGCAGCTCAGCTTTACATTGATGATGAATTATTTCTCGGAAAAACTTTGGGCTCCAGGTATTTTTACCACAAATAATACCAAAAGTTCAAATAAATAATTTAATTGAAAATCAGAGACATGAGCAAATAAATTATCCAGGGCGTGGTCATCACACTCTCTAAATTCCCTTGTTCAGCTATCCACTCATTCTACTATCACTCAATTACTGGTTAAATTGTTGACATAAAAGTACTTCTTCGTAACCGCATTTCTATTCTGGCCTAGTGCCACTTATTCCGTGGTTGTTTTTCTAACATCTTGCTATCAGCAAAGTCTGTCTGCGACTGCTAAGTCCCGTTCCTTTCTGCCACCAGTCCTGTCACCTGACCTCAACCACCAATCGAAATTATGGAATCTCCCGCTCTACGTCGGCCATCTGCAACGCCAGATCCCGTGTACACTGAATGTCCCAACGCTAATAATTGCGATCTTTCTTGCAGGCAGATTGAGTATACTCAAAATATTACGTGGCCGTAACATCCACGATCCTTAAACCACAGCCCGGGGGCCCTAGTCAACCCTTGGCTACCTTTCTCTACCTTCCGCATCCCACCTTTTCAATTCTCTTCCTATGCTATTAAAGGGGCCTTGCCTGTTTCAGGATCACCCTCGTGTAGCCTGTTAACTCCCAAAAAACAGCCTGTCTTTCCCACGTATCCTTTGCGTCAGCAGCGATGCCGCTACTCGAGAAACACGTTGTAGCTTGCATGTTACTATATATCCGCATAGGGAACCCACTTTTGAGCGGCGAATTAAATTATTTGTTGTAGAGTGCGCGGCAGCATCTCAGCATTAAAAGGAACTTGATGATCCCAGGATGGTAAACAATTAATTAAAATATGACATGAATACATCTGATGCGAAAGTGACAAATACAGCTGTTTTTCAGTTCTTTTATTGAATTAAAGAATGGATTCTCCAATGTAATGCAAGGTTTGAGTCTGAATAGGAAAGCAATTACTTGGAAACAGAAGGGATTCAATCGAAAATTCCAGCTTAATGTTGATCCATAAACAACGCTGTCTCAATTTCGCTGTCATATGGAATAGCTGTTGCAGCAGGCTCCGTGTGTGTCGGGCATCCTGTTGGCCGAGTTAAACTAATGAATCCACGTGTGCGACAGGAGCAACCCAATATTATCCCTGAATCGCAGTCCCTAGAGTGGCCCAGTCAAAGCGTTAATTGGAAAGCATTGCCTCCTCGCAGTGTTTGTGCGGGCGTCATGGTCCGTCAGCAAAGGGCCAGTCATTTCCGCCAGGTCGTATGTTCTCTTTGGCGAGTACGGAGCTTTAATAAGAAAACCTCGTCTCCTAAAAATAGATCGGTTTCATTATGCTGTTAGTGAGTAAAAGCCGGGCTCGTCAGTGACGAAGCTCTAATCAACGACCCCTTGCAGAGGCTAGTAACTTAAGCCGTATTAGTTGAGGCCATCCTGAAGCGGAGATGTGTCCTGGTTTTTCTAGTTCGGCTCAATAAAGTAGACTGATGCGTAGTGTGCCATATATCTCTTGCCGATTTCAATCCTGGATTATAGATTTCGTTGGTTCATGATAATCTATGAATAAAAGTAATGTCTGCCCATACTCCTAAAGAGGACTGGTTTTTATGTATTTTAACCAAAATTATTTCTCACAATATTTGTTTAATCCATGAAAACAAATTATATTCATATGAAATTAGGACTGTTAATTCACTTTGAAAGATTCTTGGTATGAAAAACCTTACAGTCTCAATATTTACCTATTTAAGGCTTTATTTAATATTTTCAGTCATTTTAGAGGAACTTTCGACCTAGTAGGGGAAGCGGGGCGAAACGGTACTCTGAAAGTTCAAAAATTTTAGTAAAATTATGGAAAAAAATGATCTCATGAAAGTATAAAACAGTAGTTAATTCTATTACTTACTCAATATAATATCAATATAACTTAAAAGAAAGATTTTATATTTTTATAAGTTTTTTAAAAAGAAAATTACAAATTTCCCGTCCTACGTTCCACCTGAGGCAGAACAGGATAGGATTCTTTGTATACACTATTACTGCAATAGAATTAAATTAAATTTTAAAAAAATCGTGACACATTTTGTGTTTAATTCTTATACTTATTTAGCGTACGGTTGATCGCTTTATCAATTTTTCCTTTCGCAAAGAAATTATTTCGCAACAGCGCAGTCTTTGCTAACATTTACTCCTTTTTCCCGTTCCTTTTCTTTCTTTATCTATGCCTTTTGGGTGCAGCATCCTGTCACTCATTGTTGTAATTTGAGTCTTTTTTCTTGAGAATCACAACATTTTGCCTTATACAGTAGTATCCCGTTCCGGCCCCCTAGTGTCAGTTGAAGGTTTTTCATTTAGCCTTAATGAAAGTAGATTTAAACCTCATACGTAACTTGTATACAGCTAAATGTACCTACTTTACGAATATATATTATTAAAGAGTGAAAAGTGAGGCGTTTTGTAGATTACCTTTTGTCGAAATGCTGAAAAAATTATCAAGTCACAGATGTAAGACGCCAAAACATGAATTCATTCACATGGAGCAGTCAGAACGTGGTCAAGTAGATTTCCAGGACCTCTTCCTTGAGAAATTAGAATATTCCATCACTATCCAGTAAAAAAACTGGGTATCCCGCTCTTCCCCGCAATCCCTTTCTGCCCCGACTTCACCTACAATTCCACTCCTTTAAATTAAAAAATTATTTTAACACCTGTTCCTACATCGGTTCAGCTGCAACTGAAGGAACAAGTGTCGAAATAATTTTGTAATATAAATGAGTGGAATTACAGATGAATAAGGCCATTTACTATGTCGTAAATTCCTGTTGTAATGTATTAAAAGTGCGCAAGATGCCCTGCGGTGCATTCTTGGCCGCAGTAATTCGGAAGGGTTTGCCTCCGAAAGTAGGAAGTTGTGTGGCTAATCTGGAATCGCAACTGGCAACGGAGTAATGTGAAACATGTGGGATGTTTACACCCTGCAGCTGAAATTTTTTATTGTCTGAAATTATTGAAGTCAATAGATATTATTGGAAATTGAAGCAGATTGGTTGCCGGAATTAAATAGAAGGGCTAAGGATTCCTGCAGACCTTAGGTGGGAACTGATTTTGAGACGGAGAAACTTATGTTGAGAGGTCGGCAATTGTTGATTAAAACACTAAACAGCTAACCGCCAAGGAGAGAATTCGAAAGCAGCAATTGAGAGCGGTGTTGAGCTTTTGAGACCTTAGGAGACGCAGACTTCTTGGAAGAGTCTCCGGACAATCAACCCTAAGAAGACAAAGAGATCACCCCGAAGCAGAGGTGTTCCAACCATCACCACAAAGCAGAGCAGACCAGAAAGTGGCTACAGACTTTTGTCGGTATCGGTCGATTTTATAAAATAGAGTTGACATTCCCAGACCTATTGCCATAAAAACTAAGTTGCTTCTCTCGGTCCACCTCACAGAAGACCCTGAAGTTAAATAAACTCGATGTAAATTTATTGTTATTAGTAACTATTTCTTTAATACTTTGTTCCTTTCATCAATTGCCCTTACGTTTATTAAATTCAGAATTTTAAATCGAATCTTTGATTTTCAATAATAAAACCTTTCGTTAATTGATCACTTATGTTAAATATAATAAATGACGAATTTAAATAATGAGTTTATCACCTATAATAAATCCTATTCTTTATTTTATGACTGAACAAAATCAGGATTTATTTTCTAACTTTCTCTTCCTATCCTAGGAGTTTTGAACACTTATTTGCTGAATATCGTTATTAGTTATCTTTTATTCAAAGATATGGCTGTTCATTACTAGCATTATTATTTTACTAAATTCTATCACCAC
This sequence comes from Eucriotettix oculatus, assembly GCA_034510155.1. Taxonomy (NCBI): domain Eukaryota; kingdom Metazoa; phylum Arthropoda; class Insecta; order Orthoptera; family Tetrigidae; genus Eucriotettix; species Eucriotettix oculatus. The sequence continues at coordinate 37,235,517 of CM067379.1, read as the reverse complement.
CACTGGTCAATACCAAAAAAAAGTAATTGACCGTAGAATTTTTAATTTATGTATGAAAATTTATCTTTTTAGTCGTGTTTGTAAAGAACATTTCGTTTCCCTGGGTTGAAAGATATATACTAAATAAATATAAATTTAAAGTAATTCATATCATTTATCATATCCAATTTTCACGGGAAGGACTAGTAAACACATTGACAAACTTTCCAATAAATCTACTTTTTATTTGACAAATACCGTTAAATATGACAATGATTCTTAGTATTACCCTTACACTGGAGAATTTTAACTTGAAAAAGAGAATTCATCCCTTTTATTTTTTAATTAAACAGGCTTCCAAGAATTAAGTATTTGAATTCCGAACTAATTACGGCAGGTACGTGAATGCTTAAGGACATTAAATATTTCTACTAATAACGAAATTAAAGCATATGTATTATGCAACGTACTTACGGGAAATTAATTGATTTAGGTTGACAATAGCACTGTGGCGTAACAGATAACATACGCATGTGAGCAGTAGTTGTATGCATAATTTATATTTGATTCTAGATAAACGTTTACTCTTTTAAAGCGCTTGAAACCCAGGCTATATGTTTCTATATTTAATAATATTTAAACCATACAGACGCATTACTTTCCACTTTCTTTATCCTATCTGACATTTTCTCGTAATTTTTCGAATCCTCCCGAAGCTAGAAGCCTAATAATTCTTGATAACGAGGGCAAAGCAATTACGAAGCAAATGTCAAACTGGAACTGAGCGGCTCTGCGATTTAAATCGACCATGATCTCATTAATTTCGGATTATTTGCGGTTAATGATCAGTTTCGACTCCTCCTTTCGACTATTATTGACGTATCGTACATGTATCGATTTGTAATTACCTAATTATATCCATACGAGATCGTTCATACAGAAATTTGAATATATTATTTGCAACGAGGCTCAATGCATCCAAATTGTCTGTAAATTACAGATGGTGCGTAAATTGAGTCAACAGTAATTATAAAACGTAACAGCATGTCCTTGTTGAATCAGCAAGTGAAAATCAGACTAAAATATTTCAGCGCGTCTACTAGTGGTAAAATTTTAAAACGGTTCTTTCTTTTAAAATGGCCCTTCTGTATTTATAGAACTAGTTTACCTTCAGGAGATGGCTTTTAATTAGTGACTGATTAATCTTGCGATGTTAGAAATTTAAATAAATTAATATAAACTGGTCCTGTAAGTTATGTTTATCCATATGATTTTTTTTAAAAAAAATGGCTATAACGCGAGTGTTTTTTTACACTGAACGCAACACCTACAAATTATATAAAATTTCTGTCTTGTCCAAAATGAACATTTTGCTTATATTTCTAGTTTTATTAGCTTGTTTAGCTAACTAAATGCTTTGCAAAATTAATGACCTATGAAAAAATGCTAAAACTTGCAGTTGCAATTTCCTAATATTACTTAATTATTACTGTGGGAATCATCCCCCCCTTTTCAATTCCCTTCCTATTCTATTAAAGGGGAGTTGCCTGTTTGCCCCCCTCCCGAAAAAAAAGCTTACATGTATGTAACTCGTAAGTCGCACATATTCATTACCCAGTACATAAGGCATTCGTCACGTTTCTAATATTCAATCTTGAAAACAATGCAGTTCTTATGATCTACGATATAAATTGTTTTGAAATTGTGAATGTGCTTAATGAATGTTATGAGATAATATTTGTGAAATGTGTTGCTGTGCGTGCAGACAATAATCCTCGCCATATGCTGTTTCCGTTCATGTTTATCAAGAGGGATTTGAGAACTCTCTACAAAATGTCCGTTTTAGTGGATCTTTTTTTTTAGACGAATGAGGCTCCCTATGCTTCTGTACAGTATTAACGGAATGAACGAAATACAGCGGATTATCCATCCAGCAGCCTTTGTGGGGGCGATAACGTAGTGCGCATGCTCAGAGCGACTCCACCACACAACGGTGGATCTGCTTCGCATACTTAAACACGTTTTCGTCGGATTAGCGGGTTAGCGACAAAGAAGCTTACGAACCCTGTAAAATAGGGGCTCTATTCCACCTGTATTAACCCTTTCTTCGCGTTCTAGCCAAATTCCTCTATTGAAACCGAATTTTTTGCCCCAACACTTTTCTTGTTTCCGTAACACCAGTCACTCTCTTTAGTTATTTTTTTACGTATCCTTGTATTACAGTTATTGTTAATTTACCATCTAGTGTTCATGATGTGTGGCTTGCCTCCTGCCATTGCTTCCATGTTATTCATAATTGCATATTATATTTAAATTTATTTCTGTAACTTGCACTTCATACAGTAGTAATCAAACCTTTTTTTCTTTATTAATACATATAAATTTTACGTCTGATAGATTAGTTATAAATTATACATTAGTTTTCAGACAAATTTAATATGCGGCACAATTACAATTATCACCAACAAAATTGTGATTAAATTTAACGCAATACGGTTTAATGGTTGCAAGTTTAAAATTAGACTTAATGTTCTTTCATCGGCTTAGTTAATGCCCCGTTGGTTTGTCCAATTTAAAAATACCACTTTTAAAAAATATTAAATTTTGATTTATCTACGCGAATGGTGAAATAGGATTCATCATTACATAAAAATGACAACCTACAACTAATTACATTTAGGTCAAGTGTTCATATCTAAATACCGGGAAAGACAAATTTGCTTGTCCAACATAACTAAAAGTACAGTACTATAAATGAAATGCTAAAACGTTACTAAGGATTAAAATTAAATACACATTAAGTAAAATAATTATTTAGACAGATAACTATCACAATTACTAAATATGGAGTTATACGACACACGAGAGTAACACAAGAAACCTAACTGATTCGTTAAACGGTTTGAGATGCAATGGTGAGGATATATATTAGTTTAAATAAATTATATTACACATATATACGAATGGGAACACATTTACGTTTATTATTATTATTATTATTATTATTATTATACAATTTATTAACCGAATTCTTTTTATGGAGCCAACCTTTTATTTAAAATTAAAAATATCTTGTTTATAGAATATTTACAAAAATTATATTAATTATAAACTAACTTTTAAAAAATAAAATCTATTCTCGGTTAGTTTTTAAGGACATTAATATAAAACAGATTTTAAAAAAGTCTGACTTGGAATTCGCAGTACGATGAAATTGGAAGAAAGGAACAGAGTAATTACCGTCTTCTGCTTTGTCTGGAACTCGCCGCTGGTCCTCAGATCTAGTACCGGTCCCCTAACCGATTCCTTTAAACTTCCGTGTTGAAAAATGAACATCTTGCTCATTTAATCTTCTTATCCGCAGCCACGATAAGGAACTTAAATTTTCTGAATCTAATTCGTTCCAAAATGCAAAGTTAATTGCGGAGAGGTCCAACAGCGCTACATGTTGCATTTGTTTATTATCATTGAGACATTTTAATAAGTTTTAAAGATTATTATTTATTGTTGCACTTGATTTAGATTGTCATCAGAGTAATATATAATTGTTTCATCATCAAACCTGTGATATTTATAATGAATTATCTGGATAATATAATTACAATGTTCCAAGAACAAGCCCTTGTAAAATTCTACTAACTATTAAAAACAAATATTAACCGGATATTTAAATTATAATTTCTATCTCAAAATTCTAAATATACTTGAATAAGAAAATTTATTTATTGAAATAGTTATATAGTTGATCTTCAAATGGATGTGTTTGAAAGTTTTTTCTATCGTTCTAAGTTTTAGAATAGATTCAGAGTATGTGTTATTTAGTGTGTGTTTTGTTTCGGAACTGAGCAACACTCAGCTGTTCTGCATCTATTTTGGGGTATTTACGGAATAAGTGAAAAAATTTATATGTAGAGACGTCTGAGGAGAGAGAAAAATATTGATGGGAGAGAGATAGTAGCTGTGGGGTGTCCATCGAGTACGGACGGAATTTAAGTTTAATATATGCAGACGCGGAGCACCATGATCAGTGTTCGTTGGGATCTGGCCGTAATTTGAGTAAAATGTAATAGTTTTCCTCGTAGTTCTTTGAAGAACAATATATAAACAGTCACTGATTAATGTCCTTCGAGATTAAATTAAATTTAGCTAGTACGACGAGATTAAAAGAAAGTAAAACAGACAAAGTTTGCGAGGAGGACAGAAAGTTAGACGGTCACATTCTGAACAACTGAAGCTAAGACAAAATTATATAAACTTTTGACACAAAATTTTGCTGCAAAATTAAATTTTGCCTTAACATCTCAGCACTGAAACAGACTCTGAGGGAAAAGTGAAATAAATTGTACAGTTAAAAGTTTAATATTTAGTATTTACTTGTTTTATTGTGTTTGAATAAAGTTTAAAATATGGTTAAGAACATTTCTCTTTACAATGCTTCCCAGCCTGTTTCGAGGGTAGTAGTAACTACAATTATGTCACTAATCTAAATATCTATGGAGTGATTTAAACTCGTGGTTGTGACATGACTAAGCTTCCCACTTGACGACTTTTCTCCGTCAATTAACTTTGCCCTTTATGAAATATTACCATATTAGCATTCAAACTACGCAAATTACCAGACCACCCGGCCTCTACAATCTTACTCGTATGCAATTTAATGATTCATACAGGCGAAGGCTATTCTACTCTGGCAAGATAAATAAAATATTCATTTATAATTGAGGCTCTGGAAAATATGAACATATCGAAGATAAACTTCTATAACGTATTGGTATCGTAAAAATTATATATTCATAGTTTAATATTCCTGCATATGTCGTGAGAATAAATTTGATAATTGTCGCTTACAATGAACTAGGCATTGCTGTGTATGTATTTTTATTAGCCCGGTACAGTATTTAATTGACAGCAGTATACTTTTTACAGATGTATCTGCAAATAAAGTTTGTCGCTGTGACGTCACCTTTCTTAAAATAGTTTCCTCAAAATTTTCTTTTAAGCAACTAGTCAATTTTATTTTTACGTGCTAAAACTATGCTGCAAAATATTGACGTTTTAGTGAACCTCTTTGTTAAAGTAAGATATTAATTATGTGTATTGTTGTTAATTCTTTGAAATTCTAACTTAAAAATATTTCCACACCTCGCCATTTAAAAATCCACAGAGTTAAATATACATAAACAAATTTATAAAAAAAACACTCACTAATGCAATTTAAAACAAATCTATTACATTATTAAGAGTTAAAACATTTGTCTATGTTACTTATTACTCCTCGATACTTTATAATATTTGTTTTCCAAAGAATAAGTGGGTAAATGTCGACTTTGTTCGTAAGCATAAGTCACCTTGCGTGAAATGCAATATTTTACAGTTTTTCCGTTTCAATGATTGTAGCGTTATAAACTTTTACGTGTTGACACATACGTATATTTGTTATAAATATAATTATTTCCGAGTTTCTCACTCCGCCTGTTTTTCCCTGGGGGTTTAATAATATATATGCCAGTCTGTCCACGCATTTAAATTTGTGTAAATAATTAAAAGCAAACATAATACCCTTTTTATTATATAAATTTTTGCTTCAGGTTGCCTTTCCTGGAACATGGAATGTTATAATGGTATATTCTCTGTTTCCGTATTTAAAATAGCATCTATTATAAGACCAATACTCATTCTTAACGCGATTAAAAATATTTTCTCATCACTTTTTAAATATATCAGGTGTATTTTTTGTCTTTACATATTTCATGATGAAATTTTTGAATGTCGATGTAACTAATTTACTATTTAAAATGCTTTATTACCTTCGAAATAAATTAACTTAGAGAATAGTCTCTTAAAAACTGTTTTGATTTTTTTTACTCATTTTTTAGGAAACTGGTGGTCGCGTTTCTAAATCACTATCCCACAATATGAAACTAATAAACACTGTACTTAAGCTCACGACCAATGAGTGTAAATTGCGAATAGATGACATGTAAGACCTCACTTTCTTTTACAGTGCACAGGTCATTCCCTGCGATGACCTAGTTCGTGGTTTCGATCGTTACGCTCAGCTGCGATTACCGTAGCTCTAATAAACTCGCTCTAACGCTAATATAAATTCACTTCTCACCAACTTCAATTCTTCCCCGCGGAGAAAGTCAATTGAATTGGTAATAAATAGAGGATCAGTCGTACCAGAATGTACTACGTTTGTGTTTTTAATTTGACGAAATTCTCATTATGGTAAAGTTAGTGAAACTATTAACAACAAACTGTATTGGTCAGTGACCGAAATCTTCAGAACATGCAAATTTAAACCGATGATTGTTTCTATTCGAAAATTGTGTTAATTTTACGAATAAAAGTATACTGAATTATAACTTATTGTAGGCCTGATTTGTGATACGATTTGATTGATATGAATAATTAAATTAGTTAAATTTTGAATTTTCCCTGAATTCCATTTATTTTTCTGTTCAACGTGCAACGTTATTTGTATGTTCTGTAAAGAAATGGATTTGTAACGCTTCTTAAATATTTGTCACGCAGATTTACAAGTAATAATTATAATAGGGCTGTAATTATGTGAACGGAATTCAATATATTATTCATTTTCACGACAAATTGCTAATTTATACGTCAACTAATTTTTTTAATTGCTTATGCTAAACGTTTTTATTACCGTTTGAAGTCTTTTGCATATTGATCGGTTCTCGATTATTCCGCGATGCGTTTTTTAAAGTAAAGTGTTAATTGATCTGGAGTGACAATGATTGATATCTTGCGTAAGCACACGTGAATGCCTCAGCTGTGAACGCCTCCGATCGCTGTTATTTTAAATTACTCTAAGGAAACGCTGCGGCTCACTGAAAGCTGTCTCTATGAAGACGTCAACCTCGCTGACGAAAAGCATTTATGAGGAGAAACGGCCGTCACTCTCCCTTAAATATCCGCTTCGTTCTTTGCTCACTTTCGCGACATTTTTACGAAAATGTTCTCACGGGGGGGAAGTATGCTGTTCAAATCATTTAGAATAGTCCACAACACCAGTATTGTACCATCTATCTCTCTCCTTCACTAATTTAAATTAAATTAATTGTTTTCCATAAATTATTATTAACTTGTGGATGAAATAAGAACTAAGTAAAGACTATTTGTAGATTTTAATTTAGTTAAAAATAAAGTTTTACTGGTAAGAAATTAAATATATCAAAGGTTTTAACTGAAAATTTTTCTTAAAATAATTACTTTCTGTACAGTTGATGATGCAAAAGCCTAACCCAAATATAATAAATAAGGTCCCTTTACATTGTTAATAGCATACTATTACAAACAGTGGCAACGCAAAGAAAGTATTAATAATAAATAATAATACTCGTCTAATTATGTTATGCTATTAATAATGTAAAGGGACTTTTCGTCCACCCTGTAATTAAAAAATCATAGATAAATTTGCATTTATTATCAAAATTTACACTCCTAGGTTTCGAAGTGTGTGTACGTGTCCAAAAGGCTATGTAATGACCTCATGTTAAAAACGTTTTACCATTTACAAAACTGTCTTAAGACCTGCACGTTACCTTTTCTTCTTCTTCCTTGGCTCTGCAGCCCATTCAGGGCCTTGGCCTACCGGGCCTACTGCGGATTGCCACCTTACATGACACATTCCGAAGTTAGAGTGATACCTGGTGAGCGTTTCGATTCTCCAACAGTCTTGATTTCAATCTCGATGACTATCACGCCAGAAACATCCAAGGATTCAAACTCATCTCTCCTAGATGTATATGTTATTAAAATTCAAATTTTGTTGCACATTACATAGAATCTACCGATTTTGGTAATTCTTAATGCATCAGGGATCCGAAACAGTTATCAAAATTGCTGTCTAATTTTCACGCCGGCGTTGATCGCTCTCGTTGTGAATATTACATATTCGTAGTTTCCACTAAAAGAATAAAAAAGTCCACAATTTAGATAAATAAAATGTGATGGAGTGTATTATGGGAAATAGTGGAATAACAAAGGGTGTTAGATTGGGAAAAGATATTTTGAAGGAAGTTAAGGAATTCTGCTACTTGGAAAGCATAATAACTACGGATGGTAGAAGTATAGTAGACAAAGAGTAGGATAGCACAGGCAAGAAAGGCTTTCGCAAATAAGAGGAATTAGGTTACGGCTAATTTATGTATGAATATTAGGAAATCATTACTAAAATTGTTCGTATGAACGTGTACCATAGGAGTTGCAGAAGGGGAAAAAAATAGAAGCTTTCGAAATGTGGTGCTACAGAAGAATGCTAAAAATCAGATGTGAAGATAGACTAATTAACTGGGAAGTTCTAAGCAGAATAGGGGAAGAGTGAAACAAAATGGAGGACTTTGACCAAGAAAAGGGATATATTAATAGGCCACGTATTGAGACACCAGGTCGTGAAATTACCATTAGAGGAAAGTGTATGTGGTAACAGCAGAAGAAGGAGGCTGAGGAGGAAATACACTAAGTAGATTAGAGAGGATGTGCTAGCAATGTTTAAAATAAAAAGGCTTGCGCAGGATAGGTCAGCCTGGAGACTTTCACCAGAGCAGTATCCGGACTGATTACCACAACAAAAACCAATGTCATGTATAAAATTTACTTTAAGAACTGCAATGTTTGTTTCATGGGACAAAATAATTGTTTCTGAAGGAACTTATTTTTAATTTAAAACAACACCGAGTCAAAAATTTAGTTCTCTGTAAAATGGCAAAATGAGATAACAATAGTTTTGATTGGAGTAATGTAACTATATTGGATTCTGTGAGAATAATACCTGAAATGTTACACATTGAATCCATTAATGGCTGAAACATTTATGACTGTATTTTCAAATACCCCTTTAGGTCTCCTCTTTTTTATATATTTGTTATATCGTTGTTTCAGTTTGTTTGTAGTGCATACTTGATGAGGTTCACGGATTGAGGAAGAAACGTACTGTATTAGAAATGTTTGCTTATATAATAATGTTGAAACAGATTTTCCTTGAAATAATTCTTAACTGACCTCTGAGTTAGGTTTTCAGTTCCTTTCCTGAGTGATGTATTTGAAAGGTGCACGCAGCTAATTTTTAACACATGAACCAGAGTTATTATTGCAAAGCTAGATTCATGAATTTAGTTGAGTGTGCTGTATCTGTTAGCGACTGAGCTGTCTGTGCTTGGTGCGGTCGTAATTGTTTGCAGTGGCAGCTCTTGACCTCCCGCGAAGATCGCCTCCAGGACTCCGCAGCCGCTGCACAACTCTCTACTCTATTATTACATAGTTAGTGCCCGTCGTGTACTGCTGTGATTCATGACTGACCAGCTATACAAATAATTAAATCAATAAAATATTAACAAATTTTCCTTAAATAGTTCGTTTCTACATCAAAACCACACGATTCCATTTATAATCGATACTAGTTTCATTATCATAACTCTCAAATATGATATTGCTATTTTATTTACTTATAAATAGCAGGACTATTGACTTATCGAATACCGGTGATAATAATAATTTTATTTATATATCAAAACAATTTCCTGCGCAACTATTTACAATTATATATTTTTACTAAGGGGAATGATTGTTTAAATTTCAACCGGTTCTCAGGAGTAACAACGTGTAGCAGACATTACGTTCGTGACGAACCTGTTTCATCTTCTATGCGATTCCGTCCCTGGATGTAAGTACCAGCCGATTCTGGAAATTCCTTGTATCGTATTTTCTTCATCCAGGTCGAGTTGTGAACTTTCCCTCGGTCATTCGAAAAGGCAACGGATCTGGTACCTCCGGGTGTTTTGGGGAAAATCTGCTTTCCTCCTCAGTTAATCCTGAATCTGCACACACTATTCCTTCTCTGCTCCATAACTTCTAACACTGATATATTTAATTTTTCATTTTCTCCTTCTCTCCTGCTTCCGCCTCCCTTCAACTTCAAAGCAAGACTGAACTACTCGCCTCCCTTCAACTTCCGACAAAGACTCACTTCTCACCTCCCCTACTTCTTCTTTCCTTCAACTTCCAAGCCACACTAACTATTGAATTGTTCATTTCTTCTTCCCTCCTACTTCCTCTGCAACCTGTACCCTTCAGCTTCCGTTATTTCAACGTCTTGATAAACATTACTCATTTTCCGTCTTCTCACATCGCAGATAAACTTCCCTTTCCACTTCTCCAAGGGAAAGCGCCACCCCACTTGGCGTGTTTCCACCTATCCTTTTTTCACCTTTCACCAAAACCTCAATTACGTAATTAATTTTTTATACCCATTAATAAAAATAAAATTGTTAGGATCACAGTGTTCTTTAATAAAACCAGAAAAAGTTTAAAATTATAACAGATATATGCACCCTTTTAAAAAGATGTATTAATTACATTGGATGGCAAAGTATCTCAATAAGGAAATCGTTATACAGTATCTTTACAACTTTGTTCGAGTTAGAATTGAAATTAATCTTGAATAATCTGATGGCTATTTCACTAATTTACTATTTTACTAATGTCTTAAATTGATAGCGATATATATATATATATATATATATATATATATATATATATCGCTATCAATTTAAGACATTAGTAAAATAGTTTTTTATATTTGAAAATGATTACTAAGTAATGAACTCTTAAGTGATCTATTTTGTTTTATATCTGTTACTCTGTATTACATATGTAATAAATAATAACGATTTTTAAAAACAGATGTATTTAACAATCATATAATTATATTTATAATATTATAATTATAATTATAAAGAAGCAATAGTACCCAATTTCAAACGATAAAACAATTATCATCTAAAAACACAAATCTCTATTGTGTAGTAAAGGATAATTTTTAGACTTCGTGAGAGATTTTATATTGGTATAATTTATAAATTTAATAGTTGAAGAGCCAAATTGTCGTTTAGGCAGCTAAATTTATGAATTATACTAAAAAACAGAGATAACATATTGTGGTATCGTTCAGTAGATTTTAAACAATTTTTGTACCTTGAAAAAAAAACCAATATGCTATATATAAATTTTTTGAAGTAATTACCTTAATTTTCAGTAAAGATTCGTAATAAAAAAATTAATTGTGAAAGCTTTTAATTTTCCTTTTATAATGTCAACTGTCCCACACAAGTTGCATTAATTTTTGAAAAATTACGTTGCTTTCCTTTGCATGGGTGATGATATTTTCCCTGCTCTCCCACTAAAACAACCTGATTTCTAAAATCTGCGGGGCACACTGCCTAAGCATGAGGATTTTCTTGCATTCGTCGTGTTATACTGGTTAGGGATCGACTTAATCCTATAATCCTCCTATGTTGAAGAGATTGCAGCTCTTGTTTACTCAACAGTAATTCGAAATTGAGCACAAGACCTAAGCTCTAGGTAAGCAAGCTTCAACGACATGCGCTGCCAATACGTGCAATCGGGGTTGGTGTAAATACCTCGCTAGGTAATTGCTGGCTCCAAAACAGCCGTTGCTAGGCAACTGTAATGATCTCATCTGCACAAATGTATCCGCGGCGAAATGAATTTGTATGTTTCAATGTTCTAGTGGTCATAGCCTTGCATGGACCTGTCATTCACGTGAGTTGATTATTCAATTTGTGTTTGTTTGTATGTATGTATATTATCGGTTTAAAGGGATTAAAACTAGTTTCACTTGGGAATTCGGTATCCGAGGAAAGTTTCTCTCGTAGGGGATGTTGTTCCAGAGTTTTCCCTGCAACTCTTTTTGGTAAACTAGCGGGTAGTTTCCTTACACTATAGCCCGGATGCAGTACTCAACCCTTGGCTACCTTCCACTTCCCCCCCTTTTCAATTCCATTCCTATGCTATTAAAAGGGAGTTGCCTGTTACAGGATTGCCCTCATGTTGCCTCTACCCAAAATAGTGGGGAAACCTTCACCCCTTTTGGGAAATGTATGGGGTCGAAGACCTTGGACATACGCTGAAACTTGTCCGATCATACCATTGGATCAGTCGGCCAGCTGCCTCTTTAACCTGGTGGAGACACGGAGAAGGGAACCCACAGCAAACTCTTCCCCCGTCATTCGGAGTGGTGTGAGAATAATAGCAATAGCCTAACCTACCTGATGCAGGTTTTCCAGAATTTTCCGTGCATCTCACTTAGGTGAATTACCGGGTAGGATCCTTAAACTATAACCCAGAGGCCCCAGTCAACCCTTGGCTACCTTCCACAACCTTCAAATTCCTTCTTAAGCTATTAAAGAGTAGTTGCCTATTTCAGGATCACGCTCGTGTAGCCTGTTGTTGTCTTTTAAAATTGTAATGCCGAAGTTCCTTCGTCTCCATCACGATAACCGACATATTCGAAGTTTGTGCTCATATGATATCCAGCTATTTATTTTCATTCATTGTATCTCCTTTTTCTATAAATGGTTCCGCGAAATGTACCACTAAATTTCACTGAAGGCTCATATTTCCATGTTACGTCCCTTATCTAAATGTTGTATTTTTGCACCACATTTTAATACTTTTATAGCAATAAAATTCTTAATAAAAGACAATGTTTGACGTAAAGTCAGAATAAAAACAGTTTTAATTCAAAATTACAAAGTTTCGGGACGGCTTTTCAGTTCCTAAATTAAAGTCTTATTGATATGTTGTATTATCGTTAAATCATTGGATGCTTTCTATTAATTGATTGATTTTAGCTCTGGATGTTGCTATAACAACTTAAAATTTCAATAATTTTTTTAAATTAAATAATACAAGACGTCTCAAAAATTATTATTTTGAATTGAAATTCTTCCATTTCTGAGTTTTGGCCATTCATTGTAATTTATTTGAAATATTGAGTCAGATATTCTCATTACTTTATTTATGAATAAATTTTATCACAGTGCCACTTTATACTTTCAAATAATGCTAATAAATTAACTAATAAAAAGTAAAGTGCGTTATTATTAAGGTCATATCTAAAATATTGATAAATAGACTTTTTCCGCAAAAATTATAAAATATTAAATTTTAACAAGAGTATTGAAAGTTAAGTTTTTTCTATTTTATGTTTTACACTTATCTTAGAAGAATTTCAGAATAAAAAATCACAATTTTGAATCCAAACATTCTGAGAAATTATATCGGTTATCCAGCTTATCTCCGTTCTACATTTGCAGCATTACATCATCTTGACACCGTAGACAAAAAGCAAAAGCTGTTACGTGGTGAATTGAGATGTTTCTGAAGTTACTATGGTAGAGTTTTCTGGTTTCAGTATGCATCCATCATCTACAACTCACATGCATCTCTTTTATCTGCATCTGCTTCAACTGCGTCTATCACTTGACATGGATCAATTTCCGCTACCTTCTCACTTTCTGTCCCCATCAACACTTAGCAAGCCGCGGAATCAAACTTATTTATTCTTGTAATATTTTAATTGTGGGATTCTATAAATCAGAATTGCACGCAATATTTGTATTGATATACAAGGGACGTATGGCCAATTTACTATATATTTTTTTAAATAACTAACCTCACATTCCTTCGCGTGAAATGAATCTTCTATGAAAGGTCTGCATTTGATAGAGTGATTGTTTTTGTGGTCATAATACGTCGTATTAATGGTGATTGATCAGTCGGAAAAGAGTATTCAAAATATAAGAATTTTTTTAAGCGAATTCAATTCCTAGGGAGAACACGACCCCTAGCTGCATACAATTGTCTCAATTATTTCTGAGTGTAGCGTTTCAGTTAACTTGATAGTCCATTTCCGGCCCTACATCTCTTTGTGATGCGACGTGCTGCACTTGCACACGAGCCAACAATTACCTTCATCCACTGTGCATTGTTCGCATTGACAGCTGAGTGATCAATTTTCCTATGCTATGCTTTACAAGTTGGAGTCAACATCACTGTGCTTGTACATTGAATAACTGACACCCTTGTGAGGGTTTCAACCCATTTAACACCATGTGGTGACGGGGTGAATTCGGAGGATATATCATCAATATTATTAATTAATGGTTAATAAAGAAATAAAATTTTATATATATAAAAAAAGAATTTAATCCACTTAAAAATTGGGTGGCCTATTTCTCAAGTCGACGGAGCACAATAATTCTCATCTAGAGATTTATTGGGCATAAAACAAAAGTCGGCATCGAATTTTAACTAACACTTAGATAACCGGGCGTGGAAAACGCGAATCTTTGTTCATCACCGCTCGGCTTGCAGATCAGTAGGCTCAGGATGTTGGTGCAGCTCGTGGATCCTCGGTCAGCTTCAGTCGCCGGAAACAGCTGCTCGTTCATGTTGTCTCGAACACCCACAATCAGCCATTTGTAGGTGAAGTGAATCCTCAAAATCATCAGCAAGGATGGCTCCAATTTCAAGTCAAAAAGTCTACTAGCACTTCTGCGAAACTGGTAACACTGCGTACTCGATACTCATGAATGATTGATTCAGTGTAATGTTGAAGTGCAACCAATTTAATAATTGAATGACAAAAAGGGTCACTTCCTCGCGTACAATATTCCAATGAATATAACTATTTTTGTGCCCCAAATTCAAATTCCTATTGTTCATCTGTAGTACTGTGTGATAGATTTCATATCTGTATTTAACCAAAAGGTTGCCCATATAATTATAATATGGGAATTATACCAATATTTTTAAGTAAATTTTAATCAATTTTTGTATCTTAAACGAAGAAACAATACGTTATATGTCAATTGGTAGATATAATTATCCTAATACTTCAATTTTCAATTATGACTAATAAGTTCATCGCGAAAGTTGTTTGTTTTCTTTTAATTACGTCAATTGTCCCACAAAAGCATTAAATTAAAAAATTACATTGCTTTTCTTGGATGGGGAAGGAGGATCATTTCCTCAGTTCCCCGCCCACTGAAATAACCCGATTTCTTCTTACAAAAGTAAAACTACAAACACTGTGAAGATATGGACATCAGAAACTTTGAAATTTAGAACTACCGAATTCCTATAATCAAAATACCGTCTACAACATTATATCCTGACTCATGTTAATTCCTGTGTTGTATTTTTTTTCTCTTTCGCATAATGCACTAAGATTTTATAAATACATACAAATTTCATAATTACACTAATAAATAAGATTAAGATTTGAATATGAAAATGTGTAATGTATGAGTTAAATATACAGTAATTAAATAAAGATTCATTCAATTAACAAACAAAATTAAGCGATAAAATGTAATGCTTCTGCAATCATTATTGCTTTCGTCAGGAGTTAGTCACCTGATGTGTCGTTATATTGACTCTTGTCATTTTAAAATATCTGACGAAGTAACAAGAGTTATAGCAAATTTCTGTTATGATAATTGGGCAATTTATTTATCTAATTATTTTTATTCTGACAAACCAGAAATAGCTCCCCATCTTTTTAAACTGAAGCATCCCACCTTTTTCATGCCCCATCATTGGATGACATACATTTTAATATACGCATTATTGATAATTCTGTTTTTAATTCATAATTATCAATATTTACGCATGCTATAACATCTTCGGTTGCAACGGGGTAATAAAAATTTTTTTCAACGTTTTATCCAATCTATAAAAATATATCATTTGCAACACAAACTCCGTGGTTGTGCATAAAATATTAAGCAACTGCCAACGACGTTGTATGAATTTGATGCTAATTATATTTAAAACATTTTATTCGAGAAAGAAACTAATTAAAAACAAAATGCTGCCATAAAGGACTGTCGACGTAGTTTAATGCTGATTATGAAGCCATTTTTCACTTTTATTGGAAGACGACACATTTGAAATATTATTCTGTAAAATTTAATGGCATATATGAAATAGTGAGGGTTTTTGAACGTCATTTAATTCCTAATTTAGGTTTTGCGCACGTTGTTCGAACGAAGACGAACGACCTTGCTAAACTCCTGATATTGTTATCTCAATTTTCGCAATGTCAACCAAAGTTCTTAGAAAGCCAATTATATGCGAAGGTAAACTGCAATTTATTTATACGATGTTAATTATAAAATGTGTGAATATTGTACCGTTTCTGAAGGATAGTGGGATACAGACACACACACACAGCTAGAGGTTATAGGCATTTATTTAACACGAAGTGCTGCAAGACTGATTTCGCTTCGACATTCAGTGTAATTTATACATTCTAGGAATATTCCCAAAACAGAACTATCTTGAAACAGAAAATCTAGAAACGGAAGTTAGCAAAAATATGGTTGCGTTGACAGTGACTCGAACCCCAGTCCACATTTCTGCAGTTCCGCTCTCAACATCAGAGCTATGGCTGCAGCTTCTCACATGTGGCAATATTGGACATTGATTATTTGGTGAAAGACATTTGATTAGAAATATCTTCGTAATTTTTTTAAAATTTTACTTGTACATATTTTGTACAACGATAATTTGGAAGTTCGATCTATTAGTGTACTACCAAGAGTTCGTTAGTGATTTATATTAAAGTTTCATTGAAAACTTAATGTCGTGACTGTATACGAATACATAGAACATTGAAAATAATATATATATATATATATATATATATATATATATATATTGTTCGTAATTTGTCGTGTTCTTAATGGTAACAATTTTCCTTGGTTGAATTCTGCCTCATAATTAAGGGGGCGCCAGTCTGAAGACTAGACAAATTCAATTGAACGTAGCCTAATTGTTATTCGCGGCCATACCGAGCGTTGCGACAGGAGACAAGAGCATTAGTCCTCATCTAGGTCGATAGGTCCCACTCAATCACGAAGCTTACCGGGGAGACAAGAACACCGGAAGAACGCTGCCAAGGTCTGGGGGAGGGGTGATCATCAGCATTCTAAATTAATCGTTAAATTAACTTCTGCCAACTTCTTGACCATCTTCAACATTGAATATAAAACGATTAAAGAATTATAGTATTTAAGTATTATCAGTATGACAACTTTTTTGTTATATTATCCGTAATATCGGTATTCTTGGTCATTTCCTTCCAGAGTTTGCTTGTCACCTTCAGAGCTCGTTGAATATATTTATGAACTAAAATTACAATAATGTCCTTAAAATATAATTTCCCTACCTGCGAACAACCTTCGATGACTGTATGATTATATTTTGTTCTGCGAGAATGTAACACCTTCCTCGCAAAATTTGACTTAAGAAAATTTAATTTGTGATCAGTACTTCGTTACGATTCCTTAAAAAGGAGACTGCAACAGAATCATTGTTCCAAGTTTTGTATATCTAAGGAGAATGAAACTGGCTGCGCTTCCATTCTTTTCTCATATCTATAGGCTCTGATACGAATAATCCTAGCAAGTAGGGACTGATTATTTATTGATAATAATTTACTTGACCTGTTTTCTAGATTCAATAACAGGTCTGTTTAACAATATTTTTCTTTTGTTGGTACATTTTTTTTACATAGATATAAATATGTATGAATACAATAATAAAGTATATGCGTATATTTAAATTTGTTTTAGCATGTAAGATCATCATCTGTTACACTAGTTTTATTATTATATTATTTTCGTGGAGAGACTGAAGGAGAGAATTCTTAATTTCTTTGTCTCCTCATCCTTTCCACCTTTATACATTTTGTTTGTGAAACAACTCCGGTTTTCCGGTTACGACCCACGTTTCCGGATCTCCATGACGCGTTGGTCGAGTAGTTGTAGGTTCAAACTTTTTTACTAATTTTATACTCTAATTATTTATGACTGTATTTGTATTAGCAGAGTTATGTAATTTGTTTAAGATAATTACTTGAATAATCTTACTATTACTATAATATATATTCTATTTTGTTATGATGTCCATATTTTGTGGTCCTTATACTCAACCGGTTCCTGGATTTGAAAGTCCGGTCCGATGATGAGTATATTAAGTCTTATGATGTAATATTTAAGATTCCATATTTTTAGTCCTGTATTTTGTCAGTTCTAAAGCGGATATCAGGTTTGTCAAATTTAGTAGGGGCTGATATCTGTATACGGGTTTCGATACAAGTACTTTAAGTACTCGATACATTTTCTTACGATACTTTAGAGCACAGATAGGCAAACCGTGGCGCATGCGCCAAACGTGCCGCTTAGGGTGATTAAAAATGGCGCATCGCATTCTTGAACTTTTTCGTATTTTGGACGAGAAGTCCCTTTACATTGTTAGAATGCATTGGATAGTTAGATATCTTTTCAAGAATAATGAATGTCCAAAGTTCAAACATGGAAGAATTTAATAAAAGTTCTTCCGGCAAAGAGAAACCACAGACATTTCCAACTTCAAAGCCAATCTCGGTCTCAGTGCCTTCAACTGTAGCCCAGACTTATCTTCACCAAACGAGACACTCCGTCAATTATAGCAGCATCGTGAAATTATCACCCTGTGGTAAGAAACATGCTTCATTAAACTGGAGTAAATTAATAAATTTAATTGCGTCAAAGTTATCCCGTTTTGTCCCCAAACGGTCCCCAAAAGACTTCTGTGGTTGTTGTCTACGTGCATTAGACTTTATAGTGATTTACCAGAAGATAAGTATTTAAAATGTGTGGTAACAGAGCAACTCGGTCAGGTCATGACATTAGTACACCGGCCCACAGTTCATACACTTTGACTTTTCGATTTAATATTAACCGTAAATTGGACTACCGCCCCGTGGAGATTTAATAATTCTTCAAACTCATTCAAATTGCACAGTGCTCGGTCTCCTACGCTTCTCAAATATTGAATCTGGCGAGCAAAATGTAAAGAAAATATCTTAAAATGGTCATAGTTTTAAATACTGTTGATTTCACCTTCTTTATAGCACAATAAAAATTAAAACTATTGTGGACTGCTACATAAAAGCTTATCTCTGACTATTAACATGGCTGTTAAAAACGGCGAGGAGCCGTGCGAGTTCCAACAGCAGCATGTAATATATGTTTGAAAATCCTTAGCTCTTTATGAAAACTTTATAAAAACTGTTGGTAAATTTCTCAAGTAGCTTACAAGGCATGGAGAAATGAAAAGATTAAATTTTATTACTCCTTATTTATTTAGCTCGGAGTTAAAATTACTTAATCAGACGTAAAAGCCATTCGTCAAAAATATACATTAATGTTTGTGTTCGACTTAATAATATTTATTTCAACATCAAAAAGAAAATTATTATTTCTGAATTTGTGTGTCTATATTAATTTATGTTTTTAATTAATTTAGAGGTCGGCTGTAAGGAACTTCTTAAAAGTTCGAAAGTGTTTATTTAGGAAAAGAGAACTCGTTAAAGTCTGAATTTACTCCAGCATTTTTTAGTGTTCAAACGTCTTCGTTACAAACGGCGGATCTTCAAAACTAGCTACTAAATACTAGTCTGTAGTTCGGAGAGAAACTTAATGAGCCACAATTTTATTTCGGGATACCCCATGGAGATTGTAGCTCAGATTTTTCTGAACTTTTCAGCAATATGCCTCATATTGAGTAACATTCTCTTCCTATAGTGGACCATTGCGAATACTCCTTTCCAAAACATAAGACTTGACTTTAAAATTGCTCTGAATCTCTCCATTTATAAATATTATTTTTATTTGGATGTTTAATATTAACAGTACTTTATTCGAATGATGTTTGTTACAGAACATGAAAAACTTAATTACCGTTAAATGGCAATGTTTGAGTTTGTACGTCTCATCTGTTTCATTAACTACCAATTGAGTGATAATACATTGATTCAACGGCATCCATTTTGTAATAATCGTTTTCATAAAACCAGAGACGTGTGGCTATTCCTTTTTCTGAGACAAAGAGACCAAAATTATGCAGCTTTGCTAATGTTATGCTGCACATACAGAACAACTTGTTCCTTTTAGCTCCTTTCGTACTTTTATGAACTATTTGAGTCCAATTAATTTTCATGTTATATATATTATTTAATTTTGGATGTGTTTTGTTACTGATTTCGAAGAGAACCTAAAGAAGGCACGAGCATATGCCGAAACGTTGTTGTTAATTAATTCTTAAGAAATAACGTCTGTTGAACGTTATAAATTGTTGTGTTATTTAGAACGTTTCTTTGATTTATTTCCTTTAAGCTACATTGTTTGTGTTTTGTTTCAGGTAAGTTTCCTTGGTACATTTCTCCAACACTGCAGTGGTTCACTTCGACACGGTAAGAATCCATAAACATCCATTAAAAACAGGCAATTACTCTTCAAGATGTTTTGAAAGCTCGTCTGTCTGTATCGCGTGTTTGTGTCCTTCCCTTTTAAGCAGATAATGATATCGCTGGAATGGCACCTTTTGAGTCGAGGCATGCTGGAGAAGGATCTTGCGTGCAAGACCAGCAACATGAAACACATGATAGTTTGGTCCATCTTAATTCTTAGTAACGAAACATCGTAGCGCTTGTTTTTGTAGAAAACTACGGGATTGCTGGGCGTTTCCAGATATTAATTTAGCTAAAACGTGTATTAGACAGGTAAAGCAATGTTACGGATTATTGGAAATCGCGTTGATTATAACAATATTATATTATTTACGCAACATTTTTGCAGATTTTACGTCTATTTAACTCAACACGGACGCAAATGTTATTAGGACATTTTTTTTGGTACGTTAGACATGCAACTTAACCGCATGCTAAGCGTCGTTGTTTATTTCAACAACGTCCTTAACTTTTATAAATATCAACATACATTAAAAAAGCTTCGTCTTTGCCATTCGGCGTGACGTTCGGGACAATATTTTCAGTAATTTGTGACCATATTTATTTACTTTTCGTTAACTTAATTATGATTATCAGCAACTAGTTTTAACATCATTGTTTAAGTTCCTCCTGTTGAAAAGTAAATCTTACATAATTTTAGGCAAATATTTTCATGTTACGTATGGTTTAAACGAAAGATCTATATTCGTGCCGTGTATCCGCTTTGGTTGGTCCTATAATAACAAGGGAAGGGATATAAAGGGATAGGTGGACAAGTCAGCCAATGGTTGAATAGGGTCTCCGGACTGTAGTTTAAGGACCCTATCCGGTGATTAACCTAAAAGTAATGCTGGGAAACTTTAGAGCAACCTGCATCGGGTAGGTCCAGTACTACTTCCATGCCCTTACCCAATAACAAACCCGTCTCCATGCCTCTACCAGACAGGGGAGGAGGAGGGGTGGGGCGAAATTGGTCGACTGGTCCAATGTGATCAGCGAACAACTCCTACCGTATGCCTAAGTTCTCAAAAGTGGCCACGTTCGTTATAGTTTGTTGTAAAACATTTTTATTTATTTATTAAGTGCTACGAATCCATTGTCCAATTTATTTCGCGCCAAATAAACCACCTATAGCGATCAACTATATTCTTTTTATAAATGAAATTCAATGTTAATGTGTAAACATAGCTCAAATTTCGTTTGTGTGTGTGTGTGGGTGTGGGTATGTATGTTCTGCATACAAATATAAACGCGTGGAGAAATTTTGATCACATTTTGTACTTGCGATCCGTAAATCAACCCTTTAGAGTAAAACACGGCTGCCACCCCTAGGGGCGGGATGGATATTTTTTTTTAAATATGTACACCTGCCGATATTTGCGTCGAATGAAAATTTGTTGGGGGCAATTACTTTGATTCTGAATTTGTTGAACCTGTTTCAGTGTGTCTGGAGTATTCAAAGGGCGGAGAGGCGACACAAAAATAACAAAAAATCGAGATTTCACAACCATTATAATGTGAGTTGCTGGGTCTGGTTGTGACATTTAACAGGCCGGTTCCCTTGCAATTCGCTGCCTGAGATAAGTGTAAACAAAATTCCATGTTCAAACTTAAACGGGAGGAAATTTATCCAAATTTTATACTCGTGTTTTTGCAAGCCAGAAACAAATACTGTTGAGGTTAAACACGATAACCATCCCCTGGGTCTGGTGTGGATTGGACGTAAAATTTTCCCATAGTGAGGGGTGTCTATTTCATTCAATGTGCAACTTAACGTGTACTGTAGTCCCATAGTGTCGGGGGCGGGACCAGGCTGTGCGGAGGAAGAGGTTTACGGCAATATCACGAAATCATTTTTAAAGATAGATGGTGGTAAATACTTGGCAGAAGAGGAAAGCCGCGTTCGTAAACCAGAATTCCATCAAGTAAATTCCCCACGTAACACATCCCTGTAACAATTGATCCTAATTGCATATCTCGGTGCTGAATGTGTTCTGTGATAGAATGCATTACAGTGAATGGACCTAGGCACCTCTTAATTCAGACAAACCAGTCGATATCGCCTTAAGAATTTAGTGCTAATGTGAAACTTTATTTTACGTTCATTTATTCCACGGAATCCTAGAATGTATGCACTCAAGTGAACCATGGATAACCTTAAATATGCAAAATACAACTGCTACGGAACTTAAGAGATAGGTACTACACACGTAAGATTCGAAATTAAAAATAAATTAATAATAATAATAATCACCTTCGGGATTAGCAAAATATAAAAATATGATTGTAAAAATGTTATGTATGTTTGCTTGTTTTTTACTGTTACTGTACCAATTTCAGGTTGAAGGTTGCTAATTGACCGAAGATCGCTTTTAATTTCATTACGTGCAATTTAAAAATTAATTGTTAAAATTTTGAGGGCATTTTATTGGTTTTTAACTCCTTTCTAAACAAATTCTTTTTATAAATTTATGACATTGCTTGTTGCTTTAAAATATTCACACTATCATACATTCCAACTAAAATCTATATTATTCTAAGAATAAATAATTATCGACTGTCAGAATTTCATCTACAAGTATGTCAAATATTTATTCATTTTACCACGTCTTTGAGAGGGACGGCAGATCATTGGATTACAAAATATAAGTCTCCCTGGCACGTTATCGCTGTACTTTAAGTGAAGGGGAGGGATTAGACCGCGCGTTTCAGCTGGTCATTGGTTCATGACCCGTCTCTCGTAAACATTAACTGGTCCCTGGCCTCCGCTAATTCTATAAATTTTAACAGTTTATATAATTGTATCACAATAGAAAAATATAAAAAAATACATCAAGGGTCTAGTCATGTTTTGCAATTTATTTGATTTTCTTATGGTTAGTTTCTTCTGTTATGTTGATTGTAGTATATAATTATTTATCTCAAAGTTATTAAATATTATGGTTTTCTAACTTAAGCAGTTGCCGCTTTCCTATTGTTTTCTTGGTGCGGTTTGGAAATTTGCAATCTTTAGATAAGGAATCCAATATAAATGAAGTAACTGTTACAGCCAACATTTTGCCGACACAGTAAAATTTAATCTATTTCGAAATTTACCCAGGATAAATTTTTACGGTCTCTCTTCACCAATCCTCTTGGAAGAAAATTCTCTGTGAAAAAATTAAATTAACGAATCTTGACTTTATCAACAGATTTGCCGGTTTTCCTATTTGGACATGGATGAAAATATTATGTGCATTTGCCATTAACTTTTAGGATAAAAATTTGTCTACGGTGGTTATTTCTAATAGAATAAGTAACGCATTTATTTATTTTTAATTGCTTAAAGCTTTATTTTTCAATAACAATCTTTTATTTACTTAATATTATAGTTGCTTCTTGGTGCAGTCTATAATATTTTGCAAAAACATGTAGGAACAATAACATTTCCTGTAAAGAAAAAAAATTGAATTTTGCAGACTAAATGTGTGTTTACGTTCATTATATGGCGGGTCCTATACTTCGGGGTCAAATATGAGTCTGAAAAAAGAACAAAAAATATTACTATGGCAAAAATGCTCTCTATCAACAGGCTGTTGCAACAAATTATATCATTGCAACAAATTTATTTTCATACAAAATGCTTAAAAATACAAAAACTTTATTCGTTTCCGAGACATCTTTTATCCTCAGAGTTGATAATGGAGAGCGTTTTATTCCTGGCATCCTGCCAGAACAGGCATTTGCATTGAAATTATAGGTTCAATATCCCTTTTCATCACTTCACTACCATTAAAACTTGCATATATTTACTAAAGTAGCCAACATAAATTTTGGAATATGAAACACAGAATCATGTTTTTTCTCTTAGAAATTAATATTTGGTAAGTGAACGTATGGTATTTCATTGCCAGAGTTTAATATATATGGATATTTTGATTGAATGAGGCGTGTGTAAGTTAAGGAAAAGAATGAAAAGAAATGAAGTAATTATCTTTTTACGTCTTAAGGAAAGTAAGGAAACCTTGAAGTACAGAAAATCTCGGCTAATGACATAGACACGTAAATCCGCAGCCATTTTATATATGGCAAAGTCGATTCCAAGTTATTTTCTACGTCTATTTATTTGGCTTCTTCATGAGCTTCAAGTTTCTTGGTAATTTAATATTTGATAAACATATTACTCTATTGTAAATATTGCAGAAGGATTTTTCAGTAAGTATCTTCTTTTTTAAAAAAAAAATGATGAGTTATTCAATATTTCAGCGGCTTGGGACAAATCAAAATCTTTTGTTGGAAGTACCTTTCTTATCAGAATAACATCATTCAAAATTTTATAGCAATTGACGATCAAACATAACAGCCTAAATTGTGGTCAATAAACCGCTGGCCTCATCAAGAATCATATTTAGGCATTCTCGTAAACAGCAGATAAAGCGCAATGAAAATTTGCTTTATAAAAACATAAAGATACGTAAACGTACGACATTTCCAACGAGTGTCACATTTCCTCTCTAGCTCTGGCGAGTTTTCCCAAACTAAATTTTGCCGCCGTAGACAGTCGCCTTCCATACCTCCCGACTCGGCGGAGGACCATGTTATGCACCTGTATTTAGTGATCATACGCGATTATCGAGAGAGGAATTTCTATGACTATGAAGGCTGACCTCCTTTGACTCACAACTCTGAGGTCCCGGATTCGAATCCTGTCATGGGCTTGAGTGTTTGTGTCATTATGATCACGGAGACTGAGGAGATTAAGTCTTATGGAAGTAGACCAGGTATCACTTAAAATTCGGAATGGGTCACGTAATATGCCAGTCCGCAGTCCATCCAGCCAAGGAAGAAGAAGACGACGACCATGAAACTTTAATTATAGCGTTCGTCAGCATGTTCAACCATCACAAAACTGATAGAGATACTGTCACAGTTCACACATGTTACCTTTTATAGATTATTGACGAATTAATTTGAAGCCTGAAATTTATTTTTGCAAAATGACTTTCATGAACTTGCATGCGTGTGTATGTTCCTATTCCATACACCTGTTCATTCTTGACTAAATTAAGAAGGATTAGTATTGAAGTGAGTTTACACAGTGCTCTGAATGCTTCCTCGGTTTATGTGGCGAATACCACAA
Source organism: Eucriotettix oculatus (assembly GCA_034510155.1). Lineage (NCBI taxonomy): Eukaryota > Metazoa > Arthropoda > Insecta > Orthoptera > Tetrigidae > Eucriotettix > Eucriotettix oculatus. The sequence continues at coordinate 37,210,252 of CM067379.1, read as the reverse complement.
CACCCAACATCTGCAGTGTCGGTGTCGGCGGCGCAGCAAAACTCTCGGGACGTATAAACCAGCAGACAATTCCCAATGTTACACTGATGTATTGTAACAGGCATAGTTGAAACCTTCCATAATGTGGAGTTTACTCTCGAGAGCATCAGCAGTACGCATGTTTCAAGGGGCATTTGGAAGTTTGCCAGCGCTGACGGCGATGGATGGACAAGTAAATGTGGTCCTTACAGCCAAGAAGGCTGTTGGCTGAACTGGAACGCACATAAATAATTTTAACGCTACGACGTCAACCAGCCATTAAATATTTAAGACCCGGCCAATAAATTCCTAACACAGAACTTCACGTAAAGTTCTGTTTAGTGCGCTCATTGCTTATCGGAATCCGACCCATGAATTTTAACCTTATTCATAATTCTGAGATGCTCTTCTTTACGGTATTGAGTCTCTCAGCAACGAAAATAAAAACTGAATGCACAACACATTTCTTGAAGTTTGATATGGGTCCAGATATTGCCACTGTTATATCTATTGAACATGGATTCGTTAAAGACTTTCAATTTCAATGTATTTCTTCCGAGAAAATAGAACAAGCAAAGAATTATTTCATATATAGATAACCAACACACCAATAAAGTACATAATATGGCAATACATAAATGAGGAATAAAGACTGTGCCCTCGCACACACATGCTGTTCAATTAAATACGTGTAGACATATAACAAACTCACACAACGCAACATAAAATAATGAAATTGTACATTCTAAAATAAAACTTAATTACAAAAAAAATACACAAGACAAACTTATGTATACACTTACGACAACAGGAAATTCGTTACATAAATGTTTAAATCTTAAATCAAAACTGGATTAGAATTATTTTTTTATCATTGTACTATTCTAATTATTTCCTTTCACTAACTTCACCACTGTTACTTGGGAAGGCAAGAAACTTCTCTAGTCAAGCAGCGATGAGTTCACCTCAGGTGATGTATGAAATAAAAGATAAAGAAAGGAGAAAAATAAAGTTTATAAAGAATAAATATTTATGAGGTATACGGTCACTTGGATAATACTAGTACTTTTAAATCCAGTGATGCTGTAATACGAGGGAGTCACTATGCAAGAGAATTGAAGCATACACAAGTTACGGCCATTGCAAAACCTGGAAAACCGATAACTGAAGTGACATCATACAGACCAATAAGTCTTTATACTTTACTATTCCTAATGGCAGAATACATCACTATGACTAACTTTCATGAATACGGGAAACTGACATATAATCGCTCTGCAGGCAGCACAATGATCTCATTTATCCAGATATGATCTCATATTGAATGTTGAAATTATTAAACGATACAAAAATAATTTCTATAAATTAAAGTAATACATTTTGCAATTAATTCTAGTTGTATATTATAAGTTTGGAAAATTCACTTACTAGTCTTTTCTTCACAATCTCCTACTGATTGGTTCCTAAACCCCAATTTTTTGTTCTGAACAACTTTCAATTAGGATTCTTTTAGGAAATAAGTCAATTTATGAATATAAAAGATGTTCAGGTTACATAGGGAGAAATAGAACACTTAGGTGGGGCATAGCAAGGGAAAGGCTGGGAAACACATTTAAATTCTCTTAATTGTTGCTCGTATCTTGTACATAATTTAATAATTGTTCCAAGTGAGCAGATTTTAAATTGGCAATATTGAAAAACAATTGAGAAACCATAATGGCCTTGCAACGAATGGCGTAAAAACGTTGGCAATGGTTGGCGTAAGACTTTTTGTCACCATATATAAGTAGCTTCGACGAATAAAACATTAAAAATGTAAATTAAGATAATGCTTTGACTTCATATATTGGAGATACGAGGTTTACGACACGTTTAACCTAGAATTGTAATATAATGCCCGGTAAGGCGTGTATTTTCGTGAAAGTGTAACACGTGAGTTCCTTTTTGCCGGCGAGGGAAGGGGTAACTGATTTTCTGCAAAGTAGGGTGTCGAAGCTGCGAAATCAGCTAAAATTGTGCGTCCCTCGAGAGCAACGCCCTCACGCGTTAACGGGGTTCCAAGGACAATAGCAAGGGGGCGTGAAACTTGGCCTGCACTCCTTCGATAAGACACGAACTTCCATATATCATCAAAGCAAAGCAAACTTGCATTACATTGATATGCGGTTCTATAATCTTGTAGCAAAATCAAACCCATACGATCAGATGATTAAAACGATATCGACTCCGTGATATAATACATTCGTCTCTAAGCAAAACCTAGAGTGTAGAGCGTTGTTGTTACGGAGAATATATTAGTACTTCAGTTTATAACATTAAATTGTATTTGTCATTTTCTATTGAATTTATTCTTTCTGAATTCGTAAATTGTCAAATACATTTACAAATGTTAATGATTTACATAAATAATGAAACTCATGAAAGTGTTCCTCCTAAAATTGCTAAATAAATCGTTCACAAAACGGACGATTCAATAATTTTGCTGTCGAAATGGAGAATGGTTTATACAATATAACGATCAATTTACCGTAGTAGATATAGAAACTAAATTTCTATAATCTACATGCTACCTTTAAAAATAGGTATTAATTTTATAATTGTTAAAGTAGTTTAGGTGAAAAAAAATTTCAAAGTTATGAAAAGTGCTAATTTTTAAGTAACCATATGAAGTTCTTTGTAAAAAATTTTCTCCCCATAATTTTATTCAATTTTAAAAATAATACTGACAATTGAGAACAATGGTCAGTCCTACGTGTTAATGCAAAAAAAACTAAAATACATTCAAGTACATAACGCAAAGAACATTTTTTAAAATGCCAAATTTTATAAATAATTTTCAAACAAAAAACAAGTTTACAGAAACAAAATTTGGTACATTGCTACACATTTGTGTTGGTAACACACAGTTAAAATTTCAGCTCAGTTGTTTTTCATTTACAGGAATTTCAAATTTCAGTTCCTGTATCCTTTAAGTAATATAAATATATGCCTTAAATTATTCTTCGGATATGTACCCATTTTAAGAAGTGTCAACGTGAAGTTTAGCATTTATAACTTTTCAATTTTTGTAAAACGTCGCGTAGCTTAAACAGGTTCAACAATAAACGCAAAGAGTTAACATTTTTAATATCCCGGACATGCAAGACTGTCTTTGCAATCCGTGGTATAATCCTTTTCATACGTGTGTTAAGTTCCATTGCCATCTTTATTAGCTTAGAGCTGACCCTACTTTGACTTAGAGACTTATTGTTGTACAGGAGAGGTGATTATTTCCGCATTTGTCAACCCTTTGTAGAGAGTGCAAGGGCGTTGAGAACTGTCTATAGCCCTTGGGTGCGTCATTCTGCAAACCTTTGTCGTTCCAAAGAATAACGATCGTCGTTTGAAAGAGCACCAGTGTTTTTTTTAACTAGTATTATGGCTTCATAAAGAAGCCACTGTCAGTGATGTATTCAATCCACAAAGAGAAGGTAAAAAACAAGATGAATGGGAGTTTCTATGACCAGGAGAGGTGAAGATCTCAAAACACAGACAATCAGCTTACTTTTATGCACGTCCTTCAAGATAATTGTTTTACTTTATTTTCCTTAAAAAGACGGCAACTCGCTTGTTTTTTACCTTGGTCTTACTCCGACTTTTTCCAATTTTAAAATTTGTTTTTAAATTTTACAGCACGGGGGAGGGGGAGGAAACTAAACAGCTTTTCTTTTTTTTAATTCAATACTGCCTTACTCATATATACGTACAATTAAACAATATGTTTGCTCTGATATGCTCGCAATTTATCAGTGGTTGTTCATCCATCGTGCCACATTTTCCATCGTTATTAAGGTCCTCTAAAATGAGTTTGAAATTAACTCAGTTGTCAGATTTTATCTTATTTAAATTATGAGCTATACTACGTTTCGTCACTCATTTGAGACTCCTTCGGGTATAAAAGTTTATGTTCATGGACTTCCATGACTCCGGCCGAAATAAAAACTGTTACAACGCATTTAAGAATTTGAAATTATTTTCTGAAATTGATTGGATGGAAAAGTGCCAAGGAAAGCCTTGTTATATAAATATAAATTTTGATGTCCTCAAATATGTGAAAATAAATTGTTATGTTTAAGATCAATTTAATGAAATAACGGTCTTCTGTGATAGAAAGATCTATCCGGTCGGGAAATGATTAAAGTAGTTATCCGTGTCACGGTCACCAATACCAGGCGATTTCTATTGTAATACGAAAACGGGGGGAAATCAGCGGCCTATCAAGTTGAATATCGCAATATGTCAGGGGTCACCTCTGCTCATTAATAATAATACAGTCAGGGATATGTTTAATCAAAATCTGTATGTTAGTAATGTAAACAAAGTTATATTATTTGTAAGAGTAAAATCGAGTATCATAGCACAATTCATTTCACAAGTGAAAGAGTAGAGTTGCATATTTCCCTGGAGGTTAATTAAATTAACTCGTGAGTACATTACGTTCTATGTTTTCAAAATTGTCCACGCCATAGCCTAGAATCGTGAAATTAAACGAATATAAATTTATGAAGGCTGCCTTCCACCTCAGAGGTTCCGGGTTCGGATCCTGGCATGGGCTTGGATGGTTGTGGTGTTTGAGAAACCATACTCTGATACCTCTACATTTATATGTCACCCTGATCGTGCACAGTCGCTAATGATGCATTTGATGCGACTATAAACAAAAACTTTAAAAAAAATTATGAACGGAACAAGATACCCTTTACATTCAGATTTTTTTCCGTTATGCCGTTATAGTTTTATAACAAGCTTATAATCAATAGCATTAATGAATGTGCAACTGAAACTAAGATGAATCAAAAAGTCTCTCTGAATAACATAAGTACGATATAATATAATATTTACACATTATATTAGTCATTAGTAAATAAACTACTTTCTTCTGTATTATTATTACTTATTTTAAGTCGCATGAACCTTTCGGTTATAAGCGACTGGTACACTTTTACATCACACATACTTTATTACATAGCAAATTGAATAAAATGAGTACGTCCCAAATATGAGCCGCTTATAAAGAGTGAGGATCTAATAATTGGCTCTTACATCACCAGCTAATTAGGCCGAGTTCCGGCGATACGCGTTGACGAACAGTAGCCGTTGACATCGTCACCTCCAGGGACATTGTCACTTATATTGCGTGCCGGAATCTTAAAAGCCTTATGCTGCACTTCTCAATTCTCCTACGGAACTTTTAATGCTCGAATGATCCTTGCCCCTCGTTCTCCATTATTAAACTTACGAGGAAACCTGAGTTTATGGCTAAAACTTTTATAACTTTTGTTAAAAGTTGCTTTACTGCGTAATTCTTGCATTAAGTGGACGTTAGTGGTTCTCCCGCTGTATATCGTCAAGAATATTGTGCTCATTATTGTGCCCGGAGAATTTTAATTATGCCTCAAAATTCATTTAATTATATGAAATATATATTAAGTATACATAGAATATATTTTATTCCTACACCAAAAACGTAACCCGAAAATACCTACGATATGATAAAAAATCCTGTGAATACGTGAACTCTACAAGAATATGGATTCTAATATTTCGGACAGATAAGATGCATCATTGGAAAGCGTCCAGTTCTAGATAATATATATCTGCATATGCACAGAGCAATTATCGTGCATATTAATGTTTCAACGCGTAAATACGCGGCAGTTGAGTAATTACTACATTATGAAATGTGATTTTACGCAATATTTACAGCTGCATTATGTTATTATTCCAGCGAGCACGTTCGAAATTGTCCTTATTACCAATATATTAAGCATCACGTTCAATACTACATGTATATAAAATAATTATATAGATATTTTCAAAGAGTAAGACTCTAACATAAAATAGGTATGTAAAACTATAATAGAAAAAGCAAAAAAAGATTTCTTTAAGTTGTCTATAACCATAAATTGTCCAAATAAAGGCCCGTTTGTGCATTCTACGAATTTCAGTTTGTTTGAGAACATGTGAAAGTCTTTCCAGGTCTCTCACAGGCTACACGTCACCACTTAGTCACACTCTGACTGGGTTGACAAGCTCTTCGAATTTATAGCCTTTGCGGCATCGTGCTACTTTGCGAACGTGCCACCCTGTCGCATGGTCCTTGCGATTATGCCACCGTCCAGCATCTGAGACTTGCCCCAATTACAGGACCGCGACTAATTTAAAAAATATGTCTCATTTGCACCAATCCCTGGCAATATAACTTCAATTATAAAGAAGAAAGTAAAAATTTAAGAGAGAAACTTCATCAGCGGCGCCAAGATGTTGCCGATGCAATACCAACCTTCAGGTGGCAGCAACTGCAATTTTTTAGCAGTATCCGAAAGACTTGTATGAAATTTATTTTGTTTTATACTTTTATATGAACATATTGCTTAGATTTTAGGCTAATAATTTGTTTCCGGTCCATAAAAATCACTATTGACCCTTAGTGCCAGATACAACTTGTTTCCACACTGCGATCAGACATATTAACATTTGACTGCACGTTTTCTAAATATTTTGTAATGACATTATTTTTATGGGAGGTTTAATGATAAAAAGATAACTATATTTGATTTTAAAACTGATATTTACTTGAAATATTAACACAACTAGTATCAGATTCTATATCGGATTGTGGCGCTGAAGAATTCCTCCCCAATTTAATTCGTATTTTAGGACGAATTAAATTCAGAAAATTGAATGAATATTGGGAGACAAGCAGTGATGATGCGGAAAGTTCAGGGTCAGAGAGATTTTTAATGTTGTTTTGTTAGTTGTAAACCAAATGCATTTAATCAACTTCTGCGATTTATCTCTAATAATAAGTCATAAAATCAGTGTGAGTTAGCAAGTCGACTAAGACACCCGAAATATTAATGAGTCTCTCGGTATGTGTACAGTTGTGACGCCAAGATTCTAGGAACCAAACTACTACAGAAGTGATCAAATCAAGATTTTTCCAGTGACTAATTCTTTCTATGGATTTAATATTAATTTTGTTACTTTATTATTTTGTATATGCAGGATCACTTACGCTGAAATTATCGAAAATCCAGTCCTCTATATCGCGTTATTATTACTGATGATTTTTGGTTTTTATCTGCATTAATTACAGAGAAAATTGAAGGCTTAAGGGATACTGGGACTGAAATTCGAAATTTCTGTAAATGGGAAGTTGTTTAGCTGAAATTTTGCATCTGTAATTTAGTTTTTTTATATAGTTTGAATTTTTTTATTAGGCTGTTCTGAAAATGTTCTTTGCGTTACATAGATGACTAAAAAAGATAAATTAAGTAGCCATTTTACTTAAAATTTAAATTGTGGCATTCAAGAACGACGACGTTTCGTCTATCAAATTTGGGACTTCATCAGGTAAAAATGAGATGGAAATAAATCTCTTACGTGTATTAACTACAGACAACAAATAGTGCAAATAATAAAAATAAGGTGATCATTTTTCGTAAATTTAGAAAATCAGATGGATTAATCTGGACTGCGCCCGGGAATCGAACCCATAGTCTGCCGCTCATCTCTTACCATTGAGTCAGTCTGAGTCGACGCCAAGAACCCGAATGCTAGTTCCTTCCATTCCTGTATATCTGAAGCTCAGACTCGCTTGAAATTTACTAATTACACTCATCGTTGAAGTATAAATTATTCAAATCTACATCTGATTAATTTGCTTGAAATATAGAAATACATCATCATTATTTCTACATTTTAACAAAATTCATTCAAAAACGTAAATTTGAATTTATATTTTATAGATATATTGTTACCTTAAAGTATTCATTTTTTGTACATTTTATTGTATTAGTATTGAAATTTTTTAATAATGGAAGTAGGAATATCTTAACGTAAAAAAGTCTTTTTTCTCGCTTTGAAAGAAAATACTATTGAAGAAAATGTAAAAGTAATGCCTGTATTAAAAGATATTTTCTTATAAAACATTTACTAAAGATTGAAGACAAGATATTGCCACTTCTGGTAACCTGCAGCCATAGTACAGGGGTTGAAAGCTGCACGGCATAAATGTGGGTTCGGTCTCGAGTCCCACTCAGCGCAGTCATTTTTTATTTGTTTACTTAATTTACTTTGTCTACCTTTCATTTCCAGCATTTTCTGTTTCGAGAATCTTTTATTTCTGGAATATTCCATGAATGTATAAATTGTACTGGACCTCGAAGCGGAGGCAGTCTTTCACCGTGCGAGTCTTTGTACAGGACTTAAACGTCTCTAACCTCTAGCATTGTGTGTTACTGCATCTCACGATCTTTCAGAAACGTGACAATATTAATATTGATGACGCCTAGAAATTTTTTTGAGACTGATAATGTGATGGTGGATTGACGTGCATGAAAACAAGTCAAATTAAAGGTTGTTGGAAAAATGGGTCATGTCAAAATGAGGCAAATGTCGCTAACTGAGCATTTAAAAATCGTAATAAAATACTGTGATATGATCCGTAATGACTAAATACACGGAATTAATAAATTTATAATTTTTTTATTTATATTATTATATGAGGATATGTTTGGAAGCAGGGAACTTGCAAATACATCAAATTTGTTGATATAAATTCAGGTTTTGATCATTAGTAACTCAATTTTCCATTCGAAATTCGGTGCGAACTAATATGAGAATTTTCGTTGGAATTTCACTAACCACAGAAGCCCGTTAAAGATTAAATGTTTTCCTCTTTGACGTCAGTTTAAATAAGCCTTTCGGTATAACAAAGCGGCATGGCTGCTACTGCCATCGCACAATATTAACGTGGGGAAATATGCACAATGTAGCGCAGTAAAGTGAGCCTCTGCCAACATTTATTATAATTTCAAGTGTAACGGCCTGACAGTTTAGATATTGTTCGAATTTTCTATAATACCTTTTCCATTTCAATTTGTTTTAATCTCTTCTGCGAGTCAAGTGACGATGGTCACATTGCTTGCAGTAAACATGAAACATTAATCCTGTATTGATCATTTTTCCGGAATCATATTTTTTACAATATATTTAATTTACATTGTAAATTAACAGTATACGATGGCGTAAATTACTACAAAAAAATCTAATACAGTACGTTTCTTCCACAATCCGTGGACCTGTCTGTCATATGTGCACTACAAATAAAGTGAAACCATGATATAACGAAGTTATATACCAAAGAGGAGGCTAAAGAACACAGACTTAAATGATACTGAGATTATTTGTATCGGTTTTAGGATTACTCGAAGAACAATTATATTTAATTATATTTCACTTGACGTAATTTAATTACAGACGAGCAATTCACACCACGAATAGCGGTAGAATGGAATAAAACCTTGGTTATATTTCTGAATTTTGGCCATTCTTTGTATTTTATTTATAATCTTAAGTCAGATTAATTTAATTACTTTATAATTAATTTATAACTTATTAAAATCGCTTGATATGTTTTCATAATTTAATCTTTTGCACTGTTCCAATCAGATCTGTGGTTATTATAGTTGGCGTTTTTACCGAGGACTTAATGTTTTCCACGAGCTTGTTTAATCTCATTTAGAAGGTGTATGTACTGGGGTCGAAGACGTTGGGCGTACATAAGAGTTGTCCGCTGATCCTATTGGATTAGTCTGCCCCAGAGCAAACTTCTCTCCCGTCATTCAGAAGGACCTGAGATAAGTATCCAATAGCCTGGCTTACTTTATGCGAGTTTCCTAAGTAAACCACTAGCCATATTAACTTTGACAAAAATAGTGGTCAAGATATAAATAATTTTTTTGGACTTAATCAAAACTTGGTATATCTATAACTGGTCATTTTTAATTCAATTTTATAAATTTCTTTTGAAAAGTCAACGTTAAGTCAAATATCATTAAATCTATTTGTTTACCGATACAAGTAACCTCAGAAACATTGATGTCCATATCCTTGAAATAAAGCGGAACGATAAATGGCAGGAATTCAATCGCTTTTACTCGTGTGTATTATCAGTTTATACTCATACGAGAAATTAAAGTCCTACGATTTTTTTAATTGAGAAAATGCCTTGTTTCTTAAAGTAATTAGAATGTAATGATATAAATTTATAGTTGTTCAATAGGCAGCAGAAGCTACTAGCATTTACCGTAGATTGGTCCTCAATCCGAAAAACCATCATTCAAACTTTGTCATGATTTTCTGTTATAGTAAAAAACAAAAATGTTTATTATTTGAAAACGTACAACCATAATTTGTCTACGTGGATGGCCAAGTCATCTAATACCACTTCAGAGAGTCTATTGGTTAGAAAAGCGACAGGAACGCGTTGCAATACCATCACGAAATTAATCTCACCTCCTACTTTACTCACCCTTCGCATCCTCGAACGAAGGAGCAATTACCAAGTTACGGTGTGGCTGTAACGTAGTTAATTCCAGAGTTTGCTAAACATCAGACACGTGCGGGGTAGAGCAAGGTTGGAGCACAGTATGTATAAATATATATATTAGCTTTAATAATTATAGTTTTACTAACTAATTAAATAACCACATTCTCATAATATATAAAATATATCAAATTTATTCAGAGCAAGTTTTTAGATGTTGAAGCAACTTTTGACGTTTCACGCTCCAAATATTTATTCTATTACATTCATTCATTGAAAACACTTATTTTAACTTATTTCTAATAATACCCAATAGCCCGATCTACCAGTTGCTGGTTTTCTAGGGGTTTCTTTGCATCTCTTTTAGGTCAATCACCGGGTAGGATCCTTAAACTACAGCCGCCACACCCTTTCCAATTTCCTTTTCTAGTGTAGCCTGTTACCCCCGAAAAAAGTAAGTTAGTGGTGATGGCCAATCTAACATACTAGGTTACGCACTCGTTTGTTAATATATGCTTTCATTCTTTTTGGGATACTATAAATATTAAACTTTTTCGATTTATACAAAATGTATTATTTTTTTACGAATATTCGTACTGGTTGGTAATCATCGATTACAACGTCCGGAATAATTCTGGAACATCGTCTGCAACCCTCTCAATTATTTTTTGAAAAGCCAAAATCTACCCTTTTATTTTTCTTATGACGGATAAATAATATATTACCACAAATACCATCCTTAGTAAATACATAAATTTTTTGTTGATTTTATAGTTAGAGACGCCGTATCGCAATTGTGTTGCTGTCGCGTAATGGAAAATGTTAAATAGAACCATACATCTAAAATTTACCTACAGATTAACAATCTCTGTGTTAGTAATCAGTTTGTGAAATTTAGAAGTTTTTCTTTACACTCAGCTATAGTCGGTTATTATTTACAAATCCGAATCTTACAAGAACTAAACTAAACTAGAAATGAATGAAAACAGCAATTAGGAAATAGATAAATCCATTTTTATTTTATTTTTTGTAAAAATTTATATTTTATTTTTCATTTGGATACATATGAATACAGTCAGAAAATTATATACAAAATAAATGTTATTAAATCATAAAAATGATGTCATGATTAATCCGTATATTTGGTACATAGGCTAATCCACTGATTACCATAACTTTTGGTAAGCAGTTTGGTTTCCTTATTAGTGCGTATCGTAGGGGCATCACATTGTGTGAGTGCCGAGGTTGACTATTGAATTAATGAGTTTAGGAATATATGGGTGGGGTGGGGTTCAAGAGGAAGAATAAAGTCAATTGGGAATTTAATTTTGAACCGACGGGAGTGTAGAGCATGCCCTGAAAATTATAAACAAAATTTATTTGTAAATAAAGAATTCAGCCAGTTTGTCAGCAAAAGAACACTATTTAAGTTATTTTACGATGTTTCGTCCAGATTTTTAGGCTTCTTCAGATGCCAATTATAATTAGCTGGGCTTCTACATTTTCGAGCTAATTCATGGATTTATTTAATAGTAAGCAAATAGTCTTGTTTTCTCCCTTCTTTGCGACCATAACTTCCAATCTAGTTGTTCTACGCTTTCGTTCCTAGGATCTATTCGTAAAAAATTCAAATTCACTGCTGTGTAATTATCAGCATTGAAGCGATGCGATAGTTTACAGTAAAACGTGTGGCACGATTTATTAAATCAAATTTGCCCCTGGATGGCCTTCGTCAAACCTCGGCCAGTCCAAAAGACTGACTACATCAACCTCTCTGATACTCCAATCAGACAAAATTAACCTTCCCCAAGGTTTGTAAAGGGTTTTAAAAACTCGTTCTATGGGTCACCCCACCCCGACAAGAGGATTAGATTTAGAATCCTCAAGTATTATAGAAACTTTCAGCGATTTACAGCTTTCTGTACTTAAGACTGTGTCTTAATCCTCTTTGCGGCTCCCTTTGTTGGCAATGACTGCGTCGACTCCTCACAGAAACAGGCGTATTTCAGTTTAAATACGTTGTAGTAATTGAATAAAACGTATATTTTGTTTGATTTTGCTCTTTTTAATTTATCTTTACATTAATATTTTAGAAAATCATACATTAAATGTAATACTTTATAGTTATTAAAGTTTATTAAGTATATATAAATAAATTTTCTGCCTTATTATAATTAATATTATTTATTAAGGCTATGTCCTTGAATGGTTATTTCAGCTTTCCCGGAGAAATCATTTACCTCCTCGTTAAAAGTGAATAGTTATTTTTCCCAGTTAATGTTCATTATATTGACTAACTTCAATTGCAAGTATCGCAGTAATTGAGGTTGTCTAGTGGGCAGAGCGTACGTACTTGACCCTTTCAGCATTTATCGTTTTCCGCTCATCTACCCCTCACCGCAATCCCGTACTTTGCCGGCTTTATCCGAGTCGAAATTTCAAGGGTGCTTACACCTATTTAAGGGTTTCCGTAGGGTATGCTCCAGTGTAACCTAATTTCGTTGAATCAATTATCTCGAAAGTAATAAATCGATATTGCACAGTACTTGTGTCTGTATGTCACTTGTTGGTGATATTATGAGACAATATTAGTTCACAACACACGTAGCGGAATTATTCTGCGACAGTAGTTGAATGAAATTGTGAGAATTTATTAAAATATAATTTTTATACTCGTTATGGAGTTGATCACAATAAAATTTCACTTGTTTATAAGGTAATAAATCAATTTAAATAAATCAGGTAGCCATACTAATTTACACATTTGCCTTACAAGTAACATAAATAACAATTTTTAATCCAGTCATTAAATCAGCAGGAGTTCTTAATCCCAGGGCTTCCCGTGAGAAGAAACGTCAGCAAATAACGAAATGGCTTCTTTACGTGGAATTTTGTATAGAAAATTTTATTATTATTTGTCTTTCATTTGCATTATTGGTATGGCTCTGGAACTCCTATTCCATGAACGTACCATCATTTCTGGACGCTTTTTCGACACATTATGTCGTGAACTCCCTTGCCGAAACGCGATTAATACTTTTAATTCTCACCATCGGGACTCAGAATTTAACAATTCAATTTACTTCGTAACTTGTACAAATACTGCTCATTAACATCACGTGTCTCAACTTTGGTAAAATCTATTATACTCTCAAAACAATAGTTTTACCTGCGCCTCGCACGGAGCGGTTTGAAACGAGTAACTCTGAACAACTCTTCGGCGCCGCGCCGTCCATTCTTTTGGACAATGTCCAATTAACGAACTTTCCATATTATTATATTAACAATGCGTTGTTACCCAATACATTTAACTTTTAAACTGTATACCGTTTACAACTAATATTAACCAGGATTACCCTTCCATGTGTTACAATACATAAAAAGCAAACAAAAAGAACTTGTGAAGAAATCAGTATTATTGAATTTAAATTATAAAATTACTACTCCCCAAAAATTAACAGATCTACGATAGTTGATGATTATTATTTTAATAATTTATTACTCCTACTTGCCACGAAAAAGCTGAAATAATTGGTCATCCCATTTAGTAATTGTTACTCAGAGTTCCAGTTATATTATCAACTTCGTAGAAGCAATCATAACATTTGTAAGAAGTCGCAAGGCGAGGGAATATTACGATTAATTGCCAAGGATAAAATTAAGGAGAACATGGACCAGATTTATAAGCATGTTGAGTATAAGCAATAAATTGAAGGAAATAGAAACAATGAGAATAATCGGATGAGCGTAAGTAGTAAGTAATTGTGTGAGGAACGAGAGGTTCACAAAATTTGAGGTAATTCAGAGGACAAGCCAATAATTTCCAACGTCGTTAAAGCAATTATTTTTCTTGTGATACGTGAATTACTGAATCACATTTTATTCTGAACCAGTAACGAAGAAAATCATAAAATTTTAAAGTTAGACTTTATGAACATAATCTTAAACCTTTTAAAATATGAATAATAGTGATGTAAATATCGCTATATAGAAGAAGAAAAGTATACATTACTTAAGTCGAAATAATCGGATTGGGCTCACTAGCAGTTCCTGAAGACACCGTATTCTGCAAGTAGAATCAAACCAGCGCCGAAATAGAACAGTAGTTGTAGAATGATTCCAACTTCTACCAATTAAAAAAATATTAATTTCGCTGCAAAACTGACGACGATAATTACTTTTTCGGTTTGTACGTAAGTGTCTTCTACATGTATACGTGTGCTAGTTTATATTATCCACGTCATATAATTTTAAGCATATAAAGGGGTAAGTAGGCTATGATCTGACGCATTAAGCTCAAAATGTTAGTTCAAGGCTAATAAAGAATTTGCTTGCCCTCGTAATATACTCGTAGATAGCTGCGTGGATAATATGCAAACAGCTAGTTGGACGAAACAAAACAATGCTTCATTGTTGTTCGTTACTACGCAACGTGAGAGCAGCTAAGCTTATAATCGTGGGTTTGTTGAAGGATAACCAACCTATGACGTAATACTACAGAAATATTTTTAACATAATAGAACATATATTCTTGTCATTCGGTGACATTAACTTTTACAAAATTATTCGTTTTTATCACCTACCATCGCATACGGGGACAAAAGCAAAAATGTCTTTAGACTGTATTCGAGAACTATTAGAACATCCGAAAATTTGAAAGTAAAATGTAGAAAATAAAAAAGGGCAAATTTTCATTCTTAAATAACACCATCCACCATCAATGATTCTCTGAGGACGAAGAAATGCTTTGTACTATTTAAATAGTTGGGTACTTTTTTTCCTTCAGCAATTATCTCATAAGTTCATCTATTGCATGCAATGGAGCATCCAACAGAAAAAACTTAACCAAATATCTCAACACCACTATCAATTAACTTAGTAACAATAATATTAGTGTCTGTGTTTAATGACTAGTAATTCTATTAGTCATTTCTGACCTTACGGTCAAGGTTTATGTTAATATTTGTAACGAACAGCACTACATGTGGTCTAACTGTAATTTAGAATCCCTGGTTATTGCTCAACTTCGGACACGCCCCGTATAAAGCCGTGAATTACGGGTTCTATAAAAGTACAGCTTGCCACAACACGTTTGCACAATTATTTCTCAAGCCTCCAAGACTGACAGATGATGGAAAAGCACTCGGAATATGGTTAATGCTGGTGTTAATTCACCGAGCTGGACGGTAAAGGTTCACAATGGATGACATGCCGGCTGAGAGAGGGTCTTTGGGTGTGGTGAGAAGGTGGCATTTGTTGTTGGAGCCTGACGTAAGACCATGCTTTCACAATGCCGGGCGTAACAGGTACAATGCAAACGCTACCAATGCCTTAACTTTCTCACTTGTCTTCCTCCCAAGAACCATATCTATCCTAAATATTTTGCCGGTTTCATCAGAATCTCCGTCTGCTATTTCGCAGCTTTGGAGCAGCAGTACCTGAAAACTGTGCGCAACTCTATCACTATAACGAGCAGATTCATCAGATTCAAATGTTAGAATAACTAAATTATCCACTGTTGATTCGGGTTCCGTAACATTACACGTCACGAAGTGGAACATGTGTCAAAAAAAATCTCTTATGAGTAATTGATTTTCTCTTATTCTTCAATACATAAATACTGAATCTTCCTGATTCTTTGTACTTTCTTGTGATAGTTAAAATCAGAAATCATATTAAACCTTAGTTTCACTGACAAGGATAATCTCTCAAATTTCTGGTGAATAATTCGTTTGAATTTTGGTTTGTAGGATTTCGTGGTGACGAATAAGTCATTTTAACACCCTTTGGTTTTAATCAATAATCTTTTTATGTACTTCTAATAATTACTATCCCTAATTTTTTTTCAAGTTTTAGTCATTAAGCGTCAGATTTATAAAATATAGTATTTATTTTTTCTCAAATTACGAAGGGACCAATATCAAACTACCGTAGCTAAAGATCTCAAACTATGGCTATGTTCCCACACGTCAGCTTGTTACAACGTCCCGCGCGTGAAATATGAGGTTATTTATTGAGTTCAGAAAACTTTTAAGTCTGCAGAAGTTGTGAAAAATTGTTTCTGTTGAAACGGAACTCGTCACACACACACAGCACATGTTACAGAAACTTTACACCCTTCGAAACTTTCTTATATAAATTCATTTCGTTCCTTTAGTACACTGAAAGTTTAAAAAACGCATTAGGCCGTAAGTAGCAAAGTTAATGAAACATATAACAAATGTATTATCTGTGTAAAACGCCAAGAGTGTGAACAGTGAGGGTAAACTTTTGCGACAGACGTCATAAATCAGTTTCTGCACCTAGTCAGTTTGCCACATTATGAACAGTGGTTTTTGTTGGCATTTGCGTCGCAAGCTGCATTTAGATACAAAATATCGAGCGAGAGCTGTTGTTGCCGAGAATACCCTACCAAAGGCTTTATACTTTCTGTATTTTCATATCGGCTTATATACCAGGAATAAGGAATTCTAACTAAGGTAATAAAATTAAATTAACCTCCCTTTTTTCAGCATTAAAAAGATTTTATAATTTATAAATGCAATATTGCTCATGTTCTAATGGAGTACTAATAGAATAACGAAATTATATGTCATCCTATTCCAGGTCATTGGAACCTGATATGGAATTCGCCATATATGAGAACTGACTCACTAACGATAATTGTGCAATGTTACAACTAATTTTATAATTACCTTGTTATATTGTAACGGTTTATCGCTTTTTATATCTTAAACAGCCCACTTTGGAGTCAAACTGTAACAACTAAGACTTTGCTATAGGATTTTAAATGCACATTTCCTGATGTATAGAAAAAGTATTAACAAAAAAGTAATTTGAAATTACAAAAATGTTTATGAATTAGAGAATTAATTTTCAACTCTCCCTGGCTGGTTGAAAATTAATTTCTCTCTCTGTCTCTACAGGCATTGAATAAAATGGCACGCTGTTGAATTGACAATATACGAGTTGTGTCCCGTGGTATTTACTTACAAACGGTCACCGCGCTGCTGAAATTTTCTGCAATCGAGGTTGCGGACGGGACGGTGTGTAGTGGTACTCTGGAACGCTCTTTCCTTTTCAGTTCGTAGCATACACTCTCGAACACTAACCGACAAAGCTCCACTCGTGGTTCCCGAAACAACTACAAGCTCTCCAACGACTGTAAATTGACATTCCCAGCTGAAAGCCAATTGTTTTCCGTCACGGTTGTTCAACGACATTCTCTCTCTGTCCAAAGCGACTGGCCCTCGCCGATTCCGAGTTTCCACCCTCGGAAACACTCTCCTCCCATCCACAAACGGTTAACTCTTCTCTCAGATTGGCAGAACCGAGAGTGTCCTCGGGGACTCTTTCTCAAAACCATATATTTTGCTATTGCAGCAGACTTCCTGGAGATGCTACTCTCGTTCGCACTTGCTGACACATCTAGTTTTTCCGAACTTCTCAACAAATCATCCTTTTCGATCATTTATCCAACTAATTCAACTCTGTAAATCTTTAACAACTCTACTCTTCATCTCTCAGCAGCTAACTTCCACAACTTCTCTACCTCTTCGCAGCTAACTTAAAAAACTAAACTCCCACCCTTCTCCACGACAACTATTTTATTTCTCAATCTTCAGTCAACTTCTAAAACTCTCATCTTCCCCTCGCCTGGCGAATTATCCAATACGACTTCGTCTAAAAAATTTTAGTTCGCAAATCCGGGGTTCATACTTCTGCCCGAAAGTCGCTAAAAGTCACGCACCAGATTTTAATGAGCTTTCTGTCTTAGACGTGACCAAATGTAAAGATCGAAGCTTCCGTCCAACACAAATATTTATGACTAAGACCCTCAAAGTGCTACTTTAATAGATAATTTTATGCCAGCCAAGCTTCCCTGCTACCAGAAAACAAAGAAACATCGACTTCTGCTGCTATTAAAATTAAGTTTAACAAAATTTTATTTAATTTAAAATAAGTAATGTCCCCAATAATAATTGAGAAAAGGTGTACACTATACGCCTGCTGCGTAAACTACATATAGTTTTCTGTATGGTATTTAGTGCATTTTCTTAAATGAAACGAATAACGGTATCCCACTTCAAAGCTTTGAGACTTTGGACGGGATTGTGTAATTATTTGTTATTTTGATCACAGGAATTAATTTAATATTAGTATAATAATATATATATATCCCCGTTGCTACTTTTCGAGGTAGTTTATTTATGTTGGACATGTTTAGAAGAAGTTTAGTTGGTCAAAGTTAATAGCCCCTGATGTTGTACAAGTAATAAAGTAAAAAGTAGTCAAACGAAAATATCACAGGCTGCAGTTAAGGCGGATGTCTGTGGATTGTAACAATGTTAAAGTGATCAAGTCGGCAATCAAAATAATTTATTTCAGTTGGACTCTATTATTTTTAGTGAGCATTACTCCTCAGACACTGATGATCCTAATTTTATGTTGCCTGCTAATTTCTCACTGTTAACAGAAGCTAATTCATCATAGGAAAAATGAAAGAGGAAACCAATAGCCGCTACAGCTACCCTGCCAAATTATGACTTATTTATAGCCGTTAGTTCTTCCGGGTGCATGTAGAAAGATAAAACCTCGTTCCGGTCTAAAACGGAATGTACCCTGTGCAATGAACGAAAATATTTAATTTTGCATCCATTAGTTTCAGCATTATGTAGTCCTCAGTAGTTCGCAGAAAATGATAAAACATTTCTCTTCCCTCACTTCTAATACGTCTGTTATTAAATAATTAGTGAAATGAGAATTAAACGTTTAAAGTATTTTTAAAATTAAATAGTATCGACTTTTACAAATTTGGTATAAGTAATCATTATGTAATTAATTATTACTGCGGTCCCTTTCGATGTCCTAGAAGTATCATCGTTGTAGGATCTACAGATTTGTAATTGTTCTCATGTCCACGATAGTTTAAACTTCATTTCCTACTCTGTAAGTATAATTGCATGCAACATAAAGCATGTATAATGAGTCGAGATCCATAATTTGCAATATGTTTCCCTCAGCGCTCTTGGAGCCTATCGATATCTAAGAACAGCGAGACGATGCAGCAGCCTCTGGACAATGCATCCGCCCCTCCACAAAAATAAACGCTGGTGCGTCGTAAATTTCCGTGGGAATCTGTCCACATGTGGCAAGTCGCAACGCAACGTAACGCATGTGCCACACCCGAACGCCACACAGGCACACACACGCGTATCCAATTGTATTCTTTCCCCCACCGAAGTAGCAGAGATTTAAATAATAATCAAACGCCTGCAAGGGGCGAGAGTCTTGAATCCGCCAAGACCTTGTTCGTGTTCTGTCATTATTGTAGAGTCTTCTACGAATTCATAATGGAAACATCGGATTATTTTGTTAATAGCATAATTAAAATTTTGTTAATAGAGAGAGAAACTTAAAAATATCTTATGAATAACGAAAAACTGATAATAGAGCTTTAATATTAGATAAGTCAATAAATTGACATGAGAAAAGTCATTGACTTCAGAACCGATCATATATTCCTGTAAAATAAAACACATTTCCGTAGTAAATCGCAAAGTCGTTTAATGTAGGCTATAACTTCTTCATTTAATCTATAATTTCTGAAAACTTGGAAGTGAATAATTTAAGAAGGCAAAATTAGACATTTAAAAATTATAATTTAATTAAGTAGGTACATGCTTCTGTCCTAACGTCAATCTTCATCAAGCTCATGGAAAGAAAATGAACTGTATGTACAACAGAACGGATATTATCCTACATTACAAATATAAATTCAACTAATTAAAACTGCAAATAAATTTAATTATGTAGTCCAATCTTAAGAGATTGATTAATAAAGAGGAAGAATTTTAATTTATTAATTTAAAGATTATAAGTATTATTTAAAAGCCAGTGACATTTTGGGCAATATGTAACATGTAAAAGTTAATCTTGACTTGTAATTGCTATATTTATTTAAAAATTATAAAATGTCCCAATTAATGGCATGATTGATGTCTAAAATATGGTTCGAAATAACTTAAAATTTTTCCATTGAAAGTTTAATACTGTTCAAATACAAGAGTTTCTTCCCACTGAAACTCGGCTAAAGGCCATGAAACTGAATATAAAAGCTCAGAATGGAAGAATCTCGGTGGGACCAGGACCCGAACACTGGACCTCCCGATTTTCGGGCAGATTTTCTACCATCTATGCTAATCCAAGTCGACTCCCGAACCGCTACAAGCTCTATCCATCCCTTGGATACCTGAAGCTCAGTCACGTTTTTCACAGCCAAATTCTCAAGACTCTTTGAAAAAAGGATATTGGGTAAATTTATTAAAGGTGCAATTATTGTAATTCAATATACATTAATTATATCTTCAGATATGCAAGGTTCGGGCCACGGTTCGGTCGAGATTTTTCTATTCTGATCTTCCGGATTCTAGCCACGATTCCTCTACTAATGTGACCTATGCCCTTAAATGAACAATTATTGCAATACAAATGCTAAAGAACATTCCGTAATTTGTTTCATCAACAAGCTCTTTAAATTTTTTTCGGTGCATTGCATGAATGAAATTCGATTTGTAATTGTAATAATTATTAGACATTAATTGTGATTAGTATATTATCAATATCTAATACGCCCCACACAAGTACAATATATTTCAACAGCAGTAAATTGAATATTGTTTAATAAATATATACACAGAATTTTTTGGGTCATGATTTCGAACCGATAAACGGTTTTCATTCTTTTTAACCTTTCTTGTTTCAAATTCGGACCACAGCGGACATAGTCTAGGAAGGAATATTTTCTCTTTTTGTACCTCTGATATTTAATTAATATATATTTATTTTCATCCGTTCAACGGACATCTGAAGAAATATGATTTTTCTGTGAAATGGGCGTTAATTTAATTGTTTATTGTATTGTGCATTTTTTTTACTCTTAACTAATCGTCGATGAATAAAAGCAGCTTCCAGGTATATTTTGTATAAGAAATATTTGGTCACATCAGCTTGGAAACATTCGCTTACCTTACGTCTGGCCGAAGCGGCGGCATTCTTTTGGTGATTGTGACAAGAATGTATATATCCAGCGTCTAGACTTTCAGGCACCGAAACCGTAGATTCCGATCTAATAACTATAGAATTTTGCCTCACTTGCATTCGTCACGCGTCTCACTTTCAACTGAGATGCTGACATTAATACTTCCTCCCTCAATCATCCGTCCTTCAATGTATTTTCTAATAAACAATCACTACTATCTGAATCCAACACACTTACTACAGCTTTCTGGAGAAAAAGAAGTTGGCTGATTTTGTTTGTAGAAATCACTAATCATATTATAATCAATTTAAATTCAATTATCATTCATTCTAAATGTTTTGGTTGTTAAGTCATCATTGGGACTCTAATCTATAACTATAAAATATACGTAAAAGGATATGAATTGTGTTAGATACTGTGATGTTCTAAGATCAACACTTGGAAATTTAAAGGTTCCTTGAAGGTGGTATATATTCTCTATAATCGTATTTTGGTGTTAATGTTAGTACTTACAAAAATCTCGGATTCATCAAATGAGAAGAGTAAAATTTTTATACTTATTATTTATTATGTCACAATACTGCTCACAGAATTCATGGCAGTCATTTCCTTTATGAGAGTGCCTCAGGCAAGGTGTGAAGCTTCATTTAACTTACAGGCTTCCTGAGAATGGTTCTCACAGTCGCCATCGTTTCCCCAATGTTGTTGCGCTTAAAGGGCCTCATACACACTTCAACTTGTCCAACCTTGTTGTAGATGAAGTTGAAGTGTGCCCATCTCGAGAGACGGAATCAGAAGTTGAACTGGTATGTTGAAGTCACCAAAACTGTCTTGATATTTGTAGGCTGAAGAAAGTAGGACTAGGAGGAGTAACTGAGTAATTTTCAAGAAGCAGGCTTCATTCGGTGAAGAAGCGAATAAAAAATAAGCGGAAATAGTACCACGGGAGCTCAAAAAGAAACTTAAACGTAATAAATCTCGAGGAAGAGTAAAGGATATATATGAACCTACCCAGGAGAAAAAATTCATTTATCTGAGATATCGTTCCTTGAATGAGGATGACTTCATTTTTAACTTCGATATGATCACAAGTTACATTCTCGTTGCTTTGAAATATTGTAGAGTTGGGTAAAATGATTGATAATACAAATATATAAATGTGCATGCAAAGTACTGAGCAACTTCTCAATTAAGGGGGACTATAAGGTGCTAACTTATTTTTGTTTCGTTGGCAGGTGTCATTGAGGTCAAGATAATTGCTTAAAGCGTGAAGGAAGACTACTTTTTGGTATAAGAAAATTATTTTCTTTCAGTGCCAAGTATATAGTTGTCAGAAAAACACTAAATCTATTCCCTTTACCTCCAAATCTTTCTATAATGCGCGATAGTCGGTAATAAAATTGTTTTATTCGTTATCCAATAAACAGCTGAAAAGCTTAATTAAAGTAAAGGAAAGAGCGAATGTGTTGTTGCTTATAAATACAAAAGACATTTCACCACTGTTTCCAAGATGTTCTGGATCTGCTAAACATAAACGACCCTCTTCATTCCTAGAAATAAAATTTGCTGTTAGGAAAAAAAATCCAGCACCTGATACTCCACTGCTCCAACCTCTTCCATTATAAATTCATAATTTTAATTTGCCATTGTGAGCAGAACAATGCCGTAATTTTCTTTTTCTACAAGGGGCCCAATAATGTAGCGACAAACTTTTAGGAGAGGTAGGGCACATCATAAGGATTGAGAATTGCATAGCAACCCATGACCGAAGTTGCAGTTGCTTGAGCATCGTCAATTAAGCAAGGAAAATCCCGCTCCAGAAAGTTCTGATACTTCGCGGCGGCCATGGTAAAGGATGGTAAAGGGCAAGGCCCGACTAAGCAGTCGCATGCCCACAAATTTACTACGTGAATGTATATCATTTTAGCAATAAATTTCCGCTCATGTGTTGCAATGCTTATCATGTGCACTACCTACCCTTAAAAGATGGCGCTACATTTTTTGAGACGCCATGTGGTCGAAGTAATTTGACCCTGAGGCTTCTAGTCTTTATATATGAATTTGTTTCCCGCCTATAGCTCCAACGCAATACGAGAACTTCCCAAGTAGGGGAAGTCGGGGCGCAATGTGATATCGGGGTAGAACGGGATACCCTATTTTTTTCCTGGGTAGTGCTGGAATTTATTAAACATGGGTGGAACATTGTAACTAGTCAAGGAAGAAATCCCGACAGCCGACTTGATCAAGTTCTGACTCAGCCTTGTGAAAGAACTCGTGTTTTGCCATCTTACATCTGTGACAAAGTTTTTTGCAGGATTTTGAGAGAAGATAATCCACAAAACTCCTCCCTTTTAACTCTGTAATGATATATAGTCGTACACCAGGTGTCTTTTTTATATAAGGTTTAAATCTCTGTAAAAAAAACTTGCTTGTGAGGCGGAACGGGATACTACTATTTTAACGGTCAAACACATCTGCTCGGACTTTTGGCGGTGCGGAGTCAAAAGAAAGTAGACAGCATTTGAACCGGGGGCAATAAAACTCAAACTTCACGTCGCGCCTTGGAAGTTTCCCAATTTTGGTGAGAGTTGGCTGCATTGGGTGGCGTTTTTTCCCCAAGTGTAACCATAGATGTTATCCATCCCTGCCACGTGGGTGATATGAACCAAAGAAGTGAGAAGTTGATTTTAAAAAGTCATATAGATCGACTTTACAGAGATTTGGACACAGATTTTTGGGGAGCAGGGGAGCGGTGAGACGGAGACAGAGTCCGAGAGATATGGCAAAAGAGATTTGGAACAAATAGCGGCGGCGGCCCTGAGGAGGATATTGCTACGAGGAAAGAGCTGGAATTACCCGTCACTCTTTGCTTATTTTCTGTACTGCCAGGTCAGAGTAGATTTGTGTAAAATATTTTGTTCTATGAGAAGGCCCATAATATACGACCCTGAGGTTAGAGGTAGAATTGTTTACTTTTAAGGAATTTATTTTTATCATTTTTTGTAAATAGATATGTAGTTTTAATTTAAGAAATAATTAATGGCATAAATCTCGAAAATAACAAAATTGTAACATTAATGTAAAATTCGTGTTGATCAAGTAAATTGTTTCCTTTTTTATTTAAAAAGTTCGTTTTTAATATATATCAATATAGAATTAAATAATTAATTACCCCCTTATTCATTACACTATACATTCATACAATTTTGACAAATACAAATTTAATAATTTTATTTGTTTCTTCTATCAGACCTTTAACATACGTGATACTTTTGTTTTTATAATTAACGTTCACATTAATATTATTTTCTAATATTACATTATTTTTTTGTTACCATGATTTTTAAAAAATACAAATGTTTAGTTTGGAGGGTTGCATCAGGCCAGTCTGAGATTTTTACAATCTACCAATTCTATTTTATTAATGCCTTTGATTCTAAATTCATTAAAATATTTTTCCACATTTTACACAACACCTTTAGGATATCAAGTTTCGTAACATATTGTATTATAAAATGTTTTGATCCGTTACAGTAATACGTCTTTCCATAATTGTAGACAACCTTATACTTACATCTAAAATGGTGATTAGAATACCTAATAATATAAAATAATGTCTGATGAACACTTTTGAAACACATAGTTTTAATATACTATCTCGTACAACCTGATTTTACAACAGGAACATACATAAAGTTTTTACCCTCATTATGGAATTCATAAGAAATTTATATTCCATTTCCAAAATATTTAATTTAGATGCTATCTAGATTACAAACAGAAACGTTTTCCTAGTAATTCACTCAGATATTTTTGTCGCGTCAAAACAGTAAAGGTCTTTACAATCCTAATGCCGACTTCCTTGTTTTACTTTCCTCTCTTACGTAAAAATTTATGGAAATTAAGGAAGAATTTCGTTTTAGCATGGGCTTGGCATGCAGATGTCAGTGTGCTCAACATCCGCTCCTGATAAGCGCCATTGTGATGAAGCCTGTCAAGTCTGTCTCGTCTTGCACAGATACGCTACAGAAACTGTTATGCTGTCTACACTGTAGATGACGGAAACTTTCAGAGAAGAGCCACCATCTGACAACTGTTGCCAAGATTCGAAAACCGTGGCGAAACTACTGAAACGATGAAAGGGAAAGGACGGATTTGAACTTGATAACTATTGTTATTTAGCCTCTGCAAAGGATGGTGAATGATCAAATTAGTTGTTTTAATTTTTGACAAATGGCCACGCGGAAAGACATAAACGCTACCGTCTCTTATCAAACACAAATTTACACCGAACATAAATGAATATAGCACACACAAAATATTTATAAAATTTATAAAATCACTTTTTGCCACATTTTTAGAATCACAAGTTATTTTGAAATTGTGGCCCCTGTTGGGCGCCAATTTGTAACGTTTTTATAGGATTTGGATTTACTTTAAATTAAATGATAGCAATGAAAATAAATAATAAGGAAGTTTGCATTTTTAAAATTATATTTAACACTAGAAAACCACAATGAAATAAAAAAACTTATCTCCCTTCTCTTTTACAAGGAATTATACATTTTTGAAAATGAATTTACTTTATAAATTAAAATTGAAAGTTAATTCTGTCTCTCAGACGATGATGGGCTTAAATACCTTGGTATTTATGTTATGAACAATACTTTATCGTGAAAATTGTTTCTGTGAGTTTCAGTAGACGGCATTGCTGGGTTTATGGTCGATTTAGTACGTTACCGACAACGTAAGTAGAACGTAAGTGGAGCCATTGAAGACATTGAAGTAACAGCTTCTGAAATTGGCTGATACCACTACCCTTTAAAATCTGCTGATCGCCTCGTCCCTGGTTTTTCCGTCCGATCAACAGACACACTCCAAATCCCGTTCAACGACCGGTCTACCACTCCATCACTTCCCAACTAATTCACACCTCAATCGTTTACCAGCCACGAAACCTGTGATTTCCCATTCACGATTCAAATTTTGGCTATTTTTGGGTTCATGCGTCTGGCCGAAAGGCATTAAAAGTAACGCACCAGAGGTTACTGAACTTTCTGTGGAAAAGTTTGAGACGACAGAATATTGAGACTTAAGATTATTACCCGAAACAAATATTTATGACATTGCTGGCAAGTGGCTTCTTAATCCCTCAAAGGCGTTCTCTTCAATAGATATGATATTGAGTCCCGGCCAAATACCTGCGAAAATAAAGGACCCTAACTATTCGCAGTTCGAAAAAAATAGTTAAAATTTATTTGGTTAGAATGAAAATAACCCCTTCAAAAATTTTGAAAACGTGTACACGACTAAAAATTTGCAAAGTTCAAACAGAAATCTCGTTTTATGGTGGTTAGTAAGAAGATTGATGTTAGACTTCAATGAATGGTGGGCTGCTCGTCGGCACTATTTTAAAATAAATGCCTGGAATTATAATTCAACATTTTCCGTGAAAAAGATTTTCAAATCTTAGCACTGTAATCGTTTGTAGTATCCTTATCCGAATATCTCTTTCTTGGTGGGTTCATCCCTAAATGACGTATGATACCAGAAATCTTATAATAGTTTTTAAAATAAATCAAAACTGCTCGATTAAAATCTTTTATATTTGTTCCTGAGATCGTAGACGTGCAAGTGTCGATTTTGTGCGCCTAATGAGAACCCGGAACCAATTCTGTTGAGAGAGCACCTTCCCTGTGACCTACTTCGCGAGTGCTTCATTAATGAAATTTAGCTGCGCTCTGCATTGCCTAGAATACGGTAGCGCATTTTAATTGCTGCTCAGTTTCTAGCAAAGCATTAGCTTCCATTATTAATTAGTGATAAATAATAGTTCTTTCTGCCCTGGTGCGTGATGCATTAATGCAGTTCAGTTGGCGCTGGTTCGTTGCGAATAATTAGGACAATTACATACTCGACAGTATTTTAGTGGCAATTGCTAATAGTTGAAATTTACCGCTTTAGAGAGCCGTGACTGGCAAAGAACTTCAAGTATTTGCATAATTATCTATAATAATTGTTTATATGTAACTTATCTAGTTTTCATTGTTTCTATACTGACCTATTCTCATAGCTTACTAGTCTAATATTTTGGTTTTACGTCATTTTGCTATAAATCACCATTTTTTATGTGTCACTTCTGATTACTTCAAATTAGAATTCTCTCATATCCATCAAAAATTAAGAATTTAACCCATAATATTTTCAAAAATTACTTAATCGTATAGATTGATAACGAGTAGTAGCTAGTCTTGCACAAGCCCAACCCCTGTAAACTTGTATTTGGGATATGCTCATTTTAACACGAAGCTTAGTTACGGCAACCTGTTTGTGTAAAAGCTATTCTGTAAGCATTCTCGCAAGGAAGAGATTTCCCGATATGTTGTACGACAAATAACCTCATACGTAAACGTTAAAGGATAAGTGCGGTAAAATGAACTTGGCGCTGTACGTATATCCCGTTACTAAGAAAAAATACTATATTTAAAAAAAATAGTAGTAACGTTTCTCCAACGACTGCTCCTTCCTGACGACTATACTCCTCTCCATCTGCTCCCTTCTTCTATTGCGCAGCTCTTCTCGTCACCTACACTTATATTTTGAAACGCAATAGTTGCTTCTCCTGAAATCACGTCAAAGTTGTTATGTAATAAAATCCACTCAGTACGCAGAAGTGGTGAAGTGAGGCACAATAAATAGTAATTATAATCTAAAAACTTGAAATAATAAGACGACTTTTCTTATAAGTTAAATGAAACTACATAAACAGTGTGTGAACCGATGGCAGAAATTTTACTGCAGTCTATGATTAAAGTTTTTACTTTCGGCTAAATATGCATTCGAAATTAAATGTGTCTTTAACTGGTTAAAGCTAGTTAAACAAAGTAACGTTTTCCAGACCTATTTAATCTTAATTTGATTCCATTTATTTTTTCAAAATTAGTTTTCGTATTTATTAAATTATTTGATATGAAATATATTTCAAAGGAATAGAAATTCAATTTTGTAACCTGTAAGTAAATAGTTATTTGCAATGCAGTATTAAAAACCTTTTCACCCCAACCAAATTTACGACTACATCCTGGCGTTCTTTTTCAGTGGATCGATCCCAATCCATTTTCTTTGCTCGCGGCTGCTTCTCTAAATTGGATTTCGTCGAGTTTGGTTGAATATGTATTTCCTGAAAGTCTTCCAAAAACAGAAACCCACGAAAGAGGAGGAGAGATGCGTGTCTGGCACATCTAGTTTTATTCATAATATTACTCTGGCGCCTGGCTTCGGGAAACAATTTATAACAATTTCAAATCATTAGAATTATTTTATACTTGAGTCTATTTCGTATATCGTTTATCGATATCACAAACTACTTAACATATTCGTGCACAATGAAATGAATAGATTTTTTTAAAATTTGCTTTATTACGGAGCAAAGAATTACTACTTTCGGTTGCATAAAATTTTTGCCTGTACAATTTTCATTTGAGAGATGCATTTGACAACTGAACGTGAAGTCCGCCAACTGGTTAAGAACGCGCGTACAGAACTCTGTGAGGTAGCCAGTTTTTGTTAGCCTTTAATAGAGGCTTTTTACTTTATGGGTAAAATTTCTTAACATTTATTCATGAGGGATGAAAAAGCGATGCAAGTAATATAAAAAAATTTCATCCTAAGCCAGTTCATTTTCAGTTGAGAGAGACCAGAACGCCGTAAAGATTTATTTTTACCATTTATTAGTTCTGGAGGAAGTTCGTGCTTTTTCTTGTTACCAACCACAGCAATAAGGTCCGCTATCTGGGCTAGCTTTGTACTTGTTTCATTTTTAAAACTGTGTTAGAAAATTTATGGTCGAAGAGAGGTAATGCTGTTTAATTTTATACATTTAATTATTTATCCTGAAACATCACTCTCATTCCTTTGTCTTCTTAGGTGTACTTTGCTAGTTCTGATGCAATGAAGGAATATTTTAATCATCATAAGTTTAAAATAAATTGTATAACACATCTTTTCTTTCTTTTTCCCAAAATACATTCTCACCTTCGTTCCTCTATGTCAATGTGGGGATCGCAGGAAAAGCTTCATCTTCATCGCTGAACACAATTCGATTCCTTTGACCGTCTCGTCTATACCAATAAATAAAATTGAAGTGTCAGTCTGTCCGTATGTTTGTCTGCAATTGGCTCCGAAACGGCTCAACGGATTTAAATGAAAATTTGAGGGTTTTAAAAACGGGTGATTTAACTTAAATATTCGAGCATATTTCATTTAGATATAATGGAGATATTAATATAATATGAATATAAATATTAATTCTACGGGAAGGTTTCTTGCTTTCCATGCATTAGAATCAAAGAATGAATGTGGGTTGCCTATACTCGATCTGCTTATGCCTCGAAACGGCTTAGAGGAATTCAATAATAATTTCATGTATTGAAACAGGAATTTATTTTAATTTTTCGTATATGTTTCATTTTAATATGTTGCAGAGATCAGAAGATATTAATGTAAATATTTATAAAGCAATTGAATTGCCGCGCGAAAAACTGTGTGAAAGCCAACTGCGAGTTAAAAGTCGTATTAGGCTTCCCTATACCATTCATTCCACTTACTGTGTTATTATAAACATAGTTTTGGCAGCATGCGAGAGAGAGAGTAGGGGGAGGGCGAGCATTCTCACTCCATCTGTGTTCAAAACCAACTGCGAGTTATAAGGTTTTCCGTGAAGCGATCATAAATTAATGATACCGTACCTTCGGTTTTAGGGCAAAATAAAAAGAGCTATTTTCACGTGAACGAAGTCACGGGTATATCTAATACAATATAATATCATACTTAGTACAGTCTTTCATTGAGAAATAAGAAATTTGCAATTTGTCGATAAAACTAAATTTCATAAACCATATCATACTTTGAAACTTCTTTATATATATATAGATTTTTTTTAAAAAAATGAAGGGGCCAGCAAAATTAATTTTTCTGATTTAATGGAACATATTTTTTCAAATACACCCGTGTTCTCTCCAACTACCTCTGAAGCTTCATTAAAATATCTTTATGTTGGAAACAGTATTTATTTTAATAGCACATGATTGTAAATAATTGTATGCAAATTTCTCATTCCAGAATTTCTAAATTAGATACCTGATACAGCGGAGTGAATTATGTATGGAACTAGGCGAGTAACAGCGTAAATAAATGTTTTGTGATTGAAGCGTTACACCTCTTTCCCATTAGTCTGCATTGAATATAGATAATTTATAAAGCGAAAATAAAATTAAATATTTTGAATGAAAATAAACTGCGTTTTATAAGTAATAAGATTTTGTCGATGGTAGAATTTCTGAGCACGACAAATAACTCCCGTTTGGCATTTCCTTGCACGTACTGCCCTCAAAAACAGCTTCTCAGAAATTTTGCAAGCTATTCATTATATCAATTTGCATAACTTAAGATCGACGAAGCCTTTGGAATGTTACACAAGAAACACGACAGTTCTGGAATTTAATATTTTAGATAAATTAAAGTTGGGATTTCTCACATTTCTAAGACGTAATTCAGCGAACTTTATGACGCATTTTTCAATAAAATTCAAATGCGAGTAGAATGTTTTCTCTGAGTAATAAATTAAAAGACATTGTAAATTCTCTTTTGATACTTTATTAATGTTATCATTTAATATTGATTAATACCTTCATAATTTACTAATTTATTTACGAACATTGAAACTTTAGCATATTTGTGTGCTATGCCAAAAATATTATGGATACTACTAATAAATTTAGAGTCTAATAAAATAACAATAAAGAAACCTGCCTTAATTTTCAACAAATTTTAGAGAAACAATTAAACAGGGAAACTGGCTGAAGTTTTGTGATCTAAAATCATGGGGTATATATCAAAAAAGGTGACAATCAAAGTCAATGATTTATATATTTACTATTTATTAGCAAATCTGACGGCGTTAAGAAAATATGATTTTTGCAATAAAAGAATTCTATTATATTCTACATTATTTAAAAAAAACTTTTTTGGTGGTTAACAGGCTGCATGAGGGTGAGCCTAAACAGACAACTCCCCTTTAATAGCATAGGAAGGGAATTGAATAGGGGGGATGCGGAAAGTAGAAAAAGATAGCCCCGGGCAATAGTTTAAGGATCCTATCTTGTGTTTCACATAAAGATATGCAGGGAAAACCCTAGAAAACCTGCATCAGGTAGGTTGGGAATTGGGTACTATTCCCACGCCCTTTCGAATGACGGGAGACAAGTTTGCTCTTTTTTAAAAACAACTACCATGCACGATATTTATGTTTCTTTCAATGGTAGTTTGGAACATTCACGAAAATGTGGGTTTAAATTTCTGTTTTAATCCCTAAAATTTTCATTGAAAATCGTTGAGCCGTTTGGAGACTATTTCAGACAAACAGACATTTCAATTGCATTTATTGGTATAGATGTGACGACAAGACCAAACAAATATGTATGTCAGATATGGCTGTACGCTTGGTCGCGGTACATCCAATTCTCCTAAAATACATTAATTAATTATGGCTATAATGGGTATCACTATTGTATGGCGAAAGCCTTTGAAATGTCCCCTTAAATGTTTTTTTTCTCTTTAAAGTATCTTTGGATTCATTCAAATATACCACGACAAGTATGCAAACGGTAATATTTTTATTAGTTTGTGAAAAAAATTCTGAAGCGACCGCCTCCCTGTTTAATAGCACGGCACAGGCCTGTTTCTACATGATGAATGAGCGGCTGATTTATGAGCTCTACGGCTGGTGCAGGGGGTTAAAACGGAATAGTGGGCATGCACATTTCACATCCAACAGTACTACATCCCTGGGTATCAAGGACATGTCTTACGACGTCGGTAACAGTAAATGTCATGGAACGAGAAGCAATAATATACTGTTACAAGAAAGACAACAAACGATGACGAAAAAAGGCGTGCCATACTGAAGATGGATAAATGGCGGTAATAAAGACCTTGTACCTGTCAATGGGAATGGATTCACTTCTTTTAATGTTGAGTTTTACTCGGGCATCATGCACGTACGCCCTGAGGATTGTGTGATGTACGTCCTTGCCCGCCATCCGCTAATTGTGAAATGCTGACGTCATTAGATTCCTGAGGCACGCCATGCCACGGGAGTTGTGAGGTGTCTCTCTGCACATGGAAATCATCCTCACTTGGTGAGTTCCTCGGCACACAGCTGCTTCTGACTCCCATATTAACAAAAAGATTAAACACAATTCCATAAACTCAAATAATAGATAATTAGATATCGACAACAGTACCTCGAAGTTCAACTCTATAAATAAATAATAATCAAATTTCATTATCGTATTTTCATTCAAGAATTAGGGCAATTTTATTACTTCTCTTCAAGATAATTAAAATTTACGCCTTAGTCTGTCACTTGTGTCTGTTCTCTATATTTTAATTTGATGCTCGTATTATATGCTAATGTTTATGCGTGTAAAGGCAATTGCAATAAAGTTCTTTTATACTTGGTCATACTAAAAAAAGAGAGGATTCACAAATGTTTTGAAACGAATATAGAAAGTCCCACACAGTGCAAATGTGTGTCTTTTCCGTTCCGATTCTCACGATAAGGTTTTCATACGTTCAAACGGATGGTTTGATCTTGAGGCGTAATAAACTTTCCTCTTTGCCAAGAATTGAAGGACAATTTAATTGATTTCTTACTTTAGAGTCAAACTGTATACATTTGAATAATTTTAAATGCAAATTTATCCTGTCGTTATCTCCTTACTGTAACTTAATTTATCCCGAAGTTTCATACCTTCCTTATTATTTGTTTTTTTTTCAATAATTACTTCTTTGCAATGGTATTAAAGTATCCGGTGAAAGTACATGCATTGACATGCTCGTATTTTTATATATTTTTTTATTCAAGACATTCATTTAAAATCCTGTCACAAATATTTTGACGAAAAATGCTTATATCATGAATGTCTCTAAGGACGTTTTTTGTGGTTTTCTCTTCACGCCCCGTTATTCTTCCCCATAAATCAAATGCTTTGTTTTCTATACAGCTCATCTTCGGGCGTTTGTCTTCGTCATTTCCGAGGGCTCGCTGTTTTTGTGCCTTTGTCTGACCATCTCGGCCACAAAAGCGTTCTTTTGTTTGGGCAATTACATTTGTTTTCTTATCCATTCATCTCACTTCCCTCCGATTCAGTAACAACCTAAAAGATCTTTTCCGATTTTTCTACAGACATAATTTGCCTGCTCAACAATTTTACACTCCTTAAAGAATGATCTTTAACATTTGATCCGTATTAACTCATTCCTGTGAATTTATTTTTTCTTTTAACTTGAGATTCGCTTAGCATGAATGCAATTTTTGGTAAATATTGTTTTATCATATGTTGGCATTCATCCTAATATTGGATTAATATTTATAATGAAAATTTTCAGCATTACTCGTGGAAAATAGTGTATTTTGGGTTTAATTTTAATATTATAAATTTGTATATAACGATTGAATTTTATTCTATTTAACTTTCAAGAAAGTTTTTCAACTGTTCGTATAAATGGGTAGATTGAGTCAGAGAAAAAATTGTATAGGGCTCTGAAGGAATAGATTAATAGGCTACATTAATGATTCGTTCATATTCGAGGAAATTTTTTGGGTAGAAATACTAGAGGAAGACGAAGACTAGAAAATATTATGCAATTAATTCTGTATGTGCAATATTTATGTGGATATGAAAAGATTTTCATAGCCTATGGATTCATTACAACAACAGTCAATAATTTTAGATAACCTAGTAAGGAATATTAATACTTTCAACTATGATCAACATTATTATGAAATTATTCTGGCGGAGCAAACAAATTGTCTTGAGGAGCTTTGAGCCCAAAATAAAGGAGGGTTGGCTGCCCGACTGGTCCATCCGAAACAAAGGACTGGCACTCAGTTCTGGAATATTAACTGACATATTTTTGTCAACGTTTGTTCAATAGGAAAGTGATTCGCCAATAGGTACTAAAACATTCCAACCTACGAGAGTAGCCCAGAAACTAATGCACCACAATTTTTTCTCAGTTTCCCAACAATGGTACAAATGCGGAACTTTTGATAAGAATACTTTGAGGTTCTTTGAATTCGCGTAGAAAGTATCCGTTTCTTCCGACAGATATCGTACTTGCATCTATGCTTCAACATGGCGTCTGTAACTGACGTACATTAACAGCAGCGTGTCGTCATCAAATTTCTCACTGCGGAGCAAGAAACGACTGGAAACATTCACAAACGTTTATGTTCAGTTTATGGAGCATCAGCAATCGACGAAAGTATGGTTAGTTGCTGGACACAGTGACGTCATCAGAAAAAGGTTCGGCAGAACTCCAAGATTTGCAGTGGTAGGGGATGTGATGTAGATAGGCATGGAAAACATCACGAAACAGGGTTGGACACCTTTCATCCTTGACCTAGATCTCTCAGACTTTCACTTGTGAGAGACATTTTAAGGATGACGATGACGCACAATGGAGAAATGTCTTAGTTAATATAACAAGGAATGGTATCGACAAAGCATACACGCCCTTGGGCCAGCTGGAGGAGAGAAGAAGAACTGGAAAATTAGGGAGTGTAGAAGAAACCTTATTATTTCTTGTGTTTAAGTATCTTTGAGTTCAATAAATAATTGTTGAAAAAAAAGTGGTGTATTACTTTCTGGGTCACCCTTGTAAATTTGATATATATTTCTTTGTCGATAAAGAAAGTAAGAAAGGAATGAACAAGAAAATATAGAGCAACGAACAATGTGAATTATTATTGAATAACGCACAAATTATCACTCTTTTCAAGACTGAACAGATGAACTCGTACTTTACCAATACGTCAATTTTATCCGTCTTGTCGAGTACACTAATTCCTATTTTATACCGCAGTTGTATATGGGTTAATCAAACTACGGATGCATCTGAAAATGTAGCAATTACTTTTGCTTCAAATCAGAGTAAGTCGCATATCTGTACAGGAAATTGAGCAATAACAACCGAAAAGTCAAAAGGCTACATTTCAGCAGCAGGCTGTGAACTATCGCCTCGACCTTTGAGTGTAGAATGTCCCGAAATTTTGTGGAATGGGCTTGATATTCCAAATCGAATCGTAAAGATTTCCCCGTCGAATTATTTGAAGTATAATGTGAACGAAATAAAAACCAGATAAGTGTGTGGTAGCTAGATATTATTGCGTAGATAGTCGCTTGGAAATACTTTTAGCCATTTACTATTCACGGGGAGTTACCTGTATTAAAAATACTTGCGTGTTTGATATTCCCTTACTCTTTGAGAAACCACTGGCTAAAAAGAAATTACATATTTCCTACGTGGACTTCCCTGGACGACGACATCTACAGCTGAGATATTTATTGCTCCTGATAAGTCTTATCAAGGCCTTCACTGGCAGAAATGTGTTTGAGTGTGGGCGAGTGTGATTGGGCATCAATCAAGGACAATTGCGGGAAGCGGTCCATCCAGAAATCGTCAGCCCCTTCGAAAACGAACTGCTACAAATTATATTTATTATAACATATATAAACTGATGATTCTAAATTTGTGTAAAAAAAATTTAATCAGTCTTTTAACATTCCCTAAAAATAGGTTATCGAGGAACAGATTTTGCACTCAACAGAGTGATGAGTGATGCAATAAAGATTGTTAGTGGCATGCATATAAGATCTGTATATTCCAAGCTGTTCACAATAGCGTAAGAGTCTGGGTTCATATCACCAGAATCGCTGTCTTTATTCGAAAGGGGTATTTATCGGATCGAAGAGAAACAGCATGACGTACGATCTGCACAGGACAATAAGCAGAGTACTGTCGTCAGCTAGTAACAGCCGTTGGAGTGAAGCTACTGCGATTTTTAAAATCTTCATCACGTTCTTTGTAATGGAATACACAGTCAGCGCCAAGTTATTTTTACCACACCCTGTGCTGATCATTCTTTTGATATAAAACATCCTCAATTGAGTACAATATGTTTGTTTTTGGCAATGTTTTTGAAATACCTATTACACTACCAAAGTGTCTTAAAGAAATTTCGTGTTAAAGTAATCTCTGACCACCAGTTTGTCGGCAGTAGAGGAGCACTGCGAATCATATTTTGACATTACTAGCTATCTCTCTCCAGTCATACTTGTTAAAAAAATTTAATTCAAGAGTAAAGGATCTTTTGAGAATTTTTTAAAATGAATATTCGATAGTTAAGTTTGTATATATGAATTATTTTTCGTAAAGAATATTATTTCATTCTCCATTGGAAAACCTAAATGTAGATGTTGGAAAATGTGATTTAGTAAAT
Source organism: Eucriotettix oculatus (assembly GCA_034510155.1). Lineage (NCBI taxonomy): Eukaryota > Metazoa > Arthropoda > Insecta > Orthoptera > Tetrigidae > Eucriotettix > Eucriotettix oculatus. The sequence goes on along the minus strand of CM067379.1, from coordinate 37,173,475 downwards.
TTTAGGTAAGCCGTTTCTCAGGTCCATACAATGGATGGAGAGGGCTCGCACCTGACGGGAAGTCGACTCGAATAACTCGGATGGTAAAGCCGCAACTTTGATCGATTCCTGGTCATCTTGAACCTTTAATTCAGTTATATTACCTTCAAGGCTGAGCTCCGTATGCAAGGATTTCTTTTAATCGTGAATATTCGGGATATCGTAAGAATATTTTTATGATTTAAATAAAAATTAATAAGTTGTTTCCTCGGAACATGGAGTTCATTAAAAAATATAGAAATATTCTAAAGTATAATTGAATTCTAAAACTACAGCTGTCAACCGAAAAATAATATTCCAAATAATAAGCAGTTAACGAGATTTGTAACGGTTTCTCTGAAAATATGTTATAGGTAACCTTTGTATTAATATTATTTTCCGAACAATAGAAAAAATAAGAAAATTGTAGACATTTCGAGCAGCCAATATTAAAACTAAACTGAAATATTATGAACAAAGATAGTGCAAACATAGAGTATAACTCAGAGATGTGATTAACAAAGACAATCCAGCAAGCCATCATACACAGAATGTAGCTGTAAAGTGTATTGTTTTAAATTTACAGAAAATTTATCAGATTTAATATAAAGCATATCGGAGATTAATCTTCTAATTCACTTCCTTAAATTTAAATTTTCTTAATGTCGCTTATTAATTCTAATTGGCAAAGATCGTTTGATGGGACGAATATGACTAAACTTTGTAAACAATATTATCACAATGAATAGTATTGCGAAGTTTTTTTACGAAATAAGTCAAATAATTGACAGATTAAAAAATTACAGAGATTTTATTTTTGAATAACATTTTAATTATATAGTTGATAATAAAAAGGTAATTATTTGAAGTATTCTTTTGTTGGACAAGATGAAATTTTTTACTGTTCAATATTTTATTATAATTGGCTGTTATGTGGCGCATTTCTTATACGGACATAAATTGTTATTATAATAACCTTTTTATTGCAGATTAACATTCGCGGTAAAGTAAAATTGATAGAATTTTCTACTGCTATCACTTCGATAAAACCAATGTAGAGTTGGTAAACTATATAATTGCACGACTGTATATTTGCTCGGTAAAACGTTTTCTGCTATGTAAAGCATAAAAACAAAACTGGAAAATGGAGTGGTATTTTACTGCTTGTAGATATGGTTGTACATGCGTAATGAAATAAAAATTTTCCTTGCAGGAACTTATGCAAATATTTTTACGATGTGAAATAAAATGAAGAAATGCAGCGCCAAATAATTAATTTTCTAACAAAAACAGATGGCAATGCCCTGCATTATTTCTCACAAATTTAAATGTAATGAGTAAAAGGAATTATCTCTGTAACTAAAGACTAATATCGGAATTTTTTTCGCAGAATATATTCTCCCACACCCAAATTGTTTGATGTATGTTTGTTTTTTTCTGATAAGTGTGTGAGTTAATTATGCATGTGTTTTTCTATGTTTCAGGTAAGTGAAGAACTAGACACGAAGCTTCCATTTGTCTGACTGTCAAACTAATGGCACTGTACCTCTGTTAGCTGCTTTGTTGACTGCACTTTGTCGCCTGTCTGCCAATGGCGGCCATCCTCAAAGTGAGTGGAGAGCTCGTAAATCTTCCCCCGGGACCACGCTATCAAACATTATTAACAGTTCAGCCGTTTCCATAGTTCTCTGATGCTTTGTATCTATTACAACTACAATTAGATGAAATGTTAAACATAAATGTGGCTGACATTTGACAAATTGTCGGTTTTGTATGTAAGTAGTGGCTATATTCCACGGCCATTTTTAAACTTTCCATTTTTGGGCGAATCTCCAGCTTCTAGTTTTTCTTTCTGGTTTAACTTTCCCCAAAACTAATTCCATATTGTCTTAAATATTACATCATAAGACTTAATATACTCATCAACGGACCGGACTTTCAAATCCAGGAACCGGATGAGTATAAGAACCAAAATATGGACATCATAACATAAAATAGAATATATATTATAGTAATAGTAAGATTATTCAAGTAATTGTCTTAAACAAATTACAAAACTCTGCTAATACAAATACAGTCATAAATAATTAGAGTATAAAATTAGTAAAAAAGTTTGAACCTACAACTACTCGGCCAACGCGTCATGGAGATCCGGAAACGTGGGTCGTAACCGGAAAACCGGAGTTGTTTCACAAACAAAATGTATAAAGGAGGAAAGGATGAGGAGACGAAGAAATTAAGAATTTTCTCTTTCAGTCTCTCCACAAAAATAATATAATAATAATGCTAAAACAAATTTAAATATACGTATACTTTATTATTGTATTCATACATATTTATATCTATGTAAAAAAATGTACCAACAAAAGAAAAATATTGTTAAACAGACCTGTTATTGAATCTAGAAAACAGGTCAAGTAAATTATTATCAATAAAAAAAATGTCCGTCCAACTAAAGTCATATCAAAATTGTTAAACAATTTTCTCGTTTCCTTAAAAGCCACTTTATTTTTGTGGCACTCAGTTTCACGTATCTCAATTCTTTAATTTTCCTACAACTACTTTCTTTTAGTATGATAATTTTTCCTAATTAAACAGTCACTTAAATAACGCCAAGTTGTCGGGGTTTTACTACCCCTGTCTGTAACCTTCAAGTTCCCTTACGCCGCTTGCCTTTGGTTCCGAACCGCCAAATTCCGCATGTAGTTGTGTTTTAACATTGCAATGAATTTGATAAATTGTCCCAAAAATCTGGAATAATAAATAGGAAATTATTGGGTGATTGTATACGGTGTTTCATCTTAAAATGACCTACGATATCTTTGACGTAATTTTTGAATTAAATAACTTAAAACTGCTTTTGATTTAAGATCCCATACGTTGCATAATTAAAATTAAGGGAGCCGAATGTTCAAAGACACTTGTTTTATTGATGCAGTTTACTTAATTTGTTTATATCACTTTTAAGAAATTGAAATTAAGAAAATGAATATTGATTTTCTAGTAAACGAGGTAATGTCGGTGGTTCAAAGACTTTATTTGCATAGAGATTGTTCCGGATAAGATCTGCTAGTAAAAGGCCGCCTTACGCTATGTCTGAGAAATGGCATTCATTCATTTTACTGCCCCCGAGACAAAGAATTTCCTTAGAAATGAAATTTAGGTCTCATCGGCGTCATCTCATCGCAGCGAATACAATTACAGCTGGATTTCCTTTTCTTGGTTCAAATTGATTACCGCATCTATTACAATTCCGCTTCACCGTAATGGTGAATTCCACTAATTCGTGGAACAAACCACCTTGGACACTTAATCTTAGTTTCATATACGAATGCAAAATATTTTTAATACGCTAGATAAATATTTATTTATGATCAAACGATAACCAGATGGTTTTTTTGGTACTAGAATGAATAATGATAACATGATTCACTATAATTATTGCATGTATTAATATGAGATACTCATTTTCCAACATTGAAATCTTGTATACTAATGAAATTTTCATATTAAATCCTGCCAGAGAAACGTTATCTACTACAGCAAAACACAGCCTAATGAATCACCTCTTTTTTAAAAAAATCTTTATTTACTAATTGAATATTGTTGATTTTCCGCCAGGACTGTTTTAATTTAATACTCGGAGTAAAAATTGACAATGATCGTATCTGTAGTGCAATTAATATTAGAAGGCAGTCGGGGATTCAGCGTGGAGGGAGTTTTCAAATGCCACATGCGCTCGTTATTGGAATTCGTATACAGCTCTTTGAAAACATTAAAAAATGCCGCAAATGTCCCGCGGCGCTGCTTTCATTTTAAGCGATCTGGTTGGTGGATTGAAAGTCTCGTTCCGCACGGAAAATAACGGCCCAAATTTATCTAATTTTAAACGGTCTATAGTTTAATGTCTATTATATCGGCTGAATGATCAAAGACTTTTACCGTTCAGTGGATTGTGTGAAATGTGTAACCGTCACATACAGGGTGACTGACTTATCTGAGAAATTGCAATATTTCAAAGGATACCTATCTTATCCAAAGCGGACAATAAAATTTGTTTGTCTCAAAAGGGACTCGATAGTAAAATTAATTTATTTGACTATATTAGTTAAGTAACTTCTTTTCATGTTACCCTGAAATTGAAAATTCTAATTTGTTTATTTATCAATTATCGGAAAACAAATTTCGACGTTACCCAGAAACTTTCTTTGCGGAGTGAGGTCTTAATTCGGATTAAAAAGACTCTTCTCCGATGCGCGCGCAACTAGCTCTTTGAATCATCTCCGCTCCACTGAGATAAATCTCTTGAGTCAAGAAGCCATTATCCTTAATTAATATACGAAATATTCAATTAAAACTCGTAAATATAGAAGCATAATCTTAAATAAAACAATTTAAAATGCCTTCTCTTTCTCCCTGGCAAATTATCGTGAGGTTTTAATTTTTATAAAATTATATTTAATAGCATATGAGCAAAATTATCGTAATATAATATAGTCACACTTTTGCTCTACATATTCTCGCTGAAAGTAATTCTTCACTTTCCACTTGCAAGTTCACTTGACTCTTTCTTTATTAAAAATAACACTATACAGAACTTTTACCAACGTTAATAATTCACGTCAGTTTCTTATTAACTATGAATAAATTAATATAACAATTTTCAAGAATAGACTTAATTACAAAATATTATTATACGTATGAATATTGCCTCTAATATATAGTGAATAATTCACAAATGCTGGGATAACCGTGAAGTATGCACAAAAATTTGTTCCTCTTTTAAAGAAAACCCGAATCTATTCGAGACAATTAAATTCCCTCAATTATAAAAATAAAGTCCCTACAGACATTTATTTTATTTTTATAATTATATTTTAAAGACCACGAAAAATTTTGTTTTAATAGTTTGTTTTAAACTTTTTTAAAGCTCAATTAGCTGAAAAAATAGTTAAAATTCACGAAATTTATCAAATTAAATTTACAAATTATTATAAACACATTTTTGTCTGTATTTAACTTCTGAACACATTTAATTCCGCGTGTGTTTACCTGAAAAAGTCCCAAAACTGAGTACTATCCGTCTAGTCTTATGAATAAAATAAGAAACAAATAATTTTCTAAGAGAAAGAAGACTCGTAATTTCATCGCACATGTTTGAATGTAAATGTGCATTATATATAGTTTTTCCAATTTAATCGCCTGCTTGTCGCATTAATAATCGACGAGAGTGAACCAAGTTTACTTGAAAGTAACTTCCGTCGTACCTTCCCGTCAAATACCGAGAAATGTAGCATGATCGGTTGTTTTATTCGCGATTTCAGCATTGTTGTTACCCGACAAAAATTGGACAAGTTTAATTATCTGTACGTTCAGATATAATTTGCCATTAAAACAGACTTTTATTTGGCAGCGGTTATTGCGAAGCTAGTGTCTTCGGCGTAAATAACTGTTATAGGTCAGTTATGTACAAAAGAAAAATATCTATAAACACCCTTCTCAGTATTAAGTTGCAATTTATTTATATTTGAAATTCGCGCAGAAACTCGTCCATCAATATGCTGGATCCATAATCGAACGAGTGTCCTTACTCCGAGAGACAGAATGTCGAACTTAGTTGCCCCAAGAGTGGTCCACCATGCAGAAATTGTTGTTAGAGCAGCGGATAGAAAGAGATTCTATCTGTTACCAGACACATTCTTCCTCGCGCTTTTATTTCTCAGTCACAAATTTCCTATCGAGATGTTTTCTACATTGCAGCACATCCCTCACGTGGCGAGGTCAATGACCCAGTGGTGCGAATTAACCCCGGGTGTGAGGGTAGCCTCGACCCTTCCCCAGCGACTATTGCAATCGGATCTTTAATTTCCGTGCGCTGGGCAAAACTGCTGATCCGGAACGAATTACTGACATGTTTTGTGATGCGGCTCATTTTTGGACCAAATTAGTCTGCATCCCTGCGACGGAAATAGAAAATACAGCTATGTCTGTCCTGGAAGACCTCAGAAAATAAAAACGTAATTGAAATCGTTCTCATAAACATCCATCTTCATATTTATTTCGTCAACGCCAGGATAATGTTTAGGAACATTATGTCTGATCCTTCGTAATTTATTTGATTGGAACACAAATTTATAAGAATTTTACCTGAAAGAATCGGTTACCTACCCCATTCACGATGAATCGAAAGTTACTGTGTGCATTTTTCGTATCGGACTACGTGCTCAAAAATCATTAGATCTCTTTAATTGAGTCATTCATTAGTCAGGAAATAAAATTATTTATGCAGTGTGTTCAATCTGAAACAGTCCGGCTAAATTTCTCTGAAATGGGCCAGGTGACGAAAAAAATCAATACACAAGTAGTAGGGTTTCGGGGGGGGGGGAGGCATTCGGTTCATGCATTATTAGATTTTAAGTCATCATTGCAAGCAAAAAGCTATTTTTTTTAATGGTAACCGCATTTTTCACCCTGATGAAACTTTTTCGTCTTTATGAGTCGTTTTCAAATACCATATCATTCATGTTATTCCCACAAATTTTACTCAAAAAGTGCCACAAAAACGAGTTCTCTGGTTGAAGATTCACACTTTTTAGCTTGACCCAGGATGCACAACGTGGATGTAAAGTCTGCTTCGCATCCCGTGCGCTAAAAAACGGAAAAATAAATCGTGTAAACATGTGTGGGAGTTGATCAACGTTTACAGGGGATGTTCAATTTTCCCACCGTTGACTTGTAGGCACAACACAATTCAAACATCCTTGTGGTGCCTTTCTGTCGATTATTGTTCCATAGGTCTGTTTGCCAACCAGAATTATCAAATGCAAATAAACATAAAATTTTCCGACTAATTCGAGGATTCGTTTATTCCAATTAGTGTCAAGTCAACAAGAATTGAGTTAGTATCACGACACGCTGTATTCAGTCAGTGTCTTTATTTTACTCGTTTTAGGAGGGTGTAAACGAGTGTATCAAGCTTCTGCTCGAACATATCGGGAGCGGTTTCAGTTATTCGCGACACTGAAAGGAATTGTAGAAGGGGGAGAATTTTTCGACGAGAACGACCACAAAAACAAGGTATTCATTCTGATGATCCACGGGCTGTGGCCATATTGGATATGATCCACTTGAATCCTCACATCAGTATGAGAGAAATCGAATGGGATTTAGGAGTACCACGGAGCACAGTACATAGAATTATGCGATTGGCCGCTACCACCAGTATCACATGACTTAGACACAAGCATTGTCTGCGCAGGACAGGCAAAATCATGTTCATTTTTGTAACTGGGCATGAATGAAGATCCAATTTTTTATTTTCAGTACGTTCTCTTCAGTGGCGAGGCAACGTTTCAGAGTCGTTAAATCGAAACAATTTGTCATTACTGGTCACTGGACTCACAACATCGATCATCAGCATCGTTGGAAAGTGAACGAGTGGTGCGGTATTGTTGATGGGCAAGTGATAGGCCCATACTACAGAATTACTTAGCTTTATTCCGTAATCAACTGCCAATTCTGATTGAGAACATGAACTTGCAGACAAGAAATAGAATGCGGTTTCAGCGGGATTGTGCTCCACCTCATTTTCTCGAATTGTAAGATATTACCTGAATAGTTCCTTTCCAGATCGTTGGATTGATCGGGGTGCTTACATTTTGTGGCCTCCACGATCAACGTATCTCACGCCCCTCGACTTCTGCTTGTGAGGTTTCATATAATATGCAATAAATAATTATAAGAACAAAATTAAATAACATTACTAACTACAATTTTTTAAAGAATTACTAAAATAAACAGTATATAGTAAAAAATTATTGGAAACACGACACTCTCACTAGAGCACAAACACAAACAATTTCATAAAACTGAAGACCTTTGGCGTCTAAAACCACTTTTAAATCCCAAGCCCTTACAAATCAGTCTTTGTTAACATCCACCTCTACCGCGATCTGTGAAGCTTATTAATTAAAAAGTAAAAAAAATAAACCATCCCCAGAATTTGTATGTTACATATGCAACCACTACAGTATATGTATTATAAACGACGAGAAAGAATGGTTATTTTTTTCCAATGATTAATTTGAATGTTACATTATTACAAATAGATTTAACGTTTGATGAACTATTGATACATTAATACAACCTTAAATTGCAGGCAAGTTTTAAACAAGAAGCAGTTACCCAGAATTTTTTTAAAAAATTGCTGGGCTGTTTGACGCAGTTTAGCGTCTTTATCTCGCAGCGTTTAAACACAGACTAGAAGATAAAACAAATATATAAAACCGCAGTTATATACAGAAAATAATCAAATAAATTAAAACACGAAGGTTAACGTGAGTTATTTCGGAAATTATTATTTTACAATAATGAAGTTCCATGTTTAATAGAGTGATATTATCAAATTCAAAATTGATATTAAATTTAAAACAACACTTAGTTAACAGTTATTTTTAATGTCTCAGTTAGACTCATGTCCTTTAATTCTCGAATTCAGTGTGATTTTTTGTTTGGTAGTTGTAACAAAAGCCTCAATGATGATAATTAATTTTGTGAACAACTTATGTGCTACAAAACTATTGGTAAAATTCATTGTTTTCTTCTATTTGAAACATAGTCCATCTCTATTTTTTAACTTATTTCGATCGCATATTTAACTGATCAGAAACTTGGATCTAGTTTTGTAATACTCTAAATTAGTGGCCTAAATAAATAGACGTTGTTTTATCCTGAAACGATAAAGTAGGAAAACGAAAGCATTAAAAAAAGACATTACATAAACGCACTTTTGGAAGTTGCCGTGTCAACGTATCACTTATACACTCTGATGTTGATGAGTCCTGCAGATTTTCAATCTCAGATGAACGATGTGATGTCACTTCATTTTACCAAGCAAATTTTTCATTTCCTGGGCAATTCACTTCAACATAAATTGGTCATTTAGTTTGCCTGAGGCATTTAGAAAACGTCACACGTCAGATCGTCCTTTTTTTTAAGCACATAACACAACGCCAATAGAAATGACAATATCCATTTGTAATTGAATGATTTATGTTGAAACTAATCGAAAAATAAAAATGAACCGTTCCGTGTATAAATTAAGTTTGTCTTTCTTATCACGATATGTAATTTTGTTCGTTTATGAGCGTATGTAATTACAAGAAAAGTTCTGGAACGGAAACTGCTTCCTTAATTTCGAATCTCGTTGAATAGTTTGCCAGAGTATCATGCCTAAGATATTAATCTGGAAGTTTCCATTTCTAATGGAAAACGGACCATAGCCGACCAGCCAGCGTCTTCCTACTACGTAAATTTGAATTGAATTAGCGGTAGGGAGTTTGGAAACTCTCAAGAACTCCGCCGTCGCCGTGAGTCTGTTTTTCAGACATCGATCTGTAAAATGAGACTACTTTTCCACGGGGATTACACATCGGCGCTAAAAGGGTACTTGAGTGCTCGAACAGCGAAATCGCTTAGCCTACCACATTCCTCGTGCCAGACTAACGGATTACCCCAATTTCTCTTCTGCGAAGAAAACTCCTCGATTTCAGTTGAAGTCCTTAGATTAGCCTCTTTTCTTCCTCAACGGGGAGTAACGAAACCTGTCCGACAATAGGAAATTCCCGACCCATCACAGACATTTCTTTAAAAAACAACTTATGTTTGGGTTCTTATTTCTTCGTTTTGTGACTTTTCTTCGAGTAACGTTAACAGATTTGGAATATATGTATATAATTGCTATATGCTTCAATTCCAATGGCCAATCTTACTAAACAAACACCATATCAAATAATAATAATAAACGTTTGAATAACACGTTTAGGTCCTTACACTTAATTTATTCTTAAAATGAAGAAAATAATTTGAGATGTGTTTATAAGTAAACTGGTCAGTAAAAGAGATTTATTATAAATTTGACAGTAACTGTAAGCACCATTTGTATATATTTAATTCGAGTTAATAAAATATTCTGTTGTAGTAGCAGTAATATTTGTGCATAAATACATCTCTTGTCTTAATACACCCGTGATTTCGCTGTTAAATGCAGTCCCTACGTAAAATTTTGCTTGAATCTAAGAAGACTGCTAGTCAATTTTCACAATATTATTTTTGGGATCTCATCTATATACCCCGGTCCATATGTCGTTATTTGGTCTTCGTTCTATCAAATAGTTAATTGACCAATAATTACATTTAAAATATAGGTCTTAGAAAGGTCCATCTGTTTTGATTCATAGTTATTCCTTACGTTTGCTAAAATCCATTTTTTTCTATGGAACGCTGTAATTTTTCTTTTATACAATTTTTTTCATAATTCGGAGTCACTATTGACCTTGGGTAAGTACTCCTATATTATGTATGTGAACTCTAATAAGAAAGAGGCCCTTTATTAAACAACAACATTGCTTACGAACTAATTAATTTAATTTTTCTCTTATGTTGACTTATCAGCATTAAGTTCCCCCGTTTTGGTAATTTCGAAACAATTTATAAAATTTCATTATTACATTACCTATTATGTGTAGTGTTTGCTCACTACGTTAGAATTGGTGAAAAGTTTTACTGTTTGTTTGCATTGTGTTAAGGGTTTATACCAAATTTTAAACCCAATATCAATTAATGAAATAAATTCATTTTCCATACTACATCGCGAGAAGCGAAGCTTTAAGGGCACTGATAGAATAGTGTATTTTACATTGTTTATATATAATTAATTAATGATTTAATATTCATATATTAAGATAGCATCCTATTTTTTCCTTAACAAATTATAAAAATAAAATTTTTCATTATCAATTTAAATTATTATTTACACCATACTAACGAGAGTCTTAAGTTTATTAATAAAAGCAATTATATTCTGACAACTCCTTTATGGATGGGAATGTGAGAAGAAAATTTTAATTTCATTTTTAAATTAATCATTTCTTTGATGTTATCACGATATTTTTGAAGAACTGACATTCCGGCACAGTCGCCCCCTTTTTCTGCAAACGATATTCTTAGGTGAATATTTTTTATTTATTGTATTAAATGATTGCATATCCGAGTTGGTAAAGAAATTTAGCATAAATATTTATTACAAATACCATCATTAACTAAATGAATTGAACAGACAACAAGTATGCCTGACTCATTATCCTATTTGCAGGCTTTCAGGCTAGAAAGACAATCTTTGACTGACGAGAAACTCCATCGTATCCTGCAGAGTTATTTTTTCTTTAATGATTTTGTAATATTTTTATTCCCTTTTGGACATCTTAATTTAAAAGTAAGGTCTTAACATTGATATAGATGCATTAAAACATATCGTTCACTATGTTATCACGAGTTTGTAAAGAAAACTTGTCAATACTGAAGACAATGTATAGCAACTCACGATCTTTAGTTTAAATTTCACACATCTGCTTACTGTTTTATTATCCTGTCACTTAGGAAGAATATGAAACACTATTTGTGAGTTTACAATATTTTAATCTGCTCTTAGCTTATCATTTGAAGTCAATAATGTAGAGTTATATGTTATAGTTGTTCCGCTTTCCCAAACGAAGCGTGCGGTTTTTTTTCGTTTTTTTTCAGTTATAGCTGTCAGTGGTTGTGAATGAAATGCGAGAAGCTTGTTTGGCCGAGCTTACCGTTCCAGTTCACTTGAAACGTCCTCTAAATTACGAAACACTTCCGTTAGAAGTACAAGCTAGTCTATAGATACTTGTATATCAAGAGCTCCCATTCTTTTATTTTTACCCGAGAGCACATTCTAAATCATCAGCATGGTTGCGAGAAAAATCTTTTTGAAGGATATAAGAATAACGGTAATAAATAATCAATGTAAAAATATAAAGCCTACTATTTGTGTTACATGCATGTAAACGTTTAAAAAAATAATGTTATTGTCAGTGCTATCTTCTATCTATTGTATTTCAGTGGCCAGTGGCTCTTATTTAGGAAATTCTAATTTCATTTGATTCAAGTTTGAAAATAATGATTCACAAAGATAAGTGGAACCGCAAAAATGATTTTAGTTTACTACAGTTAACTTTTTTCATTTATTTGCGATGAAAGATAGTCTAGTCAGATGGGTACACTTTCCTTACCTAATAACTGTTTCCTGATATACCCATTTGATCGAAAGTGTTAAAATTTTAATATTGTTTTCCGCTGTGAATTATTTCCCTTGCTCAAGCGCAGAACCTTCCTCTGTCGAGCCCCGGGATCCAGTTTCCACCGGTTGGCTTCGTGGATCTAATCTTATAGATCCACCAACCAACCCATCAACATCCCATCGCCCTCTTATGACCTGTAGCCTTTTTCAAATGGGATCCATTATGACCCTTGCGCTATACAAAGAAATCACTGTGACTCTTTCTAGCAAGGAAAGTGTTCTATAAACTGTTTGAAGTCTTTTGGAATCAATGCGTGATGGGAGGCTTCGTTTCCACATATAAAAGAAGTCATATAGCTCCTAAGGTTATACCTCTCGCGGCACTCGTTTTTGGCAACGTTGCTTGGCCCGTCCACTTTTCCCAAGCGTTGCGATCGGTTAATCCTGGTCACACCCCTCGTTATATTTGATGCAACATTTACAGAAACTAATAAGCAGTTGCTGTCAATAACGAAAGAATTTGTTAATACCGTATGTATTAGCGGTAACCCCACAATGCAGTTACAACGTCATGGGAATATTAGAATCCGGCACAATTTAAAGTGCCATTAATTAAAATTAAATGAGTAATTACTCCAATTGATGATATCTGATCATTACATTGTATTTCGCTGTAGCACTATTAATTAGCGATAGTGGCTGGGCTGATTGAGTGGCAATTAGCATGACGCCTGCCTGTCCCAAATTTACATATTATATAGAACTGATTAAATTCTACATACTATTACATACCAAACAATACATAATTTATCGAGTTGTAGTCCAGCGTATTAGCCGTGTTCGGTACAAATTGATTGTAAGATTCTTCATAGGCTACACTTTTATTACTGATTATATTATTAAAATAAATTATAGATTCGATTGTGTTGCGCAAATATGGACTATTTCGTTAAATCATAGATTTTTTTGTTTTATTTTTCTTAGAACAGTATGTAGAATTGTTATATATTAAATATTTTAAAATAAAATCTCGGAGTTTGATCTACAGATGTCCAGTTTGTGAGTAATGAGACGTATATAGGGACTCCCTGCTACCTGCCATTCGGGCAGTCAAGTCACAATCGTTATTTGATAGTCCTATAGCGAACTACAGTATTAATTGGTAGGTGTACCATAGTTCCTTTTCTTTTGCTTCTCACAAATACTCTTCATTTACAAAAACCGTATTTAAACGATGGGGATGAACGAAAATTAATTTATATAGATAGATTTGTTTTCGATTATTGACAGGAATACAGCATATGGACTACGGGCACTGTGGCATCCGCGGGTGCGGGTTTCATAACCCCCCTCCTCCCCCCCCCATAAAACGGTTGAGTGTAACACGCAATCAGTCTACGTAGCGCACATAAAAAGTTCAATTTTTTTCCATACACGCTTTTATCTAACCGACAGAGGAAACATTAAACGAATATCTGAAATTGTAAGCCAGATAACACAAAAAACCAAATATCTGCATCCAGCATTACACGTGTAAATGTTTCATGTTAACTGAGCTTTTCAAAGATTCTATGCGTCCAATATCATAATTCGTCTCTCTCGTCTCTTTTTTTTTAAAAAAAAGAATTTATCTCAAGTCCCTCGTTTTACCCAACCTCGTGAAGCCATTAAAATTCCGAAGGGGTTGTAAGAATACGCCGTAATTTTTTTACTGGTCTAGAATTGCAGACCAGAAGGCTGTTCTTTGCTCGGCAGCGCTGTCGTGCATTCCACAGGGAGACAGGCGGAGAGAACAATGAGAAATACAGAGCTGGTCGACTTTCTTTCATTCTTGGGGTCTAATTGCAATCATCGCACAAACTACTCTCATAGTCAGCTAAAGCTCTCTGACAAATTTTCCAGACGATGCTCAGAATGTTCATACTATAAATAGATTAATACGAATGAAAGACAAGCTATCCACGACCAGCCAATTAATTTCTATGCCGTATCTCATCCATTTGTCTTAAAAATCAGATTTTCTCCACAATTTTTTATGCTGAGAAGCATAGTTCTAATTATTTCCCTTGATCCCTTACAATTTTCATAAAATGGCGAGTGTTAGTTGTGAACAAGACTAGCGGATCCAGCGAAGTATCTTCCGATTAGTATAAAAACAAATTAATCCAACTCTAAATCATTTAAGTCTTTTTTATTTGTTAATTTTTATAACATATTTAATCGATACTGGCTTTTGAATAAATATTTATTTAACAGTTATTAGTATTACGTGATTGTAATAAACATCCCGTGCACAATTCTAAACAATATAACAATTGTTATCGAAAACTAAAAATTTCGATTCTTCAGTAAAGGATAATTCTTTGGCTGCGTGAGAGATTTCATCTGTATGATTTATAAGTTTAAGAACCAAATGGTTGTCCATGTACCTACAATATTAGAGATTATACCAATGGAACAATGACCGATACATTTTTAACCAATATATGTAGCTTCAACGAAGAAACGATATACTATATATAAGTTGTTTGAAATACTGCTCCTAAAACCTTCCTATCCCACCCTCCAAATCCCCCTGAATCCGCACTCAATAAATTCAATATAATTCGTCAGAATCCCTAAGGCACTCATTTCACAACATAAGCCTATTCTTGCTTGGTTTAGCTATGAACTATTTGTTCAACTTCTGATGAACTGAAGTTTAAAATTATAAAGGATGTCATCAAAATGAAAGTGCACATTACATCACAGAGAATATCTGTGCTCATTCATTAGGCTATTGAGCTATAGATCTGCAGTTCAGTACATTTCAATCGCGGTCTATTTTTTATTAGACTTTTTTATTAGACTTCGGATTAAACATTTCAAGGCTGTTGATTATTACCAGAAAAACTCGCCTTATTTTACGTAGCCTACGGCACTTGCCAGTCATCTTCGACCTAATTCCGTGTTGAGTTAAGCAACAGCCAAGTCGGTCACCTCATTAGTGAACATTTCGATGGATAATAGAATCAAAATCTTCGTAACGTAACGTCTTTGTAAATTAGAATCTCATAAGAAGCAACCATCATATTGCATGATATGAATATAATTTTTGTGCCATCAAGTGATTTGTAAGGTTTAATACGGATAAGGGTTCCACTTCAAATTAAATGAGCAGGTAGAATAAATAATAAAGTTTTTCAATTATAAAATTATTTGAAAATTATATATATATATAATCTCTTGGAAAGTGAATTTACTTTATAAATTAAAATTAGAATCAAATTGATTTTGTCTCACAGGGGATAGTGGGCTTTATTTTTGTGAACAATGGTGGCAATTGCTACTGTGGCTCTAAGTAGACGGCCTTGAGAGATTTAATTAGATTATGGAGAATGTGGGATGTTGTAGTTATGTAGGAAAGAAAGGCTTGCGCAGGATAGGTTAGCATGGAGGGTTGCATGAGACCAGTCTTAGGACTGTTTACCACAACGACACTTAGATGCGCAAATACTGCGCTACTGCATAGGCGAAAAGAAGTGAGGGAAACAATTAATATAATGCTGTTCAGTTAACTCGAGTAACCAAAGTTGATTACATACATAAAATGGCATAATTTGTTTCAGATTTTAAAATTATTAAACATCTGTACACCAGCGCATTATCAAGCTTAATTTCGCAGAAACGGAAACAAATATTCATTTTTCCTGTATATTTCTGACGGATGTACCACAACTGAAATCAAAATTTCGGAAAATGTCCCATGTATACTTGACGGTACTAAAAACTTATATTTCTACGTCTTTTTGTACAAAAGATTATGTATTTGTTAAGTTTGTAATTTAATATTAATTTCAAAATAACGATCTTCAGTAGCAAACTACAATTTATCCGCTTGTCTAAAAATTGTTTTTCATTTCCATGCAATTTCGTAGAAGTATTAGTATGAAAATTAAATTCCGTTTACAGCCGTTGTTTACGTATAAGCCGTGTAAAAGCAGGTTAGGGTCTATTTCAAATGCGAATAACGCTAGTATTTTATTCGTGCTCGTCACGTTTATAATGGCAATAATATTCTAGTTTATAGCTTTAACCTTCTTCAGTCGACAAAATTCCCGAGTAAACTTGTAACATTACAGGAGAATTTCATCATTAACACGTTTTCAGAGATTTTTATTGATTTAGAAGTTTAAATAAATAATAAATTTATATTTAAAACTGATTAATAGTTACACATCCATCTCATTATCTTTTAACACTCCCGTTGCACTATGTATCTTAATTCGATTTATAATTATCTAAAAACAAACATACGTTTACAACATGTAAAATTATAAATTTTAGTAACCGGTTGTGTAAACGTTCTCATTGCAGTAAATTTTAATTGACTATTCAGGTCATATAATATTTGATACAAGAATTATATTTAAATTTTCATATTCATAAATTGATAGTTTCAGGAGACTAGAAGGTATGATGAAATCGTATATTAGTATTTGAGATGAGTATAGCTCAACAACGCCAAAAACAATAAATGTATACAGACTTAAACTTACAAAAATAAATCTCTCTAATAAAATTACCTGTATGTGTGATATATGTCTGTGTCAATGTGTGTGTGTCTGTATGTATGTTCCGCACACACATGTGAACTAGTGGACCAAATTTAGTACACGTGTTCTTTGTGACTGTAATTCAGCAATGTTGGGATAAGACTCGGTTGCCACCCTTAAGGGTGCTTAAATAAGCAAAAGCAGCCAATATTTTTTCCTATAAATAAGATTATTTTGAAACTGTATCCTCCGATACTGCTAGCGTATAATTTCAACCCCATCCATGATTGACGGCGAGTATGCTTAGGGGTGGGGTGGAGTGGCATCACATAAAAATAAACAGAAAACAATAGTGATTGGGCTCTAAACGGGTGTAATGTGAGCCGAGTTTAATTCTGACATAAAAAAGGCAAAGTTACAGTTCATCCCCTAAGAGGAGTTGGAAGATGGTAAAACAGACTTCCGCATTCTATCATCAACGGATGAAATAATTCCGACCAAATTTTAAATAAGTGTTCTTGGCGAACCGAACTCAAGCCAATTACGGCAATACACGGCTACCACCCTTTGGGGCGGGTGTGGTAATTTTTAACAATCCAGAAACTGCTGTTATGTGTTTCTAAAATATATTTATTGCGTCAACTACTTTGATAGCTTTTTCAGTGAATTTGTTTACTTATAATTTCAACCCCTTTCATCATGGGGGTGTAGGGGTCGTTATATGAAAATAAAAATAAAACAGTCAAGTTTGATATCGTAGTCGGTGCAATGGGAGTCTTTGAGTTTGATTCTGACATTTAGAATTCGAGTTAAGTTGCAGTTCATCCCCTAACAGTGAGATCGGACGGGGTAAAACACATATTTGTGTTATGCATTTAAAGGCCAGAACAAATTTGATAAAATTCCTCGCGACCCAAAACCAAACACTATGGAGTTAAGACACGGCTACAACCCCATGGGTGAGAGGGTGGATTTTGAGGAATTTTTATATTTAATAAAGTCAAATAAAAGTAAAGTATCAAGTTTGGTGTCGAAACAGGTGAAATCGAGTCGTATTGTAGCACAATGACCTTTAATATGCGATTTAAGTATAAGTTCATCCCTTAACTGGGGATAATTTTTATTCTGTTAGAGTACTGAAAATATTTTTAGCCCTGCTACAGGAAGTATTTTTGTCTCTCGAGATACTGGGAATATATTTGAGGTTCATATTGTGACTTTTTAGATACCGGTTTAATCATGTGTTGACCAATAATTAAATAATGTACCGGGATAATATAAATAAAAGGTAAAGATTAAACTAATGCAAAGTAATATAAACATAGTACAATGTTCCGATTATTATTGTAATTTTTTCATATTTGGTAATCTGTACAATTATTGATTTATTGTTATATTTGCCTCATTATTTTACAGTAATGACATTCTGAATTAAGTCATTAAATTTGAAAGATAAGTTTCGGATTACTATATTGTATATATACTTAACGTGTATTTTTCGTTTTAAATAATGTAAAGAGGGGCCAAAGTTACGAGTCTGTCAGCCATTAGTTTATAAAATATTATTTCAGTCGTGAAAGCATGTAGTACATTATGACAGATGCATCAGCTAGAAATCTTGCTGTACTCGAGAACAGTTAATATTCAGTCTTGTCGTAAATCAAACCTGTCTGTACTTTGCTAACTCATTCTCTGACGTACTTTAGTTTTTTTTACATACTGAGGCTTGAATATGCAGCCTGCAATTAGATGCACGTTGTTTGTCATGTAACGCTACAGATGCACGAGTATCTTTCACGTACGACATTGAAATGACTCAAATTAAAATTTAGTGCCCCAAAATTTTAAAAATTAACATGTTATTTAACCGGCATCTAACGCCTTATTCTATTTAAAATATACCTTTCATGTCTACCTATTTGGGCTAATGCTTATTTAATCCCAACCGGCTTGATGACGCACAGAACTTAATTCGAGGCAAAAAATCTGGTTCATTAAATAAGCTTACTACCTTAAAGGAGTCTAAAACATCCCCTTGCACTGAGAAAGTGAAAATATTCCGAATCCTTTAATGGAGTGAAATTCTCCCGGTACAGTAATGGAGTTAAGAATACAAGCAGAGAAAAATACGTCAAGGAGCTTATAAAAATATCTCCCTTTACTTAATATCGTCAGACTTCCCACGAAAATCACAAACCTTCCATTCAAAAGGCGTTTCTGAAAAAAAGCACTTTAAAATCGGTGGAAGCACGGCAAGCTTAACGTATAAATTATGACTCACTGTATAAAACAAATGAAAAACAATAAAATCCGCCAATTCTTTAATATACAAAATGTTAATTATATGTAATGGCGTTATTTCTTTGAAACGCTCGCCAGAAATTATTTAGTTAATGAAATCTATTAAATTATAATCTTCAATTTTTCAACTATTATTAAAAGCACAAAAAGCTATTATACTGTAACGATTAAACAAATCATACCTATTGTTTTTAATAACCTTTGATGTTTATTAAAGTTTATATTGCAGGATATCGTAACTAAGGGCCGTGCTTCCGAGTAATATATCATTTTAAAAGACGATTCTAAAGAAAACCTAGATAAACAAACTTAGTTATATACATTATTTTTCATATCAGTCGGTAATGACCACAGAAGTTAATGACTTTAAATAAAAAATATATTAAATGTCCATTTTCTCTCTTAATGGTTACATATTTATTTTGCTATTTCCTTTGTTCATGTGGCTCATTAAATTTTTATGCAGTGAATTTTTTTTTCTGTAGTCCACCTTTACGTTTTGTATTTGTCATATTTTTCTTTAATAACACAACTCTCACTCTTCGTATAAATGACGATAAATGATTGAAGGGTTTATACTTTTCATATTTTTTCTGACTCATATTTGCAGAATTCCAGCAGCAATAAATGCGTTTTCTTTGTCGTTTCATTTTAATCATCATATTATTAAACTAAAATGATTATTTTGTCGTAAACATTGGAGTGTAAATAAGTTTTTTTAATATTATCTTCCTTTTCACCCTGCATTACTGGTGATTAATGTGTTAGTTTATGTCCCATCACGCTGGTTAATTATGCAATAGGGTTATATACACAGGGTGGCTGAATTTATCCCTCATCGGTCTGTCAGAGGGCGACAACAATAGTAATGGGGGTTCTCATTCAAGATTTTAGAGTCACCCTTTTCCAACCCCCAGGCAGTGGTGATAGGGTGTCACATTTAACGACATGGAACAGCTTTATTAAAAATATCGAACGCGCCTACAGCACTGTATTTTGGTTTTTATCATCTTTAGTGTATTTCTCGGGGTATCTCCATTGTTAAACGTTTTTTGCCTGTAAAATTCCCGTGTGTATACAAAATGACTTCAATCCTACTTGTTTATAGCGTCTCGAAATCTGCAACAAAATTGGGAGGTTACATTTTAGTATTTCAAGAGTTTCTTCCTGTCACTCTCGATGTAGTTAAACATTTAAGACCTTCAAATGTGGTGGGATTGGGATATGGATACTTAGAATTATGTACAGCATTAACCGCAGCGACCTCTAAAAGTATTTATTCGACGTTAATATTGCTCGGGACACTCCAAGCCTTCAGAGTTCTAGGGCTACCAACCATCATTTAAGTCGAATTTCTGATTACATGTTTATTGCTCAAAAAACAACAAAAATTAATCAAGCTTCAATCATGTGACTTTTCAAAGAATACTGGTATATGTAAAGGAAACTTCTGTTTTTTTGTATCCCCACATTGATTTACTACGGTTTTTATTTTTCAATTAACTTACAGTGTTTATATGGCCTTGATGTCTATGAAATAAATAGGGAATTTGACGGTACAAAGTCAAAGGTATAAATTGACGAAGGCTTGCTTACAGGGTAATAAAACCTAGACAGTTTGGCGCATATCCGGGATTTCTAAAATCGTTGAGACTCCGTAACACCTGACTGTGACGAAACTTTGTATTTTCCCCAAAGATCGGTGGTGCATGTTGTGAATGATGCCTCCTAAATTCTAATGGCAAATAATTTTTATTGGAGAGGAAATGATATTATTGAGCGGGGAAAGATTATTAAAAAGGGACTCAAATTGATTTACGGCAATTGGAGTTTGACAATTGTTAACTGACTGCTTATGATGGAAGATTTAGACTGTGACCGAATTTAAAGTGTGGCAACTTGGGGCAGGATTGAGAGATTATTTCTAGCAATTGGATGGTTCAGGGTGGAATGCTCTTGATAATCAAGGTGTTTATTTTCCAACACGGACGTTTAAAGGGATCAGTTGAGACCGGCACGAGATTTGATAACCAGTGGCTAGCTTCAGACAAAGTAAAAGACGGTAATTACTCTGTTTGCAACCTTTCTTCTGATTTCCTCGTATGCCAATTCGACCGAGAAGAGATATTATTTTTCTAAGTGTTAGTTTGCAAGTAATTTAATTTTTGTAAATATTGTATAAATAATATTTTTAAAAGCCTCTCATCTCTAAGACTTTAACAAGGAACGTCGGACTGCCTTTACGAAGACGACCTACGCCAAGGAACAGGGACATGGACAAATCGGTGCTTAATTTCGGACATAAAATCACTTAGAGCTAGAGGATGTCCGAGAATCGCTCTGGAGAGGGAAAAATGGAGGAAACTTGTTGAAGAGGCTAAAAACCCACGCTGGGTTGTAACGCCATAAGCAGAAGAAGATTGTATAAAGGGTGTTTTGATAATCCTTAGAAAAGGCAGGCTTGATAAAAATAATTTGGTTAATAAATTAATATATCACATCAATTAGTAAATTTAAAGTTAATTCATTCCATCTATATATTGTATATAATAATAATACCTACATATTTATTTCAAAATGGGTTTAGTACTTTGCACAGGAATCTTAGTATACACTCGGAAATTATTTTGCACAGCACGTAGGTCCTTGTAGGTTTCAAGATCGTTTTGTAGACATGTATTCAATTCCTCAGGGATAGTTGTTATCTATGGCCAAGGAGTCAATACATTTGTTTGTATTTGAGGTCGAGTTGTCTTCTTTTACTTACAATACGCTCATCCCAGGTTAGTCTTCGGTCGATCTTGAGACCAACGTACGTATCTGTTCAAATACTTTGCGAATTCATATATAATGTGAATGTCTACTTCGCTCAACAAGACGTAGTAGAACGAGACGCCATTGACAGCAGTTTATATTCATCAGCAGGCATAACGCGCATAGATTAGCATACGTTTACATCAAGGAAGTAACGTTTACTCTCAAGGGCTCGTATCGTTTACCGTTGTATTAAGAAGCGGTTATCAAATACCGAGCTACGCAGCCCCGTGTAGAACGATGATTGGCCTCAAGGAGAGCGTGTTCGTTTCCTGTGGAAACAAGTTGCAACACCCACGTCCCACTCGTAAAACGGAGAATCGGTGAATCAAACCAGTTCCGCACCTGTTTTCTGCGATTTTTCCGCGTTACGTCCGCCACCTACGTGCTTGATCTCTATTTAACATTTCTATCCCTAATTTCTGAACGTTACTATCCGACAAACTGATTTCACTTTAAATGAAAAGTCGAGAACAAATTAGAGAACAGCTGCACATTGTTTGCCATATTAGATGACCATTGCTGATTAGCGTTGTACCCCATAAATGTGTCACTTACGGTCTTTCGAAATAGGCCTAATAGTTGATAATTCTGATTGTTGCGAAGTCAACCAGTTTATTAAATTCTCTCAATTATCCTATAATTGTAGTTCTAACTACATAATCACTAAAAACAAAACTTTCGTCACATACCTGTCACTTTATTACCTTGGTTTCTATATATGGCATTGAAATTATGAGTAATAATTACAGCTATTAGAGAGCAAAATTTCGTCATTGGATTCCCCGTGAAAGCTGTCCTCCTACTCCTCTGTTCTGTTTCCGAAATCTGTAAATCCTCTCATGAATAAAAATATAGAGACTGCAACGTCGTTTAATTCTGACAAAAAAGAATGTGAACAGTGTCCATCATTTGCTTGAAAAAGATCGACAGAAAAACTTAATACACGTAAACAGGGTCTTCAGAAATACAATTTCCAAACTTCTAGATAGGATGGAGACAAGAGCAAAATATAAATTTTTAAATAACAATGTGTACGAAACTCGTATTGTGTGTGCACCATAGAGAATAAAACAATGTTAACTAATAAATAACTCATCTGGTAATTAAGTATAGATTAAATGAGTTAAAACAACCTCTTTATCATTATTTGTTTTTATTTAAATATTGAACTATAATACGGTTCGTCTCTCATTTCAGACTTTTTCAGGTATAAAAATTAATCTGTTCATGGTACTTCATCATATGACTCCTTCGACCGATACAAATAATGTAATGAATAGTTTACGATAACTAATTTTAGAATTAGAGATCTATTGAAGAGATTGCCGAAACGATGTGCTGTCATAAAAACTGGTTGTATGTATATAATTAAAAGGCAATGTAAACGGAGTTCTTAAGGTAAATAACCGGGCTTGTTCGAACACACTGCGAGCTATGTTTGACCTTAGGCGTTTGTATACCATTCCTTCGATCGCCGCCATGCTACATTTTGTGTTTAGCGCTGATAATCGCAGAGTATTATTCTGTCGATCTTTTGAAGATTTGGGCTCCTTCCTCCTTTCCCCCTTTCAGGCCAGAATACTCGTACGTCCTAACCTAAAGATCTCAAGTAGCATTTCAAACGAGATAATATTGCTGTTCAGCGTGAAATTATGCTTAACTAATATTCTATTTAAGTAATGCTACTTTTTAAAATTATTTATAAGTCGCAATGCGCCCGGGACAAATTTTTCTGTAACTTAAAGTCACTAATCCAGGTGACATTTGCGAAAAAATATTTGAAAATACATTTACTTAATTTAAATGTTATCTGAGTACTGATGTTGTAAGGACTGTTTTTATAAGTTATTTAAGATAGGAGACCCAATTTTCAGTCTTCAATTATTGACATAATCTGATACAATTAAATGTCAAATTTTAACCGGATCTTTCGGCTCAATAAGCATTATTCATCTGAATTTTTTTATAAGGTAGGATTTATATATATAATACACGAAAACGTTTCTAGGATATATATAATTACATTGATGTGTATTTTTTGTCTTTTTTCTTTATTTTTTTATTCCTTTTGTTTTATATGTAAATTCGTAGGAGAAATCCCGCAGGTATGTCGTGTAATTATCTAGATCCCAGATATTTTGCCTTGTATTTTAATTATAAATCCTACCGCATAAAAAATATTACAAATGACTATGGCTTATTGAGCCTAACACTCCTGAAAAAAATATGATTGATGTATAAGATTACGTCAATAAATGAAGACTGCAAGTTGGGTATTAAAATGTTATTTTACGCGTAAGTTATATAACCATTAGTAATGATAAGTATTTAAAATGTTTCAAAAATCGCTACGCAGATTGCTGCACAAGCTAAATTTTTATTAGATATGTACTTCACGGTAATCTGACCGAAGAGATGGTTCAAGTATCTTCCCCTTATAAATACAATTGTTTCAGTATATTTTTGTGTATGTACTGCATACAAATCGAAATCAGTGGATCAATATCGACCAAATTTTGTAAACCTGTTCCTTGGGCCTGAAAAAATCAATGGCTGTATATTTTAGACACTTCTACCACCACCCCTGGGGACTGTTTGTGAGGGTACGAAAATTTCAAACGTATATAAGCGGCAGATGTTATGCGAATAATTGTTTTACCCGGTTGATGAGGTTGATACTGCATTTCCCAGTGCTGTTCATTTTGGGACTTCTTAAAGAATTTATTAAAATTTATTAAAAATTTATTTAAGGTGCCAGGAGATTTCTTGACTCGATTCATAAACGGAGTCATCGTGGTGAAATTCAGTTTTGACGAAGTAGTGTGTGTGTGAAATTGTAAATTTTCCAAAAAGGTGACGCGCTCGCGGATCGTTTAATCACGTGATGACAAAGAGTTCGCTGTCGAGTTAAATCTGTATCGGAATAGTACCAACAAATTCCCGGAACCTCGGTTTTTATAATAAAAAAATATTTGATATTACTATCCTAAAAATATTACAAAATTCTGCATGAAACTTTATGAAACATATGCAATATGTACCACGTTCGACCAAAAGAAAATTTACATGACAAATAATTCTCGTGGAAAGTACATAGTTCATTTCCTCACTGTATCTCCACCAAAGCTATTTCTGGTTCTCTGCAGGTCTTTTTTTTCTGTAATTTTTCGCGTAACGCCTTTAAGTTATCGTTTTATTTCGTTCTCCCTCAATCTCAATTCTTAATGTTGGTCAAATTTGATCTTCTCACTTGGGTATTCTTTCAACTAGGTATATGACTTTTACTTCTCCCGGAATGTGACTGTCTGGTTGGACTCGTCTTTTTGTCTCTGCATCGATTACGAATAAAGTATCTGGAGCGAGGGCGAAAAACCCCATATTAACTCCGTTCTCTTACGAAAGGAATTCCACGTTCGTTGTTTCCTACATTGAAAAGAGACTATTATTTTGTGAAATATTTAAACATTGTTCTTAAAACGAATTGAAAAGAAACTATTATTTTGTGAAATATTTAAACATTGTTCTTAAAACGAATATAAAATTATTTTACAACCTAGTTTTCTGACTTTAAAATTTGCAATAACTAAAAAGACGGCCAATAAGTCAGCATATTCAAAAGCGACGTTTCGTCTCCTTTTTGAGACGCTTTTGAATAAATAGTTATATGCTGACTTATTGGCCGTCTTTTTGTTTATTAAAAAATTATTTTATTTTTGTCGTCCTCCAACAGTATTGTTATTCCAAAAGTGAAACTGTCTTCATTGTTGAATCCTTGCTGCTTGTCCTACCGGTATGTTTTGAACTTGTTTGTGTTCGCAACTACGAAAAGCACGCAGGCTACGTTGCTCGGTCGAAGTTGTACCATGCGGTTCAGGTTTATTAGTAATTCAACCTATTTATTTATTTTATTATTATTATTATGTCAAGAATATTAGACATGTATGTGCCTAGGTCAGTGTTTCCAGGTTTATAAAACTCCAGAACAGCTACTCACAATTATACACCAAAGTAAATAAAGATTATGAATTAAGTGTATTATCTTTCTTTTACCTTCTGATTTTCATCTATGCCCCGTTTGTCGTGATATATAGGGTTTGTAATAATGGCGGGTCTATGATGTTTTTAATTTTAAAGATGATCTTACAAATGAAAGAATTTCGTTAATACCTTACAGTTTGTTTATTCCATTTGAACATCGAACCGCCCTTATTTCAATAAGTCTCTGGGTTTTTCAAAATATACATTCAATTTAATTGAAAACTTTGCTTTTGTTAGGAGAAGGGAGCCGAGTGTAGACTAAGAAGATATTTTGTTCATAGTGATATGCCTGAGGTTGCGTTATCCTTGAAATAGCGTTCATTAGAGAGAAATCATTGCTGGATTAATCGCCACGATGTCTCCTCCGGTGAAAGCATAACCACTGTCGCTGACCCAAATGCCGCCACGGACAAACTGTAATTGAATCGCATGAAAGGAATTTCCAATTATGCGTCCGAATCTCGCCGGAAGAGGATGGTATTAATTATTCCTCCTTAACCACATGAAGAGCAGGTGGCCATCGCACGCCTCGGCGCGGCGCAGGGCTGCCAACTTAACCTCACTCGACAAGCTCGGTTTGTAGCGCGATAAATGAACAGAGAAACTAATCAAAATTAGCTGTAATTCATGGGACGGAGAATGTTATTTTTAGTATTTTGGATGCTACCAAAATCCTGCGATGATATATAATTGTTTCCAATAAATAAATTGAGATTTTGCGTTAAAACCGTTCCAATAAAACAACTTAAGATTCTCAAACATTCTCATTTGAAATTATTTCTTAAGTAGCTGCAATAGACAGCAAATATATAAATAAGAATGATTAAAAATTCTTGCCAATATTTTACAACAGGCTGAAGAAGATGGCAGAGCAAGCCACGGAAACGTTACTGATAATCTCTTTAACCCGATAGGAAACCCGAGAAGAATTTATACTTGATATAATTTGCTTACCGTGACGTAGACTATCATTTAAATAATTGATTTCGGGATAAGCTATTCGACTTTTAGCTACAGAAAAATCTGTCTTGGGGGGCACAAATTTATTTCGCGCTAAACAGTAATTTAACCATCTCGTTTGACAGGCTATGTAAGGTCATCTATCCATTTATCTATAAGTCTATAGAGTAGTCTGTTTCGGCCTCAAAAGCCGTAGGAAGGAACCTTAATCATAAAAAAGATGGACAGAAACCTTCCCTGGGTGGACGGCTACAATACACCAAAATTTTATGGTAATCGGTTTACGAACGTCTAAGCAGAGACCTTAGAACACATTTTAACTTTCAGTGTGTTTGTGCAATTTCCGGTATATAACTCAATTTGAGGTGTATGTATTGGAGTCTAAGACCTTGGGCATACGGTAAGAGTTGTCCACTTATTCCATTGGGATCTGTTGGTCTGCTGCGTCTTAAAACTGACTGAGACATGGAGAAGGGAATGCTGTTACCCCACAGTAATCTCCTCTGCATTGGGAAGGGCGTGAGAATAGTATCCAATAGCCCGACCTATCCGAAGAAGAATTTACAGTTTTCCCCGCATCTCTCTAAGATGAAACCCCTGATACATTCCTAAAACTTAAGCCCTGAGATCCTAGTCAACCTTTACCTTGCTCTAAATTATATCGCCTTTTATTTATATTCAAGCAAATAATAAACTCAGGACATACAAACAAGCATTTTTATTATTATAGAGAGAAATTAAAGAATTTAATAATAAAACCAGAAATCTAATTATAATTTAAATTTTTAAGAAACATCATTCTATATTCACAGTAATTTGTTTTTAAAAAAACATACATACTAGCGAACAACTATTGAAATTTGTACCCAATTATTTTTATTCACGGCCATTTCTGGTTTAAATCTCTTCTATTCCTATGTCAGTGTTTGAACTATGAAAAATCATTTTTTATTGGTTACATAGTTTTAGTAGTAACGGCTCTTCGTTTCTTCTTTTATATATAACCAAATTTATAATAAAATATAAAAAGGCTGTGGTTCTCAAAACAGGAATATTTTTTTTCACTAAGAGTTTTGACCTTCATGATCAGGTGACGCTTCTAAAAAACATTTGCAGATCTTGTTAAAGCCATTCTCGTTTGGTTGGACAGTATTTTGGTGTTGATAAGAGCAGCAAAGTGATCGTATTCTGTCGAGACTGCAGGAAGCAGGCTTGTCTGTCGTTGCGCATTCCCACGTGAATACGGCTGAGCTGTTTACTTACACATGAACGTACAGCCCTGTTCCTCTTTCTCAAGGTTTCGCCATAGGCCCCTGAGCCGGAAACGGAAGCTACACTAACCCAACTAATGAGTGATTGACGCGAGTTTGGGTAAACGCCATAATTTGGACCGCACTCGTGCACTATATGGAACGAAACATCGGCACGAGGTTGGAGTTTCGCTTAGTTATCTGAAAACATTCGCTAATTTGATCACCACGTCTTCCTCGCTGCCAATAAGAAGCCTCAATTCAACTCCAGCAATCGAAGAAAATATACAAGAAGTTTTCAATAAATAAGACTTCATAAGTTAGAATATAATTTTATTACTATTTAATTAATATAGATACTCTAAATTCCTCTCCTGTAAATACTTCAATACACTTAATAATCATATCAACCGAGAGAGTCAAGGAGTGAAGGACATAAATTGCTAAATTTTATGCCGATGAAGTCTCAAAAGAGAGATGAAACGTCGTAATTATATTAATTAAATAGTAATAAAATTGTATGCTGACTGATTGACCGTCTTTTTATTTATGGAAGAAAATATAGTATTTATCAGAAAAATTTCCCTGTCTTTGACATTTAATATACAAGATGAAGTCAACGATTACAAATGTTAACTATTTTATTCTATAAAATTATGAAAAGATATAGATGAATTCATAACTAGGAGATTATAATGGTGAAAGGTAAATATAAATAATTATTATAAAACTGATAATTTTAACGAGAACAAACTATTAAAGATTTTGGAGGTGACGAATAAAATATCGAGTAAAATAATTATTCGTAGCCTCTACAGATGGCCATAAGCAGTAATTAGAATTGAAGGTCAAGAAAAGAAAGCAGAAATCAAGAAAGGAGTAAGGAAAGCATGCAGTGTGTTGCCCATGCTCTTTAACTTCTACATAGGGTGAGTGATAAATAAAAATGAATATGGAGAGGGAATCAAAATTCAAGAAAAAGAAATAAAACCCCTAAGGTTTGCTGATTATATTGTGGTATTATGGGAGTCAGAAAAAATCTTGGAAGAAGGGTATATCCATAGGATTAATAGAGGGAAAACCTAGGAGATGGAGTGTAGTATGGGAAATCGTGGAATAACAAACGGCGTAAGATTGGGAAGGGATATTTTGAAGGAAGTTAAGGAATTCTGGTACTTGGGAAGCGTAATAACTAGGGATGGTAGAAGTATAGTAGACATAAAGAATAGGATAGCACAGGCGAGGAAGGCTTTCGTAAAAATGAGAAATTAACTTACGGGTAATGTAAGTTCGAATATTAGGAGATCATTACTAAAAAATTTCGTAAGGTGTGTGGCGTAATACGGGTGCGAAACGTTGACGACAGGAGTTTTAGAAAGTAAAAGAATAGAAATCTTCGAAATGAGGTGATATAAGAGAACGCTGAAAATCAGATTGGTGGATAGAATCACTAACGAGGAAGTTCTAAGCAGAATAGGGTAAGAGAGAACAATATGGAGGACTTTGATCAAGAGAAGGGATAGATTAATAGGGCATGTTGTGAGGCATAAAGGTCTTGTAAAATTAGCATTAGAGGGAAGTGTGTGGGGGTAAGAACAGAAGAGGGAGGCAGAGGCTAAGCAGATGAGGGAGGACTTGGTATGTGGTAGTTATGTAGACATGTAAAGGCTTGCGCATGATAGATTGGCATGGAGGGTTGCAGCAGGCCAGTCAGGACCGATAGACACATCAACAACACAACATTGTAAAATTAAAATGCGAGCTCTGAAATAGTCAACCCTTGGCTACCTTGCTCTACTTTCCACATTCCCCCTTCTCAATTCATTTCCTATAGCTGCCTGCTTCCGGATCACCATCATGTAGCCTGTTAGCCCACAAAAAATTATTTTTGTTCGATTTTATCAGTAATGGAATGTCGGAAATTGTTTAGGTGCCGTAGTTGAGTATTCAAAATCTCGCAAAATATATATTTATTATATTGATATTATAACAACACAAGCAAATGAAATTCGTTCTGTCGTGTCGATCTCGTTGTATCCGACTAGTTGCTTGGATCAGTCACGTCGCTTCTACAACTTCTTTTTGAGTCTGATTAATGCAACTGGTTGTATGAATTTCGTTGGTCCCGTATGAGAACTTCCTTTATGCACAGACAGGCAATCGGATCGCTTTGGCTCTTGGCAGTGGCAAGATCCTTTAAAACCTGATGTTTTGTTTCCATTTTGGACATAATCTGTTGGGAGTGTAACCTATGTTCGAGTAACGAATTGCACTAATAAATAATACCAGTTGACCGGATACATCGGTTATGTGTATCTTTCCTTCTTAATATGTGATTTGTCACCTTTGTAATGGAACACAGGCTGTGTCCCCCTTTTTTTCTCTCCAGCGGGACGACGAAATATGCATTTGAACCTGTCACACTCTTGATCAGTAGTCTTTAAATACGAAGAGTGTTTAGGGCGTCATGTTTAGTGTGTTTGTTGCAAACTGAAAATGTGCGTCCGCTGTTTAATGTTAATGCGACATTGGCACATTGCTTGCTTTCTGACAGCGCTGCGGAGCTGAAATCCTTCCCTGAGAGCCACGCCCAGCACAAAGTCCGCCATGTGCATATTACATGCGCAAAACCCCTTCCCGCATCCGAAGACGAAGCTCACATAAATCCATTACATGGCTCAAAGAGACTCCACAAGCTTTTATACACAATATTGTTGTCATTCATGACGAGTAAGGGAGCGGACTGCATCAATTTATGACGCATTTACTATTAACAGAAATGATGGATCAAGTGCTTGATCGTATATCAAACTTGCCCTTATCGATACCAAAGATGATTTTTTGATGAAATATTTCCTAAGAAGGATGGAAACAATAAATACCATTAGAGTAGTTGAAATTTGACATAAGAACAAGAGTAGGAAGAACCTAACTTTCAGTCCCCAGTCACACTTTTTCAGTTATGAATTCGTCCTCGAGGGACTTACGACTTAATAGCCATATTCGTTGAGTATTACAAAAAGAGAAACGCAAAAAAGCCAACTAAGTAATTGCCTGTAATTCCTAAGTTAAAGTCAAACAATTTAACATTGTATTTATTTTTTATATATTTATCAACAAACGATAAATATTTACAGCAAGTCTTTAATCATCATAAATGTAAAATACTGTTTTATTTAATGTTTTCAGAGAATATGAAAGCTAAAAATATTTTTATAGTAGTAAATAATAATTTATATTACATCGACAATAATTATAAAATTATGAGCATAATATATTCTCGGTTTTTGACTTCTCTCTCAACGACCAGTGGCGGGTTTAAGGTGGACTGACAGGGACTGCGGACTGTCATCTTACATGACACATTCCGAATATGGAGTGATACATGGTCAGCGTTTCGATTCTCCACCAGTCTTAACCCCAGTCTTCGTGACCATGACAACACAAACGTCCAACCCCATGCCTTCATTCGAACCCGGGATCCCTGGGTTGTGAGGCAGTAACGCTAGCCGCTACACCACTGGAGGTACTGGAACATCATAAATGCATCGGTTTTTAAATTACATCCGGTTTAAGTATGTAAATATATCTGTATATATCTAATGAGAAAACTTTTTTGTCTTTAACTTAAAAATTTACATGCAATTACTTAGTTGGTTTTCGTATATTTTCTGTTTGTAATATAGAATGAATATGAATTTGAAAATTGTCTGGCAGCAAATCTTTATCACCCATAAATTAAGTCCCATAATATTTTTTTTTCCTTCTCTCTGTTTGCTTCTGGGGCCGAGGATGGAAACTCCGGCTGTAAGTAAACACGGTACCGTTTTCTTTTTGAACGTATCTGGATGAGATGTAATTGTATAATAATTATAATACATTGTTAATTTCACTTGTTAGACATTATAATTCTTAAATAAATATGAAAAGAATTTGCGATTACCCTATGAAATTAGAAACGTGTCTTACTTAATTTTTTGTTTACTGTATATTTATATTTTTGGTTTAAACTATAAATCGGTTTATATTGATTCACTAGCAGATGCACCAAAATTGAAGCCTGCAATGATGTGTGTGAGAATATTTTCGTATGAGAATTACAGTTCTACAATCGTCTCTAGAATTGTTATTTAAGACTCATCTCATTTATTAATTCCGCTTTTAATACCACTTAAATTTTTCACGTCTCCTCTCCGCTAACGGAATTGAGAGTTGTTTTTAAGTCAATTTAACGAGCCATAGCCGACTTCATCGTCCGCTCGATAATGCTTCCGTCTCTGAAACCGCGGAATTTTCTAAGGCGAGAGGCTGGAAAAGGACCGCTACACTCTCGAGCAAGGAGGCAAGTAAACACCAGCTGCAGCATTGCGTGGGAGACCTCCAACGCCCTGGCAGTAATGCTCGCTAATATTGTGAGGAAGGCCAGCTGTTAGCTCAGAAACGAACTGGTGCATGTATATATTCACAAGAGTGCTTTCCTTTCCTACCTCAAATAAGCACTAAGATGCAGTTATACAATAGTTTATTGTTCGATAAGAAGAGTTTAAGTTTTATTCAGCCATCCCTCCCCCTCTTGCCCCCAAAAAAACTATTAAGATGCACCAGCAGTAAACAACTGAGCGAAATCAAGTTATAACATTTACACGTCACGAATCCAATTTCCCTTGTATACTCATTAATCTCCAATTAAAGTTCGTCACCGCTTTGTCCCAATCACCCCATGAAACATGTCGAAAAAGCTCACTCCACTTAATCGCCACATGAATTATGTACAAAGCTCCAGTCCTTACGTCACGTCATGCGTGGGCTGTTTACTGCTCTAGCATACGACTCAAACATAAACCTTTATTGTCAACAATGTTTTTAGTCCTTCAATGACTTTTTATCATAGTATGGTTTCTCAAACAACACAAACGTCGAATTTATTGAGACCTCTGTGGTGAGAGACAGCGACGCTATCCACTAGACTACTGGAGGTCAGCGACTTCAATTTTCACGAGACTCTGTGTATAAGTTAAATGTAAAAAAGAGAGGTCTTATCAGTGGGCGGAAACGTACAGCTAATATTTCGCATGTCAACGCCATAATCGGTAAATCACACCTGTCTTTGTTTTTCGTTTTGCGTCTTAATGCCATCTCGTCCAGGTACCGGAGACGGTTACCAGGAAATTTACGTAGATTTCTAAGACGGCAGTTGGCGAGTTTTCTTCCTTCCTACGGCGGACGTAACATAGTGGCAGGTGGGTAAGGTTTCGGATTCGTAGGTCATTGGCTTTACTCGAGTGAGTGTATGAATAAACCAGCTCTCAACTTCAGCGTAGTTTCATTTCTTCGCAGATTTGTTTTAACTGAAATGTTATTCTTTCTTCTGCGCGTTGGTGTTTGCTTCGGGGAATTAGGGAAAGCGTTCTCTTTTCTTCCGAGTCGTGTTTCACGGTACAACTATTCCTTCCAGCTTCAGATCAGAAGTCAACTTATGTATTCATATTTCTGCTTCCTCATGTTTCTTCCTTCTTATAACGCCTGACTTATCTTCGCCAATCATGTCCCGATTTTCATTTTTGCGCGTACTCTATAGCACTCTGAATGGGGTTGTCCTTCGGGATTTCAGATCCGAACATTCCAGCCGAAATCGGTAGTATAATTAATTATGTCTTAAGTACTAATTTCTGTGGAGAACTCACTGTTGAGCCCATGGGAGAATCTTTGTGAGTTCAAACCAAATCGTTCTGTAAGGTTCTTACGAATTATTTTGTTTAACAATGCTAGGATTTAAATACCTCCAAGACTTTGGTATATCAGCTTAATTTTATAATTTGACTTTTCTCATCTCGCTGTATTAAGTACAAAGCTCCAGTTCTTACGTCATGTCATGCGTGGCCTAACCTAATCGGCATGTAGAGTGTTTCTATTATCCCGACGACCTCGAAAACCATGTATTGAACCACTAATACTGGTTGTGTTTGCATGATTTTTAAAGGTCACGTCACCGCTGGGTAGTTAGGCTTCTATTTCCTCACACTTTTTCCCATATTATATTTCATAAATGTTCCAAGTTTAGTTAAAATTGCTCCATATCTTTTAGAGTAAGCTTAATAAACCCACACGTAAATAATTTTTTATACCAGTGTAAGTGATATTTAATATTTATACAAATGTGCACTTAAAGAAAGACAGATAAATGAAAACATACATTATTCTTGGTGTTATCATTATCAAGACGAGATGAGAAAATACTATAGTTTGGAATAGCTCATATTTTTTTTACAAAATCAAAGTTTTTTCTATTTTATTAGAAAATATTACATAGTTAAAATATTGAATATTAAATTTTAAAATTAGATGGTCATGCCGAGTTAATTGTTGAATGTATACACGGCAGCACCTGTCTCGTTGACCCTGGTGTTTGAAGAGGCTGTCAGCACGACTATGGAATAGCAATTAAGGGCCGCAGAGAGCCACTTCAAATCATTGGCCCATAAACGGACTGAGAAGAGGCCACAGAGGCCAGCAATGGAAGTTAATCAAATTAGCGATACAGTGTTCAGTTCTGCCTGTACCTGAGTAAAGATGGCCGCTTCCGAGTACGTAGGTTGTGGATTCACACCCGGCTGGGTCCGATCAGTTTTCCTTCGTATACGAGTGTAAATATATTACGTTTGTTACTATACCCAAATTACAGGCAAAATTAAGTGATAAAGTAAATAACACACAACGTTTCTTCAATACTTGTTGCCTTCGTTAGGTAAGAAAACGTTTACCAATTATTTATAGAATGAAAACCAGATGGCACATCATCAGTCAAATAACCAAAATTCCACTTAATGAAATTTTATTTATTTTAAATATAATCTTCAACTCCAATTATTTCACTATCATTAAGTCGAAGGTTCTCCCATGAGAAGTCCCCTTAACGAAAGCTGATGGGAAATTTAGTGAATTCCTATTTTGCTGTATTTTTAGAGAAACCACTCTGATATATATTCTATACGCAGATTTTCTTTCTTTATAGTTTGATTTTCACAAATTAACCTCATACTCAGTCTTTCAATAATTTTCATTCCATTTTACAATTAAGTCATGAACTCGAATTAAACCATTCCCTTAATTTCCTGAATTTATCGTCCTTACTTCCACTCTCACGAATTAGTGTACTTGATTTTCTTCCCTAGTGGTCTAACATTACTTTCTAACTCAAGGTTTTATCAAAACAACAAATTTTAATTTACATTGAGTACCCTTAAATTCTTTTTTTTTCCTGTTTCAAAGGGTCTGCAGACACGTTAGCTTTTTAATTAAGCTTGCAAATTCGTACCCAGTTCTTCTTGAAGTTGTCTTACTTTTTGCCGTTTCCTCAGGAGCGGATTCTGTTTGCACTTGGCCTTCCCTTAACGAGTGAAGAGGAAGGTCCCTTTTTGTATGCAACAGGAAGCGCCCCCCGTCTCTCCCAACTGCAGTCTGCTTCCTGCCAGGATGTCCGCGGTCCTTATATACACCACTTCCCCGTAAAGGATACTCTTAATTTTAAGGTTTACAACCTCGTTTGTCCTTTTCTTTTATAATTGGTTTGAATACCTGCCATCGTCCTTAAAAATTCTTGTATTAGAACAATTAACGTCTCTATAAAACTTAATTAACATATGAATTGACGCCCCGTATAACAGACAATACAATAAACTTGTTGTTCCGGCCTAAATATTGACGAGGATCACAATGGCTGGCCGAATCGTCGAATTATTTACTACATTTTTAGTTTGTTCAAAGTTTTATTGTATTGTCATAATTGAATGCGAGTTTTCTTCTCGGCATTTCTTTCTTTAAAGATTGATTAATTAAAACATGAATTATCCCAGAAATTCATCGTTTTCCAATATATCATTAATTTCCAGTTTTGTTTTTACGCAATGTGAGTCTACAGGTGGATATGAAAGTTATGTTACAGTAAGATGATGCCAAGAAAAAGAAACTCCTATGAAGGAACACATTCAATGAAATGGCGTCAGTAGTAAATAATTTTAAAAATTCATTCAGCTCTTTTAGCCTTTAAATCATGTACAGGGTTATTTGGTTTATGCCCACGGATATTGTTTGTTTAAAGTAAATTTAATAGAGGAAAGACCAGAATGGAGAAATATAGACCGGACTAGAGACTAGATCCCCGGACCTCCCGCTTCCCGGGCGGACACACTACCACTAAGCTAATCCACGTCGATGTCCAAGGACCGATTCGTCATCCTTCCATTCCTGTAACTTAAGCCAGGCTCACCAGCAATTTACTAATAACTCTCTTCACAACCTAATGCTAGGAACACAGTGAAGAATGGACATTGTGTACATCGATCAAAGGTGCATGGAATCCAAGTGAAAGGAAGAGGAATGGAGGGATGTCGAATTGGTCCTTGCAGGTCGACTCGAAATAGCTCAGTGCTCGCCCGGAAAGTGGGAGGTCCGGGGTTCGAGTCCCTGATGCAGTCGTCATTTTTTCAATTCTCATATTCCCTCTAAATTATCTGTAAGCTTTCAATGAGCTTCAATTCAAGCATTCCAGTTTCTTTCACGGAATTTGCGATTATCCAGGTATGATTTTAGTAAGTTATAGAAAGGCTCCGGTAGTAGCTGTTTGATTTTATAAAGCAGACCAGATTTAGATACATTAAAAATTAAAAATGAACAAAATAAAGTACATAATTAAAGACAAATAAACTTAAAATAAATTAATAGAAGAAAATGTATATAGACAAAAGTCAATATAAACACAACACGGACACACGATGTCACACACACACTGGGAAACACAAACAAGCACACACTGAGGAACACGCAATGGAGTTTTAACTACTTGGAGCTCTGCGACTAGGAAACTGTCCTTCCCTCTGTCGTAGCTCCAGGCAATACATGAAACAAACAAACAAGAGAGCAGAAAAAACTGAATAGAAATTTTAAAGATATGTGATGTGCTATTTTATAAGGCAGCTCATTCAACACTTTTTGCAGGAACCTTGATTTAAATACTAGAAGGACGATTAAGAAAATCCTGAACCGAGTAAAACGCGCCATTTAAAAGAATAGTTTTACTCTGCTTCACGAAGCTTTTGTAGGTACTATTTTTAACCTCTGGCGGAAGGCTGTTGTATAAAATTATCCCGGTATTGTGAATACTTTTCTGGTGTAGAGCAAGGCGATGCTTGTCCGACCTTAGAGCTGAACGATTTCTAGTCGTATATTCATGAAACTCGCTATTTGTTTGAAACAAATTAGTGTTTCGCTTTACAAACTTTAATATTTCATAAATATATACGCTTGGTAAAGTAAGTATTTGAAAACTTTTGAAGAAAGGTTTGCAACTCGATCTAGAATTCGTGCTAGAAAGTATTCTAATTGCACGCTTTTGCAACTTAAATATTTCATTACTCCTGGAGCAGTTTCCCCAATTAGAGATGCCATAGCTCATAATTGAATGCCAGGATGCCAGACCCTGTCAAATGCCTGACTCACATCAAGGAATGCTGCTGAACAGTACTTTTTGTCATCAAGGGATTCTTGTATATTAGCTATACGATGACATTTTTGGATAGTAGGGTGCTTAGGTCGAAAGCCAAATTTATGGTCTAGGATTATATCTTGAAGAGATGTGATACGGTGGAGTAGTAACCCTTCTAATAATTTTGCCACCGTATGATTATTGGTCTATACGAGGTTACATTCCTTAAGTCTTTCCTAGGTTAAGGTATTAAAACAATTTCAGATAATTTAAGATTTTGTGGTCAGTATTTGAGTCTTATTTCTGTTAAATATATATGTTAGCATTAGAAGTCCTTTTTTGGGGAGCTCTTTCAGCATTTTTTGAGTAATTTGGTCTACTCCTGGAGCTTTAGCTGTGTGTTGACAAAGAATTAAAGTACCAGGATAATATAAATAAATTTCCGGGCAACAACGCGTCCCCAGCTAGTTGAAAAGATAATCAACGTAGAGAACTTTCTGCAGTGTTGTGATAAAGAGATGGGGAAGCGTTGACCACAGGTATGAGTGGAAGTGCGGAAGTCCCCTTCAGAGAAATTTTTCGTAGAAGGGTCCCGAGGGAAACCTCTCTGGCAAGTCTGTCGTTGAAAAAGAACCCCCTCCCCTGGCAGCTGCAGCAGCTGCAACAGGTAGGAAGGTAGCAAGGAGGATGAGGAGGAGGAGGAGGGTAAGAGCGAGCGAGCAGCTGTTGACCGCGCCGCTCCGCAGTGTTATGAGCATCATCTGCTCCGAGCAGCCGCAGATCCTCTCCAGGTACTGTACTCGCTCAGCTCTGGCACTCGGAGTCAATCAACGCTCCGCAAAATGACTCATTTATTTATAACAACTGCTGGATTTACTCTCTGCTTTCCAACCGGTTGTTGAACAAGATGTTCCGTCGACGTCTTCTGGTAAACGCTATCCGGTTGGAAACCCGAGAACAATTCCAGCAGCTTATTCACCGCGAAAAACCTACTATCAATCAACTGTATATTCATCTAGCCCAGTGAATTAGTATTCGCTTTCACACGAGTATTTTTTCTTCAAGGATTTATATGATACTTATTAAGAACTAAGATGTCTGTGTAAAAGTGCTTCTAGACCTTGGAGATTTCTTGTTTCGCAGTCAACTGACACTCTACACTGATGCACTATTATGCGGGCGTCCACTGCAAAATCTCCGATTAGTGAATTCATGCATATACTTGATTTACGTCTTCTTACATCATCCACGTCAGTAAAAACTTCTCAGCCCGCTTAAGACGTATTTATTTTCCTATAAATCGTACT
Organism: Eucriotettix oculatus; assembly: GCA_034510155.1. Lineage (NCBI taxonomy): Eukaryota > Metazoa > Arthropoda > Insecta > Orthoptera > Tetrigidae > Eucriotettix > Eucriotettix oculatus. Next base: position 37,134,665 of record CM067379.1, on the reverse strand, counting down.
GTACATTTTATGAATGCTTTTCGTACTTCAGCGCATAAAACACTGGTAAATTGGCAAGTTTCTATTCCCTTAACTTCAAGATACTTGTTTTCTAATACTTTGCTTTACTGCTTACTGCCGTGTGGAGAGTGCCACCAATCCGTTAGTCTTTTATATTTCCCGCCACGCTATAAAACGTACGCGTGTATCAATTTATTACTGTTTAAACGTACACATTTTTACGTATGTTTCTATAATCTCGTACGAAACTGGAGATTTGTGCTAGTGAGTAGCAATAATCACATCAATTTTTGAAGAATGTAGGCTTTAACGTTTGAACGTAAATGTCCAAATTACCCTCTGACGATCAAAATCACGATCAAAGTCACAGATTCCATCTTCAATTCAATTTTCATAAACAGAAACATAGATCTTTATAAATTAGTACAACAGCCAATAAGTCAGAAAGTATTTCATATAAACTTTATTAACAGTAGTTATTACACAAAGTTTCATTCCTGATTTGGAACCTCATCTGGTGTTTATGAAAGCAATCGAGAAATTACAGATGAAAATTAAGATCTAAATTCCTTTAATTCACACCAGATTAGGCTCCAAATTATGAACGAGATATCGTGTAATGGCTACTGCTAATTAAGTTCATATTAAATCTTAAGTGACTTATAGATTGTTCATTAAAGTGAAATTTACTTACTGTGTAATACATATATATTCAACGAAATTTAAGAATAAATAAAAAGACTGCCAATAAGTCACATATTTTTATTACTATTTAATGAATATAAATACAACGTTTCGTCTCCCTTTGAGACTTCATCAGGTATAAAATTTAGTAATTCGTGTCCTTCACTCCTTGAATCCCTCTGCCGAAAAGATTTATTACGTGTATTGAAGTAATTACATGAGAGGAATTTGGTATCGCGGACTACCTTGATGATTTACTAAATTTTATGCCTGATGAAGTCTCAAAAGGTAGATGAAACGTCGTTTTTAGATTAATTTAATAGTAATAAAATTAATGCTGACTTATTGGCCGTCTTTTTATTTGTTGTAAACTTAAAGTCAGAAAAACTATGGATGAAATTTAAGAAAGTCCTACTGTATTCCAAAATAATAAATTTAAATGTTGGAGAGACAAAATTATAAAATGTTAATAAAGTTAGATGCAAGCTCTCAGGCCAAGCATCAAAATTTTTAACAATGTGGCATTATCTTCAATAAATTATAAATCCAGCCAACTGATATTTATTCATTTACAACATTTTGTCAATGTTTGAGGTCTTCTTCAGGTAAATTTTAAATTGGTAAACCTATATAATGGATAATCTTGTGTCGTGGAATTGTCAAAATGTGTCGTACAGATATAATAGATAAATGAATTATGCAACTTTAATTCTTCAGTATAGACGTGTCTTACACATAATTTTCAGCAGCATCCGAATATTGTAACGGTTAATAGTTATATTTATCAGACTTCATTGTAATGATGGAATACAACCAAATTAATCAACATTGTAAAAAAAAGATAATACAACAGAACGACGAGGGACGCAGTCCACAACATAAAGTTACTCACATGTGTAATAGTTTATCCGTTTAAATATTTACCTGTTGAAGTCCACAAATGTGGGCGATACGCCGTAATTATATTAGCTAAATATAAGCTTTATTAACTGTAGTTATTAAACGTAGTTTCGTTCCTCATTTGGAATTCTGGTGTGAATTAAAGGAAACGAGAAATTACATATGACAATTTTTTGTTTATAATAATTAGTCAGATAATTGATTTTTGAATTTTACGACGACTTATCGCTCCATTCATAGGAAACTCTTGAGGAGGGAATATAAATTTTTCAGTATTTTTCTCCGCCGTATTTCATGAAAAGAATGTTTTTTATTTATATGTGGCCTGAACAGGTTCCTAAGAAACAAACTATACATCATGCAATTTTTTATTATGTTCTATTTTTTTAGTTTCTGACTATTTTCATTTATTGTAAGACTTGTTAAAAAATTTGTTAATTGGGAAGTAGTTTTCTGTAAGTAGAAAGACAAATCGCTTACGTTATAGTGTGTAGTTCAATTAACTCTCTGACGCAGACTCAAAAGTTCCTAGTTTTTAAAATATATTCGTTAGTTCTACTGTTGCCGTCGTGTCGGAACTGTACAAAGGAACGCCGTGTATTGTTGCAACCTTTCATTGCCCCACAGCCGCTCATTCTTTCGGGAGCTTTGAATATGGTAACAGTAGCTAAACTCGATGTTCCGCAGACGGGCAACATGCGTCGTAAGTACATGCACATGGTACGAAATATGAAACCAAATTTCGAGGTATTTCTAAAATTCGAACTGTATTTTATTATTTATTTTCCGCAAATTCAAGGTATACGATAAAAAATTCATTTGTAAATATACAGAACATTTTGAATTTTTTCTAAAAGTAGCCGAGCTTAGTAATTGTGCTTGATATAGTACGCTAATTATTAAGCTCAATAAAACGATGTGGACCAGTGTTCGGTTACGTATTTTTCAAATAGGTCATTTTCTATTTTATTAACAAATTTTCTTTTGTGATACATTACTTCTATTTTCCATTGCATCTTATCACACAAATCCTGATAAATTATTAAATTTACTGTCATCAAATCTATGTTTACAACCTGAAGGAAATCATAAACTGTTAACAGGAACGTAAGCACATAAGTGAATAATGTAATGGAAAATTTACTAAAAAAATAATTGTATTATGTTTTTATGTATTACATTATAATGTTGTTGAAAATTATTTGCTGCGTCACTAAAATTTTCCTAGTGGGTCAGTGAGTGAACAATAGTTCAAATGCAGTTTTGTAATCTTTAATTCAATCTGTAACGGAAAAATAATGTTAAAGTCAGGCTGCGATGAAATTTATTTTGCTGACGTTAATCTGTGCTCGGGGTTGTTCAACCCCAAGGCCACAATATCCCTCAAAATTAGGATGGTTCTCAAGATTTCTTAGACAACTTTATTTATAGCCTCGTGTTTATTCAAGAGCTTTAATATACGGATTATTTATAAAACGTCCAATTCCGTGTTAATTTTTTTAAGAATAGAAAAGTTTCATTGAAACCAGCAGACGCCAATTTCATGTTCCGATTGAATCTCTGAACAGTAACTAAAAAGTAGGATCAAGGATAATGAATCTAACTGTAAACTTTAAGTAGAAACACATTGCGCATAAATAAATAGATATAATTAAATGAAATAACAGGTAAGTTTTTTATTTTATTTAAAACATTAAATGTACTACGTTTCGCACTCTAATTTGAGACTTATTCAGGTATAAAAATTTAGCTGTTAATGGACGAAGGAGTCAAGGAGTGAGATCCATGAACAGCTAAATTTTATATAGCTGAAGTCTCAAATTAGAGTGCGAAACGTTGTACATATCTTTTAAATAAAATAAACAACTAAAAGAATGTTGTAATTAATTTAATTATTTATTTAAATGCCAGGTAAACTACTTATTTAAAAATACTAATATCTGAAGTTATTACTTAACTTATTAAGTAAAGTTCAGTTTAAACGTATAAAATGATAGAAATGCTTCAAGCACGATCGAGAATCCTTACTTTGTGCTCAAGATCTTTGCCTTCTTATAAATGTCATCTTCCCGCTACTCCGCATTAAAGTTTAAATTAAAGTTTTACTTGAGAAGGTCTGGCGATTGGAATGAGAAATCTCGTACTGGTATTGGTTCAAAACTTTAACGTTATGTCTTAATATACAGAAAAGGTTTAACAAAATATTCTTTGTTCAAAGTGAAATAATCACTCCCATTGTTGTGGTAATCAGTCCTAAGACTCGTCTGATGCAACTCTCCATGCTAACCTATCTTGTGCAAGCCTTTTCATTTCCTCATAACTAGCATATCCCACATCCTCTCTAATATTTAGCCCTAAGTAAATATCTCTTTTTTGCCTAAAGCCTTCGTTCCTGTGCTCTCCTACTCTTTATATCTACTATACTTGTACCATCCCTAGTTATGCTTCCCAAGTAGCCGAATTCCTTAACTTCCGTCAAAATATCCATTACCAATCTACCACCCATAGTTATTCCACTATTTCCCATACTACACTCTTGCTTTTCCCTCTATTAATCCTCATTTTGTACTCTTCCTCCAGGACCACGTTTATGCTATTTATTATGTTTATCCAGTCTTCTTCTGGCTTCCCTAATACTACAATATCATCGGCAAACCTTAGGATTTTTATTTCTTCTCCTTGCAATATTATTCATTTTCCATATTCTGTTTTAACTTTCTTCATCTCCCGTTCTATATATAAGTTAAAGAGCATGGGCGACAGACTGCATCCTTATCGTACTCCTTTTTTGATTTCTGCTTTCGTTTCTTGATCTTCAATTCTAATTACAGCTGCCCTCCTTTTCTTCTTCTATTACTGACTGATATAGATTTCCACCGTGATACAGCTTTTCTAGATATCCCTTCCATCTTTCCGCCTTTATTTCTTTATCTATAATTGGCTTTCCATCTACGTTCCTGATGTTCTTGCTGGTGTTTTCCTCTCTTCGAATGTTTCTTTGCTTTTCCTTTAATCTGCGTCTACCTACCATAGAATCTTCAACCGCTTTGCATTTCTCTTGTAGCCAAGCCTCTTCGGCTGCTTTGCTCTTCCTATCTATCTCATTCTTCGGGCGTCTGTACTACACTTTACCATTTTCTTCTCTTGTGATTTCCTATATTTTCGCTTTCCATAAATTATTTTTATTATTTCTTGTGTTATTCATGCTTTCCTATTGGTCTGAGCTATTCTTCCTACTTTTTCATCGGCTGCTCTAGTTATTTCGTCCTTTAAGTGTGCCGATTTCTCTTCATATTGTTCTTTTCTCCATTGATATATTCTTGATTTCTTTGAAACTCTGAAGCACCTGCTGTTGTTTGACTTTCCCCATCTCTATGTTTTAATTAATATTTATTTAATATATTTACTAAGTTTCATTTTTGAAGGTTTCGTCATTTCGACCTTAACCGTCACAAAATTATCCTCATTTCAAATTTACCTGATAAAGTCCACAGATATAGACGAATTTATGACAAATTTGCCGAATTTTTTAATAATGTGCGCTTTTTTCTATAGTTTTTACACCTCGGCTGCTGTGCGCTGGGTTGACGTGTAGGAAACATGTAAACTGCTGCAGCAGTGATTAGATAACGGCATGTTTTTCAAACAAATTTAGATAATAATCATTTATTTGCATATGTACAGTATTCTAAGGGTTTGATTATACTCCTCTAGAATATTTTAGCTATTTAACTTTTATGTTAAATATTTCAAACTCCTATATTAAATGCTATAGCGGAAAATTTTGCGTGCTGCCGGACATTGATTATGTAATATAGGTGACACGTTTTAGATAATATTGCGTTTCTGTATGCAGTACCGCGTTGACGGCTAGATGGAATGAGATTGGTCTTTGTATCGACGGTGACTTTTCTTATAAAAGCCAAACGTGTCGGACCAAGTTTGCCATCAGAGTGGCAATTCGTAGCTGCAAAAACGTAAACAAGGCCCATTAATAATTCCACAAATGAGTGGTTACAAGTTTAAGGACTTAGTGGCGAGTGATGCCCTCGGAAACAGATTTGGTCCACATGAATTAATGGGGTTTATGGATTAACGCTAGGCTAAGTGCAAGACCTGTATCGATCGTGAACAGGGCTCGTGTTTGGGACTAGGGCACGTTGATACAACGATACTCAAAGTCATTACGGCCTCACGTCACAAACTCTGATTTTGACTTTGTAACAGTTTCGTTTTGTGATTAATGGCCTGTAACATCAGTTATTTCAATCGGGACATTATTAAGATCCCTTTGTGCGCACAAGAAGTGCCGTCGGGAAGATGATTTATTGCTTAGCTATTTGTCCGGCAGTTTACGGTACTTCACAATTAATGGATAGTGAGAATGTTCGTGCTCATCCTCCTATGCAATAATAAAAAATAATTTTATATTTGCTACTTATTTTTATGCAAAACCCGACAATAGCCATTTTCTTGTTTCTTATACTGATTTTTGTTCAGCAAATTACCATAATTTTTTTTCAACGATAGAATAATACATAATTCGGGTTGTACAGTGTATCATTGCTCCGGCCAGGAGTTTGAATTGAAATATACTCACGAAAATGTATTACAAAACATTATCCTAGCAATCGCTTTTATGATTTTGCAAGATTTTACCGTTGGCATGACAACGAAATCTATTCTGGGAACACGGAAATTTGCGCTTTTTTCATCTGATATCGATCCATTCCGTGTGTAGTTTATACCAATAAAGTAAAATTCTCCGATCTCCACTGAGTGCCATCTATATTAAAAAGACAAAAATTTTAACAGCAAGTTGCCAAAGTTATTTAATGAAAACTCTTGGAGCTTGTAATAACGACGTCCAGCCACTGCAAGCATTGGCTGCAGTTGGCGTTCCGTTATTAGGAAGTTGTTTCTATGGCAACGTGACGTCACAGCCGACGCTTTACGCCCGTGTACGGCTAATCAGGGTGGCGAACTTATAATTGCTTTTCATCTCAATTTTCTTATTTTAAGGTTGGCAACATGCTTAAGCCAATACGTGATATACGCAGAAATAAGAAATTTACTACGATTAATCTTACGGCGACATCATTTTGCAGAATTTGTAGTTGAAATTTAATGACAATGGCGGATTTTGTGGTTTTGGAAAAGAAAATAACAATAATAAAGGGAGAAAAAAGGTACAGGTAAAGAGAACACTGCTCGTGTACAGGAAGAACGGATCATCCGTCCTCGTGCGTAGAGTATCCAGTGTCTTTAGATTCCTCGGACTGACCTGTGATGAGTAGGTCCATAATTGTAAGGATTGTGGAATCTCGACCAATGGCAGGGTTCGCAAAAATTCGTTTTTAAAAAGAAAGAAGGCTGTTACCTTCTGTCATGAAGACCCCAATTTTCCCCTGTAAAATAAAGTAATTTCTTCGATAACTATGTACGTGTATATTTATATTTTATATACATTAACAATTATCTAAATGGAGGCAAATTATGTTAAACAAAACAGAAAAGAGATCGAAGTAGTCACCAAATTTTTGGAATTTTATGCAGTCTTCATTTAACTGCAGCATCATATTTAAAGATATTTTTGGACGTTCGTATTATTATGGAATAAATTGCAGAATAAGTTAGGCGTCGAAAAAGTAGTAAAATTAGTAAAAGTTTAAAAAGTATTACATGCAAAGTCTTAAATTTGTAAATTCTGTTTTTTATTTTGACAAGAAGTAAAATTTTATTATAATTCAAAGTTTTATTTTCATGAGTATAGTTGATATGAATTTTTTATATAAAAACTGTGCTATGTTTGTGTCTGTGTTAGTAAAATATTTCAATGTTTCAAAATAAATTTTATTTACTTCACGTAATTGCCTTTTGAATATTTTTTCAACATTAACTGAAATGTGACTTAAATTCATTAAATGTATATTTTTAAAGGTTTTAATTGAGAAAACCCACATTATGTGTTTTTGGTGGACGTTTCGTAGAGGACCGTATCCAATTATGTAAACGCTGTTTTATAATTGGAGTTATGAAGGTTGATTCTCTCTAATGATATTTTTGAAGCATCTGTAAATTTAATTTTACCCGAAAACAATCAAAGTTTAATTCTGTAATCTAGTCAGGTAAACAAATATAGATACGTCACACGGCGAAGTTCTTTTCATTCAAATGAATACAATCTTAAGTGGGTCAATTTATTTTAATGACGTTTAATCTGCCAAATATTCAAATGCTTCCGTAAGGAATAAAGTGGTTGTATTGAAAAAGCAGGCTGATTTATGGTACGAAATTTGATTTGGTTTTCTACAAGGTTCGGAGTCGTCTCCAGCATTAATAAAATAATACTTTTGTCTGCTCATTACATGGACTAGAATCGTTACATTACGGTATCCAAAACAGACAGAATCTAAATTTCTGTTTCCTGTCTCTGTAAAGGTTATTTTTCGCATTTTACAAGAAACAATTTTAGTGAAACATTTTTGAGCCATCCACCATCTCGGCGTACGTTTCAAAAAATATTTTAAGATGTTTTGACTGGGTAAATTACTTTGAAAATGTTGAAATGCGAGTTCTGCCTGTTCAGCGTACTGAACATTTTTGTGGTAGGTGAACAAAATATTTCTGGTTAAGAGTGGGCGTGAATATAATCTTGTCCCTATCGACAAGAAGTTACTAAAGTATATATAAAAAAATTCAACTGTACGTAAACCAATAAATAAGGAAAATAGTTTTAAGCTTTGTTCTATTTAACAATGTCTTCATTCGTATAAAGCTGAATTCTAGAAGATTTCCCGAATTATATGCCTCGCCAATGATAACTATAATGGTTTTTAAATGGGAGCCATTCTGTTTTTCAGCAAATGAGACCAGAGGAATATACTAACATTGCCACAAGTGACAGGGTAATAATGAATGCTCATATCGCATAATGTGACAACATGGCGTGAATTTGGTTCGAGTACACAAGGAAGGACTTCAAGGTCAAAGCGGCTCCCATTTGAAAATAAGTATAGAAGCTGACGTGTTATATCGCCAAAATTTGCCGCCTCCAGTAACAAAGTTATGCCATCCAGCTAAATTAAATTTGTTGTGTAAGGTCAAAGTAGCACCTTCAGGTGCCGAGTCACGTATCGCATGGCGGCAGTGCTCGAATCGTAACTCTTTCCAGCTCATCGGAGCGCATCTTGTCAAGGAACTTGATTCCTGTTCTATCCGCTCACAAACAAAGTGTCTTTCTTCCCGTCACAATCTACATCCGCACACATACCTCCGTACAGAATACACCGAATAAATTAATTGAACACTCGCTCTTTGCGGAACGTGATGGTTTTATTTACTGCGTTTATAATAAAACTTTCTTTTTATCTTTTGTTACAGGAAAACTACAAATGATAGTAAAATTACAGTAAAAGACTGGAACTGGGGGATCTCAGTTACTGCACCGTAAGTTCTCCCAGCCCGGACGGCTTGATGCCAACTCGCGGAACCAGGTTGATTCTGGAACCTCCGAATTAATAGTTCCTACTTTGAACATAAAAATTTTCGCCGCGAAACGTACTTCATCTCTCTTGCATTCCAACTATTGCAATTGACAAGATAACGTAGGTAATAGCTCCTGTTTGGTCTATGATCAGTCTCATTCATTACGGGCGGAGCACATATTAAACTATAATTAAATGTTTGTACATATAAAGATAAGGCAGGAAAATTAACTTAAAAAATAATAAATCAATGCCTCATTACATAACTTCAAGACTATTTAAACAATATGACCCTATTTTACAATGTAATTCTACAAATATCCGATTTTCTAAGTCTGTTGTCCTTTACACAAAATTTTTTAAATAGTTTCATTATTTAAATGGTGGGCAAAATACAGAAACATTTGTCACAAAAATTTTTAATTAGGAAGTTTTGGGGCTTAAGTGTGTGTTCACTGTATATTCTGTACCGTACTATTCTCCTCGTAGTACAAGAACCGTATAGTCTTATTTGCGAATGATTATTGACAAAATACCCATGTAATATTCCTAATTCGTATATTTGCATACTTCGAATCGGTCGGCGTCTAAGTTGCGAAGTTTATATATTTTTATAACAGAGTGATGAAAATTATGGAAAGGAAAACAGCAAGTTTCAACATGTCTCAACTTCTAAACAAACCAAACTATTTTTGTACTATTCCAGTTTAAATTTGGTATGTAATGAAGTTTAATTTGCACTGATTGGTTCACAAATCGCTGTACCCTTTTGCTGACGTTTTGTTCACTCTAACTTACTTTTACAGTATAATAAATATTTTATGTGCATAACAACACTAAATACAATAATCGGATACGTCTTGTATTAAAGCGTTTCGTAGACTCCGAAGAAAGATTACAGCCGCCGCTGAGCCATTTCGTTGCAATCAGCGTGGGTTTTTCTCCGAACGACCTAACAGCAATAAATTAGGATTGACTCTCTTGAGTGCGCGTGTTTCCCGGATTGAAGAACAAAATGAAGTGCTCAACCTTGTGACCGGTCTCTTAACCCTAACGGCACTCTTGTAGTTGATTTATGGGGTGTGTCAGTGCTGGATTGTCCAGCCTTTCGTTTGCACCGTGCCACTGACAAGTCCCTCCCACGCAGGGGGCGACAACGGCTGCCAGTTGCGTCATTAGTAACGTACAAGGTGAAGCGTAACGGATTTTTTTAAAATACGTGTTTAAACCACGAATTGTCATTGTCGTAATGGACGCTGTTTTCGAGATTCATGATTTTTTTTCAAATATTTATTCTTGTCTACTTTCTTTTAAATTATTTTCCTTTAATCTTCATAGAGCATTCATTGTTATGTATTTTGGCCCCCACCCCCGGAAGTTGCTACTATTATGAAATGTACTTGATGAATCTATTTTCATAGTATTCATAAATAATTGCTAAGCTCAAGAGTGCTTGAATATTAATTTGATATGTTTTGTAGCAGTCTCGTAAAAAATTCTTTTGCTTCGTCAATTCAGACATTTGTTTGAAATGGGACGAGATTCCATGCTAAGTTTAATACGTTATATAAAATATATTTTGTAGGATCCGTTTTAATAAAAATATTATTCTTGGACAAAGATGGGTTTGAAACTCAGGATCATTTAACATTGTAGCTTGAGCACTGGAGGACTCTAGGAACAACGTGTAACTGAATCAAAGCTGTCCAATAATGATAATCAGGCCTGATTAAGTCGCCATTTCTTAATTTACTTTTCAGATAGACCTCTTTTTATCCCAAACTAATCTAACGTATTAAACACTTTTAGTCATTTCATAGCATGTCCTAAGTTTGACATTATCAGCAGACGTTATTACGTATTTAACTTGATGGGCTTCAAACTGGTTGAGTTTCACGTTGCAACTTTCCTTGGCTTTTGTTGTGTAGTTCTTTTCCCTCTAGTGACTTGACGCGTAGGCAGGTCTGTGTCACACTCACAGTTTAATGTCGGAAGTTTGAGAAATCCCCTTTGGAGACAGCTTCCTCGCGTTCCGAATAAACCATCAGATGTTTCCGCTGATGTCATTGTCTTGTGGAAGCCAGGCAAGGCGACTAAATTATTCTTCCAGCTTACATAGTGAAAGTGGGAAACTTTCCTGGCGTTGCAAATAGTCTCTTTCCTACTTCTGAAATATCACAATCTTCTACAAGGAATAGAAGCTGACCTTTGAAACAACTGGGAAATTCATCTGTTGTCCCTAGCCATCAAGAGGCCACAAATAGCGTTGTTATTATTCAACACTAGTTGGCGACCCGGTGTTGCACGGGTATTTATTAATATTATCCCGGTACATACGCAACTAAACCGACATCGAAAATGTCACAATATGAACCTCAAATATACTCATAGTATCTCGAGAGAGTCCCGGTACAATAGCAGGAATAAATATATTTTTTGTATTCTAACAGTGTAAAAATTTTCCACCATTCAATGGTTAAATTTTTACTTATATCACATATTAAAGGTCATAATGTAACACAGTGACTCGTTTTACAACCCAAACGTGATAGTTTCCTTTTTATTTTCATATTAGCAATTACTAAATTTTTTAATTTACCTGACGTAAGAAATAAAACGAAGTTATAAATTTATGTATACATCCTATCGACGATCCAAAGAAGTTCATTTTTTCTCAGCCTGCTGCAACAATTTAGTAAGTGGGATTCATGACATGAGGAACTCGTAATAGGACTTATAACTCGCAGTCGGTTTACACGCCGGCTTTCGCGCGGCAATTCCAAGAAATCTTCCCGTAGAATTAATATTTTTATTTATATTCATATTATATTAATATCATCTGCATTATATCTAAAATATGCGCGAATAATTAAATTAAATCTCTTTTTTAAATAAAATTTTTATTGAAATCCGTTGAGCCGTTTCGGAGCCTATTCGAGACAAACATACGGACAGACAATACAATTTTATTTATTGGTATAGATTATGTTATACACTATCTCAAGAAAGCTTATATATGCCCGCCATTTAGAGAATGTTACCCGTTTGTACGTCGTCATACTGATCTAAAGAGAGCTAGATTCGTTTATTTTCCAAGTGATTCAAGTTTCTTCCTGTGTTTGTAACCACATGACGCATTTCTCAAGTTATTGGCGGATGTATTAATCATCCGTTCATACAAATCTAACATTTGGCTCATCCTATTTCAAACTTTTCATCTGGTATACGTTATACTAAGATGAATGACTCTATTAAATGCCAGGAATGACCTGAGGGTCCTTTGAAAGTTAAGCACATTCAGAACCTCCTAGTAAGCATTGCGATAAAACTAATAACCTCGTTGTTGCAAGTTGATGTTATTGCAAAACTCTGTATAAATGTGCTGCCATTTTGTGAGCGAGTGAGTGTACCTGTTTCAAGGTCACGCCGCGTCGGTTGGTATTTCGCTAAGAAGTCTCGCACAGACTAATAGCATGCTGGCTGGCGTCTGGCTGCTTCCTCGTCTCTTGTTCAAAACTCTCACCATCTCGGTCAGTTGTGACCAGAACAATTCAATCCTTAAAAAAACATTAATTACGATATTGAAAAGATAACCGTTATGAAGGCGCGTTAGGCAGTAGAATGATTTTGACACTTCGTTTATCGATATCAGCGATAGCCTGACGTGGATATTTCATTTGGCTTCACGACTAAAACAGGGGTGACCGGTTTTTGATTGAAATTAATACAATGGTAACGTGAAACGCAGGTCAGCCCATTATGTTGTTTGGATGGTATACATATATTAACACATTCAGGACTTACCGAATGTAAATTAATAGCTCATTGTTGGAAAAACGATCGGATTCGGATCGGTTGTAGTAGAAGTTGGTCACAAAGAATAATTAACCGTAAATAAAAATACGACCAATAAGTCAGCATATAAATTTATCACTATATATTAAAAAACGACGTTTCGTCTCATTTCGGACACTTCCTCAGGCGTACCACAAACATAATATTACAAGAAATTAAATCTGGGTTCTATGTTGCAATTTTTTAATTTATATATAAAAAGCTGTTCAAAACATACAAATTTAGCAATTCATCATATTTATTATAAATGTTAAATTTATATGCTGACTTATTAGCCGTCTTTTTATTTGTTGTAAATTTTAAAGTCAGAAAACTATGTTGTAATAAAATTAACCATTTTAGATTATAAATGGCATGTTTTCATTATAGACTTTAAAAAAATTGTAATTTTAATTCTCCAAAAAATATTTCTGTATCTTTATTTACTGCGAGTGATACAATTTTTTTTCAATTAATAATCTTCTATATAAAAAAGGGTAACGTTTGTTTGCATATTTAAACTCCAGGACACATTGGAGGGGTTTAGTTAAAATAACGTCACCATGTATTGATGGGGACACAACGTAAGTAAATCGACGGCCATATTTGATTTCACGCACTATAGCACCAAATTGTTTTTCATTCTGCTACTTTCATGTTGCATCAATTAAACCCTGGAAAATACGAACACATGGAAGAATTATGATGAACAATACCAAATATTGCATTAAATAATTTTTTGGGATAGCAGGCAACTCCCCTTTAATAGCATAGTAAGGGAATTAAAAGGAAGGGGGGTGGAAGGTAGATCAAGGTAGCCAAGGGTTGACTATGGCCCCCGGACTATAGTTTAAGAATCCTTCTCGTTGATTCACCAAAAACAGATGCAGGAAAAACTCCCAGAAAGCCTGAATCAGTAGGTCGAGCTGTTGGATATTATTCGCATGCCCTTCCGACTGTCACGAGAGGAGTTTGCTGTCGGGTCGCAGCATTCCTTTCTCCATGCCTTCACTATTAGGAGGCAGCTGGCCGACTGATCAAATGGGATCAGCGGACAACTATTATCGAATTCCCAAGGTCTGCGACCCCAGTACATGCACCTCCCAAAAGCGATCAAGGTGTCTCCGAATGTGAGAACCTTTAAGAAAACGTAGCATCCCCGAAGGTAAACCCCACAATCACTGGGGAGAAATACCTGGGAGAGAAATCTTCCTCCACCATCCCTGGTTTTTAAATATTTTATTTAGAACCGTCTCTTAGCGTGATGTATTTCACAGAATCACTGTGAAAGATGTCAGTTATAAAAATTCATAATAATCCAGCCTTTATTAATTATTTTCTGTAAAAATAAATATTTAAATATTGACCATAAGTTTCAATTTTTAACAACAATTTTTTAGAAATGAATAATAAATTGTATTATTAAAATTGCGAATGATAAAAGCTTTACGGACTAAATACCATACTTTTGAGAATTTATTTAATGAAATACTAAACCGTGAATTTAGAATATCGTAAATTGGATAGCTTAAAAACTGGCAGTTTGAAGTTTATAATTATTAATGCACCGTCATCTTGTTGTTATCTCTGGTTCCTTTAAGTTATTGTGAAGTACGGGTCAAATGTTTATTGCCTGAAGTGATTCACTTCAGCGTCAGGGATTTCGATCATCAGTTATGTAAATCCATGATATAAAGGGAACATTAAATGTGCGGTCATTACGACTAGGAACTCTCGGTCGTAAAGATTTAACAGTCTTACTGGGAGGACTACTTCATGGAAAGTTTAACACATCTATGTGAATTCTTATTCGTCATCTACTTTTATTCTTGCAATATTTTAGGTTGTACCTCGTCGTCGATTTCTAATTTGTGATCAATCAAAGATTACCGTGGAAAGTCCGCAATCATGATTTTGTGACTGTTTCTAAGAGCGAAGAGTCAATAAATGGCATTTGAAAAGGCACTACGATGTACAGTTTGGTCTGAGAGGAGAGCTTTGCGTTTTCATGCACTGGTAGCGTGGCATTCCTACCTTCCCCTCCAACTAAATTATTCATCTTCATTGAAGTTCTCTGTGGGTCACCTTGCCAGGCTTGTTACTAGGGGTACGTGCTCACATACAATAATAAGAAACCCGTGGGAAACATCATTCTTATTGATAGTTAATCATTATTCGTTTAATTCCTATTGATTAGCTATCAAGTTGTGAACTTTGATATTAAGGAACAGCCGACAATCTGTTGAACAGACGGTTGTATTTTGATAGTCAGTCCATCTTCCTGATACCAAACTTTCATCATCTTTATTAATGACTAGCGCCTTAGTTCGCGCGGAAATAGCTTTTATTTTGCCCTAAGAACGAAACAGGTACAGAATTTTGATAAAGTTGAATTCATTGAATATATAAAAAGTACGGTATCATCTATTTATGATCGTTTCAAGGAAAACCTTATTACTCGCCGTTGGTTTTGAACAGGTCCTGCTATCATACGTTTCGGAGCCAATAAAATGAGCAAATTATTAAACATTAAAATGTTCCTGATGCGGCACATCAAACCAATTTACGTATGCATCGTATCGACGATCCAAATAAGTTTTTCAGGGAGTTAGCTCTCTGTCAACAATAGGTTAATTACGACGCAAATCCTACTGCAACAAGAGATTGATTGAAAAAAATCGCCCCCTTCCCCCCTCTCGCTTATTCTGCCAAAATTGTGCTTATAATAATCCTGTAAGAGGGATAAATGCTATAGGAAGGCAAAATAGGGCTTATAACTCGCACTTGGTTTTCACGCCGCCTTTTGCGAGGCAATTCAATGAACTTATAAATATTTACAATAATACCTTCTGAACTCTGCAAGTTATCAAAATGAAACATACACGAAAATTTAAGTTTAAATTCCTGTTTCAATCCTTGTAATTTTCATTGAAATCCGTTAAGTATAAACAGATTAAGTATGCAGGCAACCCGCATTCAATTTTTGTGACTTTAATTGACGTACGGGAAAATATGATATATATATATATTAATAACTTCTGCAAATAATTTGAAATAATATTTACGCTAAATCTTTTTTGAAACCCTCAAATTTTCGTTGAAATCCGTTGAGACGTTTCGGAGACTATTCGAGACAAAAATGCAGAGAGACTCTTCAATTATATTTATTGGTATAGAAGAATGTGAGTACTAGTCGTCCTCATTAAAAAGAATTATTAGTCTCCCTTTGAAGCATCACATCAAAAGTCGGCGATATTATTGTAATATTATCAGATCCTTGTTTAATTTGGTTTCTATATCTACTGACACGAGGCGAAGGTTTTATTGCTCAATATCTTTAAAAAAAATTTAGACAGCAAATTTTAATATTGTATCACGGAGTTTTATGTGGCTACAAAGCAGTGTAGGGTCGCTCTGGGTCGTGTGTTTTGGGCGTGACCAGACAAAAATTAAATTCCACGCGTCCTACAGTGGGGAATCTTGACAGAGACGTGAGAGCAGCTGTGTGGCAGATTTCAGAACACAATACACCCCGAAGTGTGTCCGTTGAACTGACGAACAATTGATATATAAAGTAAAATCTGTCTGCTGCACTCCTTTCAGTGTTTAACAAGACCAAAGCTGAACAGCAGAGTATAGGGAAATACGTACAAGTCGCGTGATTTTTAAAGGAAGTGTACAGTGACTGAACTTAAGGACTTCAAAGATAAGAATAAATTATGCAAACTTTTTGCCACAAAACTTACTCATACCACGACGATAAAATTTCGTGTTTTTTTATTTTAAAATTTTAAAACCTAACGGAGTGTTATTTTGCATTTCATTTTAGTAAAACATAGTTCCTAAACGAAAATTTGAAACATTTTTGTAAAATCAGCAGCGGAAGGCTTTCTAGTTGCTAATCAAATAATACTGAACCAATTTGGTCACGAATTGAATAACTTTCAACACTACCACTTAATTGATTATGACCATTAAATTTTTAATATTAATATACAACCTTCTTTTTTTGGGTTAACAGGCTCTTCGTTGCATATTGCTCTATTTTTTTTTAAAAAGAGCTTGAAATAAATGAGGGGGATTTATTATCAATTAGCTGGGTGATGCCCGGAATTCGTTTACATTAGCCTCTCATCCCCCCCTTTTTTGCCTTATGACGTCATAACTAACGGATGTCTCGGTATCTTAATCCAGTTAATAAATCTACTGATACCTTAAATAAGCACATACATACAGGAAAATACATGAAACAGTCAATTTAATTTATAAGGAGATAATTCTTGAACCATTTCATCCGTATGATTAGTGAAAAATAATGTGTATACATCTAGCGTCAAAAAAATAAAATCCTTATTTATGTAGCTCAATCATCTGCCCTGTGACTTATGAAACATTTTGCATATTTATTATCATTACTTAAGTAAAATGTTAGTTATATTTATTCATTATATCACGTATGACAGATATATTCTCTTCGATTCGATTAGCTGGAAATAATGTGTAACGAATATTTCCTGTAAGGTATGATACTTTTAATTGTTTTAAGCGAACGTCGTCGTCGCCGTCGCACGCACGCGTAGAGCTTGGTGAGTGCATTGTTTCTTACTGTGTTATGTATGTTTTTAGGTTAGGCTCTTTGAATGGTATAGGAAATCAAAAGTGATAAACAAAGTCTTAGAGCGTAAATTGACGTGGGACCTGTTTTTAGCCTAAATTGAGGAAGGATGTCGGCTAAATGTTCAAAACTCAACCTTATCTGAGCAGAGCTCTTCAATAAATCAAAATTTCATGGCAAACTGATGATTAGTACAGGAAATCATAAGGGATAAACGTGAAGTCCAATGATGGATATGGGACATATTTTGGCCTGAAAGGGGGGTAGGAATGAACCTATTTGTTCAAAAGATCGACAGATACATTCTTCTAGCTGGTCAGTGGCAAATACAAAAAAATTCACGGCAATCACATGAATGGTTTATGGTCAAACCTTATAGGAAATCTTATAACACGCGGCGTGTTTCAGACTGATGGGATATACAAGAAATTTGATATTTTATTTATACTTAATTCTGTTTACCTAACCACAGAATTTCGTTTTAACAAACTAGGTACACATTTTTAAAAGTCGCTTACCAAATTTGGGATCAAGATTAGTTTCGTAACCTTTTTTTGCCTAATGTGAATTTAATTCAAAAGAAATGATATTCACTTCTAAGACAAGCTGTGATTGGTTACTTCCTGTTGAGCTGCTGATATATAAAGCCGGTCTTGTTATTGTAAAATAGTTTATTAGATGTAGGGAATGTGTGACGATGTAAAAATTTTATTATAGAGATTCTTTCAACACTTGAATTTAATTACTTTTAAATTTTCCAGAATATCAAAGCGTTGCTTCATTTGTAACGTCACTAGCGATTGTATCTAGCTATTTTTCCCTATATGTTAGTTACTTTCTTTATCTAATTTAAGAACCATTGCAATAGTAATTATTTTTTATTTTGTTCTCGTCATGCAGTAGTAAAAGCTTTGTTACACGATGAAATATCACAGCAGGTAACTTTTTGAAAATTTCAATATCGGGCCAACGGTTTCCTTCTAGTGTGCACTGATAGAAGAAAGTTTATTTGCCCTCAGAGACGGCTCTCCTATTGGTGGCTCCAGGCGGACAATTCTCTTTCCGGGAATAGCCCAAAATCACATGCAATTGTATCGGAATTTCATTTTGCTCCCCGAAAGTTTATTTAGGAGCCAGAAAACACGGGCTGGCCTTATTGATTCTATATACAAACTGTACGCAAAGGTTTTTAATCCCGCGCGGACGAAAATGCCGTGTTTTATCCAACATTCACGTTCATTCTATTCATTTGAAGTTAACCTAATACCTATCATGCTAATTTTTAAAATTATTAATGAAATAATTACCAACAAATTTAGTATTTTAGATTTATTGTACTATTTTAACGAAACTGCTCCGTAGTATGAGTATTAGTTATTTTTTTCAAAGATCAAAATTTGGGTACCAAATCGTACACAATCAAAGCAATAAAACTCAACATTATCACATTAAAAATCCGAATTATGTAAGATTTAATTTTTGTTTGCATTACCTATTATTAAAGTAATAATGTTATCAAGCTGAATAGCGTTAGAAAAGGTAATTAATTTGAACTGCCTTTAGCAGAAATTATAAATACTAATCCGAGATCACGGAGATCATGTTGATTTCTGAGTTCCTTACTCGCTCTAGCATTTTCTCTCGCGGTTATTTTTACATATTTATTTGAACAACAATTATAATTACTATTCTGTAAAGTATTTTTTGGTTTTAGAAATTATTTAGATAGCTGAATTTATTAATGGGGTCGTCTCCAGATTGTTACCACAGTTTCAGATCTTCCTTCTCCGTTTTTGCCTGGTTTTCCATTCCATCGTAATATTTATTACCTTACATGAAATACGTGCCAAAATATTGGTGTAATGTTGGATTACTGGCGTACATTGCTCACCAACCACGGTTCTGAGGATTCACGACTGCGATCTCTGAATCCTGACAATGTTGGACTTGCTCTACCATCTGCATGACTCGATTCCGAATGTCCATTTCATTTTAAAGACTGGTCTGTATATTGCGTTTTTATTCTCTTGTGGCGGCTTTGATCTTCTACCGGGCAGCTCTAGAAGGTTCACCGAGTTTTCTGAGCAATACATGAATATACTGCGTTGTTAATAGCATACGTTTATTTAATTAATTTCACCCAATAAAAATCCACTATAAATATATTTTGTTATCAATCGGTCTGTATTTAATCAAACTCGACTTCAATCCACAGAGAAGAAAAAGGACAAAATAAATAAATATTTTTAAAAAATTTACATTTATATTTAAGAAAGCCTCAACCAGTCCTCAATAAAAATAATTATTCAAATAGAATAGCTCGTTTTTAAACATAAAGGGCGCTTTATAAAGATAATTTTATTGAGGACAGGATTAGGTTTTTTTTAAAAAAAAGTACTCCGTCCACGAAGAAACACATTTCACAGTAATTATTTATGTCCGTTATATCACTGATTCGGTCACTTCTTTCCCATGTTCAAAGCAGATAATGTTCCCATGTCCTCTCCGCCAAGATAGTTGCGTCGTCACGAGGAACTAAAACTTCGGGAAGTGTGGGAACGGAAACGAATACTAGGAAAAATCGTTTCACTTTTGTAAACATTTCTTTCCAAGTTAATTTTGAGTGTAGATGGATTTCTCAACTTTTTTACAGGGAGTTGTTCGCTTAGAAGGTTATAAATTAGAAAATAAAACTATGTTATCAATTGTCTCTATTTAATCAAACTGCGACGAAACAATATATGAATAATGGGTACTTTTTTTTCTTTTTTGTTAGAATTTAATTTATATTATATTAGTGTAATTATTATCTATAACATATTTTATTTTTAAGTTTATTTTTCGTAACTGCCACCGAGTGCTACTCAATTGCAGTATTAATAAATTCATTCATTCATTCAAACTCGACTTCAATCCAGAGAGAAATATAATGATCTGAAGTCTCGTAAAAGATTCGTTTATGATGAATCTAAATGAAAGTAGAGAAATAAAAGATACATTCTCAAAAATGCCAAAATCTGGATGAGTTTATTCTTCTCCAGTAATCAAATACACGGAAATTCGTATCAGAACTTCCAATTCGTTTCTGAAATGATTGCTTAATTTAACACAAGTTAGGAGCAATATTTATTTTTCGACAATTCGTGCCATCTACGGCTGAAAAGTTAGAACTTTTAATTAGCATGGTTAGGACAAATATACGTTTTTGCAAAATCGCTTCTTTTCATTTTTTTTTTGGTTCACAGGTTACATGAGTGTGATCCTGAAATAGACAACTCCCCTTTAATAGCATAGTAAGGGAATTGAAAAGGGGGGATGCGGAAGGAAGAGCAAGGGCTATAGTTTAAGGATCCTATCCGGTGTGTTCTTCATAAAGCATAAAAATAAGCTCTGCGTATTTTTAGCTGCGCCCTGACGAGTATTATCAAGTGCAACCTTTTAAGATGCGATTATGGAAAATCTATTTCGTTTCT
Organism: Eucriotettix oculatus; assembly: GCA_034510155.1. NCBI lineage: Eukaryota > Metazoa > Arthropoda > Insecta > Orthoptera > Tetrigidae > Eucriotettix > Eucriotettix oculatus. The sequence goes on along the minus strand of CM067379.1, from coordinate 37,113,672 downwards.
CGTTATTACAGCCGAGTGTAAGGCAAAACATTCCCAGTAATAAGATAAATATTTTGCCAGTGAAGTTTCAGAGTTTAGTTACTCGATAAGAACATCGCAGCACCACTGCCTTGTTGTTCAAATACATGAAGCTAGTGCAGCGTTGTAATAATGTACTCATACTCATTCTGATGTCGATAATCACATTAATTTCTGTAAAAAGAGGTACATACTTCGTGAACACAATAAACACAATAACCATTCCAGAATTGGTTATGCGTCTTTTTTAATTTCGTAGATGGAGAGCATCAATCATCTCAATAGGATGGCACTACCGAAATGAACAGATGTCCTGCTTACATAAACAATAGAATTACTCCAATTTAATTAGAAACACTAACAGAATACAAATTTAGAGCTTCGTCCAATTTAGTGGGATGTGTTCCGTACTAGTTTCCACAAATGGAAAGAGCGATTTCAATCCTAATCAATGCTTACAAACAATGGTAAATAAATATAAAAACATATTTTCATAGTAATAGTAGTATAATTTCAAACTGTCTTCCATCACACTAGCCTCTTCATTAATAAAGCTAATTAGAAGAGTTTGGGAGAGTTTAACTTGCCAGTCATGATCCGAGGGAAATTCTCAATTAACGAAAACAAATAAATATAAACTCAGATTCATAATTCAGTCAAATAATGAAAACGTTAAACTAATGTTTTTACTACATTTTCTCCAATATTTTTGGACCTCCTCAGACAACGAAGTGTCTAATGCAACGCCGTTTGAAGACGGTAAAGTATTATTTTTAACTTTTTAATTGATTATACGTTAATATATCAGTTACGGATCCAATGGGAGACAAAATTTCATACATTTTGTGGGACAATTGATATATTATTAAAAGAAAGTTGACAACATTCGTGATTTCGTAATAAATTTGTTTTATTTTCATTATTAGTCACTACTGAAAATTGAGGTATTAAGGTAACTATTTCAATCATACCGTATCGTTACTTCGTTGAAGATACGAACGTTGATTAAACATGTACTGGACAATACCGTAATATGCCGGTCGTTTGTTATTAGTATAGTCACTATATTATAGCTACATGGACAACCTTTTGGTTATTAATCCATTAAATTTATAAATGATACAGATATGAAATCTCTCAGACAGCCAAACAATTAACAGCATAAACCATTAAAATTATGTTTTGGTAATTTAATGTATATTATATATAGTAATATCGATCTAATTTTATGTTTGATTATTTATTGATGCAATTGATGAGAGAATAATTATTGCAATTACATTTTGAAGTTAGATTGATTATCGACACGCCAGACTGTATTGTTGATGGCCCGTATGAGGAACGTTGTCTTCTAAACGTGCCCTATTAATCTATCCCTTCTCTTGGTCAAAGTCTTCCTCTATTCAGTTTAGAACTTCCTTGTTGGTGATTCTACCCACCCATATCATTTTCATCATTCTCCTATAGCACCACATTTCAAATGCTTCTATTATTTTCCTTTCTGCAACTCCTACCGTCCATGTTTCGCACCTATATAATAATGATTCTTAATATTCATACTTATATTAGCCGTAAGTAAATTTCTCTTTTTTTGCGAAAGCTTGCTTGCCTGTGCTATCCTGCTCTTTATGTCTGCTATACTTCTACCATCCCCAGTTATTCTGCTTTCCAAGTAGCAGAATTCTTTAATTTCCTTCAGAATATCCCTTCCCAATCTAACGCCCTTTGTTATTCCACTATTTCCCGTCATCTTGGTTTTCCCTCAATTAATCTTCATGTTTTACTTCTTCCCCAGGATCTCCTGTCGTCCCTAATACCGCAATATCGTCAGCAAACCTTAGGGGTTTTCATGTCTTCTCCTTGCATTTTTATTCCCCTCAATCGCCTACAAGGGAATAACAGCACGTGGTGTACACCAGCGGCAAAAGAGACGTACATGAAATAATTTGTATTCAGATATACATCCATAGTTTATTACGGAATTTCCTCATTGTTGTATCACTATGACACCAACTATCTGGCGTCAGTTTAGTCAGGACATTTTAATCATTCCAGTGACCAACAATCCGTCATTGCTTCATCAGCCCGGATCACACTATTAGACTGAACTGATACGAGTAATTAATTTTTATTATATATTTTCTGTAGTTCATTTCTACAGTTTTTTTGTTGGGCTGGTGAGAGATATTTTTATTGGATAATTTTTGGTCGCATCAACAGTTGGAAATTTTTTTACGTAGCTCAGGTTAACATTATCAGTTAATTATAACTGTCTTTGCACAGTTGAGCTTCCTTTAACAATACTTATAGGCTGGATATTGCCTCCGCGTTGTCTAATCTGGAGAAAGGAGCAATAGTTTTAGTTCTGATGTTATTGTGGTTGCATTTAAGGAGAGGAGTGTTTCTTATTCGACTCAATCACGTGAGAGAATTGTACGGTCCAATTTTTGAGAAGAAGGATGAACCGAACGTCGAATCTCCAACCAATCCCTCGACGCCCCCCGCGTTATTAGACAATAGTACTCGTCGGCCATTTACCGTAGTTGTGTGTTAGTTGTAACTGGCGTGCAGGCAGTTTGCGTCCATGCTGTTTCATAACTTAGTTACGCGGTTCTCGAGGTTCCGTGGAGCGTACCCCGGAGTTATGAATGAAGTTCATTAGCCGGTGATGAAGCTATATAATTGAAATATTCATATTCATTGTCGGGCCATTTTGCGTGTCCCCTTTGTTCCCGACTGCTAATAATTACTGTAATGAGTGTCTCTTTCTGTTTCAGGTAAGTGTTCCTTGGACTTGCTGATTGCTGCTCGGTGAGTGAAGAGCCTATTGTTCTTACTGCAGTGAAACAAAAACAAAGAAATTATATTTACTATTGTCAGTTGCGTCTTCTTGAGAATTTCCGTTAAGCAAACGTTCGTCAAATGCATTATTTCTATGGAAAAATTCTGTAACGGAATAGAATGTAATTTAAATAATGAAAAATACAGCCTAATATATCAGCAAACAAATTTAATTAACATTTAGTTATTATAAATTCAACGTTTCATTCATTTCTCGGGACTTAATTATAAAATGTTCCGGAATTTGAACTTAATATTTGAGCGAAATTTTCTGTTGTCTTCCAAACTATGATTACTCCGGAAGGGAAGAGCTAAACTCAGAGCTCCAGCGACCTCTGCGTTCTTGTAGCGCCGTAGCCCCTACCATATCGGACAATGACTGCTGATTGCTGCACTCTCACGGTTGCAGCCTAGAGACGCGTCCGACTGGTATCGTTCTCCAGACTTATCTGTCTCTTAAATCCATGTGCGTTTTCCGTCATTTGCAGGAGCTTTCTGAAAATGTATATGCATTCGCTTTACACTAACACGATGACGTTTTCATTTCAGGACACAAAACGAACTTGCTAAGACCTTGCCGAAGCGAGACAACAATAGCGTTACTAAGTCGAGGCCTTTCTGCGAACACACGGCTACTTCCGGTCTTAATTAATGCTATTTGTCGCAGCTTACTGTTTATAGAATATCATTATTGAAATTTACAACAAAACATTACACGGATTACGGCAGATAAAAATGGCGAGTAGCGGTGCCAAAACGTAGTTTCCATAAAGGAAACGTAGTAAATAATCATATTTAATGAATAAGTTTTATTGTACGTCGGTGGTTGTGAATGTGGTTAGTCCTCATTTTCAACGTAGTAGTCTCCCTTCGTCTTACCTTTTATATAAACGTCAACCGGCGTTCTTTTCATGAATGACTTCTTTAATAGATATAAATCGTCCTGAAGCCATTTCTTTAGAGTAGGTGCACGAATAAGTTATTCTTTTAATTTAACAGCCACAACTGAAAACGTACGCAGTGTTCGGCTGGAAAGTAAATAACGGACGCGTTGTTTTAACAGTTTGCATCAATTGCTTTAATAATTCTGCCAAATATCCTTCCGTGATTATTTTTTCCTTTTCCATATCGTGTATGTTAGGAATATTTCTGCACATGGTTCATAGATATTTGGACCCAGTCTTAAATTAAAACCGGTCCTCCCTCGTTTTTCAACTCAGCTAAAAAAATCATTGCCACGTCAGTCAATCACTTCCATCTATACAAGTAATTTGTTACTTGTGTCATGTATATAAACAATCTGTTCGCATATCCATCGAGAACATACAAGAGATTTGTTTCTCATAATTTGGAAAGTAATTCGTTTGTGAGACTGCTAAAAATATAGGACTTCATAATTAAGAAAATTTAATAACAAATTAATAAAAACACAGCCAAATAAGTCAGAAAATAAATTTAATTAATATAACTACAACGTTTTATCGAACTTCGTGGAATTCTTCACTAAATTTTTAAATGGATGAACTCCTTACATTATGAGTAACTTGGTGTTGCGGACTATCTTAATGTCAGAAAAATTAGGCTTGAATAAAGAAATTTTCCAAAAAATATCAGCAACTGTTGATTTAGACAAAACAATTAAATAGATATGTTTGACAAATTCTCGTACGTCGTCAAACAGAACCGCCTTTTATACCTACCAGGACATTATCTGTCGGGCCGATAAATTTCTGTATTTACTACGTACTTCAGTGTATCTCTAAAAGGAAAATAACATTAAAGTGCGAGGTCTTTTCCGGTGAATGGCATGTGATAAATTCCTCTCGTGTTTCCAACCGGGTCAACCCGAGAGGATTTTATACAGAAAATAACATTATTTTGTAATTATGTATTTCTTAATTTTACATTTTCCTTATCGTTAGTTTTGAATATAATTATTATCTCGGAGATCTTATACTAAAGGACGTACATGTATTTTTAAAGATGTGAACTGTAGTTTATTGTGATTTCTCTGATAGTTGTAACTCTGATTCTCGAGATAATTGTGAATTAATCTAATTCAAGATAAAAGAGACTGAATGAGTCACAAGTGATTTGAGTTTTAAAACTCGTGAATGTAGTGAGGTAAATTGTTGAAAGATTCCGAATTCTATAACAAGTCGTAAAGGAGTCTGGCAGCAGCGTCGATTCGATAGTTCTTTTTCGCGATGGGTACGAGAACTACGTGTCGTATCTTCGTTGCTGCAGTACACTGAAGCTGTAGTAGACTGATAGCAGGGCTCGTCGCAACGGCATTTATGTGGTTGATAGCATTTTCTATGGGAGAGCAGCTGGGTCACCCTTCAGCCCTCTCACGTTCCCTCACACAATGGCAGTTTCCCGGTATTTTGCATCCCCACAACGACGTGGCAAATTTTTGTAGCGATGCATGCAAGGAAAAAATATATAATTGAATTTTCGGATTTAGGATGCTTGTGAGCTTTTGTAGTTACCGTATACTGTGTGGTGGAGGCGGTCATGATTCGTGGCTCTTGGCAATTAATTGCGTCTGATTTCCAAATACTCAGAATAGCCAACCTTATCCTTTTATTAAACTGATTCCTAATAAGAAATTGAGCTCATTCATAAGGTTCAGGTATATGTTCATTACATAATTACACAAATTTCGTCCTTAATTTAGCATTTCATTGTTTACACTTTTAAAATTATATTTATCACACTAAAACAACAAATGAAATATAGTAAAAATTTATATCCCTGCTATTTTACAAGAAATTATGCATTTTGGGAAATGAATTTGCCAGCTGCTCCTTAATCCCTCAAAGGCCTTTTCAATAGATGTTTTGATGTTGTGTTACTGTGGTAATTACCGTGTCAGCATAATGGACCTACCTGCGCCTTCCTCATTGCAATTTCCTTCTAATTCGGTCGTACTCGATCACCTCTATGAGCCGCCGCTGCTATTCGTCCTGGTTCAGGACAATTTCCAGTTTATCCTCGTCTCCTGTCCGATGTGATCATCTGCGCTGAAATCTCATAATCTGTTACTAATATCCTCTGATCAACCGCTCTCTTCTCCTCAATCTCTTTCTCCTAATTTTCCTTCATCTCATAAAAAATGTCTTTACAAGCCTTTTTAATACCTCTTTCCCCCTTCGTTAATTCATATCCCGAAGATGGCAGGGATGGATATTATCCAATAATATTGATCGTTACTCGTCTCTGGGAAGAATAGCTTGCCCCTTTCCCCCATGGTTTTTAGGGAAAATCCACGCTTACTTCCCAGCCTCCGTCTCCACATTCCAGCGGTCGCGGGTAATCCTCAAATTTTATTAGGTGGGCTTTTTCAAGTGGGTTCAGTCTGAAAAAGGTGAGTGGATGGTATCACGCTATGCCCACCTTTTGCGACCCTGTTTTTTACCTACAATAATCCACAAACTAAAAATTATAAATGTTTGGTTAATATCTCCTAGTTCGGAGTGGAGACAGTTGTTTTGACCGTTTGGGAGTAAAAGCGGTTTGCGCGTAAGAGAAGAAAGTGAGGAAGGGAAGCCTAGGAATGTGCCAGGGAAGAGTTAATCTAAATGGACGCACGAGGTTGTGACCCAGTTAGCCTGCCCGTGTAGAAATACGAGAGTTGCTGAATCCTCCAGTCCTGCGACTCTGGCTGGAGCTTTCCACTTAACGATCGTGGCCAGGTGAACCATTGCCCGTGATAATTGCGTTGCGAGCTGTAATCTGCAATTGCTGGACTAAGGGGAAGCCATTTCCCACAGCTGAGAAGTCAAGTACGGCTAGTCCCAAGTTCATTGCGTGATGAGCGTTCATGAGCACCGCACGTGTGCTAAACTATAATAAAAATGATTTTTATTTTCAAGGAAGTGTGCGCTAAACGCCACGACATGAGATCTCTTGCTATCGTTCTCACAAATAATCTGAAGTAAATCTTGAAATTATAATTACAAAGTAAAATAATGCTCATTCCGTACTTGAAGGAACAAGTTGTGGAACTCATTTGAGACCTTTGTGTGAAATGCCAAACTTTGCTCGGTACTTCATCAGTAAACATTACTCGCCTTCATTATAAAGCCTTTGATCTAAAACTGGGCGTGTTTATTTAAGACGAATATTTTTTCAAAAACTAGTTTTTGATAATTATTTCATTGTATGTATGTACAAACCGATTGTTAAAATTGAAATACATTTTATTATTAACATTATTTCTCTATTCTAGATGTAAATTAATTTATTATTCTAGAATTATTGAACTATTAACTTGCGGCTAGAATGTTTGAGCGGTAGCTAGGACAACTGTCTGACCCAAAGGATTGAGAAAGTCTCTATTCACATATACTTTTGTAAATCTGACTCAGATTTATTTCATTTAATATATTTCAAAATGTTCAATACACATAAATTATTCGCACACTTCATTGGAGTCCAACATTTTAGCTATGTGTAATACAAATCGAGAATGAGATTATTCATAGGTCCAACTTCTATTCATGCTTATATTATATAAATTTAATAAATTCGAATTAAGAGAACTGGAACCATTCATTCAATTCAATAAATCAATCTGACAATTAAGTTTAAATAAAAAAAACAATAGAGTCAATTTATTTATTTCACATATGTGAACTTCATAAGGTAACTAGACAAAATTCTTCAAAAACAATTATTATTTTGAATACAGAATATTTCGTAAAAATATAAAATGTATAATATTTAATTAAATAAATAAAACAGACTTACATTTTGAACGGATAGCATATATGTGAATATTCATTGAATTACAGGGTGTTTCGTATTGAATTGCACAAAAATGTAGCATAGTACAGGTTCTGTAATTTATTTATTTAGCTGAAACAAATTAATACAGAAACAACAGTTATACAAGTTTATCTGACAAGTAAATAACGGCAGTGGTGGCAGCCATGTATTACCCTAATTGTGTTGAGTTCAGAACGCCAAGAACACCTGTTCATAATTTGGTCGAAATTATTCCATCCGTTAAAATAGTATGCGGATATCTGTTCTACCCCCCTCCAACTGTAACTTAAATTGCATTTTTTATTTTAGAATTTAAGTCAGTGGCTTATATTACACCAGCTTAGAGCCCAATCTCGATTGTTTTCTTGTTATTTTTTATGTGATGCTCCTCCACCCCCATCCCTAATAATACTGCCCTTAGGCTATGGTAGGGGTTGAAATTAAACGCCAGCAGTATCAGAGGACACGCTATCAAATAATTGACCAAAAATTGTATTTATTTGTTGGAAATATTGGCCGCTTTTGGATATTTCAAATTTTCAACCTCCTCTTCCACCTCCCCTAGCGGTGGTAGCCGAGTCTTATCCCAAGAGTTCTAATTTCCGGGTACACGTGTACCAAATTTGGTTGTAATTAGTCCACTCGTTTAGATTTGTCGCGGAACATACATACAGATTCATTGTCGTAAGGTTTGCGGTAAAACTACGAGTTTTACGTGTGGTATTGAAAAGTTCTCCAAGTTATAATATTCTTCCCTACAGTTGGAAATACTGATATGACGCTATATACCAATATTTTATTACCTGCTAAACAATGACCAAAGAATAAACGTAACAGGCATCGCAAAATGATCGTAATTGAGCATCTCTTTCGACAACTTCCATTTGGTAGAGAATTACTTGTTATGCGCTGACAGGATTATCACTGCTGATCATGCAGAAGGGGGATTAAGTGGGGAAGACGTGGCTAAGTATGTACTTCATGTACGATCAGCCACCCTTCAACGGCTTCTCCCTACTTTTCCAACTTAGACGAATTGGTTCATCACAAATATACTTATTTTTAACAGGTTTAAAATACTGGCTTTAACTTCATGTTAGACATAATTATATAGTAAAAAAGGTTGATTGTATGCATATTTGTTTGTTCGATTGTATGAATGTATTGTATTTTCTTTTTACATATTTTGACGGATGAACAAATTTAAACAAAATTTCGTACTCATATTTACTATTAAAAATGAACAATTTCAAAATATGAAAATTTATCTGACGCGACAATGAAGACCAATTTACGTATGCATCGTATCGACGTTCCTAAGAAGTTTTCTAATTCTCATAGAGGGTTAAATATGGCGCGAATCCTACTGTAACAATAGATGGAGTGAGAATGCTCGTCCTCACTCTTTCTCTCAATCTCTCGTGCTACCATAATTACTCGTATAAAAACACAGTAAGCCGTATGTATGGTATAGGAACGCCTAATAACTCGCAATTGGTTTTCACACCGACTTTCGCGTGAAAATTCAATGGCTTTATAAGTATTTACATTAATATCTTATGAACTCTGCAAGATATCGAAATGAAACGTACACGAAAGTTTAAGTTAAAATTCCTGTTTAAACTCCTAAAATTTTCATTAAAATCCGTTGATCTGTTTCGGAGCCTATTCCAGAGAAACTTTCATGCAGACAGACACTTCAATTTTTGGTATAGATACGATTTTTAGAAAATACCAAATGGTCATTACAATTTAAGAGATTTGTTGTCAAATGCAATTGCTGACACAACTATGTAAGTGAGAATTCCTGAGACTCTAAGACTACGTGTGTGAGTTTTGTTTGACGAAATAACTTCAAGTGAGATTTTCTAAGATTTAATGATATTACACATAATTAATTCGTTTCCTGTTGAATATTGGCGGATTTCGTTATTTTTTATATTTGTTTTATACCATAATTCTACGATTAAACTTTACGCGCAATTTTCATATTTAAGGATATATCAAAGGGTGATAAAAGCACCCTGCATATGAACAAGGAGTAAGTGGTTAATTTTAGATTTTTTATTTTTGTATAATTTTGTTTAACAATGCTGTCATGTAGTCTGACTTCGAAAAGTAGTTAGTCTAACTAAACAAATAATGCAAACGTTATCAGATAAAGTAAAATAGCACAGTTGTGTAGTTGGCGTTTGTTGTCTGACAGTCTATGCGATTGCACGCGTGGAGCTGGTTATCATCACTATGAACATGTGTCAGAGATAATCTCCCGCGGAAGCCATACACACACATTTAGGCAAGTCAGAGCGATATTTCAGGAAGGCAGCAAGCAAGTGGTCACTGCGGGAGGTCCTTCAGCCACGCTGTAGGTAAGGTCTCATACCTGCATCACAATGCAGCTTGGTATCACCATTGCCTCTCGTCTCTTCTCGTCACTCGTCACACAACTGTCTGTCCCACCCGCTGGAAGAATCCAGTTAACGGATAGTCTTCCTCAACAAACATTTTCTGAATGTCTACATTTTTGAGCTCACGCTTTTCCTAGCTTTTCAATTCCTAAGGAAGGACCTTTGTAAATTAATTTATCTTACAATACATTTTCCCCTTGTTCTAAAGCCACACATTCAGGGCTTCCCAGGCCGGTTAGAATTTTTTCACTAAATAAAGGAACCAAAAAAATGTGCAAGGAAATTGAGAAACGGATTAACAATACGACTCATTTATGGAACGTCAGCAGATGTAAACTTCGGTAACTTTGTAATTCTAATAGCATCACGCATCCTGGTAAATTGTTTTTTTTTAATTGATAAAATTCCCGTCGCCTCAAAAGAAAACTTCCGATTGACCTCATCCTTCCCCCTGATCATTCAGGCATACCCTAACCCTCCTATCATGCCCGCAGACCACATCCTCATTAATCCTCCTTAAATCAGTTCTCTACCTGTCAATCCTCACCCACCTAAGTCGTATGCCCCTCAGGTACTCGCAAAAATAAATAAACACAACCAATTCTCCTAAAGTAGGTTAATTAAATGAACTAACCTATCTTCACGTTATCATGTTAATTATATACCTTTTTAATATTGTATATACCGTATCGTTATCGTCCTAACTGATAATCTGTACGATAAAAGTTTTTAAAATAATAAAAAAAATGATAAAATATATAGTTATATGCTTACTGTTGTACTTTATTTATTTATTTACATTATTTTTTAAGTTTCTTTAATAGCTGAATCATGAACGACTGTGGCATAATATAGATACAATTCTAATATTTAATGTAAAAAAACAACTATATATAATTAATATATTGTGAATAAAAACCACAGAAGAGTTGTCTCAAAATGTTATTTATTTTCAGTACAGTGCGGAAGACAACAACAAGCACTATGGCTGTGTGATAGTATATGTAAAGAAGACGCTATGAAGAAAAAAATCCAGTTGATAATGGCTATGGCCGAAACGTCCTGAAAATAAATAACATATTGAGACAACTCTTCTGTGGTTTTTATTCACAATATAGATACAATTCTTAAATGCTAGTTCAGATTGACACTTCATTATTCCTGTTGTTTAAACTATGAAATTAAATTATTCAAATTAATCTCTTTCATTATTATCTATTCGGTATTATTATATATATATATATGTTTGTTTCTAAGCTACTACTCTACGATGAAGCTTGCCGCGTATATTTATGAAGTATTCAGTAGTACACATCACGAGGGCGGAAATTTCCTCAGCCAACTCCTTCCCATGTTGCTAGACGAAATGCGAGCTACTATTTAAATATCAACTTATCTTAACGGTGAAATATTTATTTTGTTACGACCTATTGTCCATTTTACGTTTATTACGCCTATAATATATTTATAATAAAATATTTAGTTATATTTATCTGTCTTCATGGACATAAATGAATTCAATAGCCAAATTAATCTGAAATAAATTTTATCAGTTTAAATTAAATAACCAATTAGGCAAGTCAAGTTATTCCATTCTTTCAAAGTTTCGCCCTCACATTTGGGACATGATCACGAAAATTCCTTCACATTTTCAAAATTTGATGTACCTAGTTAAACATAAATTTTGACTTATAAAATAGAAGTCTAAATATACAAAAAATTACCCTATGAAGTTCCAAATGTGAGGACCAAGTGTTATAGGAATATAATATAAACTTAGTTTCTCTATAATTCTTCTTTTAATGTAATTTTATACTATGCTTTTCCAAAAAAGGCATTAACTGATACATAAATTTTAATAAAATAAGAACAAGACATTGGTGGTTGAATATGGCTAACTAAGCCGTTTATTCAATTCATATGTAGTATTTTTGATAATATCAAACAAATTATAATTTAAACCGATTTGCAACGTTTGCCTCTAATTGTTTGTATTCATCGGGCAATATTTGAGAATTTAACTAAATTTATAATTACAGGGACTCCTTCAGAACATCTCTTCAGGTGGAAATATAAATCTTTATAAATAATTTATTTCATGATATGTAGAAGAGAGAATTTATAACTGCATTGTCGAAAAGCAATAGGGGTACCGTTATATATGTTAACTACATGGGCAACGCCGCGCAGTAGTACAATAAAAGTATTATAAAACTACCATGTAGACGTTTTAACGGCAACTTTAAATAAAATTTACTCAGATTGTTTATAGGAAAATGCCCTACACTATATTCATTTTTAGTTTTCGTTTTGATTGTCCTTTCATATTGTTCGTTCCACATTTGTTTTGACTTGCACGATTTCAGTCGCAAGGTGTTGACAGAATTTTATAAAAAGAGAAACTGTTCAATGTATCTAACCTGCTTGTTTATGGATCTGTTTTGAATAAACCCCTGCTCTAGGGGATGTACGAGTAGTCGCCTGCCCGACATTGGTATGCAGATGCAGTCTCAAATTTGCATTCCACACATGAGCCCCAGATTTTTGTAGCCAGTTCAGAAAGCAGAAACTGCAGTAAAGTTTCTAGTCTGCATATTTCGTGCAATTTTCTAACATCAATGGACCAAGACTTTCCTACATAAAACAAGCTCCATACATTTTTAGGTACGAAACTTAAAAAAGTGCCCGAAATACACAAATCGCGATTTCACTGTTACTGTTTGCCCATTAATTGTTATCCATACTTATTGTCTACTCAGAGTAATTGTAACTCTATATTTCTTAGTCATTATGCTGCTATTAAAACCACCATATAATATTGTAATATGCAGTTGCACATCTCATTCAATGTGGTTTTGTCATTAGCCAATTTTCATCTCCATTAATATATTGTTGACATACCTCAGACTTTTTTTTCAGTGTCATTCGTTGTATTTACTGATGGAAAATTCCGTAATATTTACCTTTCATATTCTTCGTTTCTCATAATACTATTAAAAAACCTCAAGCTTGGTGATGTTCGTGCACTTAATTTCACCTTATTCCGTGCTATGCGTTACCTGGTTTGGTCTTTTTGTTTCACCAGCAAATCAAACTTAAAGAAATGACAGCTAAGAAAATACGTGGTTTGAAATAAAGGTCAGATAGTTCTATTTTTTATTTTACCAAATCATAACGCTTTTTTAAAAATAATTCAACGGAAATGTTATTTTGAAGATAGAAAATAATGGAAAATGTCGACCGGAACAGGGACTCGGGCCCCGGACCTCCCGTTTTCCACTGAGCTAATCAGAGTCGACGTCCAAGGACCAATTCAACATCACCCAAATCTCGTAAACCTAAGCTAGACTCACCTACAAATTCACTAATCACATTCTTCACACCCGAATTCTAGCAAATACGCTTAAGAATAGACATTGCGTAAATTGATCACAGGTGCATTGTCTATATGCTCCTGCTTGAGGTTCGGGTGAAATCATTTCTACTTCCTTAGATTAGAAATGTTATTTATTACAACAATTGTAAACTCACTAAATTCACACGATTTCTTAAAATGAAGTAGTCATTTTATTTTAAGTTTATAAAGTTTTATAATTTTTTTATTAATTTTTATATTACTAGAAAGTTGAAAAATTATGATTTGTTTTTAAGTATCATATTGTTGCTTACGACATTTAAGATAGAAGAATATTGTTGGTTTCCTATTAGATAAATAAAGAAATAAATAATTGTTAAATAAATTTGTGATTTGAAATAATTTATTTGATCTTTTATGCCATTTATTTCCAATATATTGTATTTTTTATATATTTTATTTTTAAACTATCTGGATGTCCGGGAATGTCGTAGTACTTTGTTTGTATTAGGCCGTTTCCTTACCGTCTCGTCAATTTATTTAAACGGCGTTGCGTAACCCAAACTTAATAAACCTGCGCGCTGAGAATATTAGAAGTTTAAAAATATGAAGATTGGTTCACTGTTAAAAACAAACGTAAAAAATTGCCAACTATTCTTTAATTAACAAATCTATAAATATTACCTAGTTTTATCACCCGCTGATACTTCATGAAGAATGAATTTTGGGCTATAATTGGGCAAGAGCCAAGTTCGAAAACATAATCATTAGTTGTCGTTCCGTGAAATGTGTAACGTTAAAAAGCGGTTATAAGTAAAACGGATACATACAAGCATGCGTATATAAAACATCGTTCGTATTGTTTTTCTCATCATTCCATGTGTTCCTGGTATTCGTATTACAGGATACAACTGATCAAATATGAGAGTAACGGAATGTAAACAAACAGTCGCCATATTGCGCGAGATAAAATATGGTGGATTTCCCCCGATTGTATTTTTGACTTCCTTTACGGGATTTTTGTTGCATCTGGTCCTTGCGTTTAAGTTCCTATTAGGTTATAAAAGCATTATATCCTTATTTATTATGTAAGATTATTTTTTAAAATTTTAATTGTGTAATAAGTAAACGAGATTTATGAAAGAGAAATTTTTAATAGGCTAAATTTTGTTGCCGATGATACATAAGATAAGCAATATGATGAAAGTACGATAATTACTGAAACTCGGTTGAATAAAAGATTTTTTTTAAATATCTGTTATAATTGGTCATAATTTATCTTATTATAGTTTTATTGTAACCTTAATTTTATACATAATGCCAAAACTAGAGAAAGAGGTAATTTCAAATTCCTCGGTTCGATTTGCAAAAAAGAAAGAAAATTGATTCATGTTTATGTACCAATAGCTTTCTTCTTCAACATAAATTATGCACGCAATTTTCAAACTTTATCATTATTAATATCAGTGATGAAATGATCCAATCGCCAAATTTATATTAAGCAATTAGAAAATTCATTGATTTGTGACAATAAGCTCTTAATAAAATGTGAATTGTGACCCATGGCTGCGATATTTAATTTCACTGGTAGAATGGGTTCACCGGGCCAGCAGGCAAGTGCGAACTCACGCAGCTAATAGAAAGTTATTATAATGTTTGCGGGCCATGAGTTCCATAACTTATATATGGACATCCCCCCCTTCTCCCTCTTCGTCGGATGTTCATTCCCCACCAACTGCAAGCGTCTCCATACTTTCCCTACTTGCGCTTTCAGACCTACGGCAGACTTCTCAGAGATGGTGTGTCCTGAAAACGTTGACATCTACAGCAAAACGTGTACCTACGTGTTATTTCGCTCTTGCATTTCACAGACCGCTACTCATTTCGTCAGGTAAGCCTCTTGGCTCTTTATATATAATAATAATTTATGGCACGTTCTATTTTCTATTAATTTATTCCAATTCAGTTGCGCGTACATGTCAGGCTAATCAGTCTTTACTCAACTGAACTAGCATCTTCGTCACAGTATTTAAAACAACCATATTCGTTAACATTGAATACCTATAACCTGATATTTGGAAGAATTAGGTGATGTAGCTAATGACTTTTGCCGGTACGTTTTTTTGGGAATGTGTTTAAGGTTATTGGGCTCGAGTTAGTGGTTTTAACTGGAACTGAGGTGACTTTAGATGTATGGATGAACGTTTTCGTTCATATCTTATATCGTCAGAAGTTTTGTATTCCAGGAACTTCTTGTTGTAGTTGGATTCGCTGGAGTTTCGGTTAAGACGTTCGCTGTTTCCTGTTAATTTGTAATGCTGTCGTGACTTAGCGGTGTGTTAGAAAAGTTTGTTTCGTTGACCCTTGGAATCTTTGGATATAGTTCCATGCTTCGGTTATAAGCGTAGTTGGAGAAATTGTTGATAGATACTCAATAGTTGCATTTTTTCTATTTGTTTTTACTTATAGAATTTTGCTCGAAACCTTTTTCGTATTCGCATAATTCGTTTGTAGTAAGCAGACTTCCCCGTATTTTTTTCAGTTTGTAATAGCACTGGTAATGTGTATAAACGTTTTATAGTTCAACATATTACATATTTTACCCGGAGATTGCCTAAATTAAAAGCTCAACATACATTAAGGTTTTCATTTCCTGCGATAAATGTTACTCCCGAAAAAATATAACTTCTGTTACGTTTTAGTTGTAGTTCTTATGTATCTATGAGAATATTTTTTAAAAATGCATTTTTTTATTCTGTTAATTTTAGAACATGCAGAAACGGTCTATATTTGCATCTTATAAATATTGTTTGGTGTCACTGAGATTTATACTATAGTGGTGGGAGGTGGAGAGGGGTTTAATAGAACTAACGCGAAAAAAAACGAGATTGATGTCTATACCAGGGTTTTGAGAGTCGCTGAGTTTAATTCTGACATTAAACAAACAACTTATGTCTCCTAGAGGAGGGAGTGAGTTGAGATATTTTTACCAAACTTTGTACACCCATTACTTACGATAACTTGGATAAGGTATATGTTCAGACATGCCTGTGCCGGTTTAACAACGAGATTGTTGTCGAATTAAATGCTTGTGCGGGCTAATATAAATAAATACACGACAAACTACGTCTAATGACTTTTCGGCCTTTAATATACTGTATTACTTGTCATAATCACTGTAAAATGTGGCCAAGGTAATAATAATTTATTATAACTTAGTTACCAAGCAATTTTTAGTATGAGAAACAATTATAAAAAATAGTTGGACGCTACTTTACGTCTTTCAAGTAGAGATCTTAAACCCCGGTAAAATTTAAAAAATTAAAGACAACAAAGAACTTGTAATGAAATATTGATAATTCCGTTGAGATTTTGGTTGTGAAATTGAATTTTGAAAGTATAGCGATAATTTCTAATTTTTCTTTACAATAATTCGATTTCCTGTCTAATACAATAGCGTTATCAAAATTGTAATTAGTTTTACATCAGTGATTAGTAATCGGATTCTGTTTGCTGTCTGTAAGTTTGTAAATTGGACTTTTGTTCTATAATTCTTGCTATCAATGTCGTGTTTGGTTTGGGCGATGTACCAAATTACAGTTTGAGCAATTAATTTTATCAACGACATTAGTTGAGAAAAGATTGGTAGGATCATATTGGCCTTTAATGAAGACAGAAAGCGAAAGATTAGACTTATAAATATGGAACCATTTAAATATATGTTTTAGACTATATGATATTGTAAAACATTGAAATCGTCAAATGTATTATTTTTTATAACTTTTTGTGGTTGGATATGATGTTCATATATTTATAAAGAGGATGTGGTTGGCCAGTAAAATATTTTTAGCATAACTAAGACTTTCAAAATGATAAGCCTGATCAGTTAACATATTATTATTTTAGGTTCTTGGTGTTTCTGTATTGAACTTTTGTTTTAGATCTCTACTACACTTCTCATTCTTTGTTCACACGATGTTAGAGATAGCCCAAAAGTAACTTCGAAACGTCCAGCTATGTTAAAAAAATTGTTTCTCATATAAAATTTTGCTTGGAAACAACTCGTATTCGTAATTATTAAAATTTGAATATTAATTGATCTGTTAATTTGAAATTATTATTAAACCTGTGTTCTGAGACGCTTCTTTAGCTGTAGCAGCTGTCACTTTTTCCCTCCAACTTTTCTTTTCTCAGTATGGCAAATGTTTCGTGACTTGTACTTCAAGTAGCAGCTGTCTCATGCTGCTGTAAAGCAGTTTTTGGATATTTTTTTTCAAATGTGCAGTTTTTAGTGGGACTTAAGAGAAAATTCGGTAAAGCATCGTAATACATCTGGTTTAAAGTGCATTTATGTATTCACGTGATTTATTTGAATTACATCCTAATCCTCGCACTTTCTTACTTGGCCATCACCTCGTTCTATTATGTAAAATATTTTGTAGTACTAGCTAATTATTGATGTAAAACTATATATAAAATAATCCTATTAATAATGCAATACATTTATGTAAAACTATATGACTCATTCCATATACTCGAAGCATTACTTCATTGAAGGACCCACGGAATATGACTATTATGTTATGTTAAATTGACAGGGGGGGAAAATCAACTTTGTGAGCGAATCAACTGTGCGACGGCTTATTTTCGTCTCCGGTCACATCCCGAAAACGAGCTGACGGCTCCGATGGTCTGATTTAAATATTTATACAAAGTTAGTTTACGGAGAGCTGGTCGATAGAGTCCGCTCGCACGTGCCTCAACAGACAGAGCCCCAACGACAATTTTCTACTTTCAATTTTGTGATAACTTATTACCAAATCGATAAATTACACCCATTACCGTGATTTCGAGGAGTTATATCAACTATTTTTTTTGTGACATCGGTTGGCTTACAAAAGTATACATGTCTCCCTTCTTACAGTCCTTCACTTTCTTCGTCCCATTGTCACGATCTGTTCCATCGTCTTGATCACGTGACCATTTAAGAAAGCCACTCTTATTTCTTTATCATTTAGCCGTTTAAGAGGTAACATTTATTTTCTCCATGTATAGACGGACCAGTTGGTACCGTAAACAATAAAAACACCTGTGGAGAAAATGATGTGCCGGTTCCTGCTTTGTTATTAGAAAAGAAATAAAAACATAATGTGTTCATATAGTTCGAAATTTCGCCTCAAGGTGGTAATAAACTAAATTTGCCAAGGAATCATACTACAAGGAGAAGAAATATAAACCTTACGTTTTGCGAATGATATTGTAGTATTAAGAGAATCAAAAAAAGATTTGGAAACCATAATAAATGTGATGAACGTGGTCCTGGAGAAAGTGTTCAATATGAGGATTAATAGAGGAAAACCAAGGTAATGGAGTGTAGTATGGAAGCGGAGTATTGTCGTTTGAGGAGGTACTAACCCTCCAAGTGACCTGGCGAAACGCTACTATCATTGTTAAGAACAATAATTGTCTCCATACGAAAGGGGTATGGAGACTGCGACGACATATTTTTCATACACGCTACACTTATTATCTATTACATTTTAAGGACGTGTTTCTTGACGTACAATATATCCTGAGATGACGGCAATATACTTTCTAACGCCAATATTTTCAGAATTGCTTTCACACTACCAACTTCTCTAATAAAATCTGGAGTAAAAGTGAGCTGATGTCTCCCATTCACTACAATATGGGCTGAGTTTTTCCACTGCACCCACACACGACTTAATTTAATGATGAACGTAAAAAAACTTCGTCTGGAACTGTTGACGCAAACGAAATAAAATACAGAAAAAGGAACAAACAATCCGTAGTTAATGACTAAACTCGCGAATCACTTCGTTCACGCGAACGGTTATTTTGAAGAATCAAAATTAATAAAATTTTTATTACAGAATCATAACTCCAAAAATATTTCTCGTATTCACAAATAGTATTCTGGTAAACCTGCTTAATTTTAATAGACAAAGAACTAATGTGGCATATCAATTACTTTCACCTTATAGAAATTATTACCTGCTGTCCAATTAATTAAAACAATGTCAATAACATTGAAAAAATATCAGAGAAACAATTACTTTTTCGACTCGCAGCGGACTCCAGCGGACGAATTTACGAGATTAATTACCACTATTATTGAGTCGCGTTCTGGTTTTTCCGTTCTACTCTATTTGCGGAGAAATCATCGGAGAAACGGAACAAGTTATGTCATACTTTCATTAAACCTGCTCTGGTAGCTTCATTGACACTATACATTTTGTTGCGCTTAACGAGATATTAAGGTTAATTTCAATTCTCATGTCACTTCTATTATATTCATTCAATTTCTGTCTAAATATTGAGTTCTATCTTTGAGAAACGTGCTCATGGTTTCCCTGTGTACTTTTCTTTAGTTGTATCCATTCAAGTCATCTACGCGTTAGAAGCGCGATTGACGTGACTGGAGTCAAGGAAATTGGTATAGCAAAACGTACATGATAAAGGTCAAGTTCATAGGCGAGGTTAAAAATAAATTTTTACGATATTGTTAAATCAACTGAAGTTGAATGTACAAAATTTTTAGGTATATCCATGGACAATAAATTAAACTGGAAGGATCATATTAATATTCTCCTGCGAAAACTAGGCTCGGCAACCTTTGCTCTTAGAATTATGACAAGTTGTAGTGATCCTAACATAAGAAAATTAGTTTATTTTGCATATTTCCACTCTATAATAACATATGGTATAATATTCTGGGGCAATGCATCAGGGAAAGATAAAATATTTACACTTCAAAAAAAGGCTGTTAGAATATTATGTCAGGTCTCACCAAAAACATCTTGTAGGGGACTTTTCAAGAAAACTGGAATACTGACACTCACTTGCCAGCATATTCAATCACTCATGTTATTTGTTATTAATAACAGTAACCTCTTCACACTAAACTCAGATATATACATGACTTTGATACCAGAAGTAAAAACAATTTACACAAGGAAGTGAAGTCTCTAACCGTAATACAAAAGGGTGTACATTACAATGCTATTAGCATATTTAATAAACTTCCCACCTCCATTAAACAATTAAAAATAAATCCAAACAAGTTCAAATATGAACTAACTAAGTTCTTACTAAGCCACTCCTTCTACTCTGTTGAAGAATTTATGGAGCTGAATGTATCATAGGGTAGATATTTATAATTATGAAAGAACATTATTAGAACACTAATTTTTTGTATAGGATGTAAAAATATTTATCAATTTTATATATAAGGTACAAATTGTATGTCTTATGTATAGAACTTAAGAAAATCTTATTATAAGTTAAAAATTAATGAATAGTTACAGTATATTTTAATATTAATAAAGCAACCTATGTAAAATCTCTGACTCGTTCCACATCCTTGAAGCTTGTGCTTCTCTATAGGATTTATGGAATATGATTTTATACTTATAGTAAGCATGGTAGCAGTAATGGAGGGAGCATAGGCTGTCTGCCTTGACTCGTGTTAATAACGGCAACACACACGCTCAGTTTGTTGTGTCCCGGGAAATCGGCCGTACGAAGCTTGCGTTTGAAGTCTTTGAGCAAAGCTCAATTATGCAGCCTTCAGATCCTGGTAGCTGCCAAACTAGGGTGGTCGTCGGGGCGTGCCTAGATAACCACTGCGTGATTTAGATCGCCGCAGGAGGTAGCGTAGTGACAGTCCGATACCTAACTTTCCTAACATCCCTCAATATTATTTTTTTAAAAAAAGAAAGTTGTTGAATCTCTTATATAATCTATTTTCAAATAGAAGAATTTATTGTCGTGGTTGTTATTAATAATATTTAAATCTCACTATCTTAATAAATTCCGTATGACACGATAGAATACCTCATCTTCCTCCTCGCATACTGGTAACATTTAATCTAGGCGATTAATTAGTTTCCTGCCTGACTTACGAACAACCAGATAGATGTTTTCATTGGGTTTTAAATTGGATTTTAGACACTGTATGCATATTTGGACCAACAATACATTCCAACGTTTTTATGTATTTAAGTTTTAAGAATGAATTAACTCTATAATAAATTTCCCTGTGGATGTGTGTCTGTCTGTCTCTCTATGTAAGTAGGTATGTTCCACATACAATTCTGAACGTGTGGTACAATTTCGACCAAATTTGGTATGCGTGTTCTTTGCAACCCGAAAATCAACACTATCTGGGTAAGACTCGGCTACCACCCCTAGGGGCGGGGTAGAAAACTTGAAATAAAAAACTGCACAATGTTATTATCATACACACGCTTGGATCAGTGTGTCCTTCGATACTACTAGAGAATAAACGTCTACTACGTAGCAAAGTTATTTAAGAATCTGTCAATATTATATAATAGGAGAATATAACTATGGCACCTATCTTATATTGGGCGTTATTAAAATTGTGATTAAAATTGTTACAAGGCTTAATAAGCTTGTGATTACTGGCTAAAATTTTAGATTAGTTATTCAATTTTCGTGTGCAATGTATTTTTGGTTTGGCCGATTTAAAAAAATCGAATAATGAAGTTTATGATATTGTTAGTAGAGAGAATATTTTTTTCGATCTTTGAATATATGAAAAGAAAATTCAGTTACAATTAGCATAAATTTGTAATATTTTTGGAATTGAATATATTTAACTGTAAAGAACTAAACTTTCATTTTGCGGAGTTGTCTCAAACTGTACGCCGTATTTTGAGTAATTTCTTTCTTATTGCCTTCTCTATTACATTTGTACTATACATTCGGAACAATGAATGAATTAACTCTATAATAAATTTCCCTGTGGATGTGTGTCTGTATGTCTCTCTATGTAAGTAGGTATGTTCCACATACAATTCTGAACGTGTGGACCAATTTCGACCAAATTTGGTATACGTGTTCTTTGCAACCCGGAAATCAACACTGTCTGGGTAAGACTCTGCTACCACCCCTAGGGGCGGGGTGGACAGGGTAGAAAACTTTAAATAAAAATCGGCACAATATTTTTATCATATTTGGACCAGTTAATTTGATAGTGTGTCCTCCGATATTACTACAGAATAAACGTCTACTACGTATCAAAGTTATTTAAGAATCTGTCAATAATATATAATAGGAGAATATAACTATGGCACCTATCTTATATTGGGCGTTATCAAAATTGTGATTAAAATTGTTACAACGCTTAATAAGCTTGTGTTTACTGGCTAAAATTTTAGATCAGTTATTCAATTTTCGTGTGCAATTTATTTTTGGTTTGGCCTATTTAACAAAAATCGAAAATCGCAGAATGAAGTTTATGGCATTGTTAGTAGAGAGAATTTTTTATAGGATCTTTGAATACATGAAAAGAAAATTCACTTACAATTAACATAAATTTGTAGCATTTTTGGAATTGAATATAACTGTAACGAACTAAATTTTCATTTTGTGGAGTTGTCTCAAACTGTACGCCGTATTTTGAGTAATTTCTTTCTTATTGTCTTCTCTATTACATTTGTACTATGCATTCAGAATAATGTTATCAGTGTAATTTAACCAAAGTTGGTGAAGTTCGCATAAATTAATAAATTTGTTCCCTTTGTGGACATCAATTAATTTACATTTCTCTATACAACTTATGTATTTTGGTTTCTGGCGTAATGATGAAAACAATTTTCGGAATAAACAGGTAAAATGAATATGTTTATCAATGTTGTATTCGAGCTCCGCGGTGGATATATTTTATGGGGGGCAGCGTAAAGTGTGTATAAATCGTGGCTGTCGGGCAGTCCAGCTGATCCTTGATGATTGTTGTTATGTATAGACACGCTACTTGAGCATGCCATGCGTAGTTAGTTTTGAGCGGGGCCTAAACACAATAAAACATATTAGACGATGCTGGTGATATGTGTAATTATACGACCCGGCCGGCAACTATGTGTGGGAAGAATGCAGTAATCGGGGTTGACCGCTTATGATTGCAGTGATTTACGATCTGTATTAATGAGGCTGGCAGGCTGAACAGCAGCTATCCGTCACTGACAGCTGTGACGACTGGGCTGGACGGGACGGGACGGACATTCACCGTCTGCTTTCGCTTCTGTTGCTGGCTCCGGACCCTGCTGCACAAGTCACAACACTCTGCAAATCCCACGCCAAATATTTATACCATTTCTGGGCTTAGTAATCAAGTTTTGCAGCCTCAATACAATACTGTACCTACACTTAGTTGTTTTTTACACAATAACATGACTATACTAAAATTTTGTGGAAGAGATATTAGAGAAGAGAACATGCAGTAATTTTTTATACATTGACTCATCATAAATTGTGGCAATAAACTATTGAAGCAGAATGAAATGAACTTCGAGGTTAAAGAAAGTTGTGTTTTCTTAGTCTATAATTTCATTTAGTTCCCAGAAATACGAATTTCGTAATAATACTAGATGGGGATGGGGCTTATTTATTAAGCTACGTTTTACTTAATTAATCACGCTACATTTGGAAATTATAAGTTACATGAAAATGACAAATGATTTCAAAGCAAAGTGGACATTTATTTTAATAAATTAATTTCAAAAACCCAGAAGAAAACTAAAATAACAATGAATTTACCGAAAAGCTAATGCAGCGATAAATTTAACATGTACATGAGGTTCATTAAAAAATCAGGGTCACCTGTGGGGTGAAACCAAAAGGAAGCAACGCAATTTTTAGGAAAACAGGTCTGGCAATGTGAAATCGAAGTTAACGATACCGGCGAAGACTGCAGGCGCATTGTTTGGAGGACTTTTATTCTGGTCTGCTTTGGGGGCACGGGCTAAATTATTTCTCGTTGGATGCATCGGGGACCACGTGGTGTGGCGGACGTCTTGGGCCAAAACAGCTGAGAATCCTACTAATTAATCTCTTGTGGTCTCAAGGGCGGCTCTCAATTTGATTATGTCAATTTTCTCAGTTCGGCGGCTAGCAATTTTCTGGTCTCTTCACCTCCAAATCTGTTTTCACGTAACCTCAGTAGCTTTCCAAAATCCTCCTACTTAATTCCGCCAGCCAACCGGCTGCAATTTCCAATAACACCCATTGGCTTGCATTTTAACAATCTTCAGTCGCAGACGTAGATGGTTTCCATCGCGCATATGTTGTGTATTACTCCCGGACAGTAGCCATTCCTAGGAAGCATACCTTTTCCGAATTAGATACGGATGACATCATTGTTCGTAAAAGCCCCTTCCATAAATGCGAAGAAAGGCTCATTTCCATTGTCCAAGGGAGGGTAAAAGCGCTGCCACAGACACACAAAATGCATCGCAGAAATTAAGACTTAACTCGCGTTCATCTAATGTATTTCAGTTTATATACCGTGACGTAATTTACAAGGTGTTTCAGAAAGGACTACCAAACTGCAAAACAATGAGACACAGAAATAATTGAGAAACAATTATAAGTTGGTCAGACAGACCTGGAAATTTATTACACACTGGTTTATAGATATAGTTACAATATTGGATAATAGTTGTAACTAATTAGTTGTTATAGGAAATTCAACATTGTCGTATTCGTTTTGAGAAACGGATAGAACCACTAACGAGGAAGTTTAATCAGAATAGGTGAAGAGCGAACAATATGAAGGATGTTAACCCAGAGAAGGGATAGATTATTAGGCATTAGAGGGAAGTGTGTGAGGTAAGAAGAGAAGAGGGAGGACAAGGACGGAATACGCTAAGCAAAATAGGGATGATGTGGGATGTGCTAGTTATGTGGAAATGAAAAGGCTTGCATGGAGGGTTGCATTAGACCAGTCTTAGGACTGAATACCACAACAATAAACAGCAGTATTTACTTCATTTTTAGGGGGCGTTTATATTATTAACCAGAGGGTTTTATTAAATACTTTGTACTCGTTGCACATTTTGGTTTATATAGTTCACAAATTATATTAGTTTCTTTGAATGCGCTCAATCGCGATAAAAAAAACCTTTCGAGTTACAGCATGTGAAATATTGTATCTTCTAAATTCTTGCAGTTTGCAGTTATTTTCGCATTCATTAAACAAGGCGAATTATTGTCGAAGCTCTTACTTGACTACGTATTTCACTTTCTTGTTAGAAATAAGTTCTCTTAACTACAGCTATTTCGCTAACACGCTACAGTGTTGACTGCTTTATTATGTATCGCATAATATATTGTAACTATTGCATGTATATTCTTTAATCTGCGGAATGGTGAGTGAAAATAAAAAAAGCCAGTAAGCGCTTGTACTGCGATAAGGTTGGCTGCCAATTGAGGTGGAGGCTTCAAACTAGTTATCTTAGTGGCACATCTAGTATGGAGGTCGTATGATATATCACACAAAGGCACACCTATGTGCGACTCGCTCCATCTCCAAACCACAACAACATGAAACTAACCGATAAACTGGACAGTTAGGTATTGTTTACCGATTATACATGCTAACAATTGAGGAAACGTTTTCTCAGATTTTTCTCTGGCAGCTAAATCAATTCAGAATGTAAATTCGAGACTATGCTGTGAAATGAAGCTGTAATTTCTACCCCTCCTATTTCTTACATGAAAAATAAACCTGGAGCGTCAAAGTTTTGTATAGGCGTATTTTATTTTCATTTTACTCCCTTAATAGCAAGAACAGGGATAGTAATTTTCTTTGATGCTATCATAAAAGTTTATGTCTAGGTGACACACAATAAAAATTGTTTCGTTTTTCGACTGGCGTGACTTTTACTGCCGAAATGCATCAGGCTGAGCAGTAAGTCTTGGCATTCCCTTACCTGTGTTACCCTGGCTGCCTCTTTATCCATATGGTTTTTGCTTTTAGTTGATTCCGTATGTCGTAGGGGTCGAAAATACGCTATAATGACGTATTTGCTTCATTACTTATGAATCACAATCAACATTTACGGCCGTGTTTTTACAAAACAAATATCTAAGAAGTAATGTAGTGTGTGAACCCCGCAGCTGCTCTTCTGGGTTTCCTCGTGGAAGCAGATTTGTTCAAACTTTTGTAATTATAAATGCTATTAGTTAAAATTATGTAAAAGTTGTATGTTGTTGCTAATGACCTACATGTCGAAGCGACTTTAAATCTATGGTGTGCTATTAAGCAACGGAACGGGATAAAGAGAGGAATAAGATCTATAAAAAATAATTGTCAGATTTTTTCGTCATACATAGTCCATATCTTGTGACTGAGGAAGTGAAGAAAAGGAAACGGACACAGAGAACATTCACTACAAATGAAATCGAAATTAGCAGAGTACGAGTCCTGTGAGTAAATACTTATTGAAGTGTTTTCAAAGCTGTATTATTCCTTACGTTATTCCTGTCATTAAATTTCAGATCCAATGATACGCTGTTCGTTGTAATAAAAGTCATTTGATTTGAAAAATCTGTATTAAGTATCTTAAGAAGTGGCAGTTTTTGTTGATTGTATAGGGATGGGTTGTTGTTGAATGTGGACAGGACTAGTAATAGCATACTTTAGAACTGACATCACTAGTGCTAGGTATACGTGTAATAGTGAGGAAGTAACTAATTTCCTATGTATCTCGTGTATTGGTGTGTTTCCACGTATGCTTGCCGAAACTGATAATGTAGTGTACATACACCTATTAAATTAATTAGTGGGGTGTGTTATTCAATTAATACAAAAATTTCTATAACTTGAGCAGGCGGAACTGCATTATACTTCAGGTGTCGATG
Source organism: Eucriotettix oculatus (assembly GCA_034510155.1). Classification (NCBI taxonomy): domain Eukaryota; kingdom Metazoa; phylum Arthropoda; class Insecta; order Orthoptera; family Tetrigidae; genus Eucriotettix; species Eucriotettix oculatus. The sequence goes on along the minus strand of CM067379.1, from coordinate 37,086,588 downwards.
CCCGTGACACAAATTCCATTCAGTAGAGGGCCTGTGTGAGGATTAATGCCGCCGCCGACCAGCCAGGGTTGTAAATTCTTAAAGGGGCAATTCTCGGGTGCCTCAATATTGGCACGTACGAATATTTCCACAGGAAGTGTGTATGTACTACAACGTGATATTTCACATTTCTGGAAGAAGACGTGTTGTCCCGTATTAAAAGCTGTGATGGGTAAAAGTGGCTTGTTATTGGTCAAAGTCGTTCATAGGTCGGGTAGAGAGAACTGTGCTGGCAGTGTTTTCAAGGTAGATAATTAGATAGATAGAGATCAGAAGAAGCTGTTGTAGACGAGACGTGAGAGAGGCAGTTATCGAAGGAACGTGATAGAGGAGTTATGTGGGAGAGTATAGTGATGGAGAGGTGATACTGTAATGAGATATGAGATGAGATACAGACAGAGTTAGTTATATAGAGAATGTGAAACAGAGACTTAGTATAGGAAGGTGATTATAGAAGTCAAGGAGTGTTACAAGTTGGAAGAGGAGGGAAGGGGTAAAGCAGCAGACACTGTTAATTGCGGAGGTGGTTTAAGGAGCAAAGACGATCCCGCCGATTATGCATCTACCAGTAATCTACCTGAGCAGCAAGTTCCTGAGCACCGGTGCTGAAGTAGCAATAATACTGGAAATCTGTCAAAACTGTCAGTTATAATGCCACATGGCCTCTTCCAACAATTCTTTTTTATAAATATTATGACCAAGGTATTTGCTTTTCCATATTATAAAATGAAAATTCGTTATATTTTGTCTCTGAGAGCAGTAAGACAATATTTTTGTTTTTGTACATTAAATTGTGGAACATATAACATGCTTATTCTTTAATTCCACCCTGCTCTATGTTATTAAATTAAATCAACAACTTACCAAATTGGAACTTGTTTGTGGGAGCGGTTACCGGTGTCCTAGATGTGTTCCATCGGGTTGCGAATGTTGTTGCAAAGATGTCAATACGCCTTCACTACATCAAACCGCTGTGGCACTATTATGACCTTTAGGCGGACATTTAAGCTGATGTAAAATATCATAGAAATCAGGAAATACAGCATGAAGAGATGTACTTAATGGTGCTTTCGTAAGTGAACAAACCTTCACGTTTTTCGATGAGACGAGACGGTTTAACACCTTGTCACGCAATTGTGATCTCACTTTCATTGAATTAGTTGACATAGATGCTCACGACACTATTACGGGAACAACCGACCAGCTTCGCAGTTTCCGGGATACTTATTCCCAGCGCCAGACCATAACTTCTGCCCTTTGTTTATCATTCGTGCCAATGGAATTTCCCATTGTAACTAACTTCCAATCTCTGTTATTAAATTTATAGAATAAGGACACGTTAATTAACAAACGAACTTACTAGTCGTCTTATATATACAGGTACTACAACTCTACTAATGTCAATACCCACCTCGAGTCCTCCAGTTTTTCATACATATCTACTAAGCCTCAGGCGCTATTCCAAGTTTTATACGTACTCGCAAAATTACCAGAGCTAAACGTCACATGATACGTTTCGTTCCCATACAATACGAATTCACTCCCTTCGTTCTAAGCATTATTTTTAACTTTCTATCCTTACATTCATTCAATGTCATCCCTACCTGATTATTATACAATCCTGTTATATTAAACCCTACCTAACCTATAACTTACTGGTAAAATCCTCCCATAATCTATTATTTGTCCTTTAAAGCTTATACGCTCGCTTCAAATTCAGATTCATCATTGCACTAGCTAAATTTTCTTTATGAAATAGTTTTTTTATTACTTTTATAAAGTTTTACCGTATGCCTGACTATATGCAAATTCTATTAGTCCATTTATATTTTTATATACTTATATATTTCTTGATGGCTTCATCGGTATGAGGAACACTCTGCAGAATGAAACCTCTGACGAATATGTGAGACAAAAGCAGCATCATATACTGGTACTCCATACGTTGTGAATGTGGACCCACACGGGAAGAAAGGTTTCAATCAGAGTGGATGAACACGGAGCTCCTGCTGGAAGCAGAAACTACGAATTATTATTGGCAGGAAAATCGTGGGACAACTTCCGCAGATTCACCTTTAAAAAATGTAGTCATTTTTCCTAAAAAACTTTACGGAACATAAATATTAAGAAGCTGTTTCTATTTCTTTTATAGAATCGAGTAAAATGGTATGTATCATTTACACGTTCCGCAAGCCCCGACATCTAGAACTCGATTGTTTCCAGCCTAGAGCCAGGTCAGTCAACCTGTGACTCCAAATAGCACAGGACACTAATTCCAGTTCCTTTTTCCAACCCACTGACCACTTATAAAAGCCCCGAAGTAATTACTCAGGCACACCTCAGATGAAGAAAATCGTAGAGGGGACTCTCTGGGCCGGACCTATTACGTCCATATTTTGGCCTGGTGTCCCCTCCCCCATGCTATTCGACCGCCACATCAGAAACACTGATTGAATACAAAAATTAATAATCGATATCAGCTGTCGTTTACGCTCCATTTGTGTGTGCATTGCTGAAAAGAGGGGGATGAAATAACCTAGCGGAATATAGAATAAAATCACTTTTCCGGTTTGACATATTTTTATTAGACATTATATTTAACATCACCTTAAAATAAAATCAAAATACAGGCAGTATAAATTGTTTAGCAACAGGGGCACCATCATTCTGTACTAATTATGAGATACTGGGAATGTAAAATCAAATACCCTGAGTTTGATATTTTTTCATATGTAAAACCTTGCCTTTTGCATGTGATATAAACAATTTTTATATCGTGGCAAAATATTTTATTTTTTAATTAATTATACATTTTATTGTTAAAAAATAGGTGATGCCCGTAGCCCTCCTGATAATTTATAATGCACTCTAAGTTGCAATATTGTTGAGAATCCCTATCTTAAAAAGTTGCAGACTCGTGGGTATGCATTGTATTGTATTTATTAAATCTACAAATGGGCAGATACATAGAACTTAAACAATAATTAATAAACTGGTCGTAAGGACCATATTTAACCTATAGTTGAATGTATAATTATATTCAATATAAATAAGTAAGTGTGGAATCATATTATTAGAAATGAATTTTTTTTAAAAAAAGTATAGTATTGTTTTTGCGTAAAAGAAAAGAAACAAAACAAAAAAACTGGAAATATATTTCACTGTAGTATATTTTTAGAGATTTCGCAGCACTGATCACTGCACTACACTGTGATACAGACAGATATTTATTATTCGAAACGTCAGTTTCTCCCACTCTTTCACATTTGATTCAGTTTGCCTCCCATTATATTTTTTATATAAATAATTCAATAATTTTCCTATCTGTTCACATGTCTGATGAAATGTTCAAAGTGACCTCATTTTGACAGGCAGGTGCTTTTCGAATTGAGTTTCGAACGCGTGGTGTAGTACTTGTTCGCAAATAACAATTCGGGTCAGTACCAATTTTATTCGCAACATGTTTCTTGGTGTAACAATAAGGAGTGTTTTGCATTTTAGTCCAGGTAACCAGACATGCTTTAACATTCATAAAAGTTCGAATATCTGTGGGATTATGCATTTCCAGAGCCTTGGTGTAATACTTCCTTTTTTTCTCCATATGAAAAATCCATTCTTGAAATTTTTCCGTCGAGTTCTGTTAGACCCTGTATGTTGTAACGTTTACCCGCTCCCTGGGATCAGTTTAAGCGAATGACGGCCTGAGCGCCACTACATATGCAGAATTAATATATATTCATGTAGAAACGGCAATCGCATTCCGCGTGATCCTTTGAGAGAGCTGATAGACGTCAAGCCAAGACACACGGAGTTCTTGAGCCGAGCACGAGACTGTCAGGGGTCTTCACTTTAATTATAGGTTGGGGGTTATATTTAATAATCAAAATTTGGAGACTAAAATTTAAAGAAAAAAATTACCATTACGGCCAAAGTTCAGTCACGCGGCTCCTCAATCATTAAATGTTGCTTGTCACAATCACACATCATACTCGCTTATAATCTACGCTTCCTAAGCTAAACTAAAAATATTTACAACAAAAATTCCGGCATTTAATTAAACTTTGAAAAGTTCAGCGGCACGGCTGCAACCACACGCAGTGAAAAGAGAAAAGGGGAGGGCTTACTTTTAAACGATCTCGGTGTCCAGGTTCCTAAGGGAGTGACGACGTGTAGGACCAGGTAGGACCAAAGTCTAATAAAACCTCCATCCATCGTCTCTCGCCGCCACTTACCTGTCGCCTTGTATCATCACATCTTATTTCCCTCCTCTTCAAACCTACTGTCTCCACTGGCTACTTATTCACTTGTTGAAATTATACTAAACGAATGAAATTGTCTGCAACTGAACTTAGTGACTTATAATTAACATATTCGAAAGCGAAGACGATACTTTTTTACGGACAAATTAATGTCTACAGTAAATGAAACAAATAGATAGGAAACAGAGAAATTGACACGTAGAACATATCAGAGGAATTCTATTTGGAATACATGGGAACCAGTTTAATTTCTCGAAATGAAAGCTTATCATGGTGCATTATTAAATATATCCAAAATCCTCTACGAAGGATCTTCTATAGAAGATGGTGTTGGTTTTGGTTATGTCATTTTCAATATTTTAAAATAATTCATTGTACTGGAATGACGTCATACTGGAGAAACTTTTCTTTATCAACTAAAGTGTCTATTAGCGTCCAATACAGTTTTTCGTTTTGTTAAAGATTCGTGAATCTAGGAGCGCCTCACAGAAACTTCCTCGTCCAAAATAATGGTAATCATTGCCAATTCTCGTAGCGCTAATTTTCTAATAGACATGCCTAAATAAATTTGCAACACTTTATGTTCACAATCCGCACACTGTTCACAAGTTCACCTCTGCAAAATATGACGATATAGCAACCGGAGCCTGTACGCGTTGTATACGGATATAGAACGGTGATGACCCGTTGTAGTGGGCAGTCGTTTTCGTTCTTGGCACGTTCCTAGTGTGCTACGCTCTAGTGAGCACAGGCCTTAATTCACTCTCACCCTTCCGGAAGGGCTTTGAAAGCGTCCCCAAAAATTTATCCCTTATGATATGGCCGCCAACCTAGGTCAACCTCCCTTCTAGTGACACAAGCATTGACCTGATCTAAGCCTCGCAGAACGTGCATAGTACTAACAACTGTTTGTATATTACGGATTCCGCGACAATAACCGACCTTGCTCACAGAAAGCGCCTTAAGGGCGAATTTACTTGTTGTGGTTTTCAGTCCTAAGACTGGTCTGATTAATCCTCTATGCTTACCTATCTTTCATTTCCTTATATCTAGCACAACCCATAACCTCCCTAACCCCCCTCTTCTGTTCTTACCCCACACACTTCCCTCTAATCCTAATTTTACAAGACCCTCGTGTCTTAAAACGCGGCCTATTAATCTATCCCTTCTCTTAGTCAACGTCCTCTATATTATTCGCTTTCCCCCTATTCTGTTTAGAACTTCCTCGTTTTTGATTCTATCCACCCATCTGATTTTCAGCATTCGCCTATAGCACCACATTTCAAAGGATTCTATTCTTTTCGTTTCCTCAACTCCTACCGTCCACGTTTCGCGACCATATAACGCCACGCTCCATACGAACATTTTTAGCAACGATTTCCTAATATTCACACTTATATTACCCGTAAGTAAATTTCTCTTTTTCGCGAATGCCCTCCTTGCCTGTGCTATCCTACTATTTATGTCTACTATACTTCTACCATCCCCAGTTATGTAGCAGAATTCCTTAACTTCCGCCAATCTATTCCACTGTTTCCAAAACTACACTCCATTACCTTGGTTTTCCCTCTATTAATCCTCATATTGAACGAATTTACTTATTACAATGTATGTAAAACCAGCCAGTATCCCCCCAGGAAATAAATCCACCATTTTATAATAAATAAATAGAACAAAATTAACGACCAGTTCACAGACAAACCAAGATTTTTATTTCATCCACACTATGTTTAGTTCACGATTTTGAGGCAGACAAAAAAATTGTTAAAGCAATTATAAATTTAAATTGACGAATTTAGTTAAATTATGAATTTTATTCAGTTTTATTAAATTATTAAAATATAAATTACCCAGCCTTACAGATTTTAATTCAATATTCCTTTACAGATTTTTCAGTTATTAAGACTAAAAAATTTCAGTTTCTTTATTATTTAAGTTTCACTTGATCGCTCAGAGACTCAACACCAGGTGATAAGTAAATCGAATTTCATTGAGTGAGTCGTTGTTTTAAGTCATAGTAAATTTATGTCAGCCGTGAACGGGTGCAATTGTTTCGGGCTAAATATTTACGTACCTCCTATGAATTAACTGTAATGCACTATCGTAGGACTTGTTTGCTTTGTAAATAGCTATGTGTTCGTAATGACGCAATTATACCTTCAGTAAGCTCAATCCCACGCAGTAATCTCTGGTTGCACATGCGCACCTCGTGTATCTGTAATTAGCTGGAGTGTGTTTCGGCATTTGCAACAAGTGCGGAGGCAGCGAGGAGAGACTCGGGCAGGCAGGCAGACAGGCAGACACGTGTGCCTTTGCCTGTGCCTGTGCCCGCCCTGCCAGATATCGACCTGCAGCCACGTGCCCCGGGACAGAGATCCTGCCTGCTCCTCCATTGTCTCTCAGACTTACCACGGTAATGCCTCTATCACGTAAAAATTACGTTTGCTACGCCATTTTATTCTATGCATTTATGCCGTTTCTTGTGGAATGCTTCGGTACCTGTACGTTCATTTCAAACTGTTGTGAAGCGCGTTAGAGGAAAACAAATTTCTTGCCACCCGTTCATCGGCCAATTGCTTGTATCTTTTCCAAGGAATCGACAAAATATGAATGAATGCGATTGGTTAATTCAGCTCCCAAATGGAGCATCTTGTTTTGCCAGACGAGGATTTCGGTGGCGAATGAGTGAAAAACCAGCATCTGGAATGCCCCAAGACGTGAACATTTCTTTAAAATCAACCACCCTCGACACTTGACTCAACAATAAAGATAGTCCCTCCCGTCAGAAAAGATCCAAGACGAGCACCGCTGAAGCCGAACCTCAGATCCTAAAATAACAAAAGACTGAGGTCCTAAGAAACTGAAATCCGACAGTTGGAACATTCGTTATTCCAGACGTCAACTAAGTTGTGGTGACTCATGGCCCCTACATTGCTGGTGTAATGCTAATCTATCTTGCCCAAGCCTTTTCATTTCCGCGTACCTAGCACATCCCACATCATTCCCTTATCGGCTTAGTGTATTCCATCCTTGGCCTCCGTATTCTGTTCTAACCCCTCACACACAAGACCCTCATGTTTTAAAACGTTGCCTATTAATCTATCCCTTCTCTCTGTCAACGTCCTCCATATTGTTGGCTCTTCCCCTATTCTGTTTAGAACTTCCTTGTTAGTGACTCTATCCACCCATCTGATTTTCAGCATCCCAAAAGGCGGTCAACATTTCTTTTCAAGTTGACGCTTGTTCTGAATTTCTTTCGGAGAGATGAGCAGGAGTGCTTCCATTCCAATATTTGTCTTTTGTACTATGAATGAAAACGGTTAAACCAATTTTCATCATGTAAATTTTTTAAACGGGTCACCTTTCCTTTCATAGCGTTCTTTCAATACTGCACACACTTTGAGTCTTGTTTCCTTGTGTTGTGGCGTTAACTCTTTGTTAACTTGATCTTGTTAACGAAATGTGCCTAACGTTTACTGTTGACCCTTCATCTGGCTGGTCAGTCTCGAAGGTTCGACCGTTCTTGAACTATTCTAGCCAACTTTATATCAGCGGTTCACGCATCTTTCACCATACTGTAAAATCTTTCTAGGAAAGATATCGGACGGTTTTGGTCACCGCTTCATAGGCATAGTCTAGCCCTTACGGTTCTAAAGAGCTATTAACCTAAAGACTAACCCGACCGTACGGTTCATATTCAGAATCAGTTCATTCGAACTACTTCGTTCACGAGCTTTGACAGTATTTTGTAAGTTACATATTCAATATTAAATTAACTTTCTAAAGTCTAAAAGAAGTCTGCGAAGACCTAAGTTAATGTGAGCAGTTTTTCCGTGGCAAAACGGAACAGCCGTGAAGCGTTAGTCTGTTCTGAGTATAACTGCATCCTGGTGAAGGAATTCACGCTTAGAATTGTTGCCAACTGTAATTAGTCGCTTATTAACATTAATGTTTAGCTGCGCCTACCTCCGAGTAAATCGATGTTGGTATTTCAGGTACAAACTACACGTACCTCTATTAAATATTTATGCTAACAGCGGTCCTCTATGTGTGTGATCCACACAGGAGTAAGTTCTGCCTATCCACGCTACTCTAGCTCTAAGTATGTCTTACAATAGTTATTTCTCCTATAAAAGTCTTTGAAAACTTACCTAACCTCTACGTATTTTTGCAAAGTACACGATCGAACAAAAGAAGTCGGAAAATCGTATTTAATGCTGAACGTAGTATGCTTTTAGCTCGATACACTTCTCCCAGCAATGTTTAATAGCTTCCATGACCTGTTTAAGGGAAGAATTGTCGAGATCATCAAAATAGCAAACAACGAACGTCAGGCTTCCACGTGTTCATTGTCGTCAAATTTTTACCACCGAGCCATTCTTTCAAGTTTGAAAAGATAAAACAATTGTTTTTGTAGATTTCATCACTCCAACAACAATAACACAAAACTTTTAGCTTATTTATTTTGGAAGATGATAAATGAAAATTCTTCCACGTGCATCCCGTCATGACCTTGCCAGTTGATGGAACTGTCTTCACCTTCTTTGTTACTGATTCTTTCCTTTCGCTCCATTGCTTCGACTATTCCCTTTGTCTCAGTTGCGAAGTGACGGACCCATGATTCATGTATGGTTATAAATCGACGCAAAAAACTCGGCTTTACTGTTGTGAAGCATCGCCAAGCACTTGACGCTCGATCCTCGGGACGCTGTTTTCGTTCCTTTGCTAGCAAACGTGGCACCCATACTGCATAGCATAGCGTTCTCGTTTCCAAATTATCATTCAATGTGCATTGTACACAGTTTCTTGTCTGCTAGTTCGCGCACTTTTAGTTGACGATCATCCAATACCATTTTCTAGATTGAAGCGTCTCTGGCAGAAATGCCAACAGGGAGAAATGTTTGTATTGACCCCCTTTATCTCTCCTTTATATTTTTACACTTATTTCTACCACTCCTTGTATATAAAACTGTGTTTCAACGTATATTGGTTAAAATTCAGTTGTTGAAGTGAATCTTTCCATGACATAAAGTACCGACCCTTATAACAGACAATACAATAAAAATTTTGTAAAGAATTTGGAAATTAATAGACGTTTCTATCAATCCTTGTGGTCCTTAAGCAATATTTAATACGGACTGAAATATTATGAACAAAGGTGGTATAAGACAAAGCATAACACAAAGATGAGAATAACAAAGACTAATAAACCATCAGACATTGATTTACATTTCCAGTATATTTATTATATTTCGGAAATAAACGTTTTCTTAAAATCTACTTCGTTATCTAAAATAACAGTATCATTAAAATGGAAGGATTGATTTAGTTCCAAACAATGTTTAGTGATAGATGAATGTTTATAATTTCGAAATTTTAAATTACCGTTGTGTTCCTTACTTCTGGCCGAGAGGGATCGTCTACTCTGACCAATATAACCGTCTTTACAAAAAAAAATATGAACATCATGACAATCAAAATTATGTCGATCCAAATTTATTAAAAAAATTAAGTAGGTTTGTTATTTTTATTCTGTTAATTCTTGATATTATTTTGTTAAAACATGGAAGATATTGATACTTTTGATTTTTATAATGTTATTTATAATATTTCATATAATAATTGTTCATATTGTTATATTGGTGGGACTGATCGACCACCGCTAACTTGAATTAAGAACCATGAAGCTAATTCAAATTTCCCAATTAATAAAAGTCCTATCACTAAAAATTTTCTACAACCAAATTACTCATTTAATTTTGATGAGTGTTATTTTAAATAAAGAAGTAAGTTTTAAGAAAAGGTTAATATCTGAAATACAAAAAATTTTCTGAAAATGAAAGGCAATGCCTGATGGTTTATTAAATAGTCATTCTCAGTCGTATCATTGGGTTGTTCTTTGTTCTGTACCATGTTAGTTTATTTTATTTCAATGTGGCTTAAATATTGACTAGGACCACTGGGGTAGGTAGAAAATTTCTAATTCTTGTTCAAAATTTAATTGCACAGTGTGTTTGTTATACGGCTCATTAATTGTTATGTTCTTTAAGTTTTGTACCGCCGTTTATTGTTGTCCTGTGAAACCGTATACCGCAGCAGGTTAAGTCTGGCGTGTTGAGGAATACTGAAGTGTAGCATTTGCGAAGTGGTAGAAACGTGCCGGCTTATTTAAGAGCAAGGGAGTGCAAAGTTCTTAGCAATTATATGGGTGAAGACTTCCAGAACACTCACGTAACGTTTAAGGCACTGGGAAACAAATTTGCGTTTTGCGGGATTAGCAGGTGTACTAAATCGCCATAACGGAATATTTTGGTGATATCTTTTCTAGATATTTAAATAAACTTAACCAAAACGTATGTGTAAAATTTCAGGTACCATAATCCTACAATTTCATTTTAAGATTTGGATGACGCCTTAGACAGTGTTGAAAAATGTTTCCCAATAGTGTTTCGTTTGATAATTTAACTGTGTTGTGTTGTTTCAGTGGGCTTTTCCCCTGGAGACGGGCCACTGCCGGGGGCGGCAGTCCTTGCTCTTCTCCAAGTCCCGGCCTTCGACCCTCCACGCCCGAAACGGCACGCACTGCCCCCGCCACGGTAAGTACACATTCATCTCCTGTTACGCCTACTTACAAAGTAATATTCTGCGAATAAAACATTCTCGAGTTTCCAAACGGATTAAATAAAAACGAATGCACGACGTTTCTGTGTCGAGCCCTGCCGACGTCGTCAGGTTATTTGCAGTTATTTGTTTTACAGCTGACAATTATTTACGGGTTCAGACTTTTAATCGAAAATGGCTTCATGAAAACGCTCTGCATTAATAATAACTTTGGAAATCCGGGAATGTTTCATTCACAACTATCTGAGTTCCCAGCGTCGTCCGGGTTTCATTTATATTATCCCGCTACAGTATTTTATTTTTTGGGTAATATGAGGGTGATCCTGAAACGGGCAACTCCCCTTTAATAGCATAGAAATGGAACTGAAAAGGAGGGATGTAGAAGGTAGAGCAATGTAGCCAAGGCTTGACTAGGGCCCCGGGCAGTTTAAGGAGCCTACCCGGTAAAATCATCAGAAATAGATGCAGGGAACCCCCTATAAAACCTGCATCAGGTAGGCCGGGTTATTCGGCGAGTCACATTTTCACGTCCGTTATCCAAAGACTGCTGAATTTCATCATAAGCACCGCGAAGAATCACAATATTCCAATAGAGTCAAGACTTCTACTGGTGCCGTAAATAAGTACAGTAACTTTTTTAAAAAGCGTGAAAAAACGTACAATTATTCTTTGATGCGTTAAGACTCCCGCCTCCCAAAAGTCAAAAGTATTCCCAGTCCACTGATAGTGCCAAGAATACTCTCATCAATCTCAATTGCTGTGGCATTATTTTTATACAACGGACCTTCACCCTTTCCTCCCCCTCTCCTGGCTCTACACTACTATACATGTTGCATGTTGAATGTCAGAATTAAGCTCGGCAACTTCCACAACACCGGATCCGACACGATGATGGAATATTTTCGCTCTATTTTTATGTAACGCCCCCAGTCGATACTCGCCTCCCATGGCGAATGGGGTTCAAATAATACAGAAACAACACAGTGATAAAACATTTTTTTCCTCTATGGCTCTGCAGCCCATTGAGGGCCTGGGCCTACCGAGTCGACTGCGGACTGTCATCTTGCATGACACATTCCGAATTTGGAGTGACACGTGGTCAGCGTATCGAACCTCCAACAGCCTTAATCCCGGTCGTCTCGACCATGACAACACAAACATCCAACGCTAGCCACTACACCACAGGAGGTCGGCGATAAAACATTATAAATGTCAATAACACCGAAAAATATATTTTCTCGGACGCAGGGATGTTGGTCTTACCCCGACATTGCTTTCTTCTGAGTCGCAAGGAACACGGGTACAAAATTTGGTCCAAATTATATATATCATGATGGTTGGAAGTGAAAACAAACTGATAATTGCGTCCAACATATATTCTTCAGGGTCAACAATATTGATAGTGTTTCTTGCATTGTTGTACATCTATAATTTCAATACCCTCTGACACACTGGGAAACATTGCATAAAAATAGCAAGAAAACAACAAAGATTAATGCCGAATATGTAACACGCCGAGTTTCATTCTGACATTTAATGTGTTGGTAAAGTTGTAGTTCAGCCCGTAGGTGTGGAGATGCATGTGCTACTTATAATCTAGAAAAAAAAACAAAGTTTGAGTAAACAATCTTAGCACCTACAGTGGTGGTAGTTGAGAGTATGGCAATATTTTTTTTCATTCATCTTAACGGTACCAGAATGTAAAATGTATCTTGCTTTTAGACTACATTTTTAAGTTACTGAGTATATTTAAGTTATTAGAATTCATTACCCAGTACTGTGAGTCATCATGCTACTTGTGATTGAATGAAAATAATATTTCAAAGACATACCTTCATTTCCCAATAATTACTGCCTTTTTAAAATTCTTATATATGTAATCTGAAATCATTTTGTTATTTTAGTCAAAGCTCAATCATTTATAATTTATCAAAACTAAGGTACTTTATCAATCTATACACTAAAATTCGCTCATGGCCATTTATTAAGCATATAAGTAAACATCTTTTACACATTTCTCATAGTGCCAGCAATAATACATCTTCTATTAAAGTACAACATGTATAGTCTTATTTTAATGCAAATTTCTAAGACAAATGTGATAAATAAAGCCTTTGGAAGGGATTTAACATCTGATTCATGCAAAATTAATAAAGTGCAACTGTCCGGGATGTTTTGTCTAAATATTATATTTAAGAATTTACAAGGCAAATATTTACTAAAATTAACCTTTACTTTCAGCCAGTGAAAGAGGCTAATGGAAATGATAATCAATATAAGCGATCACCGTGTTTATCTAAATCTGTTCGTCATGCCAAAAATTCAAGTAATAATCAAGTTGAAGAGCCTGTTACAAGCAGATCTGACTGGGACATCCACAGGTATTATAATTTTGCATGACTTTCATATGTTAGTATACATATTACTATTTTTATAATTTAAATTACTAAAGCAAAATGTTAAAAAGATATGTTTCACAATAACTTTAAATGATGTACTGGCACATTTTTCTTTAAAATCTGCCACTGGGCACCTGCCAATTTGTAGATCAAATAAATGCAATACAGTACAGAATATGAAAATTTTCTGACAAATCCATATAAACTTTCTTACACTATAACATAAATGTAGACTTTTATTTTAAAACTCATTTTTGTTTATAATTTGTGTTTATGATAAAAGTAATTGTACAGATCGAATGTTTTATGTTTTCACTTCAAAGCATGACTCTTGTCTCGCATCACACATCACAATTCATTGATATTATATTATAAAAAATTTCCAAAGTAAAATAATTGTAATATTTTCTGGTATTACAGAAATTATTTTGAAAATAATTTAAATTGTCTCCCCACAGAAGATTTTGTATTAACCTATTTGGAAAACTAAATTGTATCATGCTATGTTTTACAATATTCGACAATAAAATCTCATTTGAACTATCAATCTGTTTTAACATTTTTTAAAATAACATATGTAGCTTTGTGTCTTTGAAACACTTCCTCTAGAACTTGTTTCATACATTACTGATCCATTCAGGCTTTTTGTTAATATATTTTATGTAAAATAATCTGCAATAATTTTTTAATTACTCATAAATGGTAAAATATTGCTTATGAATATTAATGATTCTTGAAGTAGAATTTTAGATCTATTACATAATAAGGCTCCTAAGAAGGAATTAAATTAAAATTGAAAATTAAATAAAATATAAATTTAAACACAGAATAGCATGAATGTTCCTTTAGAGAAGGAAACTCCCAATTAACATTAATATTTCTAAAACATATATGAGGAACTTTCATATAAAATATTTAGTAAAATAATTGTTACTTAATATATTGTTCACAAATAATTTCATTAGTATAATTTAAAATGCTTTTGTTCAGCCATTAGTCACAAAATTCATAATTTCTTAAATATATTTTTATAATGAAGAATGCTGGAAAATGGTTAAATTTAAAATTATTGGATATATACTATTTAAATATGTACATTAGTAAATGAAAACACATAATGATTTAACATCCTAACATATGTGCCCCCCTTGTAGCTTAGAAAAGTTTATATCATTATCATTTTGTGTTTGAGGAAGTTCACATTTCTTCTCTTTTTATAATCATTTTCTTTCTGATGTCATTCTGTTTTTTGTGACTTTCTGCATGCAATTTCACAATATAATATACTCATGAAGCAAGAGGTCTCTTTACATGAGCATTTTGAAGCATGTTTTTTGTTACATTATTTTAGTTCAGTTTAAAGTTATGGGAACAAATTGAGACCATAATTTTACAGTTTAGTTTATTAAATATTTATAATTATTTATTTATCTTGTACAGAAATATAGAAGCATGAAATTAGAAAAAATGCTATGAATTGAATGTGTTATAAGTTAAGGAAAAACTGGTTCGAGTTTATATGAATGAAGAAAAACTATTATTTGCAAAGTAAAAAGATCTCTTGGCTTAAAGAATGGTCCCTCCCTCATCCACGGTTATCTCAGTGAAAATATTCCTAATATTTCAGTGCCGTTCATGTTTGTAAATATTTCACAGTTCATCCATTATTGCAGGTCTTTACCATTGGAGGGGGAGGGAGGTTTGGTACCTGAGGTCACAGTACATAGCCTGAATAGTGGAATTCCCAGAGTAGTTCTGTCAAAATGCACGTAAAAAGCAGTGATGGCATGCTGCTAAGATTGAATACATTTATGGAGACAATAATAGCTGCTTATTTTAATGTAGTGCAGCAAGTTTTTAACATCAAAAAATGAAAACTATCATAGATGTTTTGCAGATATATACATGTATTTAATTGAATTTTTGCTTTGATGCATGATTGAAAAAGTATTTATTCCATGGAGCATGCCACATTTATAACTGTCTCACTTAAAAACCACTGTTTCTTGCTTTTCATTTGTTGTTCTAACTGAATGAAATATTTCCAGTTGACATTAATAATAAAAAATAATCTAAAAAAATATTGTTAATTTTCATCAATTTTATGATCATGAAATAGAAATAAAGTTTTGAATAAATACAGGAGATTAGAAGACACTATATTTTCACTTGTTTTCAAGGAATAAAATTATGTAATGTGTCATTTTCATATTTTTATTCCTCAGGAGTCCTGCAAATATTAGTAATAAAAACTGCTATATCACTACATTTACATTAAACAAATTGCTATGTGTAACTTATAATATCAAATTTTTATTACATAAAAATTGCGCTTATTTTCATTTAATAATTTTGACAGAACTTAGTCTATTTGAAATAAAATACACATCAGAACATTTACTTATAGCAATTATTACAGACTTTTAGATTAAACATGTTATGATTGTGCTTTGACAATATACATCATAAAAATGCTATTTTTTCCGATTTACATGAATGAGTATTCTTTAACAAATTATCATAAATCTGTAAATTTTTTATTCAGCATCTAACATGAGCTTAAAGGAAATCTATTGTTCCTAAATGAAAATTCATCCTAATCTTGGAATTGTACCTTCATATTCAATCTCAATATTTCTTTTTATTGATGATAATATGCCCAGTTTTAGAGTAAATTCTTTAGTGTCTTTTTAAAAGCATATGTTATAGTGTTAAATAAGGTATTAATTTTTCAAATATTTATACATTATGTCCAAACTAATAACTTCCATTATTTTCAATGAGTGGACAGAATATTTATTCTGTATCCGCTGTCCCAGAATTCTGAAACAGTTGCAACACCTAGAAAGAGGTCCTACATTTAAAATTTTGTAATAGTTAACATAGATGGTGGTAGTGAAATGTTTTAAAAATAAGTCGATAAAAGTTTTTAAAGGACAGTTGCAAATATCTGGATGCATACTTGGAATAATTATTCAAAACTGTATCATTTATTTTCACAATGACACATCACCCTGAGTTGGTTTATATATTAAATCTACAGGAAATTGAGAATGAAATCAGCTTACAGAATATGAAAGATCACACATTATGTTGGCGTAAATGTGATGCCACACTTTGCATATTAGGGGAACTTTAGATTGTATCATGATGATTGAATAACAAATACAAGTATATGTATATCTTGTGTTTAATTTGATCATTCATCAAGTAAAAAATTACTGTATTTAATATTCTTCTCAATTCTTATCTTCAATTATAAAAATAAATTTTCAATAATTCATATTTTGCTTTACTCATTCCATTTTGCATATTGATAAA
This sequence comes from Eucriotettix oculatus, assembly GCA_034510155.1. NCBI lineage: Eukaryota > Metazoa > Arthropoda > Insecta > Orthoptera > Tetrigidae > Eucriotettix > Eucriotettix oculatus. The sequence continues at coordinate 37,069,949 of CM067379.1, read as the reverse complement.
AAACTGTTTCATTTTAATTACACATGCAACATATCACAATACATACAAACCTATTAGTTTATTCTTATTCAAGAAAACTGACGTACCTTAATCACAGAATATGAAGGTAAAGTTTCTAAATATTATTGGAACTTTTATCGGAAAGTTTGTTTTATTTATTTTTCATTACATGAGAAAAGTGTCATCTGTTTTAACACCTTTATCTATAGGTTTTCTTTCGTTAACCATCAACTTTGAAAGTGTCAAATTATTAATTCGTGTGTTATGGAAACACAGAACTGTCTTTGAATGATTTTTCTTCAGCTCTCTTTTTGTTGTTAATTTTAAATAAACACATTAATAAATCAGTAAAACCTATTGTGTAAACATAATGGACATAATGGGAAAGCTCATGGAAAGTACTTTTTTGGAGCCTTGTCTTTTATATCAATTTAAAATACTTTTTTAAAATAGCCTTTTATTTTAATTTTTAAAAATGACATTATTCATTGCTATAGGACTTTAGTAACACCCTTTTCTCATATATTTCAGTTTTATGAATAATTTACTGTGGTTTATAATTGGAAATGCATTTGTAAACATAAAAATGTAACTGTGTTTACATCCATACATCATTCTCTAAAAATAAAAAACCATACAGTATTAATTTTTAACAGTTATATTTTTATAAATGGAGGGATATATTTTTTGTACCAATTTTACAGTAGGGCAAAATTATTAATTTGTTCTCTTATGTAATTGTTACATTCATCTTTAACCAGAGGCGTAGCGTGGGGCGTAAGGGGCTACCCTCCCGTAAGTGGCACTTTTTGAGGACAGCAAAATATCTTAATAAATAATGGCTTGTAATCTGAACTCAAAATTTGAACACTGTATGAAACACAATAATGAAAAGTATTTTTTTGGAGCCTTGTGAAGTTAAATAACTAAGGGGACTGAGGGGGGGTGGTATAATTGGCCTATTCCCCAAGTAACTGAAACCTATGCTACGCCACTGACTTTAACACAACATTATAATTCTGTAAACTGCCTCTCTGAAATTCAGATTGTATACTTTGTAATTAGTTTGTTCTCTTATGTATTTGTTACACTCAACTTCAACCAGAGAAATTTTCTTAGCGGTTAGTCTTGACCACTGTTACACACTATGAGTTCTTATAATGACTGTGCAGAACAGTTGATATTCCAACCACATACATTACATAAATTAGATACATATAATGTATAATGGTAATTGCAATAAAAAGAGTCATCATTTGAATTAATGGATCATGTAATTGTTTTGTTCCATTAAATTCCTTCATTAATTCTGGATATATGTTTAATATATTAGGTTTTCTCAAAATAAGTATTTAATACACTGGAGTGTGAAGTGCTACTATAAACCTTTGTTGTTATTTAAATACTGCAGGATAATTGTTATGCAATTTGGATGTCTTTCAAGTTTTTATTGTATGTTGATTTTATTATTATTATTGTGATGCATATCCATGTTGTCCAGTTGATATCTTAAAGTGGATGCATGAAGTAACATACAAATTATTCAAATTTGTAGTATGTTTACTTTTTGGAATGTCAGAAGTAAATACTTTTCAATGGACTTATTACTTAATAAAGATTGATATAAACTAGATTTTATAAACTGAAACATCAAAAACATTGGAATGAACACTCATACTGTGATAACATACATTGTTCACAGCTTGACATTAGCCAGTTTTGCCTTTCAATATAATTTAACATAATATCATTAACCAAAAGTGTAGCAAATTTGATTCAAAGAAATATGAGAATTACTATAACTACCTCCATGATATTGAGTTCATAATTGTAAATAATCCACAATGCTTATAATTACACTATTTATTTCCAAATTATTTACTTATAAGTTTAATACTGTAACTATCTACTAACTTCTTTATTCAGCAGCTTTTTTAAAAAATAAAAAATTAAGTAGTTGCACTATTTATAATAAAAGTCAATATTATTATTTTTAATAACATTTTAAATATAGAATTCAAAACTTATTCTTATTTAATATAAGTTTTATAATAGAACTTGATTTTCAAACAAAAATATGGTATTATTGTGATTGAAAACTAATTGATAAAATGAGCAATAGTTGTTTGTATAAAATTGTTTTCAGTTATATAGTCTTACGAAGTAAATAATTTGAAAGATTTATTCCTCTTTCACTTAAATTCTAAATTAGTGAAAACTGAAATGCCAATTATTGAATATTTATTTGAATTTGTATAATATTGTTATTCAATGTTAAGTACTGTTCTTAAATTTTTGTAAGTGGATTTAGTTACACAAAACATTTTGTAAAAATTATTATTCTTTACATGAAGTGTGTTGTTACTTGTAAATTATAAGAACTTAAATGTAGTGTCTTCTGTAATTTGTCTACTTAAGGAACTGAAATCATATACTATTTATAAAATATAATAAAAAATTTTAAATGTACATTGCATTTTAACTAATATGATCCTTAAAAAGAAACATACTTAAGCCATTACTGTGTACATAATATTTAATCTCTTTTGAACTGTTTACATACTGCAGAAATCATTCCTCAGTCCAACATTTATCTCCTAAAGTAGGTTATTGTATCACTTTATGGTTTTATGTAAAATAAAATAAATTTAACTTAAATGTCTTCTATTTAAAAATAAGGTATTTTAATTTTATTGCTGTTTGCCTGTGACATTAATTGCGATAAATTGACAACTCCTGCTATTAGTATATTATGTGTTTAAGGTCATCAAAAGCTTTATTAATTTAACCATTGTTTCTTTAGTTTAGTTTCATTTGTGTGTTACATCTTTTCCACTCAATGATCTTTCAATTTGATGTGTATTCTCAAGCCAATATTTCATATTTAAAATGTAGTATGTATATTGTGGAACTTTATAAACCATATTATTACCAAATTAACTAATTTCCTATCAGATTACATAATTTCAGCATTTTACTTTTTTGTTGCCACAAAAATAAAATAAATATTATCATGGATTCTTACAATAATTGATTGTATCAGTATAGCAGTATGTTTTAAGGTTTTGAAAAATTTGTTTACATTTGGAAAAAAATTACGTCATGACTTTCAAACTGGCTTATTATATAACAATTATTGTTAATTAATTATTAAATTTGTTCATGTTGATAATTATAATTGTCAAAAGTATCAAGAATATAACAATATTTAATTAAATTTAAATTGAATATGATCATTGAAATCTGATATTAGCTTTGGGATAACTTGACTACTTGAGAACTAAAGTTCCTGGGTACACATTGGTGGTTATTGAAGAAAAAAGTTATGAATTTACTCGTATCTTCTTTCCTCATTCAATTCAACTTAATAGTACAAATCAATGTTGGGTCTTCTAGCAATTAACTGAAGCATAAACAAGTCACCAAAAATACAGATTAATTTTATGAAATGATAGGGCTCTATAAAATGAAATTTCTCGATCAAAAATTTAACTATATAAATAGATATATGTTTTATTATTTTAGAATCAAATTCCAATTTTTATTTTGTTCAATATGCTTATACATTTAATAAATGACCTAAGATATTCACTAACATTAAAACTTGTAATATAAATATGTATTTTATTATTGTTCAGGCAATGGCCTCATCCTGTGTCGGATAAGGATGTGAATACAGGATCAGCAACATTTTTATCTTCGTCTCCACACCCCTGTTTTACTGATAACAAGGAACTATCACAGTCACAGCGTAGTATTTCAGGTAAATTTCTATGCTAATATGAAATGAAAATGTGAAGTATTGAAATACTTTTGTTTAATTTAATATGAGACGTGTTTCACACTATTCTCAAGAAAGTATTTGAGCTTCAATAGTTCACTTTATTTAATTTAGCCAGCACAAGTAAAGCTAAGTTAATCAATTAGTTTAATCTGAAATCAAAATAGACTAATGTATGCCATGTTCATAATAGGATGGATCACATGATTTTACCTGCTTATTGGGTACTTCATTATATATTTTTAATCATAAAATTCTCTCTACTGCAGTTTAGTTAAGTAGCACACTAAAAAATTTTCCAATTGTTTTACTAACAGATTTAAAAATATATAAAAACACATCATACATGCTTCATTAGTTTACTCCTGTCTGTTTCTGGAATTTTGTTAGCTATGTCACCTTGAATATTTTAAGTGACCTGAAGTATGACTTTTCAATACACTCTCTTGATAGTTTGCCTCAACTAACTGGGATGCAGGAACATGTCAAATTTTTAAAAGTCTCAGCCTACTTTTTCAGGACAGTGAACGAATGGCATGGCCAGATGCTCAATCCATTATATAAATAAATGTGGGAGATAAGTGGGAATATGGTCTACAGAAGGCATAGAAATACGCTCAAAGGAATGCATATGTTTGAAGCAGCTTGTAAATTAATGGCATCAACACACAATCAAACATGTGATAAAATGAATACCAGACAATGTTTCTGCAAAGTGTGTTGCTTTATTTATGTGTTTATATTACTAGAGCTTTTTGAACAGTGGATGATAGGAGTTGTAGGAAGAAAAAGAATAGGAGCTTTTGAAATGTGGTGCTATGGAAGAATGCTGAAAATCAGATGGGTGGATAGAGAAACTAACCAGGAAGTTCTAAGCAGAATAAGAGAAGAGAGACAAATATGGAGGACTTTGACCAAGAGAAGGGATAAATTAATAGGCCACATTTTGAGACATAAAGGTCTTTTAAAATTAGCATTTGAGGGAAGTGTGTGGGGTAAGAACAGAAGAGGGAGGCCAAGGATGGAATACGCTAAACAGATTAGGGAGAATGTAGTAGGTACGTAGTCTTGTGTGGAATAGGTTAGCATGGAGGGTTATCAGACCAGTCTAAAGACTGAATACCACATCATCATCATCTATTGTTATTAGTTATAGCCATTGACCAGATAGTAGGTGTTGATTGGCAGGGAATTATGAAAATATTTTATATGTGAAAAGGAAAGGGAGACAGAGATTGGCTTCGATTTAAAAATTGCATCACTGTACCAAATAGTGAGAAGCACTTCAAATTTTGTAGGACTACAGTGTGGCAGGAATGGAGGGTCCAAACTGCCCCAGTCAGCACTGTTTAGGGATGGCAAAAATTCACAATAAATAATAACAACAACTTGTAATCTGAACTTTAAATTTGAACCCTGTACAATATATAATTACATATTTATTCCTACTGAAAAGTTGTTTAGAATTTCTGCAAGGTTTTGAGCCTTTTGGATACCCTAATAAGGGGCTGGTGAAATTGGCCTACACTCTGGATGCCACTTGGCCTAAGACATCTTTCTCAGGGCAGAACAAGATTGCACCTTGTGACGGTCAGACACACAGTCACAAAGTGAAATCCCGTTCTGTCCTGAGGAAAGGGTTAGACTATTGAAAATTGGACATGTTCATTAAAATTAGACTGGCAACACTAACTATCAATTTGTGGTAAGACAACCAGTATTTTCATATATATTTAAAGATCTTTCAGCATTAAAATGGCATTTCCTTGAGAATGAGAGAGAGAGAGATTACATAAACCAGTTTCATTCACCATAAAAATATTTGATTTGCGTTTTGTCATTTCTGTAAACTTATAACTTCAATAGGTAACACAAATGAAAGTGTGCTCCAAAAATTTCGAAAAAGTTTTGCCCTAAAGTTTCATAAAAAACTTGGAAGTAAAGAAGGTGTGGACACTGGTCAAGGAAAAGATGTGGACTTGGAAACTAATGATGGAAACACTCACGAAATGGAAAATGAGCTTCCAGTTCAAGAGTTAGATCATTCAGAAGCAACAAAGGAAGAATGCAGTGCTGATCCAAAATTCAGGTAGCTAATTACTTATGATTATTCTTAACTATGTAAAAAATGATAAAAATGATGTTGTTATGGTATTCAGATCCAAGACTGGTCTGATGCAACTCTCAATGCTAACCTATCTTTTCATTTCTACCATCCCTAGCTTCCCAAGTAGCAGAATTCCTTAACTTCCTTCAAAATATCCCTTCCCAATCTAACAGCCTTTGTTATTCCACTGTTTCCCATACTATACTCCATTACCTGGATTTATTCTCATATTGAACTCTTTCTCTGGGACCACATTCATGCCATTTATTATGGTTTCTCAGTAGTCTTCTGACTCCTCTAATACTACAATATCGTCGGCAAATCAGAGGGTTTTTATTTTTTATTTCTTTGCCTTTACCACACTCTGTTTTAACATTCCTCATAGCTTGTTCTATATATAAGTTAAAGAGCATTGGTGACAGACTGCATCCTTGTCTTACTCATTTCTTGATTTCTGCTTCTTCTCTTGATCTTCAATTCTAATTACTACTGACTACCTTCTGTGGAGATTATGGATAAGCCTTCTTTCTCAATATTTTATTCCTGTGTTCTTCAAAATCCTTAATAGTGTGTTCCAGTTCACATTATCAAATGCTTTTTCTAAATCTATAAATCCCATTAATGTAGCCAGTTTTTTCTCATCCTGTCTTCTGGAATTAGATACAAAGACAATATTGCTTCTCTTGTCCTTACATTCTTCCTAAATCCAAACTGATCTTCTACTAACTCGAAATCTATTTGACGTTCCATCCTCCTATATACTATTTTCATTAATATTTTGCATGCGTCAGATACTAAACTATTTTTCCTGTCCTGTTCACATCCTAAAATATATTGTGTGTACATAAATGAACTGTTGGTTTCAAATATTGACAGGGACAACACTGGATGGTCAAAACTTCTAGTTTATGTTAAAAACTCTTCAAACTTTTGTGCAAATACCTGTTATACAGGTCATTAATTCTTCATTTCTATAAATATACTTATTAAATCTGACACTTTAATTATTTCTGAGTCATGTCAAGTGTTTGTGAACTGTCTCTTACTCTATTTAACAATTATTTTGTATGTATATATTTTGCAAACATATTAGGAAAATTATTTATTATAAACATGTATCTATATTATCCCTAAGATTTGGCCCTTTGGTATGGAGATCAAGTAAAGAAAGAAAGAAAGGGAAGAAAGCTGCTCGTAGTGCAAAGTGTAACAGTGGTGACAGTGGAATACAAATTGAGGTAAATTATAACTTAATGTTTTGTTACTCAATAATACTTGGTCATGTGATATGCAATGTTATAATGACAATATTTTGCAGTCATTAATTAACTGAATATGAACTCTTGAACAAATTAATATTTTTGAAATGACCAAATTAGACAAATTTATATATTGAAAATATAGAATGCCTGTTCAGATGTATAGTAATTAATTATGAAGTATACAATTGTCAGATAAAATTAAGTGGTAAATAAATGTCTCTCAAAATTTCTGGAATCCTTGTTACTTCCTTTAGGTGATTCAAAATCACAAGAGCCATAAGAATGGCTCCACTCAAACTAGTTGACAAACTCAAAAGTCGATTAAATTATATTAATGGATTGTTCATTTAAATTCATGAAGTGTTTCACCTGATGAGCTCTTTACAAGAAATATTGTATATTTTTGTCTTTAGCTTTGTCTGATTTGCCATTAACAAATTAATCAATAAATATCATATTTTATTTCTTTCATAAATGAAATTATTCTGGATAGTAATTATAATTGTGATTACTGAAAGAGCCAAGTAAGCCATAGTGTGGGAAAAGCATTCAAAAGAATTAATGTTATATGGCTTCTAATCACTTAATCTTAAGTTTTCTTCAATAGAAATGTATGTATGCAATTTCTGCATAAATACTTAAACACACAGAACTTCCAGTATAATTCCATTCTCTAACATCGCGGAGAGAAGTACACTTAGAGATGAAGGTGACATTAAGCAAAAATGATGGAGGCTGATATTGACTCCTACACTTTTGGAATTGCAAAGTTAAATTCTGGCAATCATGCCAGTTTAGCTGGCATACAATTGGGCACTGAGAAGGTGAATAAATAGACAAAAATGGTCCATGTTAGTGTTAAGTCTAATGTTTTCAATGTCACTGAGACAATGACATTCCCGGTGCCATTTAAATTTTTCAACCCATTCAACATGGAGTTGAATGTGAGAAGAAGTTAACTATAAGTGTTCAAAAGGACAGATAAGTGTCATTTTGAGTTTTGGTGTTTTCCAAATACACTGTATAGTTTAGTCCTCCTTAGTATTCAGGCGAGGAGTCCATATTAGTGTCCAATCCATTTTTGTTTGTGTGTGTCACCAAGATGAGCAATGGCATGTCCAATGCCGAGTTTGAATTCAGCCTCTTCAAAGTAGAGTGAGTGTAGGAAATGGTAAATTATATAGATTGGTGTTAAATAAAAAAAATTTCTGATCTAATATAGTTCAATAACCATGTGATCAGATATGGTGTACGTAAAGCATGGAGTCCAAATGGAAGAAGGGTATAAAGCAACAGTCTGCATGTAGCAAGTATAGATATTCTAAAGCTTAAACTTAATTTAACACACATGTAGTCCCTTTTTTATATAAATCTCAATATTTACTAAAATATGTTCCAAATTTTGCAAATATATTCACTGAATTTAATTTCATGATCCATAATTACTCAAATATTTTTTTAAAATTAAAGATAAAATTGTACTATTAACTGTGAAGGTATTTTCATGAACTATTTTAGAATAATAAAATGCTGCAATAATATATCTCTGTGAATAATGCAAATATTTTATCATTTAATAATGTTAATATTAATTGAATGAATAAATAAGTAGAGATGTTATGTTTATTTTATCTTTAATCATTCATAGCAATTTTGTGTACTTAGTCTTAAAGCTGATTACTAACCATTATTAAATTATAACGTTTATTTAACTTTGTTACAGATGCTCCCTAATTCATCTCATATATTGGGTGGTGACAGCTCTGAATCACATGATACCGATCATTTGGTTGATGATGAGCCTCTAGATGATATGGATAGTCCTCCAGCAGTAAGTTGAATAATAATATTTAAGAATTAAATATATAAATTATTTATATATTTATACATTGCATTTTGAAACAGTCATTTATGATCTCTTATGTTATTTTATGAATATAAAGGTGGATCAAGATGAGAGTTCTTTTCTTACTATCAATAGTTGTTCTATTTAAGTCACAATGTAATTTTTTCCTATACACACTACTACAATTATGCTTTATATTTATTATTCAAATTAATAGGTACGAAGAAGAGTTGCTGCATCTACAGAAAAGTCATCTCGCCCACAATCGGAAGTTATTCAACAGCTACTGATTGATAAATTTAAGGTAATCAAAGATCAAAGGTTTTCCTGATGTATATTCTGAATAAACAATTCTTGGGTTTCCATCCGGGTTAAATGGAGTTTAAGCCATGGCATTTCGATGGCATACTCTGCCATCATTCTCAAGTGAAAGTGACTTGAGAACTATGCCAGAGTATGCCATCGAAACATCATGGCTTAAACTCCAGTTAATCCAGGTGGAAACCCAAGAATTGCTTACTCAAATTTAAGGTAATCTGAATAAGGTTATTTACTAAATTTCACTTTTATATTGTTACAAAACCCTCATAATAATGTCAGCTACACTTACATACATTCATTTAGATATTGAAGTTTGACTCCTTGATTTGTAAGTTTGCAGTTGTCATTACACAAATCTTATATCTATACTATTACCACAGCCATTAAAAATTATTTGTAAATATTGGTCTTATTTAAACATTTCTGTTTCTTTCTAAAGTAACAGTCTATAACCACCTCTTAAACAAATAATATGCAATTAGATATAATCTTGTAAATGCTGTATTACAATTATCAAATAATACTTATTAATTCTTAAATATACACATTTGTGAGAGATTATTTTCAGTTAATCAAGTCTCCACGGTAGAGGTTAAGTTATCTAAGATAAGACAGGAAATGATACAGGATGTACATGAGTTAATGGAAGTGAATGGAGATGCTTCTGTGCTTATAATATACAAATGTGTTTGTTTTCTTTTATGAAATGTGCCACAGAAATCTCTGTAAGTAAAATAACGTAAAAAAGTTGGAGTTAATATAATAAATACAATTTTTTAATATTTAACTATTTTGTCTTCTTAAGTCATGATAGTTATTTTAATTGATTTATTATGTTGACCTTTAGTGTGGATTTTAGAAGTTTAATTTCAAGTTAACAAAAAAGAAATAATGACAATAAAGTTATCTTGAGGAGTATTAGAGCAAAAGATTCCCTTTTGACACTTAAGTTAAAGAAGAAGTGGAATTATATGAATTAAGGGATCAGTGAAAACTTCTATTTTGTGCAGAAATGAAATCATTATTTTTTTACATTAATATAATCAACCAGAGTTTGAACAATAAAATGCAATTAATGTATAGATGGGTTCATTATATATATATATATATATTTTACATTTGGTCATATTGAAAATACCTGCAAAATAATAGATTAATATTTTATAATTACAGGCAGACTTACAAACACGTGTTCAACAAGGACGGCATCAACAAGTTCGCAGAGCTCATTCTGACCTTGGTGGGCAACGTTTATTTCATTGGGATATTAGAAGTACATATAGGCGAATGTTTTCTACTCCTTCACCAATCAAAATGCGCCCACCAAGGACTAGTCCTCCTCAGCCATCAAATTCAGAGCAACAAGTTCAGCTGCGAAGGTATTTCTTCAAATATTCACAAAAAAATGCAGTTGTTTTCTTACTTTATTTAATCAACACTTTCACTCTACAGTTCTAAACGAAGATCTGTAAGACCTCAACTAAGGCGTTCAATGAGTCAACCTCTTGGACTAAATGAATTATCTCCCTTACTTCGGCGTAAACCTCGTGCGTCAAATAATGTGCTTAGTGAGGATGAGCATGATGCTAGAATAGGAACTTCTGATGATGAGATGATGTCTGATTCTGAATCTTCTGTTGCCTCTCTGTCAGACAGGAAAAAGTCATTTGAACAGGTTATTTATACTTTATAATAATGTTATGTTTTCTAGTATTCAACTAAAAATTAGTGAAATAAATACTAAATATGAAAATTTTGTATAAATAGTTCTGCTGAACTCATTAAAGTTATATATACATTCAATTTCTCTTGTTTAGTAATAGAGACAAAGAAGAGTATGGCATAAATTATTGAACTACAGTGCAACAATATTTAAGAATTTAAGCATGTCTGACAATACAGTGGACAAATTTATCTAACTGAATGCGCCTACAGTCTATTGAATAAAGTGATATTAAATCTTGATTTAATACTTTAGCATAATTATTATATTCAATAGTTGAAAAATGTTCAGTTTGATAAGCATTAAATATTTTTGTTTCAGGCAATGGATGAAGATCTTATTATATTAGCAGAAGCAGTATGGGACCATGTTACTATGGAACCTGAGGAGCTTGCATTTAGAGCTGGAGATGTCATAGAAGTTCTAGATACAATGAATAGAGATTGGTGGTGGGGGACACGTGGTGAAGATAGTGGTTGGTTCCCAGCTGCATTTGTAAGGGTAAGAAAATGGTCTTATTTATCTTCATCTTCACTTGTGTTGTGTTGACTGTATTACACTAACCTGATGACTACAGTGTTTTTGCCTGTACATTAGGTTACTTTGGTGCATAAAGCGCAAATTATTTCATATCAACAGCTTTATTCTTCATTTCGATCTAATTTGCATACCATTTGTGAAAGTTTTGGAAATAGTAATGGTTTATATACATTTTTATATAGAATATTCCTTAGAATATTTTACATGTTTATTGTAATTCAGTACGTGTCACTTGGCAAAAAAAAAGTGACTTTCAAAAATTCAAATAATTTAGAGGGACTGACAAATTTCTGATATATTTCCATTGAAAAACTATTTTGTACAAGATCAGCATAATTAATTTATTTCAAATTTATACCACTAATGGTACTGCAATTTTAATTTCGGACAGCTTCTATGTCAGTTAACATAACTCTGTGAAACAGGGTATTAATTATGTTTTCAGCTGCGAGTCAGCCAAGAGGATACTGTTGAAGACTGCTTAGCAGCTATGGCTGCTGGCTCTGCAGCAACAGCTCAATTACGTCGTCGAACTAGTGTATCACTCCTATCCAATGACCAAGTACGTTCTAGTGTAGTTCGAGAACTTGTTAACACAGAGCGAGATTTTGTCAAAATTCTGCGAGATGTGGCTGAGGTTTGTATAAATTTCAAGATTGTTAAAAGTAGATTATGAATTGTCTGTAACAAAGAGATTGTGTTTGTGATTTCAGGTTAGATTGACTGTAATTATCAATTTCCTCTATTCTATTGTGTCTTATTTATAGACAATTAGAATAAATATTAATTTTTAATTATTGTAAACTTTCTTGAAACTACAGAAATAATAATTTTTACAAATAAAAGACATAATAATAGCACTCACAAAGAATAGTTTGAAATCTATATATTATAGGCAAGTTAAAAGTTTTACAAATTTGATTTGCTCAGTTTGTTCATTTGATCACTCAAACTCAAACATATTACATGGCATATAAAGTATTTTAGACCAAATTATAGAATAGTACCTGGTGTCAACATCAATAATCTTAGCATTTTACCAATCGAGGAAATGTTATTAATGTGGGGGTTCATATAGACATATGTTGTTTGAAACAGTATATAATAATGTAGACTGAACCATACATGAAATGTAATCCACATACGTAATATAGATTTGACTGTAAGAAAGGAAAGACAAAAATTCTCTAAACCTCTCATAACTATCACAGAAAAAGGGACTTCTGATGAGAGTATATTTTATTAAAGCCAGTGTGAATAGAGTTATGTACAGCCACAACTTCAAAACAGTTTAAAGGGTGGTCATGAAGGATAGTTATTTCTGACAAAATAGTTGAGACAAACAAAACATGTTGAAGAAGTGTTATATAAGAGGCAACCTGCACATGCAATAAAAATTCCAATAGCTATGTCACTTATGTGAATATTTGGAAGTGAGATTTGCTGAATTGATGTACAAGGTGTAAAATATAGAGGGTTCAATAAATTTATTTTGTTTCCACTTCTGAAGTATAGTTTTTAATTTGTAATAATTCTATTACTACACATTTACTTGCAAGAAAATGGTTTAACATTAACAGAAAACACAATTATTTACTATTAATCATTCTTAGTTTATAATTAACAAATTTGAATAATTATAAATAAAATAATTAAATCATACTGACTTGGATTACTTTAAAAATATGCTTATTACATCTATTTGAACATTTAGGGCTATTTGGCAGAGTGTCAGCGAAGAGCAGACATGTTTTCCATGGAACAGATTAACACTATATTTGGCAACTTAGAAGAATTACACAATTTCCAGTCAACATTTCTGGAGGACTTGGAAAGACATGTAGATTGGGAATCACCTCATAGAAGCTGCATAGGAGAATGTTTCTTATCACATGTATGTTATGCCTTTATTATGAATGCCAAAGAAACTGTTGTAGGAATATTTTCTGACTTAATTTTAGACATGTTCGATATACCTAGTCTCATTTATGAATGCAATATATTTCCTTATTAATTGCACTATAATATTATTTTGCAATATTAATTAGGATCCTTAAAATTGATTTGACTTGAGTAACTAATCAAATAAATGTAAAGTCTATAGGCACATTCTGATTCGAAATTATAATATATTATAAAAGGAATGGAGGTGAAAAGTAATTAACTTTCTGCTAGTTTATTCTTTGGGTTTGCAAATTCAGAGTTTTGAATTGAGATAATCTCACAGAAAGAAACATTAATGTATGTAAACTATCATTTGTTCAGCAAGGAGTCTCTGGTCAATTCAAATGAATTTATGGTTATTCTATAATATCTTCATATAGTTGAGTGATTAAATTTTTAAGAAATCATTCCGTGCTATCCATGGGTGTATACCCGATATATAATCATGAACTCTGTATTAATTATTGATGATTCAGTAAAAATTTGTCACTCCTGACATTTAAAAAAAAATTGTCTTGGGCTTCCCAAATAAACATTTTTCATTAAGTAAACAACTTGTACAAAATTTAAGAATTTTCACTTGGTCTATCAAAAGTAATTGAAAGTTTTTATTATTAAATATTGGAATATTAAATTTAGTGTTAGACTATAAATAATTACAGAAAGAATAAATTTTAAAACAAGATGTGAAAATCAAATAATGTGAAATAAAATCAAGTTACATATCAGTTTGAAAGATTCATTTTTTATTATGAGTGACATTAGTAATTATGTAATAAATTTTAGTTTTGTACATCACTCTTTTTACAAAATTAATACTGTAATTGACAACTTACTTGGTGCATAAAATAATTTATGAACTTAAAAATTAAAATTAATTATTACAGCGGTCAGGTTTTCGAATATATTCAGAATATTGCAACAGCCAACCTATGGCCACAGCTACATTACAGGAGTTATACCAACACAATAGTTATAGCAAGTTCTTTGAAGCATGTAGGTTAATGAGAGGGCTTATAGAAATTCCTCTAGATGGATACCTCTTAACTCCAGTTCAAAGGATATGTAAATATCCACTGCAACTTGCTGAATTGCTCAAATATACAAAGGTATGTATATAATTTAGAAATCAGTGATATGATTTATCAATGAGCAAACTGCTTCAAGTTTTATTCACAAGAAGTTGGCATTTTCATATTCATTATGTTGTAGTTTTCTAGTAGATTATATTTGAACTTATCATTATTTAAGTCTTGAATTTTTTAATTTAACCTTCTTCTTACTCTATTATGGAAAGGCTGATCATCCAGATTATGAAAAAATTAAAGAAGCTTTAGATGCAATGAGGAATGTAGCAGTTTTAATTAATGAACGGAAAAGGCGCATGGAAAGCTTAGAAAAACTTGCAGCATGGCAACAGCGTGTCGAGGGATGGGAAGTAAGTCACACTCTGTATGTGTTTACAATATAAATTTTTTGGTAGTGTTACAAGAATTCAGTTAAAACTATTTTATCATAGATCCAGTTTAAATTTTCTATTACAATAATGTATTTCTATGTAGGGTGAAGACCTAATTGAAACTAGTTCTCAACTTATACATCATGGAGAAGTTGTTAGAGTAACAACAGGAATGTGGACTAACACCATAACATTGTTTCTATTTGACCATCAGCTTGTCTACTGCAAAAAAGTAAGTTGTCATATAATGTGACATGTGAAAGTTATTGTGGTGGGGAAAGAGGATGAGAATAATAATGACTTACCTAACATTTAGGGACACAATCACTATGTTGGGCAAGAAATATTTCATATTTTTGAAGACACTAACCCCCTTCTTCAGGAGATTGTTACACATCTCGTAAATAGTCGGCCATATTGAGGTGTACAGTTATCGTCTGTATGACATTTAAATATGTATTATATTTTGGAAATGAAAGGGACTCAATATTTTCAAAATATTAAAATTAATGGAATATTGAAAATCGTAAAATCTTCCCATTGAACACCTCAAAATTCATTGTTACTTTATGGTTTTATTCATGTTATCTCTTGAATGATTTAAGAATTTAATACCAGGTATTACTCTCACCACTGAGTTAGTCCAAGTCAATCCCAGGAACTCCACTCTTGTATAGATGGTAGCAAAAAAAGTTCTATTGAAAGTTAAGTCTTGAAATTTTAAAGTAACACAAATTGTATAAAGTTTCACAAATGTTTAAGAAAATACTCCAATTTTACCGAGTCTGCTGTCAGGCTGAAATACTTCTCTCACACAAAAACTGAAAATTCACAAAATAAATTCTTTCTTCCTTTTTTGGCTCTACACCCCATTGAGGGCCTGGTAAACCCCTTGTGAGGTTTGGAGTTATTTAAATTTTCGGAGGCACCGCCCCATTCATCAGAAAGTTAGGAAGACATTTCCAGTAATAGGCTAGCCGACAACTAAGCAACCAAAATTTGCTGTGCTGCTATCTTAAGTCATTAACAATTGCATTGTTAAAGAAAATTTAAAGAACTCCAAACCTCACAAGGTGTCTACCATCTGTGAACCTCAGGTTAGTCACCTACTTTCTATCTCTTGCCTTTCCTTATTAATTGTTTTAATTAACATGACAATGTCATTTCCTGATGCATATATATTCAGAATATTGCAATACAGTAAGGTATACCAACGCAATAGTTATAGCAGGGACAGGAAAGGGAGATAAAAAATTGGTGACTTACCTAGAGTGCAGGTGCCATGTTAAGTGTAGAGTTGAATTTTTGAAGACACCACCTCCTTGTTGAGATCTTTAGTCTATTTCCAACACGTCTTGCAGTCTAGACAAAGCCCTGGACTCAACCTCCCCCACCCTAAACTATCTATAACTGCAAGAGTACATACTATAGGCACATGTTTTAGTGATGTGATGACAAAGATTTTTCTAATTCATATTGTCAGTTAGGAGAGACCCAATCATTATGGTGGTTGAGATATGTTTTGAGAAAATAATTAATCCTAAATGTCGCCTATAGTGACCAAGTTTAATGTCTTACTGGATTTTCAGTGTTTTTAATACATGGACATTGTTATTTATTTCAGGACATCCTTAAAAGGAATACATTTGTTTACAAAGGACGAATTACACTGGATTCTTGTGATGTGACAGATGTTGCTGATGGGAAAGGTAATTGTTTTGAATTCAGAAGTACTTTTTCAAT
Source organism: Eucriotettix oculatus (assembly GCA_034510155.1). NCBI lineage: Eukaryota > Metazoa > Arthropoda > Insecta > Orthoptera > Tetrigidae > Eucriotettix > Eucriotettix oculatus. The sequence continues at coordinate 37,053,223 of CM067379.1, read as the reverse complement.
TTGTCTAACTATTCAATATTTCACATTAATTTTAATGTAAATCTGAAAAATGGTATGTATTCAAATTAATTAATGTACAATTAAGCACTAGATCTTTTTTATTTACATTGAATATTGCCTGACTTGGTGGTGGGAAAAAGAACCATTCAAAAGTTGATTCTTATAAAAGAACTGTTCTCTAAAATAACTTGGTAAAAAGAGTTACAACTCACTGTTAGATTCATAGAGTCTTGAGCGAACTGACCAGCTATGTTAGTTCCAGTGTGAGCTACCCACATGGGTCAGCTTCCTGAGCCAGCTCGGGGGTGAGCTACTTTAGCTGTCGAGGTGAAGTAAGATTCAACCAAGGTTCTTGAATCGAAAAATTTATTATCAGCACTCTCCAAGAACTAATAAACAATAACTCTCGTAATTTCGAAGTGATGGGTTTAGCCTCTTTTATAATACGCAGTATGGTTAAGTATTAATTATTGGATTTGTCATTCTTATGGCTTCTCTATGTCCATAGTTAACATATTATTCTCAGCATTGTTTTTGTCCTTTCAATGTGTACAGTTTTGTTCTACCTAGTGAATAATATTTTTGTGTTTTAAAATCACTAGCCTGCACCCATATAAAGAGACATGGATCATCTTGTGTGGTGGGGTGAGAGAAAAAAAATTCCTTAACAAAGATTGCAGGTTTTTCTGGTGTATTTGTTGCATTAGGAACTCTTGGGCTTCCAACTGGGCGAGAGCATGCTTGGGCCATGACGTTTCAATGATGGTCACTGTCATCATTATAAAGTGATATCAGTCAGATATCACTTGATAACAATAACAGTGACCATCATCAAAACGTCGTAGACCAAGTCTGCTCTTACCTGGATGGAATCCCAAGAGTTTATAATGCAAGAAATTCCTTATCTTTATCTTTTAGTGTAAAAAAACTTTTCATTCCCTCAACAACAGTTTCTTATGAACATTTATTTCCAAACTGCACAGATCATGACAGAAAACTTTCACAAATGCTTTATGTAAATAACAATATTAATTTTGTAAATAGTTATAGAAATATTATTTAAAGTTTTTTATAAATAAATGGTATTGTAACTATTACATATTTTGTTATATATTTTTTGTGTGTATTCGTACACCCTCCCTCTTCTTACTCAAGTTATTAATTCTCAACCTTGATAAAAGAATCAGATGGGATTTAGAGAGCTGAAGAATCAATCTGCCCATCACTAGCCTGGCCTTCTCACACATCTAGCAGCTGACTCTGTGCTGCTTTTAAAATTTTAATATCCTGCATACCTTATATTAAATATTCTTATCACAATTTGTGCTGCATGTACATTTGAGATTGAATCACACAGAGCAGATTTGGATACAGAAAAGTATTTAAAGAACTGGTTCAAAGTATAATTTGACATTTCTGATGCAATACAATTTTATTTTCCCCCTAAAAACTTGTCTGTGGATTCCAAACATAGCTAATCACAATAGTAAATTAGTTTATAAATATTTTGTCCCCAGATCCTCAACTAGGGGTAGCAGTCAGACATTGTGTAAGAGTTTCCTCTGGTCGAGACAGAGGTCTGTTATTTGCATGCCGGTCCCAAGGAGAAAAGATTCGATGGTTAGAAGCCCTTGCAGAAGAACGTCGGCTTGTCGCTCAAGATTTACAAGAAGGCCTAGAGTTTGATACTGCAGCTAGACAACTTGCAAGAATGACTGCCCGATGTCAACGCCAGCGCCCACCAAGCAAACCAAGAGGTAGGGCATTATTAATAAAATTGAATTCATCATTCTGCTTATTCCATTCTACTTTCAAGTTCAAATGCAGGAGATTCATAAATACATATTATTTTCTTCTTAAATTCTTTTGAACTATTATAACTTTCAAATATTAATACTGTATGTGTTGTTAACTTCATATTATATTTTATTCATGAAGTGATTTGTCTTGTTCAAAATGTTTGTTTGAAGAATTTGGCACTTATGATTAGGGTTGGGTCACGTGCTAGAGTAATAAACTGCCGCCAAGATGTCGCATTTGCAGTTTTCTTACTTTGTAAAATGAGATATCTTTTGTTGGTCAAATGTAATTAGTAATAATGTATATATTTAGTTTATTTCCATGACATATAATAATTGCGTTGAATTGTTGTTAGTTCATGTTAACGATCTCATATGTTCACATCGGTTTCAATAAATAGACGATTGTCAGCACTTATTGTATTTGTGTTTCAGCGAATAAAATATGTAATTGTGTTAATTATGAGTGTAATTTCAATAACTTTAATGGCCATCCAATGCTTAGTATTAGTTTTTAGTATTACCTGTGATTAGTGTTTTTAAAAGTCTAAACCATAGAGACCTCAGTTGGAGCCAATATTTGGAAAGAAAGACACATTCACAGAGAACTGTATTTTTCATGATAGCCAAGCAGTTTTTCATTGCTAGCTGAGCAAAGGCCCTTTTGGCACTTTTGAATGTATATATGGTAAAAGTCCCTGATGTGTTACACCACCAGTATTGTCATTTTCCAGCAAATTTTATGAAATGGTATAACATTTATTTGTCAATTTTGAAATTAAGATTGTCTCAGACTAGTTTTTAACAATCTGGAATTATATAAAATCTTTTTTATCTGTTCATTTAATTTTTTTTAGTATTGCAATTGGTGGTGTACATGAAATTATCTACTAATAAAACAAGGCATAAACCTTTTCAAGAACAATAAAAGTCAGTTCCAAATAAAAAATTAAAGTCCAGAGATCATTTTGCTAACAACAAACAGTTGTATATATATTATAAATTTACATACTTCACATGTTGCTGTTTTTAAAAAAATTTATTTTCCTTTTCAAGGTAAGAATTACAAGAGAGAGCAATCCTATTCTTCAAGAAACAATGGTGTCAATCATCAAATGCTTGGACCACAAAGTCACGGCTCTACGAACTCCCTGGGTCGCAAGATGGGTACCTGGTTCACATTTGGAAGCAATAAGAAAGGACGAACGTCCCATCAGAATTTTTGAGACTGTTATTTGAAACGAATCAAACAAGTTTTGTGCTGGTGGGATGAACACATGTATCTATTGCTTTTAAATAATGGAAGTTTTGTTTGTTCATTAGAAAGAGAAAATTTAATCAATCATCTGTCAAGCATGTTTGAATTGTAAGGCCTAAAGTCAAATGTTGGAATAAACCTTTTAAAGGAGTATATATGAAGACTGATGTTGGCCTTACTATGGATATATATGAATAACACATTTCTTTATTAAAAGATTAGAAATATACTGAGATATATATGAGCTCTGAGGATAATTATTTTTTAGTGACTTATACTTTTAGCAAAAGTTGCCTTTAAAAATAAATTGTTTCCTAAAGAAAGTGGGATGTCCTTTCAGTTTTGTGTGTTGAAGATATTCCTGGTAAAAAATGTTTTGTGCTTCAAGGAGGAGGTTATAAATATTGGTTACAATCAAAACTACAGGTTTAAATAATTGTAATGATAATCCCAAGGACTTCAATTATTTCTAAATATTATAAATATTTGATGATCAAGAGGACCAAACAGAAAATGTATAGTAGTGATTATTTACATGGGATTATCAAAATTAAAGTGTTGACTGTATGTAAAATATTTAACTGCATATCAGCAATAACTAAATCAAATAACATAACAATTAAATCATTTGAGAATATTCTGAAACCAATTTGAATTTTCCAGCATAAATCAGACTAACTATTTGTGCCTTAAAATTTATAAGATCTGTTGTTCACATGTATATTGTGAAAAAAATATTAGAAAGTAAAGAAAGGTGATTGATGGTTTACCTGAAGAATTTGCTGATACACCCAAATTATCTTGTGAACCTTTTCATGAACAATGAAAGTCAATTTCAGTTCTAGATTTATATTGTTGAAGGATATTCATTCTATGTGTATTTGGAAGTAATAGACTTAATTCATTCAAGTTGTATCATCTTTCTTGAAATTTAATTTCTGGTAATCTAATAAGTTATTTTCCTAATTTATGTAAGTTAACAGTTTATTAGAGGAAAATAATGTTAATAGGAGCAATTTTCTTTAATGGCACAAGGGAAAGTTCAAATTGTGGACAAAGACCTGAAAGGCTGCATTACTTCAAATGAGATTTATAAATACATATTATATTCTTCTTTAATGTTTTGAACTACTATTACTTTTAAATTTTAATATATAACTTGCATAATTATATATTTAATAGTTGAAATGTTGCAGAAGATTTATTATGAATTCAATAAATTAAAAATAATTTATCAAGGCGGCAATGGCTGTGAAGAAACAATTCAATTGTTTTGCTTGTTCCAATGTGGTAAAGTTATTTATTGGTATTTTAAGCCTGTAGTTTGGATAAATTATCCACATGGATTTCAAACATATAACTTTATATCTTCTCAGTTTTTTCTTTAATAACATACAGCAGCTATAAATTTATTCTCTTTATTTGTGTGATACCAATATATATTCTGAAAAATATGGAAGAGTTAAAGATACTTTTTAATTTACAACTTAATTACCGTTCCTTCAATTTACTGCTCTAAAATGTCATTTTTAGTTTTAAGACTACATTTACCTGCATAACTCCCACAACCAGTGTTGCAACTCATTGAATACTTGTTTTAACAATTAACTAAAAATGTTAATAAATTGCTTAACATTCCGATATTATAATTGTTTTTACCATAGAAAATCATAGATACACTGACATTTAATATGCCAATGCAATTTTTAAGAGAAATTATGGAGTTAAACTGCCAATGATGACTGCTTGACCAAACATTTTTTTTATCAGGATGTTAATGGATTTATTTTTTCATATGAAACTTAATCATACTTTTTATGTAATTGTATGGTATCATATTTGTGTACTAAACGCTTTGCGTGTATTGGTAGTATAAAATCTATCTTTTCTTCTGTATAACTGTTTGAAAAGTTTAACTTTGTAAATTTTTGTACATAGTGTGTGTTATGTTGTAAATGCATTTACTACAAAGATCTCAGTATTCTTATCTCATTGAACTATGTGTTACTGTTTACTGTGTTTTTTTATCCCAATGTGAAAAATTTATTATCTGTGTATGTTAACTAACAATATTGAAATTTTAATTTAAATAATGTTGACAGGAAAAAATGTTACACAGATAAATGAACATTGAATGTAATTTTATTGTACATAAATTGATTGTATACAGAGTTTTACTTTGATGTGTAAATACAATAGTTTTCTAAAATTTGTTCTGCTTATACTGGCTTTCTTTATTATCTCCTTTCGTTTTCAAGTTTAGAGGTAAGAGCAAGTGTAGAATCCAAGTTATTTCATTGTTTCTCGAGGATATTCAACTTGCATAGTTGTTTTTACAAATTTGTTAAATTTAGTGTTAATGAGAACATGCTCATGGGCTTGGCTTTTTTGGAAATCATTTTATTGGGACATGAAAAAAAAACTGAGCATATTCATAAAGAAATTATATCAAGTGAAAGTCGCCCATGTTGTTTGTGTATCCATTTCAGTGTTTTAAAACTTTATCTGAAGCATAAATCCTCTTCATAATTAAGAAAAAAATGTCAATAGTCAACATGAAACTGTCAAATTACATTACAAAAACAAAGTAAACTGTGATAGATTTCTTGTTTCAATAAAGTTTGTAATGAAAAAAATTCTGATATAAATGAATTTTTTTTACATTTGTTCGTGGCCTAGGGTATGGAGGGGGAGGTGTGCTGTGGCATACTAAATTAAATTTAAAGTTAAAATTTCAAATGAAAACGTTTGCCTCACGTTCATATTGCATCCAAGACCTTTATTCACAAAATATGTTTTCTATACATAGTAAATAAATTCATGTTTTTTCAAATAATTGAAGACCAGATGACTTTTTCATCACTTCCTCAGGCATTATTAAATTTTGATGAATGAAAGGAATCTTAAGAAACTTAATTCATGCATATATAATTACCTGTTTGTTCCCAATCATTTTGGCCAAATATTATAAATCTGACTAATGAAATAAATTGAAGCTATTAGGTCAATAGCAGTCTAACCCGTGTTAGCTATTTACTTTAAATTTGTAGGTATAATCTTAAATTACAGTGAAACATTTATGACTAAAATCAATTGGAAAATTAAGAAATTGATAATGTGGACAAAACTAAAAATGTTAGGGAACGTAGTGCGGCTAGGTCCTAGTTGCTCTCTTAGCCTCTTAATGTCGGTATTAGTGTCTTGAGAAACCAAACACTTTTTTTTTAAACTTGTCTCAATTCTTGAGATATGTAATGGAACATTTCTCTGTAAGCCAATACAATTGTACCAAATGAAGTCATAAATGTGAAGGGAACATGTTTATCTCAAAATTAAACTTGTTGAACACTAATACGAAGTGGTTTCAGTTTCTGTAACATTATGTCATGGAACAAATATTAAAAGCACTACATTTCACAAGTAAACATCACAAACATTTTTACAGTTTCGGTACTAGAGTATTTTATTTAGCAGTCATAACAGTAAATAAAGTGATTCAAGAATAAAACCAGGAAATAATAACATTACGCTTCATCCACCTAAAATCCTAAAATCGTTGTCATACAAAGGATATTTTTCAAAGTAACATACCACCTATAAATTATATGTAACGTCACACAAAAACTTGTCAAATTTAACTTTAAGATAAAAATAATATTCATTACTATAAGACAAGTCTTAAAATAGATAAATGTTATAACTGTATACTTCTGAACATATAGCTAGGTATTACACTACAATCGTGAATGACAATGTTATCAGTATTGATACGGCAAATTGAGTCGTTTATTGGTACCAAAATTTCACAACATTAATAGAAAATGGAATACACATGGATATAGTCCACAGTCAACATTTGTTTCAGTAGGATGTGTAGAATTTGAGGGGGGAAACCATAAAACATACAAATATATACATAAATATCTATTTCACTAATTTGTTTAGTCAACACCACTTATTAACAATTTCATATATTGGAGATTCCCATCAGCATGAAATGTTATTTTATCACATAAAATAGTTATCAACTAATATTGCATAATTCTTAGCATTAAGGATGTCAATATTCCCAACGGCACCTCTTAAGCAGCACTCCATTTTATAATAATACTGTCACCTGATCCAGCAGAGACTTGCGGTTTCTCTTAGAAGTTTTCAGCCCCTGACATTTTTGCTATCATTCTCTCAAGTCCAGAATATCCAAATGTAAAAAATAATACTATTTGGTTTCCACTAGACTAGTTGAAAATTTATGTTGAGGAACTTGACAAATTCACTTTATCACCGTAGAAAATCAATAACATTGATACACTGACATTTAATACGCCAAATAATCAAGTATGTGCTGCTTGCCTCAAAATTTTAATGCAATTAAACACATGTAGGAATTCTTTGGTTCAATGTTTCAATTTTGTAGAGGCAATTTTAGTCTTCTGAAACTTCACTACAGTAGATTGTTAGGTTTTTGAGTAAATAATGTCAATATTGTATTGTTTCATTATCCATAAAGAAATAAGGTCAAGGTGTTAAATGACACTGAAAAATTTATCTGGTCAATAAATTGCACTGTACTAAAACAAAAACAACACAATAAAATATCTACACATAAATGGTAGTACCATACAAATTCTTGTACTTTTGTCATCAAAATATAATATAAAAATATATATTTACAAAATAAACTGTCAATTTTAAAAACCATACTAAAAATGACTGAAAATTAAAAACTTTAAAATAATATAAAATTACAATACACATTAAATAGTTTTTACACATCCTACAACACGGAATAATCTGTGCACAATATATTAAATACATTTGTGATAATTCAGAATATACATACATATTTATATATAGTTTTTAAATATAGTACATAATATTTCTTTATATACACCTATATACATTTTCCAATACTAGTTATTTCCGTACAACAGAAGTACAAATGCTATTCATAGAAAATTAGTTTGTATAGTTTCAACAAAACAATTTGTAAGCAAACGTTTTTAATACATACAGAACAATGTTTTACTGTTCGCTCAATAGCTGATGAAACATATAGCTGCCAATATGGAGTAAATAACAGAAACACTTCTCAGCTAAAACGCTACGTGTCAAGATCATCTTCCCTCTGGCTTGAAAAGTAGGACACTAAACCACCAAATTCTCCACCTCCTTCATCTTCGTATGTTCTACTATTACTGCCGTCAGATGCTTGCAGATTATGAGGTGTCTCTGAATTTGTGTAATGGTCAGGATAAGGTGAACCTTGGTATGCAGAAGGCGGAAGAGCATCTTCAGCAGCCGCCACTGGTGGAGGTGGTGGGAAGCCCCCATAATGATAAGTTGGTGGAGGAGGGTGGTAAGATGAGAAGTTACTTGGACTTCTTCCTTGTTGATGAGGAGGTGATTGAGTATGCAAATGATTTGATTGGAAAGGTGTCGTATGCCTGACTTGCGACTGTGAAACGGGTGATTGTTGTGTGGACACATCGGGAGGAAATCGTGGCCTAGGGTACGGAGGGGGAGGTGTGCTGTGAGATACAGATGATTTTGCACCTAACGGACTGCCAGATGCTACAGGAACCACAGACGATGGCTGCTGGCCTGCTTCCAATGGTCTAGATCCAATTACAACTTGCCCACCACCTGAGGGTGAAGGATCCAGAGGATGGTGTGAACTGTGGTACAAAGAGGGTGGCTGTGAAGCACCTGAAGATTGTGGACCAGGAACTCTCAGCCTTAACGTGCTTGCAGCTGAATTTCCAGGTGGAGATGGACGCACTTGCCCAGGTCTAACAGAATAATGTTGAGACATTGAGGCTGGATTGTTGTTTATAGATGTTTGTACTTGTCTATGCAGGAAAATACAAATAATATAAGACTTAGTAACACAGACCACACAATTTTTAAAACTGTATATAGGACAATCTATGCTTGTGTTAGTTGACATAATATACTAATTTAATTATTTTTGAGTTAATAACAAATTATTTCTGAAAATTGTAAAGCAAACTGAACAAAAAATTTTCATACTCTTTGATCAATTTAAATTCTTTTTACTAGGGTAGTCAATAGCATAATCAAATTTAGAGATACGTTAAAATTATAACTAAAAATCCTATAGTTTAGAACATTACAATAAGAAGAATTGACAATCTTTATGAGAAACTATTACCTGTACGGTGATGGTATCCTTCCTGGTTTGCTGGGTGAAACTGCCGGATAATGTTGATCTTGGCCTGTTCCAAAGTATTTGTGACCCATGGCTGTTGCAGCTGCAGTGAAACTTTGTGGAGCTTGTTGTGATACTGGTTGTGATTGCAACATACGCGTGATAACACTACTGGTACTACTGCTAACCATATTTTGTGGTGAATAGTGCTGTGTTTGCAAGGAATATCGAGAGTCTCCAATTTCGGCACTGGTAGAACCTGTGTTGGATGAATTTGCTTTTCCTCTACCCCTACCTTTCCTCTTTGGGGGGGACTGCGCTTCCATCCCCATTCTTGGATTCATTAATTGTTGTTGATCTCTTTCTGGAGGTTTAACGGCACTACTTCCTTGTTGATCATCAGCCGATTTCGCAGCTGAGAGAGAACTAACAGAACTTTTCTCTTGAGCCATTTCAACTCTCTGGAATGATGACTGAGAGTTATTAGCAGGTTGTGGTGATGCTGATGTAATAACTTGTTGCTGGGACTCCATGAAGCCCCTGAAAGTCTGATTCATTCCCAACATTCCTCTTAATGGTTGTGATTCAAGCATCCCTTTCAAAGCTTGTACACCTGTTTTTTGAACTGCATCAACAGCTACAGTCACTTCCTTTTCTGAAACGTCAGATGCATGCTCATATTGTGATGAAGTGATTCCGGATGATTCTTCCAAATTTTGTTCATCATCTTGTAATTCACCTGATCCAATCATGGATGTTTCTTTCAATTCACTTTTTTCTAGCACTTGTTTCCTTTGGATGGCAGACCCAATTCGTTCTTGAACACTAGTGACATCTGACTGTGTATCAAAAGATGTCTCTCTTTCTTTACTGTGATTATCTACTGGTGCAGAGAAAGTCATTTTTTCACATTTTGCTTGGGCTCCTTGAAGTAAACTAGATTCTAGTTTTTTATCACCTCTTTCCAACTGAGGCACCTGAATTTCAAATTCATCCACTTCATCATCGGTGTCATCACGAATAATTTGTTTTTTCTTTCGAAAGCCAATTTTATTTTTCACTGGTGACTTGTAATTATTTTTCTTAAAATCACTATCTGCAAAAAATGTAAAAACAATAAAAATTAGATATAGTTAGTACATAAATAATACCATGCTAATATGCATGTTTGTAATTGAATCCACATATGTGGATATGTATTATTCTATTATTTCTCCATTCTTGTGATTCTTCCTTCAGAGAGAGAGAGAGTTGGCTTTTTTGGCTGTCAATTGTTGCTGTATGGGAAGGAAAATTTGGTGTGTTCAGGACAACTAGTGAAATAAAGTCAGTAGACACACTCTCTAGAGGCTCTCAAAAATTCACATTTTCGTACTTTCCTGCCAGTTGACACCTATTATCAGTTTAAGAAAAATCAATGACTGTTTTCTGATAGGAAAGAAAGACAGGAAACAGTTATTTCCTTATCTTAAATTGATAGTAGGTGTCGACTGGCAAGGAAGTACAAATTGTTAATTTTCAAGATTCTAAACTCCAAACTTCAAAGTAACTGAATAGTGTTGTGTTCAGCCGCTAAGTCAAATATATATAAACCTTATAAGGTGCCTGCCACCTGTGAACCTCAGGTAAGTCACCTACTTTCTATCTCTCTTTCCTGTCCTTATTAATCGTTTTAATACATCTAACATTGGATAGCAAATGAGGACAGTGAGTTGATTCAGGATGGGAAGCTATAACATAAATTTTTGATGTGACATTTTCAAAATAATTGGTGTGAAAAGGAATGTGAACAAAAATTATACAAAAAATTTAAAATAGAGATAGACTTTTTGAGAGTTCTTCAAATCTTATCTAACAGCATTTGAAAATAGAATGAGAAGCAAAAACTTTAAACCACTCTTAAATACAGAAAAACCAAAGAATAGAAAACAAGCCTGTCAAAATTTTTGGTGTCAAATTTATTAACAACTACTGACTAAGATTGTATAATCTATTGTTAATAATTTAAAATACTTCAGTTACCCTGTAAAGATCATGAAAACAGGGTGGTGATTATAGAAAAAAAACTAGAAGAAATCTGATCAGGATAATTACCAGATTCATTGTCCTTTTCATCACTGAGTACGGGTTCTCGTTCATCTATGTCATCTTCATCTTCGTCTTCATCATTGGCAACAAAATCATCTTCACTTTCTACTTTCTGGCTACGTTTTATTACTTCCTGAAATGTTGATGCAAATATGAGCACCTTTGTTTCACAAAGTACTATGGAACACTAGGAAAATTGTTACTCAATTACCTCTTCTGTATCAGATCCAGCCATTTCCTGATAATTAATTTTCCTTCCACGTGTTCTTCGTTGGGATGGTAAGTCATCATCATCATCATCTATTCCTCCAAATATTATCTAAAGTAGAATAAAATAAACTAGAAAATTTAGTACTTAGAAACATCATAATGTGTTGTAGTATATACATACTTTCTAAATTATTAAAGGGGTTATTTTTGATTTTAATTGAATAAAATTTTGTTAAACTTAATTTGTCTGAGCTGCGAATGTCGAGGGTCGTTTGTTGCCCGTCACGTAGCGAAGGCCTGGGATCACAACATCAAAACATCTGTTGAAGAGAAGGCATTTGAGGGATTAAGAAGCTGCTGGACAGCAATATTATAAATGTGTCTGAAGGAATAATCTTAAAACTCAATTTTTTGTCACGTCCCAAAAAAAAGGTTCAGTAACCTCTAGGGCATGAGTTTTTAGTGAGTTTTGGCAGATGTGTGAACCCCGAATTGTGAGCTCGAAAATTTGAATCAGGAGTGGAAATCACTGGTTTCATGGTAAGTAAAAGATTGAGGAGAGTGATGGAGTGGTCATTGAAAGAGAATTGGAGAGCGGCTGTTGATCGGACAGAAACACCTGGAAGTCGCAGGGATGAGATGGTCAGCAGATGTCAAAGGACAGGTAGCAGCCAATTCCAAAAGCTGCCACTTCAATGATTACAAAGGTCCCGGCCAGATCTACCTACGTCGTTGGGAAAGTACAAATGAACAATAAATCCATCAATGCCATCTATTGAAAGCCACAGTAGCAATTGCCACCATTAAGTATTGTTCAGAACAAAGACCCAGGTATTTAAGCCCACCATACCCTGGGAGACAGAATCAATTTGTTTCCAAGTTTCATTTATAAAGTAAATTCATTTACCAATATAGAGCATGGAGGAATTTTTTTTTCATTTATTGTTTTCCTGTGTTAAATATAATTTTAAAATTGTGAAACATTCTTATTACTTATGCTACCTACTCACTTAACTTAACTTAAAGTAAAGTAAATGCAAATCACATTAAAATTACAAATTGGCGCTCCAATGTGATTGGCTCAATTTAATAATACGTGGTGGTCTAAAATGCAAACTTGATTTGCACAGTAGTGGAGAAAGGCAAAATAGTGATATTAATGATGCGGAAATATGAACAGTGGAGGGTAAAATGTTGGACAGTTAGAGAGACGTATGAGAAGATGCAGAAGTCGTGAGTGAAATGTTTCGTGAAGGCACTGAAGAGGAAGTATTGTAAAGAATGGGTCTACTTCAGGGTAGATTAACAGATGATATCAGAAGAGAAAGTGCAGATCAAATTGCGCCATCAATAATATGTGTACCGAGCTCGGGAATGAAACTCAAGAAAACTACCAATTTGTCAACGCACACAGAGATAATGGGCAGAACGGAAAATTAATAAAAGATGAAACTTCACTTTCAATGAAAATTGCTGACGAGAAAAATGGAACAGACTCGAACTGAGTCAGTATGAAGATATATTATGATGTAATGGCATAAGAATCACAAATCCCTGATTCAAGGAAAAATCCAACCAGCTCAAAGATGTATTTGAAATAATATTTTCAAAGTACTATAACATTGGACATATACGTCAGTATTGTTTTAACATAACCAATTATTTCCAGAGGAAGATGGAAATCAAACTTAGCAGTCAGAATGGGACAGGATGAAGAAAAAGTGGTCTAAAAGAGAGAATTTACATACAGAAGAAAACATTTTCCTGCTATCCTACATGATAAGGAAACAGTTACGCAACACGTATTTCACTCAAATAAATATGGGGGCAATATAAAGATTTTAAGTCTTTGAAATTAATTTAGTTGTATTCATACCAGGTCCCATCTTTAAATGAACAAAAGAAATATAAAAGTGTCACGTGAAAAATAAATAAATATGTAAAAGACAGGACAGTTATATTGTCTACGCAAGGTGTTAGTATTAACTTAATATATTGTTTATAATATAAAATATTCTGTAAACAAGACAAAATGTCATATGTCAGTAAAGTTAAGAAAAGTATTGACAGACTATGTACTCTAGCAGTGGATTGTTTGTTTAAATTAAAGAATTATTTTAAAATGTCGGCAGTTGCAAAAATTTTGAATTCTTATAATCATTTTGATTGGTAGATAATTTGTTACTGTGTTGGCATCAATTAGCATTTTTATAGGTTGTCAGTTTAATAAATTTTGGTTCTGTGTATGTAAATGAAATCTAAACCTGTACTGAGCTAAGACAAAAAATTTCTGTAATAATTATGATGAGTAAAAATAATAATTGTTTCAAAATAATTTCATTATTCATAATATATTAATTTAATCATTGCTAATTAACTGATATTTTGTATAATTAAAGAGTAAAATGACATTTAACAGTGCTTGAGGATTCCAGAAGTGCTGTATCAGTAATAATTAAATAGGACACTAATAGTCAATTATCATCAGTTAAATTTAAGTAATTATTATTTGTGTATTGATTATAGTTGGAAAATTATTCTTGCTCCTACAAATGAATACAATTCTTATTACAAGGATAATCCTTCAAGTACATAAGTGAAAACACCTTTCCAATTTTTTTTTGGGGGGACACCCAATACCATAAGTGGAAAATTGTTTATGCCAGTGCATAACAGATATATATGGTTGTTTCATGACAGACTTCAGTGAGTGCTTTGTTCTGGTGAGTGGTTGATCATGATTCATTTTTCTTCTCTTTGTGGTATAATTTGCAATAAAAGTTTTTTGTAATGTAGTGATTATGTTAAGAAAAGAATTGACAGTAAAAGTAAGTTGTTTTGAAGCACTTTTTGCATAAATTATATTTTGTATTCCTGTTGTTATTGGTGGTCAATGTGTAAAACCACTGGGACAGTACGTACGTTTAAAAAAATAAATTTAACCTTATTTTAATACAATTTAGAAGCTTTTTACTGAAGGTTTTTTTAAAGGCATTATGAGTTACTGGAAGCTTTGTGACGTTCTTGTTCGCAGAATTTTAAATGAAATTCTTAGCAATGTGGCCCTGATAATGAAGTTTCTGTTAGTGTTCCCGTACTTTCAGTTACTTTGGGAACATCCGCTTCTTTCCCACGTGCCAAATTACTTCCTGGCAATGCAGCTGCCAAGGATATGTTTAGTGACAACAGGCACGAAGAAGCAGTAGAATTGAACTAAAAAAAGTGGTTTTCTACATACAAACCATCAGTTTTGGAACAGATATTAGCAATGTTTGTTTACCAAACACCTGCCAAAGGTATGGAGGAAATATTAATTTTTCACTAGCAATTGTTGAGAAGATGAAGATTGTCCTACGCTAAACATACTATTGGGAGTGAGAGTCCTTCCAAGTCACAATGGGACTGAGAGTTCTTCCAAGTTACAAAGACCTCTGGTACTGGTCAAATCTACATCAATGGTAACAGCTGCCAGTCCAAACAAGTAAGTAGCAACTTTGATAAGTTGTATAAAATTTGTCCACTTTTAGATGTAATGTCTACAACATTCTAAGATTCCTACCAGCCTTCGTAGTGCCAATCTGTGGACAAATCAATGATCCAGCTTCTGCCAAAATGTGTCTGGAAACCCTATAAAAAGAGGTTACAAAATGTGGGAGAGAGTGAATGAAAATGGGTACATATCACAATTCCAGATTTATACAGGAAAGGTTGGTAAAACCCCAGAAAAACTATTGGATCAAAGAGTAGTGGGGGAGCTGACTGAGAAATTGGTGTTCTAAACCCATAAAATTTATTTAGACAGTTTTTCAACTTCTCCAAATCTTACGAAAAATCTCAATGAGCATGGTGTATTTGCTTGTGAGACTTCAAAACATAGGAGAAAAGATTTACAAATTATATGAAACCCGAAAAAGATTTGCAGCATGGAGAATTTGACTACAAATGCACATAAAATTGCATGTCTGCAGTGATATGGAAGGACAGGTAGAGTATATTCTTCTATCTACTTTTCAAGATCCGAGGTTGACAACAAAAGTAACTTGAAAACTCAAAGATGGTAGTATCATGCCCTGTGCTTGTCAAGGATTACAACAAGAATATGGGATACACAGATAAAGCAGACATGCTGAAATCACTGTACAAAATTGACAGAAAAAGCTAAAAATTGTGACTAAGTATTTCTTGGCATATGCTAGATGTCTGCATTGTAATTGCTTTCTTGTTGTATCAAGACAGAAGTGATGGGAAAATAATAATTCAGGATTCCAGTAGTGTATGGTATGATTGGTGCAACAAATGGTATTCCATCAAGGAAACACACGATTCAACGAACTAACAAATTTAAAAAAAAAACTATGCCTCAAGAGTTTTGGGAAAGTATATCTGAACACATGCCAATACAAAGTAGTTCTCATCGTTGTGCAAAATGTAGCACAAAAAAAGAACCTCACAGGACAAAATGGTTGTGCTAAGTGTGTAATGTGGGCTTGTGCATGGGAAAAGTGCTAAATAGTTTCAAAAAATACCATTTAAAGTAATATGTGGTTATTGACCGAGTGTCCCAGTGATTTCACTGAGAAACCGCCATAAGTATACAATTACTTTATAATGAAAATGTTATATTCATTAATAATTAGAGCAATAAAAGTAAATTCTGTAAAAATTATAACAATTTTTCTTATTTTTCTGACGTTGGTACTCAGAGGGTTAAGGAAGCTAATTATTTTTCCATATTTGTTTTCTTTAATTTTAATCATGTTTCACATAATAATAGTAATAATAATAATTTCGGTTCCTCCAATCAAGAATTAAAATGGAAACTAATTGTCAATGATCAATTCTAAAATTTCATGTACATAATTGAAAATTCTATATTATAGGTTATATAGTATCTATGCTCTATATAGATTAATAAAATTTTGTATTTTTGTGCTATGTTAGGTTTAAAAATTCCATATTTAATTGTTGTACCATTTGGTATTCAGGTTTACTGCTCTTTTATTAATTTTATTGTGGTGATTAATTATTTATTCAACCGAAATTAACAAATGTAAAATAAACATCAAATTTACAGATTACTTCAAGGAGTCATTTATTCTAATCAGTGCCATATCAACTATAATTGAGTTAGTATCACGACACAATGTATTCAACCAGTGAAATTGTCGATTCGTTACTAGTTTTACGAGAGCATATCAAGCCGCTGCTTCAATATATCAGAAGCTGTACCCTTTTTCTAATAAAATTGGTGGTAATGACAAGAATGAGGGGCTATCTGAAATTAACTCATCAAACAAAAAAGTTTCATGGGGGTGAAAAATGAAGTTGCAATTTTAAGGAAAGGACTTTGTGTTTGCAACTTGAGCTTAAAAACTCAAAATAATGCATGTATCCAATGTCTCCCTCAAAACCCTACAACTTTTGTATTTAATTTTTTTCATTACCTGCCCCCCTTCAGAGATGGGACACCCTGTATATACAGGGTAAGTCAAAATGATGAACCGGATTTCATAACTTTATTCTCTGAAATCTAATGAACATATCATAATGTGAGACACGTGCTAAGAAAGGCAAACTCTCAAAGTTTTTCAGTCATATCACAAGTGTTCTATATTAGCACCTCACATAACACGACACACATCAAGCCAATAGTCCATCTCCTGCCAAGTGTGTTGCAGCCAATCTTTGAAATGGCTGTATTGATGTAGGAACGAAGGTCATCCAATGTTGTTGGAAGTGGTGGTTCATAAACAAAGATCCTTTACAAACCCCCACAAGAAGAAATCACACGGGGTCAAGTAAGGGGAACAAATGGCCAACGAATGAGAGTTTGATCATCCTGAGATGCACAGCCTATCCAGGGTTGTTCCAATGCCTCAGTGAGATGGTCCCAAACACTGTTATGGTAATGCGGAGGGGAATGAAATCTGCACTATCCTCTTCCAGCTATGGAAAGAGCCATTGTTGCAGCATATCAAGAAAAGCATATCTTGTCACAGTACAGTGAAGGACTAAAAAGGGCCCATAAACCTTTTAATAGAAAATGGCACAAAACACATTCACTTTGGGAGAATCACATTGGTGTTTCATAACTTTATTTGGATTAGCAGTACTCCAAATCCTTACATTATGTCTATTCACTGTCCTGGAAAGGTGAAAAGTTGCATCATCACTGAAAATTACTCTTTCGGAGAACCCATCCTCTTCCATGAATGTGGGAAAATCAGCACAGAAGGGCACTCCAACATCATAATCAGTGTCTTTCATTTGTAAGCTTTTCCACCAAATCCACCACCCAGTTTTCTGTGGAAGTTCAACTTCCCTCACTGCCTGGTAGCTTGACTTATGTGGACTCCGCACGAAACATGTGCAAAAACGTTCCACTATCTCTTCCTCAGTTGAAGGACAGCTAATTGATTTCCGCTTACACATGCAACCCATATCTCTGAAATTTGCATACCACTTACGAATAGCCTTTCCAGTAGGTGGGTTTCTTCCATACTTCATACAGAAATGCCATTGAACACTGTTTACATGCTAACCTACCATACAGAATGACTTCTGCTCTTCAGTCAGTGCCATTTTCTTAAACTCATAGACCCATAGAAAATGAAACCATGCAGGGAGGAAACTAAACGTTGAGAGTTTGCTTTTCTTTGCACATATCAAACATTAAGATACATTAATTATATTTCACAGAATAAATTTATTAAATCCAGCCCATCATTTTAACTTACCCTGTATATAAAAGAGCAGAGAAATAAGTTTTATTTAACTTCATTTATTGTTTTCTTGTGTTAAATATAATTTTAAAATGGTAGAACTTTATTATTATTTATTCTATCAACTCACTTAACTTAAAGTAAATCCAATACGTTTCTGCTTGAGCTTCAGGTGAAAGCATTTCTACTTCCTTATTATATAAATACTTTTTACAATGAGGGTTTTCAATATGTTAAGTTTATTTGGCTTTACAGGTATTTATTAAAAGATTACACAGATAAATGTTGAAATTTGTAATGACACAATAATGGAAATTATAAATTTTATAATTATTTCAGTTAACACTCTTTCCAAGAGATTATTACTAAATAAAGTTGCAGTAATCTTTTGGTGCATTCAATTTTGTAAATGTAATACATATACAATGATAAATTTTCAAGTGATAAACAGTCAAACATTGTTTATCTGAACATTAAAAATATGAAATATCAAACTTGTACCTTCTCCGCTTCAATTTTAAGGACATAGCCTGTCTTTTATGTACAAACTACCAAAGTATAAATACAGTACTTTAAGATTTCATTATAACTACAGTTCTTTCTTAAAACTATAACTGCACAGGAGTTATTAAGCCTTTGCCTTCGATAAGTCTGCTCAACAACATTCGCAATTAAGAGTAAATTGTACTTTTAAATTTTATACATTCACTTACACAAATAATATAATATCCAAACTATCAATGTTCCCAATTAGTTTGGATAATAGAATTTTACTGTGAAACACGACACAAATTTACCTTTGGCTTCTTTGGTTTACTTCTTCTAAATGATTCCAAGTCCACATCACGAGATTCTTTTCTCTTCTTTTTTTGCACTTTTGGTTTAAAAGAAAAGCCTTTTCTGAAATTGCAAAAAATTTATGAGTTTTATGGCATACAAATATATTATAGACTATACCTTTTACAAAATTATCCAATCAGGAAAATGACTGCAATAAATTGGAGTATGGTCTCTTAAAACATATCCAAAAGAAATATTATTCTATTAAGCTTGAAGCTTTCATATAGAAATAATGATGAAAATATTAAACCTATTTTTGTTAACACTCAAAATATAAATTTAAAGTGAAAAAATTAAGGTATTAGAACAGAAAATAATATAAGTAATCATTGCAACACATCATTTTACTTCAGTCAGTATTAAAAAATGTAACTAAGATGCTGAACTGAATATGTTGTACTGAACTTGACAATTGTTCTAATTCAACATAAGTAGACACATAAATAACTAAGACTGGAATTACTTTTATGGCTGGTATCACACTGCACAATAAACACGAATAAAAGAATTATTAATGCACTAACATTATTCTAAACATATTAGGTACTGCTACTACAGCTTGTGAGCTATAAAATAGTATGTCCCTTGCACATTGTGTGACTTCAAAGATCTCACCCAGCTGGAAACCCAAGAGAATTTCATCCAAAATCCATGGAGTCTAAACTGTGATGCATAGTGCAGATTTAGCTTAAATTCACAAGACTAATTTATGTAGCAAAATTATTTGAAAATGGAAATCCAATGTTGCTGGACCCTGACATAAATCAATTTTGCTGGAACAGTGGAAAAATAAATAAAATGATTGGTAAATTTGGTCACATGATGGGTGTCAACCAGGCCAATGACACCAAGGTCAACCTCAGAGAAAGACAGCACTATAAGGTATAGTTTTGGTAAGTTTTCCAAGAGAAAAGAAGATTTTTAGTCAGTTTACAGAAAGAAAAGTTTTCAAGTAAATGTAAAAATTTTTGTAAGAAACTTGTATTATACCAAATTTTGCCCTTCTGGTATGATCAATGTCTACAAGACAGTTAATATTTATCTACTTACAAATTATACAACTATGCAAAAGCAACATTTAAATTACATTTTATAATAAAGTTTGCAGACATTAAACAATAGAACAAAGATCTAAAATAATAAAAAGAAAATGGAAACATCATAAAACATACTTCCTTTTCTTCTTCCCCCAATCACTTTCTTCACTTTCTGACTCGTCCCAATTCTTGCGTGACTTTTTCCTTCTTGGTGCATCACTGTCTTCACTGTCATCATTAACTGCATAAAATGAAAAATATATATTAATATTTTTGTCCCAAGAACAGGAAAATTAAAATAAGAAGCATAGCTTTTATCAAACACAAATATAATTAACCCTTTGCGGTCGCTTGTCTACTCTCAAGACACCAAAGCTTTTTTACCGTTCCGGTCAAATGTCTTTCGGCCACCAAAGCAACCATATGAATCTTAACACCATTAATATTAATGGGAAGCTGAATACTTTACAGCACTGTGAAGGTGTGAAAAGTAAAGATTTCTCCGTTTGTTCAAACAGAAAAATTGTGGACAGAAGATGCCAAACTAATTAATTTTGCAAGTATAGAAGAAACAGTTTGCGAATCTCAATAATTTCCATGCTTTTATACATAATGGTGTAGTTACTGTATATAATTAATCAATGGTAACTGACATTCCCTTTAGAAATTACACCCCTTTAAAAATGGGATTTTTCATTTTTTTCAATGTTTGGGATGCAATATCTCTGTTGGGCAAGTAGATAAAAATCTGATTTGTTCACATAATCGTTTCTTCTTGCATAAATTAGCCTATGAAAACTGAATTTTCTTTATTTATGTGGTATACAGAGTAAATGAAAAAAAAATTAAAGTTTAGTAAATATGGGTTTATTTTGTAGGTCTGAATGTACTGAACATGATGTAGTTTATTTGAAAAGGATATGTCAACACAGTCGTGAATAATTTAAAAATTCGTAGATTCCTGCAAACGTGAAAAACGGTATGCATGCTACAACAAAAGCGGCAGCCATGTTTACTGTACATTTCACAGCGCCTTCCAGAAGATTCTTGTCAACATGGGAGATGTATAATGACTGGTAGGCAGTTTGCAAGACAATTTGCTAGTAACCGAGACCAACGAAGGCAGTCAAGTAATCTTCTCACTAAGGTGTTAAGGTTGGAGATGAATGACCAACCTTAGTATCTGCCTGGGTGTAGTTTCCTGTTTGGTGAGTACATAAACTACCTGTCTTAAGGGGAAAGCTACTAACTTACACAGAAAGTTAATGGCACCATTGGGTAGAAATATAATAACTTCAATGACAGGTTAGCAGGGCTGTACTCTTGCAACCGGGTCACACACTGCCCAAAGATTGGAGAGGTTCAATGAGATGACCCTGTAAATGTGTGGAATTAGGTAGAAAAGAGTGACCAGAACCTTCACAGAAAAATCTGGGTAAACAGGGGTGAGCTTACAGTAAGATAAATGTAATACAAAACCAGACAGATGAGAAAGTAAAGGCAGAAGATAGTGGAATAAGTAACGTTAGTAATACGTTGGAGCCAATGAATGAAAAAGCACATGAAAGGGATAGAATATGTTTTCTTGAGAAATCATTAGAAAATAATCGGCTGAGATGAATTTCTGGTTTTGGAATAAATGGATGGTCACAATGTAGATGGTGGAAATAAAGTTGCCAAATTATGTAAATGGGTTAAATGAAAATCCTAAATAATTATTAGTATTCTGAAAATATTAGTCTTTCTCAATGGAGAATCACCTTGTTGGAGAAGAAAATTGTAGGGATTATAGTTAAAACACACAATGCCAATATTGTTAAAGGAACAGTTTCCCGACATCAATAGCAACTTGTATGATAGTTCAAAAAACTATCAGTGTGACATCTGATACAGGTGTTGGACAAAATAATATGAACACCTTCCTGTACACAATATTTATTGATTAATGAGTGGACCACCATTTGCTTTGAGAACAGATGCGGAATAGATTTGTAGAGTGTCTGAATAGTTTCCAACAGAATGTCCTCCCACTCTTGCAACAAAACATCTGGCAATTGCCACAACAATGTTGGAGGTGGAAATCTACTACTCACTGTCTGCTCTAAAACTCCCCATAATGGTTCAATGCTGTTGATGCGATTGTATTGGCCAGGGAAGATGTTTGATGAAATTCTGATGCTCCACAAACTAACCTTTGTGTGTATGGGTGCATTACCATCTTAGAATATGGCAGTGTCTGCTCGCCATTGTAAGCACTTCATTGTTGAAGATGCCAAGATATTCATTTGCAGTAATCTGGCCAGTAAGGGTAATGATCAGACCAGCTGAATACCACGATATAGCTGCCCAAATCATAACGGAACCTCCCTGTGCTAGACTGAATGAAGCAGGCAGGCAGGACGGATTGTAGGCTTCTTTGGGTGTCCTCCATACATAAACCCGGCTGTTTGTAGTAAAAAATGTAAATGATAATTCATCGGAGAATACCACAATCTTCCAGCAATCCAGTGTTTTATGATCGTGGCACCACTTCTTATGCTGGCAAGAGGAAATGCAAGAGAAAGTTATGTAGTTGGGGATTAAGGACTTTGTGAAAGGAATCATATGAGAGACAGGCTAGTAGAATTTTGCACTGAGCACAAATACCTGTTCAAGAATTATGAAAGAAGACTCTAAACATGGAAGAAGCCAAGAGACATAAGCAAGTACCAATTGGACTGTATAGAGATATAGGAATAAGGCGTTGGACAGCAAAACCTACCCAGGAGCGGTTATAATCTGTTGATTATGAAATACAGGCTGAAAGGAATTGAAACCAAGAGCAGGAGGTGCATCAGAGTTACAAATAAAATAAAAATGAGAGAAAGAAACAATATAGAAGAACTCTTGAAGAAAGAAATGACTAGAGCAGTCGAAAAAATAATAAGAATAGCTGAGACCAATAGGAAAGCATGGATAACACAAGTAATAATAAAAATGATTAAAGAAAGGTGTAAATATAAAAATGCAATAAATGAAGATCGTAAAGAGCAGTATAGACACTATAAGAATGAGACAGATGGGCCAAAGAAGCTTGGCCCAAGAGAGAGGAAAAATAGTAGCAAGAACATCAGGAGAGCGGATGAGATTCCATTTCTGAATAAAGAAGAAAAGGCAAAAGGATGGAAGGAATATCTAGAAGAGCTTTAGCTAGATCAGTCAGTAGTAGTAGTAGTAGTAGAAGAAGAAGAGGAGGTGGACAGTGAAGAGCTGGGGGACAAAATATTAAGGTTGGAGTTTGATAAGAGTGCTGACAGATCTGAGCAATTGTAAAGAGCTATGAATTGATAGCATTACAGCGAAGTTGATAAGAAGCAATATAATGGGTGTTCAGGATAGTTTGCGAAATCAACAAAATACCGTATCTCACACATGTTATCATCAAAATGGTACAGAGTGCATGGAATGACAAATTCAATGCAAGTTAGAAGAATGTAGCGACAAGAGAAGCAGTATTGACTTTGCATCTAATTTTATAAAACAGAATCAGAAAAAACAGGCCTCCATTCATGGCACTTACAGATTTAGAAAAAGACTGATAATGTTAACTGAAACACACTATTAAGTATTTTGAAGAGGACATGAATAAAAACATCGAGAAAGAAGGCTTATCCATAACCTCTACAGAAGGCAGGCAGATGTAATTAGAATTGAAGGTCAAGAAAATAATGCATAAATCAAGAAAGGAATAAGGCAAGGATGCAGTCTTATACATAGAATAGGTGATGATGAAAATTAAAACACAATATGGAAAAGAAATCTTACTGTAAGAAGAAAAAAACCTTCAGTTTGCTGATGATATTGTAGTATTAGGGGAGTCAGAATAAGACTTAGAAAGCACAATAAATGGCATGAACATGGTCCTGGAGAGAGAGTTCAATATGAGGATAAATAGAGGGAAAACCAAGGTAATGGAGTGTAGTAGGGAAACAGTGGAATAATAAAGGGCGTTAGATTGGAAAGCGATATTTTGAAGGAAGTTAAGGAATTCTGCTTCTTAAGAAGCAATAATAACTAGAGATGGTAGAAGTATAGTACACATAAAGAGTAGGATAAGTAAGGCTTTCCCAAGAAACAGGATAATACAAGTTTGAATATTAGGAAATCATTAGTAAAAATGTTCATACGAAGAGTGGCATTATATGAGTACAAAACATGGATGGTAGGAGTTGCAGAAAGGAAAAGAATAGAAGGCTTTGAAATGAGGTGCTATAGAAGAATGATGAAAATCAGATCGGTGGGTAGGGTAACTAACCAGGAAGTTTTAAGGAGAATAGGGGAAGAGAGAACAATTTGGAGGACTTTGACCAAGAGAAAGGATAGATTAGTAGGCCACGTTTAGTCACATGTTGGTGTTGCATTAGAGGGAAGTGTGTGGGGTAAGATCAGAAGAGGGAAGTGAAGGATGGAATACACTAAGAAGATTAGGGAGGATGTAGAATGTGATAGTTATGCAGAAATGAAAATGTTTGCACAGTATAGGTTAGCTTGGAGGGTTGCATTAAACCAGTATAAGGACTGATTACTACAACAACATTACTCACTGAATTCCTTGTCAAACCGTGTAGTCCTTGCACGAGATGACCTTCTCACTGGTTTTGATGAATGTCTCTTGCCATGACGGCGACGCCCTCCAACATCAGACTCATCAGTATAGTCTCCATCAACATCATCATCCTCTTCTTCATCAGAGCTTCATAAAATGAATCCAATAAAATTATAAATTAATTCCAATTTTTAACATTTCATTAATTTTTTAAGTATGACCTAATTTATTCTTATGTCAAAAAAACTCAATTCCACCACATTGGCCCCATGAATTAGTGCCAAAAGCTCACACCATGCATGTTCTTATCTAATTTCTAGACAACTGTTTACTGCTCCAGCATAAGACCCCTATAAATTGTGTTGACATTTTTTTGCATCATCATGTACTTCTTACTTTCAAATATTTAAGAGTACAGAATAATTTTATAGTTTCCTTTTGAGACACAGATTGCTGGGTAAAATACAGTTCATTGATTGAAATTTAATCTATTATTATGGAAATATAACCAAAAAAACACACCTATACACACATGGCTGTTGGCCCTAATTTACAATTGTTTTCGAAACAGGAGCTCTTAACCTCAGGGTATTCGCGAACTTTGTGGTTATTGTGAGCAGTGGCATATAAATTCCCAGTAATTTATGTGACAAGAAATTAAATTACTTATCAGAGTTTTTCTCTGGTACTGGTGGCTCTCAATCTCAATGTCCTTTATTCTTCATATGCTCACCATGTTCCACATTCCTCAAAACAACCACCCTCTTTCAGTTACTACCCGTTCTACCACAGTCCCAGCTTCCCCCAAATTTCTTAGTGCAGTCTCAGGTAGATAGCAAACAAACTTCTCACAACCATGTTTATCCAATATCTAGCATAGCCAGACTCCAAACATTTAGGGAAACAAATCAATTTTAATTTGCTCATTACAATTTATAAAAATATACACTGTCAGAGAGGATTTTAATAATTATAACCACAAACTAGTTTACTTTTAAATTGGGAAAATAGAAAAATAAATTTCCAGATGTGTTTGTTTAACTATAAAGGTCCCATTAGGCTAATTGGTTCTAAAAACTGAAGTATTTAGGATGAATTTTAAACTCTTTCCAACCACTCCATATACATGAAAAGAGCCACAGTGAAAAACTTTTATAAACCCATGTTATTTCATTTCTGAATATTACTTAAGTGAATATTTTTGAGGCAAGACTCTTCTCAATATACATTGCAACTCCGAAGTCACTGTGATGGACGTCAGGTCAAAAATTGTCTAGCCTGCATTCAGTCATGCATTGAGTCTGGCTTTAACCACAAGTCTCTTGCTACTGTTTCAATATTGCATGTGGTTCTAACTTTATGATGCGATACTAACTTAGCTAGTGTGATTAAGTTTCTGTTTAAATTTTTAGTTTTTGTTTTGGCATGAACATATGCCAAAATGTTATTTAAATGTAAGTAAAGGGAGTCTGTGGAAGATCATAAATTGTTTTATTAATTTATAACAATCATGAAATTTTAACTTTAAACTGTATATATACGAGTGGCCAAATTATTATGACAACCCCTTCAATACAATGTTCGTCCACCTTTTACTCTTAATACTGCTTTAATTCTTCTGGGCATGAGCTGTTGGTAGTCGATAGGAAGAATTGGAGACCATATATGATGAACTCCACTTTCCAAGTCCTTAAGATTTGAGGGTACTGTATCCAGCAGCCCAATAGTCCGTTCATCCCACAACTTCTCAATTAGAGTGAGATCAGGAAATTGTGCAGACCAACAAAGCAAGGTAAAGTCTCCATCATGCTCATCAAACCATCTGAGGACAATGCCAGCTATATGACAAGGAGCATTGTCTTATTGGAAGTATCCAACCCTGGAAGAGTACAACATTAACATAACAGGTTGTATTTGATCTGTGATAATATTTTAATACCTTTGGGTATTCAGATGTTGTTTCACAGGAATCAAAGGACCCATAACAAGATTATAAAGCATCCCCCAATGTGGCAATGCAGATGGTTGGGGGGGGGGGTCTATGCTGTCATGTTATTTTCTCCATATTTGGACCCTGCCATCTGCATGGTGCATTTGAAATTACAATTCAACAGACCACATGACCAATCCTTGTGCTCCTTAGCAAACTGAAGATGTCTGCTCTTATTCAACGCAGACAGTAGAGGCTTTTGAACAGGATGTCGGATTCCATAGCCCATATGGTATAATGTGCGGCAAACAGTTCATTCAGACACGTTCACAGTTAGCCCTTGATTAAGATTCTCCACTATTTGATGCGCTGTTGCTTTTCTGTAGCACTGGACAACTCTGACAAGTCTTCTTTCAGCTTGAGAAGTCTGATGTTGAGATCCAGGCTTTTGCTTTGTATTTAACATTAATAACTGTTCCTCTTTAACACTTCACAAGTGCAACTGTTTTCTGATACTGGTTCTGATGCTTCAAGTGCCTACGAGCATCCAGCGTTCAAACTCAGCTAAATCATGTCTTTTGCCCATATCTTCGCAAACACGTAGGGCAACTGATCAATCACTTCTCTAGTATTCCTATTTCATAGCTTTTTAGCCCTCTAGCAGTAACACTGTTGGTGGTCATAGTAATGTGGCCACTCAGTGTACATACAAGGAAGGATATGATATTGTCGAACTAATCAACAGCATATTGACAAGGACAGGAAAGAGAAAGAAAGGCAATGACTTATCTGCCAATTGTTCTCCAATTTTTCGAGGCACCCACCCCATTCTTCAAGTGAAAGGACACGGCTGACAGCAGTCTCTCGGAATACATGTCCTTATCTCCTGACAAAGGGGGAAAAGCCTCCAAAAATTTGAAGAACACCTATAACTTACAATGGTGACTGTCATCTTTAAACTTCATGTAAGCCAAACTCTTTCTATCCATCTATCTCTCTCTCTCTCTTTCCTGTCCTGATCAAAAATTTCTATCTCAACTGACCTTGATCCTTTGAAATCTTCATCAGAGTCAGCATCATCTTCACTGCTGAAATCCAAACTATTCAATTTACGATGCTTCTTTTTGGCATGCTGAAATTTCCTTACAGGTGGAATGTAACCTTCCTCTTCTTCATCATCTTCCACAGGTTCTTTCTCTACCTGAGAATTTTCTTCTTTTTTGACATCCTGACATAACTCTGAGGTCTCCTTCCCAAAATCTTCAAACTTGGTATCTTCCTCTTCCTTTCCAGCTTTAACAATAGTTTCTATATCTTTCCCTCGTCCTTGATTTCCAGCACCTTTAACAGCTTCCATTTCATCCTAAAAAATGAAACACCCTAAGTAAAACAATTTCAAATACTGATATGAAGAAAGTAACTTCTGCTACAGAAATGAAAATCAATCAGACAATGGGAAATTTATAAGAGCTCATGGACTCTACAGGAAAATATATTAACATCTTAATGGTGGTAAGAGAGAAAGTAATACAATTCAGTTCCCATGAGCAGCAAAGATAGATGTTATTGTGTGTCCTTGGCCACTATACTAACTTTCAGGTACAGTAACAAATAAAATTTTATGTTTAGAACAATTGACTCGATAAAGCCAAAGACAGAAATGTATTTGTAATAGAGAAAGCATGTATTTCAAGCAGTATATGTCATGTAATTTTCAGATATGAAGAAGATAGAGGATATTGTCCATGTATTCAATAAAACAAATGCAATTCTGATGAGAGTTATGAGGAATCATCCGCAAGTACAGAAGTATTATCAGCTTGTTACTATAGGTTGTCCTAGAAAGCCTGGTCATTAAACACATTTTTTACTACTGAATATGTAGTGGTATTTAGAATCAAACTTTTTTGGCAACTAATAAATGGAGATTACCTGAATGGCAGAATAAATAAGATCATCATAGTCATTATATCGATAACTTAAAACATTCGTTCGGCGCTGTCTTAATTGATACACAGGTTCTGACTCATCACCAGATGATGAATCTGAGCTTGATGATGATGATGTAGATGAAGATGTTCTTTCCGATTCTCTACCTGCAACAATATAAAAAGAATGTGATTATCAATTGTATATTTCATTTATTCTACAATTATTTATGTAACTCAATCATACCACTGGCTTCATCCTTTTCCACTTTAGCAGACAGAACATTGTTTAGGCTGATACCAACATATGCTATTCTCTTTCGCCTCAATTCTTCATTTTGACGACGTTTAAATATACGATCAAATTCATTAAGATTATAATCGAGGTTGGTCAGGAGAGATGTCTAAAACAAAAACAGTTGCATCTACATATGGACAACAGTTTTTACTTAATCTAACATAATTTCCATTATTATTTTTGTTGTGGCCTTTCTCTGAAAGAGAAGGGGAGAAAGATGTAGGGGGATATGAGGGAGAGAGAGAGAGGGGGTAATAAGGGAAGAGAGGAGGTAAAGGGAAAGGGGGATAGAGGAAGGGGGGTAGAGGGAAAGGGGGGTAGAGGGAAAGGGGGGTAGAGGGAAAGGGGGGTAGAGGGAAAGGGGGGTAGAGGGAAAGGGGGGTAGAGGGAAAGGGGGGTAGAGGGAAAGGGGGGTAGAGGGAAAGGGGGGTAGAGGGAAAGGGGGGTAGAGGGAAAGGGGGTAAAGGGGGAGAGAAAGAGTTGGCTTTGTTAGGTGTTAATTCTTTCTGTCTAATGGCTGTCCCACCAGAGTTTCAATTTAACATTGTGCAGCAGACTGACATAAGGCATAGTACAATGCCCTACAGAAGAAGACTTAGGCTTCTGAAAATTTGAAATGTTCCTTCCCGTCCAATATAACAACACCTGCATTCAATTTAAGGTAACCTAGAAAAACTTCTTTCCCCTTGTATCCATATTAATTATTTTGTCATACCAACTTATGTACGAGCTGTGGCTATACAATAATAAGACATGATTTCACAGATGCAAATGAAGTGTAGCTGTGTAGCATGAATACTTCTCCGTCAAATGAGGCACCTCCTGTGTCTGTAAGCAAATTTGTTTGGCCACGGTCTTCATTTGTATAAGAGCTACTGTTGTGCCAGTAAAATAATAAGAGTAATATTGGAGCAACAAATCATTGTGAAATTTGAAATTAATCTTGGATAAAGTGCTACTGAAACTTATATTTGATTAAAATAAGGGTATGGCAAGGAATGTAAATAACATGAGCAAGTTTTTCAAGAGAGAATGATGCATGCCCAGGTTGCCCAGTCATATTAAAAACAGATGAAAATATTGACAAAGTTGATAATCTCATTCCAGAAGGTCAAACTATTAATCAACATTACTACTGCGAGTTTCTTGCTCAACTCCATTAAGTAATAAGCAAAAAACAACCCAAATTGTGGAAGAAAACGTCATGGCTTTTCCATCAAGACAACATTCCAGCATATTGTGCATTGTCTGTCAAAACATTTCTAGCAAAGTACACTATCCCATGTTAGACAAACTGACTATTTGCCTGACCTTGCACCATGCATCTTTAATCTGTTTCCCCCAGGAACAAGATTTTTAAAAAAAGTCTCTCAGTTAAATGTCAGGTATTTGATTTTTAATTTTCTACTTGTGTAAGTTGTGGCTAATGGTGAGAAACCATGCTTCCAACTTAAAGACCTTATGAAAGTTTCTGTGACCTAAAACAAATTTAGAACCACTTTCCAGTATTTTGCTAATACTTAAAGTATGAAGCATTATATTCAAAACAATTTACAATAATGAATTGAAGAGCATAAAATTCTGCATTGAATGGCCTGGACTGTAGAACATGTTAGACCGTCAGTTCATTAAGCTGTAGTTCAGAGTTGATGAATTTAGCATGAGGGGTGATTTACTTCAGGAAGATTAGTGTGTAGCATTGGTCAAAATTTTTGGAATTATTGTTCTGTGCATGAACAGCAACTAAGAATTGTGTAATTGATGGCACTGCGGTGGTTATTCATATATTCAGGAAGAAATATTTAAGTTTGTCAATAGATAAGGCAATTTATCTTGAAAATTATGTTGGAGGTGAAGCCGGCATTTATTTTTTATAATGGCTTTTTTTTTGCCAACCTGGATAAATACATTAGTTTTGGAGACTGAATGAGAGGGCTGGTTCTATCAAGGGTGGATAAGGATGTTGCAAATCTTGAAAGGACATTTGGATGCAACCAATGAGAATGTAGGAAGTAACGTAATTATATAATATATTAAATAAATTTAACTTACATGTTCACAAGGAGGACAAAACCAGTCTCCTTCTGGAATAACTAGTAGAGCAGGTCGAAGGCATGAACCATGCCAACCAGAATCACATTTGTCACAAAGTAAGATCCATTCAGGGTGATCACTCTTGCCACATTTTTGGCATGCATGTTCATCAGCTTTTTCTTCTTCATCTGCTCCTAATGAATAAGAAAAAATAAGATACTGAAATATATATTATTATTATTAAGCTATAAGCTAGAGTTGGCTTTAAAAATATTAGAGGGAGAGTTAATAGTAACCATTACCAATGAACTTTGTGTAAGAATGTCACGGAAGAGCAAACACTGTATTGTGTAAAAAAATTCAGATAAGTATTTCAGTTTTCACACGTTTCTTATTTATTAAATTTTTTTTTTAGTTTTTAATGACAACAGTCACAAGTACAAAGTTTTAGTTATAAATTCAGAAAATTCATCAACACACAACTGTTTCTGATAATTCTGTTACTATTATTTCCAGTAATTTGTTAAAGGTTTTGTGTGCTTTTTCTGTAATTTTTTGTGCAAGGTGTCAGAAAATTCTTGGTTAATTACCTTCTTTAGGACTTCCCGGGATGCAACAGTAATGATTGTGTACCTGTGAATTCAAATGTCCCCAAAGATGTCTAATTATGTGACTGTGTGGACCAGGTGATGTCACAACATAAGGACAGTGATTTTAAAGGAAACCAATCTGCAATACTTTGTCTAGCAAGAGAAGGCAGACCACTCAGTTGCATACAACATTCCACAGTATTTGGAGGCTCCCCTCATGCCATTTGTATGCATGTATGTGTATGCATTGATATGTGGATTGTGTGTTATTCTGTACATGTAAACCCCTTTGAGGATGGATGTGTTATTATGTACATGTAAACCCCTTTGAGGAAGGATGTGTTAAGATGTAGATGTGTTTGCACGTGTGCAAGTGTTAACTTTGGGATGTATGTATGCATCTCCCCAGTCCGCAACAATTCTTTGCCTCTTGCCTGACCCTCATAGAGAGAGAAAGTTGGTGGCCCGATGGGGTATATTGTTTACTAGCAAAACTCGCAACGCAGCAGTTTTCGACTGCTCAGTCGATGGCTGTCCGTCACTTGAAATGTTTTCTTAACCTTCTGATATATAATTAATAAGGAAAGGAAAGAGAGATAGAAAGTAGGTGACTTACCTGAGGTTCATACATTTCCAGTGATCGGCTATATATATATAGTCGTCGGCTAGCCGATCACTGGAAATGTCTTCCTAACCTTCTGATGAAGGGGGCGGTGCCTCCGAAAATTCAAGTTCTCCAAAACTCACAAGGTGTCTACCATCTATGAACCTCAGGTAAGTCATCTTCTTTCTATCTCTCTGTCCTTTCCCCATTAATTGTTTTAATATATATATATAGATGAAACGTTTGTAACGTGACGAAGTCACAGGTTTTTGGATATTAGGATAGTAAGTAAGGA
This sequence comes from Eucriotettix oculatus, assembly GCA_034510155.1. Classification (NCBI taxonomy): domain Eukaryota; kingdom Metazoa; phylum Arthropoda; class Insecta; order Orthoptera; family Tetrigidae; genus Eucriotettix; species Eucriotettix oculatus. The sequence goes on along the minus strand of CM067379.1, from coordinate 37,020,833 downwards.
TAGTAAATGAGGGAGAAAGATAGGAAATATGCTTTGAAACATATGTTTGACACAGAATTATGCTCCCAAACTGCCACCCAACCATCCACTTCACACTTCCAGGAAATGACATTGTGATGTTAATTAAAACAATTAATGGGGAAAGGACAGAGAGATAGAAAGAAGGTGACTTACCTGAGGTTCATAGATGGTAGACACCTTGTGAGGTTTAGAGTTCTTGAATTTTCGGAGGCACCGCCCCCTTCATCAGAAAGTTAGGAAGACATTTCCAGTGATCGACTGCAGTCGTGCTTTACACTGACCCTCCTCAAAACCTTAACCCCAAATTAATCAGATACCGAACTCCATCTTTGGGAAGTTTCTTTCCACCAAATCTTTCAGTCTAGACAAAGTCTCAAGTTAAATCCGCTAGCTTTCTTCCTTTTCTCTTCTTCCTCTAGCACTCATGTCTCGACATTTACGTCAGAGATGATGATGGCGAGAATATGGATGGCAGTGTGATATACAATCAATCACTCAGTACCATTGATCACCAGCAATCCATCAAATCACCTTTTATGTTCTGTATTTAATCCACAAAATTGTTATGTTAGCTTCTTCAATGAAGAAGTGGCAATTTTGGGGAATATGATGGTTCCAACTTTAAACTGTATTACAGCTATTGATAACAGTAAGGAAATGTATGTAATCCAAAAGGAGACTATTTTGAGAAATAATGATATTTTTTCACATATTTTATAAGATTCCTCTGCTAGGTTAGGTACTTGAAGGACAACACTCATCATTGTATATTTGTCAGATAAACTTCCTCATATAACTTTCTGGCTCTCATTTTTTTACTTTCAACTTGGCAACCATCAATTTTTTTAGTTATTTTCCTTTTAAAAAGTGACTACAGAGCATCTCCAAATGTGTTCCAATTGCATACAGTATTTGAATGTAATAATTAATACAAAACAGTTAGCATTCATAAATCAATTTTTTTGTCATTTAAAATGCAATTGAAGTATTATGGTATGCAAAAACAAACTTTTTAATATGCTCACCCTTTTTAGCTGTTCTTGCTCTGCGCATTGGAAGAGATTCTCCAGTTCCTTCTTCTAGATCAGATTCAGGAGAAAATTCGTGATCAGATTTAAAAATCAAATCAGCTTCGTCCTCTTCTTCTTCACTTTGTTCTGGTTCTTCTTCTTCTTCTTCTTCTGAGGAACTAAAGAGATTATTTATATGAATTATAAATCAACTAAACTTGTAATAATAAAATAAGAAGACATTATTTTGAAGATATGTGATAGAAACTTCTAATAACAAATATTTCATTAATAGCAAAATGTTAACAAGATCTTTTTTGAAAAGTGAGAATTCCATTAATAATACAATGTGGTAATTAAATGTATCAATTATGGTCCTGTAAATATGTTCTAAATTCTGTTAAGATGACTGAAACTTTGGTGGTGGGCAAGTGAGTACAACAAACCATTGTCTGTATGGACTAAAAGGATAAAGAGCAGACAAAAAATTTATGACCATATAAAATTGTAAGTATCTACAAACAAAGAAAAGAAAGGACAAGGAAATTGTCTTGGCACTAGGGCAGTTTTCACAGTCTTGCATGGCCAGCACATTTGAACACTAAACTCCATCAGTTTACAGACACAAAAGCCTACAATGACAGAAGCACTTCATGATGTAGAGAACTAAAGGCAGTTTTGTGGAGCCCAGTGGTTCAACCCAATAGATTCAGCATCAATTGAGCCACTTGAATGAGAACCCTAAAGCATTTCAGTCATGGTTTCTGGTCAACTCAAGTGTGCAAATTTTACCTATCAAAGGATCTGAGTCTTCTATAGTCATCTTGTTTGTTTTGTTTCATTATTACTATATATTGTATGTCTGATCCACTAACGACTCAAGAGAGTAAGTAATACACACTATTTTTTATGTATAGTTTCACAATAAGCTTTAGTATTGATAATTTTACATATTAATTGAATTCATTTGAACTTAAATAAATCTAATAACATGCATCCCACCAATAAGTCATTTAATAATACAACATATTTTCTAACAAAGAGCTGAAGAGTTTTTACTCTTTTTTATCATTAATTTATATAGTTTATAATTAACTATAAAACTATAGATGCAAAAATGTTAACTATATAATATTTACAAAATATATAACGCAATACCTTTCTGAAGATGACTGCCATGGATTATTTTTATTCAATTTCTTCTTACGTTTTGCTTTAATGTGTTTGCCCTTCTTTTTAAAACTTTCGTCCAGGTCTTCTGTAGTATAATCTTCATCACTATCACTCTGTGTAACCAATACAAATAATTTTCAAAATATGTACAATTAACTAGTTAACACAAAAATCACAGTATCCTCATAAGTATTAAACACAGTACCATTATTTCATTTAAGTGCTAATTAACATAAACAATTGAAGGAAACCAGCCACAAAAATTCATAAATTTAGTGGCATAACTTCAACATTACATTTTAAATGTACAAAGATACTCTATTGCTTACAGAAACCTGTATTTATAATATAAAACAAATATTTAAAAATATACATTACTTAACATTTTGAAGGAGCTTTAAAGCTATGATTTCCATTATGTCAAAGTACAAATAGTAATGCTATATTGTAAGATTATATTAAAACAAACCATACGAATTTGAAATATGAGAAACATATATGTACTTAAATACAGTACAAGATTCCTTCTTAATACAATGATTTTAGAGTCATAACAGTGAAACAACAGTTCCATAATTTATTGTCTTGGCAAGTTTTTACATATTAGTATCCAAATACTCAATAATAAAAGCAATATGTTTCTCACATTTTTCCTAAAATATAAGCAGAAGTTTAAAATGGTAAAAAACTGTATTCCTCTCCAGAAGTTGGCACATCAAAGCATATTCCAATCACCATGCAATACAAAAGAATTAGAAACAATATGTGATAGCTTAAAAAACAAAAATAGTAGTGACTGGGCTAAATTATCAACCAATATACTGAAGAAATCCCATAGATCGACATTCCTTTCCTAACATATAATCAACCATAGCATGGAACAGGGTGTATTCCAGATTTCATGAAAATATCCATTGTCCTACAAAACAAGTAGCAAACTTAATGCAGCAAATTATAGACCATCTGCCTACTACCTACCACCTCTAAGTAAGGTATTTGAAAAAATCAAAAACAGAATAACTGACTTCCTTTCAAAAAACAAAATCCTGAATGCTAATCAATTTGGTTTCAGAAAAGGTCTGTCACCTGTGGCTGCAATTGTTGAGCTTTGTAAAACAATATATCAAATAGATAATAAACTTAATGGGCAAGAACATTCCTAGACCTAAGCCAAGCATTTGACATGGTGACCATAAGAGACATAAAAAAAATTAAGTCATATCTTACAAGTTCAGCATGCTGAAGTGCATTAGAAGATGAAAAATGCCAAACTACAAAGTCACATGGAGGAACAATAAAAAGAGGTGTGCCACAGGGATCAATTTTAGATGCACCGTTATTTTATATATTAATGAATGCATGAATGAAAATAGCCTATGTTGTCCCATTCAGGAAAATGTCTCCTACAAGTAGGGGTTGCTTTCAGTACTCACGCAGTGAGCTAATCTGCATAAGATGTCCCAAAAATAGAAACAGAAAGTGGTATGGTGTTATCATTCATAGACGACACCACTATATTGATTTGCAACCCCAACATTGAACAACAGTTAATTCAAATACAATTAGACCTAAACTATCTTTAAGAATATTTTTAGTAAAAACAAGCCGACATTCAAGCTACAAAAAACAAATTTCATTGCCTTCAATAGAAGAGCCACTGACCAAATAGGTCAAATGTAATAATGAAATAATTAGCAATATTCACTCTACTACATTCTTGGGAGTATATGTAAATAGAAATATTATGTGGGAAAAAACATTGACCATGTAAAAAAAATAAACAAAAATTCCTACATATTAAAAAGGTTAACTTTTCTTGGCAGGAAATATTTTATAAATATCTACAATAGCTTAATAGAAACATGGTAGGGGAGGGGGGGTGTGCTGCTTTTTAAAAAAATCAAGAGGCTGTTAGTGATACAGAAAAAGTCTTGCATTACATCTTCAGACTACAGAAAATGGAATCCTGCTATCCTAACATTGTACTCATTATATGTATACAGAGTAATTATATTAATAAAAGAACACCCCAACAAAGTAATCCTGCAAAAAAAACATTAATAATACAATTTTTAAAAGGGGTAAAATAATGATTTCAGAGTAAGGAGAGTTAAAACCATTAGACAAAGAACCATACATAAGAGGCGCGCATTACTTTTCAACAAGTTACCAAATGCAAATCTTTTAAAAATTAAGTAAAATAAGGTACCTCCTAGAAAAGTCACTGTATAGCTTAGAAAATCTTTAAATTTGCCTTAAAACTAGGCTAATATGTAATAAATTAAATTATAATCATTGTAATTGTCTCAAAGGCTTTCAATATTGTAAAATTAGATGTAAGGGAATTGACTTTTTTGCATATTGTACACACAATTTATGGAAATAAAAACATTATTATTATTATTGAGAGAGTATTTGGTACCACGACTGCAAATTATGTGGGTTCTTATACTTTTTGAACCCCCGCAAAGATGTCTACATCAGCTTTCTGCATCTGAATTATATATTCCCTTTCCTTTATTATAAACACCTAAATTATCCCATTTCTTCAACAAATCAAGCAACAGGAGACCCAAATTAAAAATCCTAGCTAACTCGAATATTAAAATTTGTTATAAATAAATAAATGAACTTGAGTCAGAAAACTATTTATTATAATTTTGTTCAATAAAGTTTTCTGATGTGCATGTGTTGATTAAGAAGTCAAATTAAGGTACTTTATGACTTAAAATGCATTAAATAAGGTTTGATCAACTTACAAACATATCCTTTCTTTTCTTTTTAAGAGGTTTCTTCATCTGTAAATAAGGAACCACTATTAATGTTGTCACCATTATTTTGATAATTTATAATACAAATAAGTTAACACTTAAATGTTAAATTAATATTACAAATATGCTGCTCTTATTACTCAACAATCAAAATATTATTAAATAAACAAGCAAAAAAACACAGTCGACACAAAACAACACATCTCACAATGTAAGATTAAAAATTTTATCTGTCATAATTGTATTTAAGTAACTAATCATAAATTGAAATCATTCTCATGTTAGGAGATACTTGCAGACTTCACACCGATTAGTGTAACAAGTCTCAAAACACATAAAAACATTCTAATGTAACAGGGTAACAACAGTAAAAGGCATCAAATATGGTTTTAATATCAAAGAAACATTGAAGTCTCATAACAGAATAGCCTATTAACCTCATTAACAATGTTGTATCAGAGATGAAGTAAGTAGACCAAACCAAACATAAATAAGTCATATCGGAGACATGATATGCTAACCAGACCAAACATCAACAAGTAGTGTCAAGAGACATGATGGGGTTACCGAGTCGGCTAGCCGATCACTGGAAATGTCTTCCTAACTTTCTGATGAAGGGGGCGGTGCCTCCGAAAATTCAAGTTCTCTAAACCTCGCAAGGTGTCTACCATCTATGAACCTCAGGTAAGTCATCTTCTTTCTATCTCTCTGTCCTTTCCCCATTAATTGTTTTAATAAACATGACAATGTCATTTCCTATCTCATATATATATATATATATATATATATATATATATATATATATATATGTACATAAAACTCTGCTATGTTTTACTCAGTTATTTCACCATTGATATAACATTTCCTTGAGAGAGGGAGGAGTTGTTTGCTTTATGGGGTGTGTATTGTTGCTGTATTATGGTTGGCATTCCATGTTTTGAATCTTACACTGAGCATCTGAATGTCACACAGGCCCTAACAAATTTGAAGTTTTGTAATTAGTTTCCTAGACTGGCGACACCTTCTGGCAATTAACGGTAAGTCAACTGTTCTCTGTCCCCCTATATTTTACCTAATCACATAAGCTTTACTTGGTTTATTGTTCATTAAAATCAATTAACAATTTACATATATAAATCATAATTAATAGAAGTAGTAAAAGTATTTTAAATGTACCTGGCACGATGTCTTTTTGCTATCCTCACGCAATTTCTGCTCTTCTTTCAGTTGAATTAGTGCCAGTTCTTCCATTTTCCGTCTTTCAGCCTCTTCTCTTATTTTTATCTGTGCAATTCGACGTGACTGACGCATGCGTGGCTCTGAATTTTCAGAAATTTCTTCTTTGCTTTCTTCTATCACCAAATCTACACCTACATCCAATTGTAATATTTTAGGAACTGAAAATGTTTACACAAATTTCTATCTTATGGATAAATAATATTTTGAATTAATTAAATAGTAACATAATTCCACATTTCTTTCATAGGCAACAATGCATTACAATTTCAATGTGTCTCAAAGAAGATACTGATCTGTGCAGAATATAGTTTTAAATATAGAACAAATATTTTAATGTTTCCAAGTATTGGTTGATAACTAAAAAAACATCACAGAAAGTTATATAGTAGAAAGGGCCATGTTTCTGTGTTTTCTGAGAATTGTTTATTTATGGTAAAAGTTGTGTCAGTGAAATTTTCTTTGCCTGACCAGTCATTATAAAAATAAAAATAAAGGAATTGTTACCTGAAGAATGGAAAAATGTTTTTTAACCTAAATAGTTTAATTACAGACTCTCTTTGAAGAAATATTCTTAAAAACATTTATAAACACCATCTTAATTACTTTACCGAATTGGGAAATATCTATTGTTGAGATAATGACTATATTATTTCATTTGAAAATATATTCAACTATATATGGTTGTAAAATAACAAATAGAGAATAAGTATCCAATAAATAGGCAAAATTAGGTGTTATCATAAATCCATGTGGCTTTCATCAGATGTTAAAAATTGTAAGAACTAACTGAACAACATGTGGCACAACCACCCAGCTGACAAACATAAAAGCAAAGATATTAAATTAAAAGCAATAAGGGAACATAGTATCAAATTTCATAGTAATAGTTTGTGCATTAATAACAGTGATGTCAGATTTAATATAAAGCATTTCACATTTATTTCTAGAATAGTATGTAGTGTAAATCAAAGAAATTATTAGAATAGATATGTTTGTAAAGTATAGAATGTTGATCCATATGGAGTTTTATATTTGACATATGATCTTTGATACAGGTTTTTATGATCTTTTAGTTTGCTCTATGTAGGAATAACAATCAGAGCAAGAGATTTTGCAAACACAACAGATCTGCTACAGATATTTTGATCTATAAGGAAAGCATAATGGTAAATGTGTAAAATAATGGATAATCTTTAAAGATTAGAATGATGTAAATGTCTTTAATAAGGAAGAATAAAAATTTTGTGGGGTTGGCTTGATTCCACCTAATTGATAATTTCATCTGTTCTTATGATAATATGGGTCACAAAAATCCACAAGATCCATATAAATGAATAAAACAGATGGTTTACAATGGTTCAGTCATTCTACAAACGTGTATCCAATGAATTGTTTTTTTTTATGATACACATTATACAGATATACTGTAGTGATTACTATTAGAAGATACTTGTAAACATATTACATAATTATCAAAGAAAACATTCTTAATGGGTTACCAATATATATCAAAATGAGTCACTTTAAACAAATTTACTTACTTCGTTTTCGTTGTTTCTTGATTGGGGTGGTGGAATCTGAGGGAGGTTCACTACTTGGTGCTAGGCTTTCAATTATGTTTCTTGATCCAGCTTTTACCATTCGACCTCTGCCACGACCTCTAGAAATGATTCCTTTTCCCCTTTTCCGTGAACGTCCTCTGCCTCTATTAGCAAATTCACCTTCTTTACATTCTGAACTTACATCAACTAGTGAACTTTCCTTCTCAGTTTTTCCTTGAATCTCACTTTGGCATCCACTGTCTTCACTAAAACTGGATTCTATTTCAATCTTTTTTGAAGACTCTATACTAGGTCTAGCTTGCTTACCAAAAGCTCTCTTCGAGCCTCGTTTTTTATTAGAAGTCGGAACAGTGTAGTCTTTCATATGGGAATCATCAGCTAATTTCTTTTCAATAACAATTGTATCACTACCATGTTTCTTTCTTGTTCCACGTTTTGTAGATTTTATATGCCCTAATTCTGATTCTTGAATTTCTTCTTTTAAATCTTCAGTTTCCCGTGAAAGTAATGGATCATTGTTTATGGTTGTCGCAACTGGATATTTTTCCTCCTCCTCTCTATTACTACTTTCATCATTTGTTTGTAAATAATCATCACAAAGGGCTGCATCTGTTTCAACATCAACTTTTACGTTTTCAACTAAGCTGCTCTTCCTACTTCGTAAGCTAGTTTGCTTCTTACTTGTTTCAACTGAACCTATGTCATCAAATTTATTTTTACGATTTCTGGTTTTCACAGATTCTTCTTGTGTGTTTTTGGATGGGCTTATAGTAGTCGATTTTTTAGCTTTTGAAGTTTTTATTACAATTGGTATGGCAGCTGCACCTTTTAAGCGACCAGATCTTGTCCGTCTCTGTGACACTGATGTATCACTACATAAAACACCATCACCAAGCCCCTCTAATGGATCTTTCTCTAAAATCAAATCTTCATTTTTTTTTATATTCTTCGATGTCTCATTCGTTGTACTATCTAAATTGTCTTTGAAACCAATTTTTTCCTTAATTTTTACCTTTTTATCACATTTTTCTAAAACTATATTTATTTCAGATTTAAGCAACTCTTTCTCTGCATATATATTTAGGAGATCAAAATTTTTCTTTTCAGTTTTATTCTTTCTGGGCATCTCATCATCTGCTTCTGAACTTCCAAGAATTTCTTTGGACGATTTAGAAAGATTCTTATTTTCTAGATCAGAACAATTATTGTCTATCTTAGTTAAAGAGATTTTATCTAAATTCTCATTCACACACTGAGATGATTGCTTTTCTTTAGTTGAAATTAGTGCAGGATCATCAACTTTTGGTATTTCAGATTCACTACTTAAAATGTTTGTGTCAACCTTTGCTTTCATATCTGGTCCCTCAAACATATGTTTCAACTCCTGACAGATTGAATCTTCATGAGCTACTAAATTGCTCTTCTCTTGAGGAACTTTAGAATTCTCTACAATACATCTTAATGCAGTTTCTCCAGCAACTGGGTTCACAAGTTCACTTTCCTCTGTATCAGCTTCTGTCATTTTTCCAAGTGTGTCACATTTTGATCCTAAGGAAGAATGCTGTTTTGAAGATACTGTTAAATCTTCTGTCAGGTTTGAATTGTGAAAGATTTTATCAGAAACATTAGGTAGAATGTTTGAGTCTTTCTCCACAGGTGAATTAGTTATGTCATCAATAGCACATTCTGATTTACTCACACTTGATATTAAAGGTTTAATTTCTGGGCAAGCTTTCTCCTCTTTCTCATTTGAACATTCTTCATTTCTCCCAACCAGCTTTCTATGGGTAATATCTTTGCTTTTAACTTCAATTCCATGTTCTTTAAGTTTGTTCGTTGAATGTGATTCCTTTAAAATAGAAGTATCTTTAATTATTCCTTCTTGAGATACACTATCTACTGTTGATTTTTGGCAAATTGTAGGCTTATCGTCAAGTTCAGGTTTCTTTGAGGATTGTATGGATTCATTTAGTTTGTCCAATTGTTCATTTTTTACACTCTGATAATGATCCTTTTCATTTTCCAATTTGACAGGACAAACAGAATATTCTTTCAATTTGTCTTTTCCAGGCAGCTTTAGATTAATAGAAGATTCCAGAGGAATTGATAAATTAGACGTATCTGGGACATGTTCTTTTGCATAAACACCAGGATCCTTTAAACCATCAATTTTAATTTCAGACAGTTTAACTTCAGATAGTTTTTCTAATGGTTTTACTTTCAATCCATAGTGTATTTTTTCTTTAGCAATTTCAGAAGTTTGGGTCACTTTCATATCAAGAGGTGTATTCAAAATTTTATCTTTTACTGGCATTGAATGAAAAGCAGAATTACTTTCATAGTTGTGAATGCCAATACCTTGTGCTGTACCTAATGTATTAAATTTAGGAGAGGTATTTTGTTTATGAATGTTTGCAACATTTAAAGTATGTAAATCTTTGCTAGGTTTCTCATCTTTCACAGTTTCTATATTGATATTTTTCAATGATAAGCCTTTAAGAATAGATTTTGAGTCAGGCTGATTAATTGATTGTCCTTGCATGACTGTTAGATCTTTCATTTTTCCAAGTGTGTCACATTTTGATCCTAAGGAAGAATGCTGTTTTGAAGATACTGTTAAATCTTGTGGTTCTAGGCTGCTTTCTAATCTAGAATCTTTGGCCTTCATTACCCCATGAGAACCTCTTGATGAAATACTACTTGGCATACCATAGTTGCTGGTTTCATGTTCTCGATGTATGCTAGACATATCTTTAACGGCAGTAAAATAAGCTAAGCTTTTGTTTATTACACTTTCAAGGCCCAGTTCTTTCCGTGTTTCTGTTCTTTTGACATGACGATTGTCTCTAGCTTTCATGTCCTCTCCCACTCTTTTATCTGGTTTCTCTCTCATAGAGGCACAACTGGTTGATAACATTCTAAGTTTATCATCATGAAATTGTGATTTATTGCCAATGCTAAAAGGAATATTGTAACTAGATTGAATGTCAGGTTTATTTAGAAGTGGCACACCACTTCCACAAAGCCATGCTTTCTCTTTCATAACCAGAGGTTCTGTAACAAAGCTTTTTAACATGGCGATCTCGGCAATCTTGTTCAAGTCTGGTTCCTTAAAAAGGTTGGTAGGGTCAAGTGCTTCTTTAGATTTTAATTTATCCAAACCTAAAGTGTTGAAGGGTTTATCTAAAATTGGCTTAGTTAAATCTGGCATTTTTATCTGTGAATCAAAGTATTTCTTATCAACAGATTTCTTCCCAGTTTTATGCAGATCTAGCACCATTCCAGTAGTGTCCTTTATATCTAAAGTCTTGCGTAAATATTCCGCACCACTTTCCATATCTTTTCTTGATACATCAAACTTTTTAAGTAGTGAGCTACTTAAAAATGGAGGATTTTGAGTTAAATGTGACAAGTCTGTGAGTTGTCTCAGAGGATCTAACATACTTTCTGGGGGCGGTAATATTGACTGAGGTAAATTCTCTGGGATAAAAGCAGAACTTATAGGCTTTTTTGACCCTGAAATAATTTGATTTTTGTCATTAGTTTTATTTCCTTGCAAGTCTAAATATTTATCCTTGCTTGGAACTTGGAAATCCTTACTTTCTATAAATTCTTTATCTGCACTCTTACAAGCAACAGGTTTGTGCACAGGTTTATTTGACATTTTACTATTACTTCCTAAAACATCATCAATACTTCTTATTTGAGCTGTTTTTTGTAATTCCATGCAACTTTTTGCTGCAAGTTTGTTCATTATTCCCATTGTGATGCTTTCTACAGATTTGCGTCTATTTTTTCCACTGCTTTGCATACTCTGCAGCTTATGACTTAATACATCCTTGTGTTTGGAAGCACCTTGAGCACTAAATGTACCTAATGGATTTTCAGTAAAACATTTCCCAGGAACCAATGGAACAGATTTTTCTGGAAAATGGCATTTTTCTACCATAAAAGGTTTCGCAAATTCAACATCAGCCTTATTATTTCTATCAATTTTAGCACTATGAAAAGTTACATTTCCATCAACTTTTTCTTTCACATTTGATTGTTCAAGAATAACTTTTGAGTCCAATTCCTCTGTTTCCTTTATAAAATCTCTAGAGTCACATTTAAATGAACGAGGTGCCACTTCCAATTTCAAACTTTTCAACTCAGTAGAATCTTTATTTTGGTCTGACTTAGTGTCACTAAGAGTTTGTGAAGTATTCAAAAGATCATCTGTATGTTGAGAGATACTTTCCCTGTTGACAATCCCAGATAATTTTGCCTCTTGTTGTTTTGATACAAATGCATCCTGAATTGCACCCGGCTTAGGAATGCGTATTGAAGAAACCTCTACATATGCATCATCTTTCTCATTCTTCTTGGTGGATGGTAAATTATCATTAGATGTTGTCTTTTCTTGATCTTTTAATTCACAAGGTTCTTGATCATAATCACAATTTGATTCTGATGATGGTTCTTCACAATCCTTATACAAATCAGTTTTATTCACACATTTTGTTTCAGGCAATTTAACAGTTTGCTCCATTTTTAAAATGGAACTTTCTTCAGTACTACACTTTCCTTCTGGTTGTGTAACTTGTTCATTTTCTATGGACTGCTTACCTTCAGTTTTATTACAATCCAATGTGACACACTGATCAGGTTTGAAGCTTGATTGAGCTGAATGCATTGAGTCAGTTTCTGTTACAGAAACACTGTCCATACCCATAACTTTTGAACTTATTTTTGTTTCAACAGAACTTGGAATGCTAACAGCTGGGTTGTTTGATTTACATATGGCATCAATGCTCCACAACTTAGGTGATGTTTCAGATTGATCATCGCCCCCCTCAGTCGAAACAATTTCTTTTTCACAAGCAATGGAGTGGCTCAAAGACATTTTGCTAGATTGCGAGGCACCCTCTACTAGTTTATGAGGCAATTTAAAATCTTTACCATCTGTTTCACAGTTTCTTTGACTTTCACAAATATCAATTGGACAAATACTTTGTTTTGCAAAAGAACTTGTATCATTCACAGCTACTCCAAAATTAGTCAACTGATATGACCTGTTTACAGTTTCAGAAACTTTCACATGATCTAATTTGTTTTTAATACTATTAGATTCAGGCAGAACAGGATTGTTAACCTCTAAATTAATACTTTTATCTGATTCAGCATTAATTATATTTGTACATGCTTCTGGTTTTGTCACACTTTTCACAACATTGTCACATAAAGCAGCAGATACACTGTTAACCATTTCATTTGGTTCTAAATGTTTAGCAGCAGAAGTTACATCTTCAGGCCTACCTGTATTTGTGCCGTCATTTTCAGATTTTATAGTAATTTCTGACCCTTTGTTTCCATCTAATGACACATTAGTGGTTAGTTTATTCTCATTTTTATCTTGTGATGATCCAGCATTAATCTCGTCATCATCAGAATTTTTTATAGGATTACCAGTGTCGCAATCTTTACCTGAACCTTCTCCATAAACTAGCATTAAAGGCTCTTCAATGGGTTCACCTACTTCTGATTCTACACAGTCATGAGGAGTGGTAGAAATGGAATCAGCCATTGCACGTGAACGTTTTGCTGGAATTACATCTGTATCTTCTAGCAAGATATTTGTTTTGAGTATCGCATTTGAACTTTGATCGACACACAAATCATTTTTCTCCATACCATTAATACTGGTAGTAAAAGATTCATTTTCTAACAACTTAGGAATACTGCAATTGTCAGCTTTAGAGTCTTTGACAAGTTCTTTAGCCTGCTGTTTCTCAACATCAACATAATTTACAAAAGCTAATTCTTTTTGTGGCATTGTTTGATCAAATTCAGAAGCCACAACTTTTATAGTTTCCACATCATTTTCGGGCATCTTTGACGTTTCTACTTTGTCAATATTATGTTTACTCTTCTCCTCAATATCAATTTCGGTATCACAAATAACAGTTGACAAATTAGTAACTTGATTAGATTGGTGTTTTACTGGATCTTTCTTTTCAGTTTCAATGGTGTTGGTGATTGTAGTATCTGGAGTACTTACAGTTTCATTGATTAATTCATTTGTCATTTCTTGGGACTTATCAGAGTTTTCTTGATTGATTTTGTGAGATTGCAAGGCCACATTGTCCTTTACTTCACTTTTATCTTCTGTATTTGACTCAACTTTTAATTTATCACTTTCAAATACATCTTCATGCACCTCACTCGAAAAATCTTTAACTTCTTCACTTCTTCCTTCCTCTATCTTGTCCTGCACCAATGGTGACTTCGAATGCTGTCCTGTATCTGTGATAGGTTTCTCAGGTCCCATACTGTTGCTATCATCATTAACGAGTGTGTCAGATCCATTGTGAAACTGATCATTAGAAGATAATTGAGATATTAGTTGCACCAATCCTTCTCTGTCACTAAAAATGAAAAATAAATATTAAATATTTGATGGTTTGTTAAGTAGAGAAAGCATGGTAACAAAACTGCAGAAACTATATCCATAGTGTAAGAAGTTAAAAATATTTACCTCTTATTAAGCATAATAATACTACATAATTTCTAAATGATTAAAGCACTAATTGGCAGTAATATAAATGTGAGGAAGATGATCACCATAATAGTTGGTTTGTATTAATTGCTGGAGCAGTAAATAGGTATCAAATTGAAGTGTCTAAATGAAAGAGAATTGCATTCATAATACTGATACAATTTTTTTAACCTACTAATGAAGGCAAATTCCATAACTTAAGAGTTGTAAAAGCATAATATTGATGTAAAAATGTTTTAACTTTGTTAGGTTTTGTTGTTTACTGCTGTCACATCTTAATTGCTAGTTTCTCAATGAATTGAAATGTCAAAATTAAAATATTTGTTACAAATACATTTACTTAATGTCTTAAATTTATGTTTGTGAACAAAATACAGTAATCTATACATCATTATGTACCTTGCCACTATCTCCCATGTTTCATCATCAAGATCTTCACGATAAACACGAAGATTGCAGGAATCATCTAACTGGCACCAATATGTCTGTCCAAGTTTGTCTCGACCTAATGGACGACTTCGTAATTGGCATGCACTTAGTTTGTTGATTTCTGCTTTGAACTTTGAATTCAAATCAAACTGCTGCTCAAGAAGTGTCTAAAACAAAAGTCATATTACAAAACATCTAATCACAAATTTAAAAAATAAGCATTAAAGTAATACACAATTCAGAAATTAAATTAAGAAAACACTGAAATAAAAATTCTGCAGAAAAAGAAATTAAATTTTTTTTAATTGTTCATAAAAAAAATTAAATGATTTGGAACAGCCTTTGTCATTAGATTTATTTCCAAATCAAAATGTGTGTGTTTCATCTCACTTTTGAGACTTCCATCAGGCATAAAATTTAGCAATTCATGGTCTTTACTCCACGAGCCCCGTCAATGGCTGACCGTCACTCAGAATGCTTTACTTATCTTCTGATAATGGGGGTGGTGCATCTGAAAATTCAAGAATTCAACATACTACATGATGGCTGCCATCTGTACACTTCAAATAAGCCACCCTTCCCCAGTTTCTGTGGGAACTGTCCTTCCAACGTGTTCTGCAGTCCAGGCTATGCCCTGTCACAGTGTTCTGTATCAGCACATGAGGTGGTTAATCCTTATGATGCAACATCCAAGTCTGGATATTCCTCAAATATACTTTAATTCTCTAGTATACTTCCTCATCTGGTACAAACTTCTGATGAGCAGTGCCTTTGCAGTCAAAAAACACAACGAAGTTTTGACTGACTCATACATGCTTTTTCTGGACGAGCAGACCTTTTGCCTATCCACTGTGACAACTGCACCATCAATTCAATAACAACTATAAGCCAACACTTCATGGGAGGTGGTACACAATTTCTAGCTGACTTACACACAGGTCTGTTTCTGTTTGTCAGTCAATAAACTCAGAACAATTTTACACTTACATAACGCACTTCAAGTTTTACACTCAAAATATGTCAATTGTTGGAAACTTCTCAAACAGTTACACATAAACCAGAGCACAAATTCTCTCAACACGGTAATCTGTTGATGTGGAAGATCATCTATGCTTATGATTGTCACCAACCAACATTCTGCCATTTTCCAAATGCTTGAACAACTGCCTCTCTCATACAGCCCTCCCAGTATTATTGGCTAACTTTACTCACTATCCAATTATCTAACGTGTGACTTCATCACAATTCAAATATCATTAATTTGTCATTTATCCTTAACGGATGTTCCAAATTTTCTTTCCTTCTTTAACCTACGAATAAGACAGACTACATTTGGTAAGTCGTACTTGGTGAATTGGCAAAATTGGCCAATGCATTTGATTGTAGAATGTATTTGTAATTAGATTATTTAAGAGAAGTTTTATTCTAAGTATGTTGAATTGCATTTTTAAGTTTTAGTGTTTTCATGGCTTAATAGTGTAAATGTTTATATTGTGTTTAGTTTCTAATAAGATGTCGCATAGAAGAAAATTGTAAATAGCTATTGTGAAATAAATTGTAATTTCATGAATTGTATTTTATGAATCCGGAAATTTATAAAAGTTAATGTTAAATTTTTGTAATTATCCGAAGGGTCTGGTTGTGCCAGTAATAGAAATTATAAAAAATTGCAATACAATTTTTTTTTAAAATTTGGGATGGGGGTAATGTAACATGAAGTTATGGCTCCATATTTTAAGCAGTCAAGCTGCCTCAGACAGGATTGTTGGTGGCTGCTTTGAGATAAGCCACCAGTACATTGTATTCTGTGATATGGGTGTAAGCTTGGCATTCAAGAAAGAGTCTAAGGTGAAACATGATGGCGTAAGTTTGGTTAGGAGGTTGAGACAGAACAAGGCTGGAGGAGGAAGTATTGGGTCAAGAACAAGCAACCAGAATTCATGGTAGTGAGACGGAATACTATTATTTGATTTATATTTGACAGTTCTCAGTAAAGCTTGGCTGATGGAGAGTGGTGAATGTTTTATTTACTTGGTGACCATGCTTCAGGGATTTTGCTACTCATTGCTCAAAATAAATGGACTGTTGTTTAAAATTAATCTTTTGTGATTTTCCTTGGTAAAATTATCTGAGGCCCATATATTACTGACTGAAGGATAGACAAGAAATTGAGCAGTTGAGAAATATATATGTTAGTAACATATGCACTGCTTGTATTATTTTTTTACACTGCCACAGGAATATATGATACTATATATAACACAATTAGTAAGGAGAAAAGAGGGAGATAGAAAGGCAGTGAGTTACCTGAAGTGTAAAGCTGGCAAACACCATGATAAGGGATGGGGAGGTGTCTTGAATTTTCAAAGGCAACCGCCTCCCTTGTCAGAAGATGAGGAAGAGCATTTCAAGTGACGGTCTTCTGTGGAAGGCATATGTTAAGCATGGAGATGAAAGAAAATATTTGGCACACCCACAACTTGAACCCAGAACCTCCATTATAGCTTCAAGGTACTTTATCCAATTCATCCCCAACACCAAGTACAACTTATACTGAATACAGCAATTCATATTATATTTTATTTGGATAGGTAGGACAGAGTTTGGAGCATTTGTTAGTATAAATTACAAATGAATGATATTTGAATCATAATAATTTGGATAGGAGAAAAGCCATTGACGTAAATTGATAGTACGCATCAACTTGTAGGGAAATACAAAAACTTGAATTTTCAAGAACTTAATCTTCCATTTTCAATGTCAGAATGGCAAGGTGGCCACCTGCTCAGTATTTATAGGGAAGACATTTCTGATGAAAGGGTTGGTGCCTCAGAAAATTTAAAGAACTCCAAACGTGTGTACTATCTATGAACCTCAGGTAAGTCACCTACTTTCTATCTCTCTTTCCTTTCCTTATTTATATATATATATATACTTTTTCAATCTATATGGAAGAATTAGGAGCATCTGTTAAGGATTAATTACAAATAAATTATATATGAATAAGTGACAAAGTCACTATGTGTGACTACGTCACTTCCATATAGACTGAAAATGATTTGTACTCAATGTGGTGGCGAAGATGGTAAGATGCACACCCCGCTCTAGTGATGGTTACACTGATGATTTCGTGTACCAAGGTTCGAGTCCTGGCCACATCGAATATTTTCAGTCTTTCTTCCTTCTTCCATTCCCTTCTACGCTTAACATATGCATTTCTTTGTGTATGATTCCATGCTGTACATATGATTCAAAGAGCGAATTTCCTGCCTTTCTCCCAAATATTTCTATCTTTCTTATTATCAAATGCGTGACTTCGTCACTTATCCCATATATAATTTATTTGTAATTTATCCTTAACGGATGCTCCTAATTCTTCCATCCCTCTTCTCTATCCATCCTAACTTGAAAACCTAATATATAGACTGAAAATGTTCGGTTGGTCGTACTCAATGTGGTGGCGGAGTGGATAGACGCACGCCCTGGCTTTAGGGGCGATGCACTGTTGTTTCGTGCACCCAGGTTCGAGTCCTGGCCACATCGAATATTTTCAGTCTTTCTTCCTTCTTCCATTCCCTTCTACGCTTAACATATGCATTTCTTATGTGTATGATTCCATGCTGTACATATGTTATCAAAGAAGCGAAATTTCCTGCCTTTCTCGCCAAATATTTCTATCTATTCTTTTGTATCGCAATTATCAAATGCGTGACTTCGTCACTTATCCAATATATAATTTATTATATATATATATATATATATATATATATATATATATATATATATATATATATATATAAATTGGCATGTACAGGAAAAAGAGGGAGATTAAATGGCTTATCTGAAATTTAAGGCTCTTGTATGTATGTTCGACAGGTCTGAGCTCTTCAAATGTATCCTTTTACAAGGAATATGTATACTGTGTGCTGGCCAAATAGTTTTAGAAGTTTACAATTGAATTTTGTATAATTGTCTGCATTAATTTATGACATACATCGATGTGGTTTTCCTTGCTGTAAGTGGCATTGAAAATTCACAGCATATAGTGGCAAAGAAGTCAGATAATACTAATTAATTGCAAAAAAATACTTGCACATTATATTAACAAAAAATTACTGATACACTAGTTATGTTTCTTCCACAATTTGTGGACCACATCAGGTGTTGCCTACAAATAAAGACAATGAATTAAAACTTTAAGGCTAAATACAAACTTAACTACAAAATTAGTTCTTAATAATCTGCAGTGACTTTTCATCTGCTAAGCCATGTCCTTTTCTGGAATTTTAATTATTTTATTTGTTAGCCACAAATCTTCATAAGTCCATGAAAATATCAGCAATTTCAAAAATAATACTTGTTAGACTAGAGTATATAGAAGAATGAGCAAATTTCTTCCTAGCAAGTTAGTTTGCTTATAGCTGCAACTGGCATTGTAAGTGTTGATGTGTTTCTTTACATAGTCTATTTGAACAGAATGATGTTAACTATATTAGAGCTAATAATATAATCTTTTGTGTAGAAAAGTCAGCACTATATATCATAGTAGTTTCAATTGAAGCTTTATTTTGACAGAGACAGATATATAAAAATCATAAAGTGCATTTTTTCTTTGACACCAATATCTCATAAAATGCACTTGTAAAATAGAAGGAGTAGCAAGGCAAAGTTTGGATAGTTAATTCTTATTTCAAAAATGAGTTTAGTGTTGTCTGAAATCAATAGCGTTTAGCCTTGTTTGTATAAGTTGATTTTGTTCTCATAGAAATTTGTGCACATCGGAATTCGCTATGAAAAATGTGATTACTCAAAATAGTAAAAATAGTATAGATATGACATTAAAAATATTATAAACAAACCTTTAAAATTCGAAGTTTGACTCCAAGTCTAGCTTTCTTATAACCAAATCTTTCCAACTCCCAGCCATCTTGATTGGAATAAGTATGGCAAAATTTTATAAGCGCACGTTCCCAACGTTCTCCTGACACAGATTTCCTTGCTTTCCGAAGTAATTTCACGTGTAAATCAACTAATGGTGGAGGAACTGAAAAATAATGTACTTCAATTTTATAAAACTTAATCTTCAATTAACTAATGTTCCTGAAACAAACTAAATATATTTTATGTAATTCTATATTTGGAATCCTGACAACTTAATGTTTTCAAGGTTTTTTTTTATCTATATTTATTGTTAAAATTTAAACTGTACAATGAATGTAAATTAAATATATATTGCATTATAAACAGTTTAAAAATATGTTGAAAATAAATCAATATTATTAGGTTTACATTTAAAACTTATTTATAACTATTAATTTTATAAACAGTTCTAAAAAATCATGAAGTATTATTGAATTATTTAACTATTTAGATAAAATTAGTGACCATAAAACCATACTGCAGAGTATAGACAACCAAAATGAGGAGTATTACATCCTCCTTCACAGAAAGAGGATAAAAGGCAAAAATTTGAATCGCCTATTCTTTGAAAACTGGTGGCCCATAAATTCCACCACAAACACAAACCTGCCTCTTATTCCTATTCATATTGATTATTTAACAGTTACATATCAACAATATACATTAATATATATATATAAGGACAGGAAGGAGCGGTGCCTCTTGCCATCTGTGAACCTCTATCGTGATATCCTGTCCTTAGGTCGGCTAGCCGATCACTGAAAATGTCTTCCTAACTTTCTGATGAAGGGGGCAGTGCCTACGAAAACTTAAACAACTCCATACCTTACAAGGTGCCAACCATCGGTGAGCCTCAGGTAGATCACCTACTTTCTATCTCTCTTTCCTGTCCTTATTGTTATAATTAACCTGACAATGTCATTTCCTGACACACACACACACACACACACACACACACATATATATATATATATATATATATATATATATATATATATATAACAATTAATGGGGAAAGGACAGAGAGATAGAAAGAAGGTGACTTACCTGAGGTTCATAGATGGTAGACACCTTGCGAGGTTTAGAGTACTTGAATTTTCGGAGACACCGTCCCCTTCATCAGAACATTAGGAAGATATTTCCAGTGATCAGCAAGCCGACGACTGATTCAGTCAAACCTCCATTGTATAATAGCAAAAGCTAGCCACACAGCAATTTTGAATGGCTGTTTACCACTCAGAATACTATTTTTAATCTTCTGACAAAAAGGGGTGGTTGCCTCCAAAAATTGAACTCTGCACTCAGCATGGTGCCTACCAACTACCACCAAAATTTATATCCTCTCCTTATTGTTTTAATTAGTCTGAAAATGTTGCACCTTGTAAGGTTTGTAGTTCTTTAAATTTTTGGAGGCACCGCCCCCTTTATCAGAAAATTAGGAAGACATTTCCAGTGATCAGGTAGTTGTCAATATATGGACATATACTTAATTTGGCCTAGTCCTAAAGATGCAGTCTTCCATAACTGAATAGATATTCATAGATAATCTGCAGAAATGTAAAATGCCAGAAAGAAATGTGGGAGGATAAAATGTGACCACATAATTTTAGGTGCCTGAAAGTATTGTCTTCGACAACAATATTCAGATATAGATCTTCTTATAAGTTATGGGTTCAATCTAAATAAAATAAGACTGAGCAAAAGTTCATAAAAAAATTCTTCATTCCTGTTGAAACTAGGATGAGAATCTCAATTTGAGAAAGCAATAAGTCTACAATACAGCACTGACTTCATAAAGATGTTTTGTGGATTCGTTCATAATAGCACAATTTTTCCACAGGCAATTATTGATTACCTGTCTAATAAAGTCTTACAAATGTTTGAGTATCAGTCGTATCGAAATAGATCAGGTGTAAGAACAATTTATCCTGACACACATTTTAACATCAAAATATGGGCATTTTATGGAAATCAAGCTTAAACTGCATTATTAGGCATGTCTGACAGTGTCATTAAGAGGTCAAGATTCATGGAAGAAAAAAGTAGGTGTTGTCAATCAGAAGCTCAGTTACAGAAGTATAAGTTAAAGAGATATGAAATGTCTGTCACATATGGTTAAAAGTATATATATATATACACAACACAAAGAAAAAAACAAAATTCCATATTGATAAAAATATAACTTATGGTCACTAAAATTAACTATAAAGAAATAGATCACTTATATAAAAGATTAGCAATTCAGTTCAAGCTTCTGAATGCATGCTCTGAAAAATAGTCTTAACAAAATAGAAAAATTTAAAGCTTAAGTTTTATAAATTGACATAATTTATGCAATTATTTATTAAAATTACATAGTAAACAAATCAATTGTACTTGCACACCCAGGAAATATTTAAAAATCGACAACAAATTACTAATTCTTTCCAAATAAAATAGCATCTGTAGTTACATGCTGAATGAAACAACATATAAATGCAAGGAAATGTTCACTTACCCATAGTGAAACTGTTTAAATATGTGACCCATGTTCAAACAGTTAATAATGATTAACTGGTACAAATAATTCCTACTAATTAATACGGAAAATACAATTATCTCAACACAAAATAAAATTTTACTTATACAATTCAATCGTTTGAAAATCAGAAAACTATTTTTAATGCATAAAGAAGTTTTTTTATAATATTCAAAGTTATTCTATAATTTGCTTTTAACAATTGTGTACATATTCAAATCAGTCACAAATCTACGTAAACATTATTTTTTAAAATTACATAGGAATTGTATCGAAAACACCCAGTCATTTCTACACAGAAGTATGTGTATAACAACAACAAATCTGCAAAGAGGTTAAGTGGACTTAATTACGCGAAATAAATAAAATATCGTAAAAGTTCTACTGCACATTCACAATTAACAACTGAAATATAACTCGAGGGCACATGGCATGATTAAATCATTAAGTTGAAATTTGTTTTTATCATAAAATGAATAGGCGCCATAAACGAAGAATCTGTCACAGCAGAAAGGTGTTTGCCATACTCGTACGCAGAACTCCCGATCGCCAAACAATGATTAAATTTGAGATACGGGATCAAATAATGCAATAATTGATATTATAGTATTTAAAAACGAAAATACTGCACGTTTTCCTGCCAATAGCAGTAAAATGATACAATTTCAAAAGCGTCACTTTGTCAAAATATATTTCATTTTACTTTACACAAACAATACTAACCTTCTTGAGAATTTTCTAGCATTTCTTGAAGCTCTGATATGTTTGGATGAGTAATTCCACATGATGAAGCAAATCTTTCAAGGAACGAACAAATTACAGCGAAATTTGGATCTGATGTACAGGATAACTCTCCATCAGACGCCATTTTACCTCATTCTGGCTACTACTGTGTACAATAATATCCACAAAAATACAAACAGAAACGCCTCAAATAATTATTTATGTAACTATTACTGCGAAGAAATAGATGTAAATAACATTAAGGAACATGTCTGGATATACATTAAATAGTATGTTAGAATAAATGGGTAATTTCATGTTTACTATCTTTTTATTTTTAATAGTATTTTGCATGGCAATTTCAATCACAGATATTCCTTAACAAAACAATCATTCCTTCGAAACAGATTCCTATTTAGTCGAAAAATGAATGAACAAACTCTTTATTTTATTGCTTCACATTATTATTAGTATTTAAACTGTTAGTTTTACATTATATTGGTAATTGCAATATAGTAATAAATTCTTAAGATACTTGTTCCAATTGAATATTTAAATGAGAGGCTCAAATCTTTTAAATAATGATAGCACTAAAATAAAGTTGGAAGGTTGGCTTCTGAATGGTACGAATTAAAAACGACAAAGTAATATTATTGTTTCTCTAATTTACTTTTAGTACATTACCTCATCTTTAGAGATTAATGTTAATATCGTTAAAAACAACAGTGTCACTATAGAACTATAAACATATACAAAATATGTTAATTTTTCACTACTATATTCTTCCTAGCAAAAATGTTCATGGTTGTAGCATTTTTTATATACATATAAAATGTGACAATTGCATTTATTAAAAGAAAATAATAATCAAGCCAATAATTGAATATATTGAGAACAGCTTTTAATTAAATGTCGACTTCAGATATGAACAATTAATAAATGTGATTTGGAATTAATGAATAACGTCTGCCCATCAAGAACTGAAAATCAATCTTAGGTGACAGTTTTGTCTGCGCCGGCCGGGACCCCAGCAACTATCTAGAGGTATCCTTGCTACTGACAGTTTTCGAGAAGTTGTTTTTGGTTAAACTCCAGGATCATTCACATGAACTGCAACTAATACCGTTTTTTTCAGTTTTGTTTCAGGCCACGGCACGACGTGGTGTTCCTTGATGTCGCTAAAGCCGTGCCAAGTTGCTACGTGCGAACCTTCTCAGTAAAGTTGGGCGAGGCCCTATCATCGAGAAAGGTGATCCTGGCTGGTGTTCCGCAGGGCAGTCTCCTCGGACCTGTCCTGTACAACGTACAACTCGGACATCCCGAAACTAGGAACCGGAACCCATATCGTGCAGTACGCGGACGACACCACGCTGTTCGCTGTGTCGAGGAACCCGAACGCAGGGTTAGAGAATGTTCAACGCTGGAAGGAACTGGAGAGTAAAGATCAACGCGTCGAAGAGACAGGCGCTGCTGATCACCCGACGACGGCTAGAGAAACTCGTAATCCGATACGTCGGGAGATTTATCCCGTGGTCCACGAGGTTAACGTGGAGGCACCACGTTGAGCGAAGAAGGGAGTGGGGGCCGCACCTAGGTCACAATATCCACCAATTATATCCAAGTGGATCCGTATCGCGAGGTCTTTAAAAGGGGTCCATGAACCTCTAATGTGCCAATACGTATACTGAACTTCTTCCCAGACATTTGGAAACGTGCAATTGGGTAGTGACCCAAACAAAACGCTGACCTCAATAATCCAAAAAGCTATACGCAATTAGCTTGCTGCCCACAATTAGCAAGATACTTGAAAGGATAATTCTATCTAGAATTAAAGAACATCTTTTGACTAAGAACGCGATAAGAAAAGAACCGTTTGCATTCAAAGAAAAACATTAACTAATTGGCAAAATTTTTAAATTAGCTCGACATGCAAGGAACCATCGTGCCTCCACTCTGATAGTCTTCTTAGACTTCGACAAGGCATACGACAATGTTTGGCATGAACAATTACTTTACAAATTATACACCCAGACAAGGATTCCCGACTGTTATATTAAATTAATCTATAATTACTTGAAATGCATAACAGATAAAAACATAATCGACAATCGCATATCATCCAAGATAAATGTCTACGTAGAAGTACCTTAAGGCTCTGTGCTTGACCCATTGCTATTTAACATCTTTATTAATGACATGCCAAACGAAGGTTAAGTAGAAACCTTACTCTATGCTGACGACACGGCCTACTATAATACTAGGAAAACAGAAAATAGTGCAATAAATAAACTACAAATTTGGTATGAAGTCAACAAAATGAGAATTAAGACAAGACCTCAAAGGAAAGAAGTAAATATTGAAGAAAAACCCATAGAATGGACCAAAAATTGAAAATATCTAGGAATAACAATCGATGATAACAATAATTGATATAGCAATTTAAAGGCACAAAATTTTTCATGGCTCTGTTAATAATATAAAAAGATGACCACGTTCTAATATTATTTAAAAAATCTATAACTGCACAATAAAGCAAAGACTACTATACGAATATCAGTTCTGGGGTACAACTTCCATAAGCAATTTACAAAACTACAAAAAGTAATTCTGCAAGTTACCAGATGTACTAAATTCAGCCTACCACGCAAAAACACAGGGGAAGCAACGATAATAAATACAGAAAAGAATAAAAGGCATGTATTCGAGAGTAGGACTAGCAGCTATACAATATCCCGTTCTTAAAACTGTCCACTTCTTCACTGACAACTCTGTGGCAGTGCTTCCCTCACTTCAGAACGGGCAGCTGATACATGTTAACACTTCTCTGCTATTTCTTGGCAACTAGGACTGGTTGGAATGTTGCATAGTATCGATATATTGTTTATGTCAAGTTGAATATTTTTCCCCTTTGTTTTTTCGCCCGCGCATATTTTCCGTGTTGTATAAACAGAAACTAATCACTTTGTGTTTGTGCTAGAATAGGCGTAACGAATGATGAGGAGGGTTAGTGAAATCCTCTCGAAAAAGTCAAACTAGGTATTACGATACACCATAGATACGTAAAAATTAAAGCAGTTGTTTAGTAATATTGCTTTGTATTATTATTACTACTACAGAAATCAAGCAAGCTGTACTTCAGTGTTTAATTGGCTCGGTTTTTATTCACCTTAAAGGTGTCAAATACTGAACATTTCGTGTGACAGTATTACGTTTATAGATATTTATCATTCTTTCGCTTCGTTATTTTGCCAGTTAAAGTTTGTGCCGCTGAAGGGTGGACAATAATTGTTTTGGAAAGAACCAAAAATTTATAGGCGAGTACGTGCAACATACGTACCCTATCCCAAATGCTTGCTGAAACAAACTTACTCCAATCGCAAATTAAACCGAACTGCACGCGAATTGAAAACTGTTTACCATCGCGCAATCGATAGTCACCTCTTCCAGTCGATAATTGACATCCTTAGCTGCCAATAACTGGCCTGTGAGCAGCGTCAAAGACGGTGGAGGGGGAACCCCAGTCATGACTGACACGCTCGAAGAAAACTGAAGTAGTACTGACATTTATACGCCACTAACACTACCCGTGTAAACCTAGCCTGGGTAATTTTCTTCTAACTTATCAGCGGTAAATGACGGAAACGCGGGATACGTCTTTACACGTGCATTTTTCCCTTCGCGGCAGCCAGGAGACATCGCGTCGTCCCTTTTTATCTTTCCCACGTGATTACTCGTGCGCAATCCTTCATGATCCAAGCGCGAGGGTAAGAGTGTTTGTAAAGGCCGCTATAGAGAACACAGTGTCATGCTGTAACATTCCAGTCTTGTTTTCCCTCTTCCTGCGGACAGCATCTCACACACCTCTTTGTTTACCATTTGGCTGGTTCATTCTTTTTTGGACGACACCCACTGTAATGACTCTTCCATTCTCCCCATACAATTGAAATGCCTCTGTAAAAGTTTTCCAAGTTTGTTGCAAAATTAATCACACGTTCTTCTTCAATCTTCCATTGTCACTAATCTGACAAACAGTTTGTGCATGTGTTGACTTCAGCAGCTGTATCTCACCAACTTATGTTTGAATCTGTAGATGTAACATTTTCCCCAATGCAGGTGGGACCTCCAATACAATACATATAATTTGGATGTGAAAGACAGGCAGAAAGTTATTGACTTACCTTAAATTGCCTATACTGAAGGATGTGTTGGAAAGTTTCTAAAGATTGAGTTCAGCATCTGATCAATTGTGGATGAGGCTTTGAGAGGGCACAAGTATTGTGTTTTGTACAGTTTAACAGAGCTGCGGTGATTAGCAATGCTTTCAGAGAGAGGTTCTTTTGTTAGGCTGATACATCATTTTGGTTGTTCCCGTTTCTTCAATGGTACTTTTGTATTTGACCAATCTATTTTTTAAATTGTTTGTTTATATAAATACAGTATATAGCAGTGGTCTCCAACCTTTTTGCACTTACAGCAAATACTACGATGTCAGTGAGACAACAGGCACAATTAATTTTCTCAATATAGTACATAATGGCACATGGGTCTTTGCTGTAAATTCAACCAAAAATCAAAATGAAATTTTTTACTCAAACATTTCTCCAAAAGGTAAAAAAGATCATATATATAAAAATAATCAGTAAACACAACAATCACGCTGTGCAGGGCACATCTAAAATGGTTTGCGGGCATAGGGCTAGGGACCCCTGCTATAGTGTGAAATAATGTTAGACAACATTTAATTGGGAAATATATTTAAGATAGTACATTAATTATACATATTAATCAGTTTTCGACTTTTGTTTTCTTTTATTCTTCTTTTTCAAAAATTTTGTTTTCTTTTTAAGTACTTGCAGTTTTGGCTTCCTTTTTATTATCACATTATCACCACTAACATTTTCAATATTTTTGCTTTTAATTTCCATAGCTTTTTCTAGCGCATCACCAGAAAATATCTCATCCATGTTGTCTAATTTATATGATTCTTTTGGCCTTGATTCTTTATTTGCCAACTTTTGTTCAAGTCTGTTCAAATATTTTCCAGATGAAGCCTTAGCAACCTGTTGCCTATACTGAAATTAAGACATAAAACATTATGGCAATATATATTGTCTAATAATTAACAATTAAATGACTAAAAATACAAAAAAAATATGTGACTCTAACTAAGATTACAGTTATGTTACACACAGTGTTTTTAATTATTCTTATCATTTCTGGTTATTTTACAATTTCATTTTGAAGAATTATGTTAGTTTATGTTCACCTATTACACAAATCTATAAAAAAAATTAGTGTCTCCTCAATAAACTGGTAATTGATAACTAACATATCACCATTTAAAGGTTGAAAAACTATCAAAATTAATAACAATTATATTTAGACTATCCTAAACTGCAATATATCAATCTCTCTTATGTTAATACAAGTACTTTAATAAAAAATATCTAACATTCACAACCAGATTCAAATATCAACAATTTCACTGACACAGTTATGAAAGGAAACAACATCTTTAGTTAAGATAGGAACAATGCTTTTTCCCATCCTTTGTTGAAGTCCAACAGATTTTTCTTCCAATCATTAAGATTAAGTTATTCCAATGGCAATGAGGCATCATAAGTAAGATAATCCAATGTACAAATACAACTAACGAAAAAAGGTAAATAATTATCCAATATGATCCAAAGTAAAAACTAAACTTAACCAGCTTCACTGCAAAGAATATTTACACACAGATATATACATATCAAACTATGCCGATTGGAAAAAATACTGTTTCCAATAATATAGCAAATAATAAAGAACAACTCATTTATGATTAATATCCCAAGAAATATCTAATTAACCATTTAAAGACAAAAGTAAGCAATAATCATTGAGACATTAAATGTAGAAAATTACAAAAATTATATTTTTAAATGAATTAGTATGGAAATATAAAAAACATGGCAAACTTACTTTAGCTGGAGAAATATACGAAGAATTTTCCCACAATGTCTTCCCACCAAAACTAGAATCAAATATCTTCACAGGATTTAAAACAAACCTAGGACCTGTAATAAAATAATAAATTACAAACTTGACCACTTCAACACAGAAAAGGGTTGATTTGTCACCAACAGAACACTTTCTTACATTAGCCACAGCTACTTGATAAGCATCTCAGTAAGTGCAATATATTTTCCATTATGTACAACTGAGAAAATGGTATATCTATATAATAGGTTCAAAAACAATTATATTTAGTTTCAACATTGAAGAAAAATTCAAAATTTTTTACATTCTGAAATTATAAAAGAGAATATGATCCAATAAATAAAAAAATTGATTTTATCAACACCAAAATGTACTAGAAAAAATACTCAGTCAGAGCAGTAATATATTAGTCATAAATATTGTTAAGATTAAGCGACTCCTCATTAGATCTGACATGTAGCAAATCTCACATTAATCTCAGAAAATACTTCCTCTCTTCCTTTCAATTTTGGCATTAACAATGATTAAGGTAAATGTGCTTACATTACAAAAAGAAAAGTAACCAAAATACAGACAAATTAGTTATAAATTCAATGTGATATTTATTTTATAAGCAATTTTTTTTGTATATTGGCTACTTCATTTTGTTATTTGTACACTTTAAAAACAGGCATTTATACTTTCAGAATATTGCTTAGTTAAAGCTATATTCATCTCAAGAGATTGAGGGATTTCTTTAGTGGAAGCATATAATTATGGAGGCATTGAAAACGTAAATTTATAGTATTGGTGTTATCTTTATCTCAGCAGAAGCACAGAAAAGAGAGAAAACTGACATCAGGGACCCGCTTAGTTTTTTTACCTCCTCCCAATCATCTTATTTTTATTTAACTCAATTGCAAAGTAAAAATTTAATTCTTAGTGCATTTAATGCTTGAAGTGAAACTGTCTCATTCTTTTAAAATTAACAGTGTTTGAAATACAGTGGAACATTGTTTATTCAAATCATTTACACAAAAGTCAAATACTCTAACTCATATTTTCTCAACTTTAAATTTAAGGATATTGCTTTTTTAAAGCACTGTGCTCTGCAAACATTTTTAATTCTAAGATACTAGAACTGCCAAAGTATAAATACATTTACTTTGAAGTTTTCCTAACTACAGGGGACGCTACTAATTACTGTACTGTCAAACCCTTATTTCAAATTAGTCTGCTCTACCACATTCAGAACTAAACTGCAGTTTTTAATTTCATAGATTTGGTTATCTGAATGTTCAGATATTCTCATTTCAATTAGTTTGGATAATTATGTTATACTGTATTGGGGTTGTTAACACATGGAACAAATATGATTGCAATACAACTAGACTCAAATTATACCAATATAGCAAATCTCACATTAATCTCAGAAAATACCATTTGCTGTAACAGTCAACAGCCAAGCCAATACTCATAGTACTAGTGGAAGGGAAGCAGTGGATGAAGCATGCCCCTAGCAGCTTGGTGAAGTTAATAACTGCTTCCTCAATTATGTTATAGTAGACGTTACTGAGTAACATGTTACTCAATAACATCTAAACCTTAATGTTACCAGAGAACCTCTTATTCACTCCACCACTGGCCATGCTATTTACTGGCATCTTACCGAGTTAACAGCACATCACTAGTGTAGACTGTTCATTAATTTCGATTGGAATTAGGATATGACCACTATTGTGTGAATAAAAAACACTTTATTGCAGAAACCTCTAACTTCGCACTTTATTACTTTAACATGCAAATCCTTTGACTATTTTTGATAATTTAATTACTGAATTCCAAGATTTCATTGAAAGCTATTAAAAGTAGAGATAAATTGTTTACTTCTCTAAAATATGTATTTTTAGGACAAACTTCTAGTACTCTTAATATCCTGGACATATGAATCTTTGATATATACTTTTTTAATATATCAGTTCCTAAACTTTAATTAAATTAATAAGGATGGTTAACTTTAAACAGTGTTTTAATATTATATGCATATTTACTATGTAATTTAACTGATAATAAACATACTTGTGTAAGATGTAGAGACTTATTAACTTAATTATATGTTCAATTACATATTACTTTCCTGGTTTCTTAATAACATAGATGAAGAAATATAGTTACCTATCTCTGTCAGTGCTCCATCTTCTGATACTATTTGGTAGTTTCTAAACCAAATACGATTATCAAGTATTGAAAATGAATAAACATGGTCAATAAATGGTTGACTCTTTGGATGCTTGTTTGGAGTACCAAAGGTCTGTAAAAAAATTGTAAATATTAATCTAAATTTTGGTATGAACATTAAATTTAAGAACATACATAAAGACTTTAGAAACAAAATAACAGGAATGTTGTAATAGGTCTTGGTATTAACCAATCTTGATTGATAATGCTTCCATGATAAATGGGCCATGTATATCCATTTTAGTATGTATGTGTTGAAACCTTGATAAGAGTATATGTGGTTGTATAAGTGTATTAGTATGCACATGTATACCCTTTTAGTATATGTTTACATGACCTTCATTGAGAAAGTTGGTGGCCAGGTGGGATCTTTTGTTTACCAGTAAAAGTTAGTCATGCAGAAATTTTGACTGCTTGGAATGTTTTCCTAATCATTTGATGAAGAGTAATCTGTAATAATCAATCATCATCAACTGTGAGCATAAAATCATAAGTGTGTCAACAGTGACTTAAGCTAAGAAATTTGTTTACATAATTATTGCAACTAGAAAAAAATTATTTAAAATTAGAAGTTAATGGCACCATAATGTGAAGACTTATAATAATATATTAAGGGCAAATATATAAAACTTAGTACAAATATAAAATAAAAATACTCCAAATAAGCATACACAAAATTATAACCAATAAAACTGACAAAATAATATTAAAAGACATATTTAAGAAATACCTGAACAAATAATTCTTTCAGTAAGGCATAATGTGGAATTTTTTTGAAATTTTCATCAAAGGACAAAATGGGACGTGATCCCTTTAAACAGTTTCCAGTAAGTTTCAGTTCTGCCATTGTATATACTGTAAAATAGAACAAGAATAAAATATATTGAAAAATAATTAACAAGATGGCATAACATACATATTAAAGAAAACCAATGCATAAATTTATCAGAAATATTAATTTAAAGTGATGAAAAATACAGCAATCTTTTGTATTGATTTTGTTCATCCTACAGATAAAAATGAGAATAGTTCACACATACCACTTTCAACGAGAAACTTTGCACAAGGTCCTTTTGGTACATTGGAGACCCACATATATAGATCTCGCTTTCGCCTTCCTTCAAAAAAGATACATTTGTTGCAGTTTTTCATTTCACATATCTAAAACAATTAAAAAAGAATGTAAAACAAACTCACAAAAATAATTTGTAATAAAACACAATAAAATAATGAAAACTTAAAAGTTACAAGCCTGTCCACCCCGCTGTATAGTTTCTCTCTCTACTGTTTGTACCGAAAATTATCAAGTATTCAATACATTCTTAGCCAAATGTTTGTAAATTAGTTGCTAATTTCCCTTCATTCTATACAGATTTGAAATGATTTTCAAAACTTAATCAACGTGGTTCCATAATGTCAGATAGTATTAATTGAGCAGCAAGGAGGGGAAATGGGAGGAGGGGCAGGCAATGAGCAGGGGGATGAGGCAACAGCATCAAACAAGTTCATTTCCCAAAAGGTCATTTAAATTCCTTGGTTTATCTCCAAATATGAACAAAATGTAAGCAGTTTCAATCAGGTAATGTAATCCCCAATAAATAAAAATGACGTACAACTAGAAGCCTATAGTGATTTGTACAAACAGTAAAAAAAATACTCATTCATATAATAAGATAATATTAATTTGGCTAATGGTACCTCATTAATAACGAACAGGTTTTCTCTCCTCTCCATTTTGCTTTCAGGTTTAGAATGTGGTAATAATGTTCTCATATCTTCCATAAGATGCCGATGAATGTGAGACAATCCTCTTGCGGCAAACACCAACACTCTTTGTTTGTTGATCCATTTCGTCTATACAAACCAATGTATTAAATAAGTTGTACAGTTATATATCACAGAAATGTGCTTCGGGTATTAATTATACTTACTTTTTTAGGAGGTGGTTCATCTGAAGAACGTACGGGAGGAATAACGGTACCATTTTCACAGCTACCCTCAGTTATCACTTCTTTTAACTTTCTTTTCAAACCTTTCACTTTAACCATTATTGCAACTATCAGAAGCACATGTATACATGTACAATCTCAAAGAACTTCAAATAAAAGTACATCCTAAAATTGAGAACTCTTTGGAAAATATGGTATAAAAAATCAAAGATATAAAACTAAAGATATATGAACATTGTTTACATATGTCTTTGATATCTAAGATAAACTTTGTAAAACAAAAAAGTCACATTCAAACTAATATTTATATTTTAAAAATCATATATTAATACTACATTTAATGATGCTTTAGTTTTTAATAAATATAATTCCCCGGAATGAATTTTCTATATGAGTATTATTAAGTTAATTATATATAATTCATTTAGTTATTTCATAGTCACAGAAATATATTCTCTATCACTGCCTATGATAATAAAATGAACCTTGAATACTAAATTTTTTTCATCGTAAGACGTTAACAGAACAGTTTTTAGTGATCAAATTTGTTTTATAAAAATGTTTCCATTATTTTAATGCTTTTCGGGAAAAGTTTACGTTTCTTATTTAAGCATCTAGGGAATTTAATAAAATATTATGAGATTAACTCTTTTCGGAAAAATAGTTTTCATTTACCACGATATATTGCTCGTTTATATTTACTTCGTGTTAAAGTGTTTATAAATTAGAAGGTATTGAAAATCGGCAAATTCTCGTTAAAAGAATTTTACAATAATAGCAGAACGTTATGAAGGTTCAGTGTACCAGTTTTATTTCTTTAAGCGTTCTCGTTACTTTTCTATATTTGGCTAATAATTAATAATTCAAGCTTCTTGTTGTTTCCTCAGAATAAACATATTCATTTGTCGTTATTGTCTCGGTAAATAGCTCAGTTATGGTTTTAACAATAAAAGTTTCCTAAATGAACATTCGCAGGTAGCTGATAAAAATTCGCAATATCGTGACCTCGCTTGGAGTGCGAAACGTAGATCAAATGAGCACCACTGCTTCAAGTCGCGGATTAATACACAACTGCTTGAAATCTTAAGTAAATTAATATGTATCGAAATCAGTATTTTATCGCAATTTTCGTAAGTTCTGTTATATCTGGATAAAAACCACACGTCCATGAGAAAGTTCGATGGATGCAATTTAGAGACATGGAAAGACTAATACTGCAGAAGTCGTGTCCGGAATTGAAGGTATGGGTCATTTTCGGATCCTCTTGGTATTCTTGTGGAATGCCAAAATTATTGAGAAATATTGTATTACACAAAGGGTCTACATCTGAAATCAAGGACCGCGCCGGACCGACGAAGTTTCAATGCTAACCCTTGGCATACGCCACCTTTACTACATCCTAGTACCGGTTCTGAATGAGTTGCGACATCATTCAAATATCCAGTTCAGCTAGGCCACAGAATGAGAATCCAGAGCAGTTCTGGAGAGTCCGTCAGGGTTGACTTCCTCTTCTTCACCCCAAGTTTCCCGCAAGCGGAGACGACATTCATAATGCATGGGTGTCACAGATCTTCGGCATAGGGCAAGAGTTGTTCTCTGATCACTTTGGACTAGTTGGCCAGCTGCCCAATAAATTTTATTGAGGAATGGATTCTTGTTTGATGTATTCCTACAGCAATACAGTCTCCCATCATCAGACGGGTGGAAGTAGTACTAAACGCCAGACTTACTTGACACAGGCTTTCTAGGGGTTTCCCTGCATTTTTTAGGTGAATAAACAGGTAGTATGTTTAAACAATATAATAGGGGCCCTAGTCAATCTTCCACATACCCCCTTTCAATGCTATTAAAGGGGAGTTGCCTTTCCCCCTACACACTCAAAAACTGCAGTCCTCAACAGATGTTCATTATGAGTAGAACAGCCATAAATAACAATTAACAAGAAAAATGAGAACATACTAGTAAGTGTGTCCATCAAAAATTGAAACCTCTTCAGATGAAATTATTTGTCAGTGTTTTGAATAAGTTAAAAAATTTGTTTATATTTTGGGAAATAATTTGTTCATAATAAACGAAGAGGTTTAGTGAAATAAACTGCATGTAGTGCTATTGTTATAAATTATACTCTTAGCAAATAGCTTACAGATTTTTTCAACATTAAATAAAAAGTTTTACAGATGAGAATAAAACTCCTACCTTAACACTGGCAGGCAAGTTCAATACAACAAATAGATTCAGGGCTTATTCACACCCACAGTCTTGCAGAATTATTTGGCATGGGAGATTTAAATAGTGATGCTTCAGGTCAAACAATTTTTGAATAGAAATAAGATTTCAACATTTTTTAAGTTCAGCTTCAATTGTCTATAATTAAAAATGATAAAACATCATATCTTAATGGGAAAGAAGTTAATTCAGATTTCAATTTTTTTCTTAAATGAAAGATCTAATTGTCCGCTACATAAGTGGAATTTCTTAGTTACTTGAAACTCGTTACCTGAGCTTGTATTCTAATATCTTAATACTTCCCCATTAATGTTATTTGGCTGAATCAAACAATGGAACATGCAATTTAAACAACAAATATATTTTTTTTTCTGGCTACTGTATGAATGCTTGCTAGGTAAAAATGAAACCAGTTCGTGCATCAAACGTTACTTGTGTGACCCTGGTTCACAGAAATTTGGAGCAACAAATTATCTTAAATAGATATTTGGCTTTGAAGATTCTGTGGTAGCTCTAAGACATTAATGTCATATTTGGCTTTCTTTTCTCAATTACAGTATCTATTACCTTATAAAAAAATCTCCATTTAATTGTTGTAAGGCTCCCCAGATATCTCTTTGCCTTGTGTGATTTTTCTTCAATATATAGTATATAGGAATGAAGAAATTATTACAATTTTTGACTAGTTAATTCTTTGCACAAAATACATAACACTAAAATATTAAATCAAACGCATACACAAACTCCATTTAATAATATTTATTTCAAAGAAAAATCCTCTTGAAATAAAAATCATTTTGTAATTGTCGATAAAAACAATAATTCAACAACGTACACACACACATTTTATGATAGTGTACATAGTTTATTTCTTAAATATATTCTCATAAACCAACTAAACAAACAAAATATAAATAAAACAAACAATGAACATGTCAACAATAAGAAAACCATGTATACTTAAGTATTAAGAAATAGTGATCATTGCTAATTTGTAGATAAAGGTGAAAATTATTTATACCCATATATTGCAATAACATTATAAAAAATCTTCTAGTTTTGGCAAAGAACACTGGAGTATATTAACAATGAAAAACTTATTTTAATATAATACATTAGTTTATAGCTTCACAGTATATGAAAATTATTTTTTTAATAAATGTAACTATTTTATAACTGCAGTTGAAATTAAAATCTCAAAAATTATTAAACATATTTAAATCTTCAATAGATATTTGCTTCAATATTATAAGAACACAAGGTTACAAAATTGCTAAGAATGTGTGGAAGAATTGCTTGCAAATTCATATCCAGTTTCTTTACTTCAGAGAAACAAGCAGATTAAAAATGTTTTTAAACTGATACAAAATTAAAATCTTCATGACAAACTAAAATATGCAAAAAGTTAGTAGGAAACTGCTGACAGCTCATTGTAATCAACATGAAAAATATTTTGGAGTCAGCCATTTCACAGATACTTTGAAAATTTATTTGCAATGTGTTGGGATATATTTAAAGAAAACATTCCTTAATTTGACTAGGACTGAAATAAGTTCAGGTACAAAATTAGTGATTCATATAGCTACATGCAGCTCACTAACTGCCGCTTGTTGATTTATTTAAGAAAAACAATTAATATTCTCAATATGTTAAAAGATGAAAAACACTTTGTATATTATAAATAGAAAAAAATATGAATCTATATTAAAAATATAACTTTTTGTTTATTCATAATAAAAGAAAAAAATGGGCACATTTTATGATAATGATGGAAAAAGAAAATAATTGTAAATGCAACCAATTTAATCTACAACAATATCAAGTTATGATATTACTCTACATACCTAACAGTATGTAATCAATTTAAGCTTAAAATTAGATTTGAAAACTAAAACATTATTTAACTTTTAGAACATAAAATTGAATTTTAACATGCCACATGTAATTTAAAAACTACAGAATTCATAGTAATATTCTTTGGTTTCATTGAATATAAAAGCACAATATAATGACATTAATGTTTTACACAAAATTACAATCAATAGTATAATTGCTGAATTCATTCAAATGGACTCTAATTTTTTTTAAGAAAGGCCCCAAGTGAGTTCATATATTTTAATCAATAAGAATATGTCATATGTATAACTTTAAACCAACAAGCACAAAAATACAAGTTACTGTGCTAATAAACAATGTACTGTAGAAGAGATGTAACAAATGTATAGTATTGTACTTACAATTAAAGAAACAGAGGATAAAATATGACAACGGCAGACTGCTCTTGAAACCAACATGCTATGTTTTTTTAATTGTAATGGAATCTGAATGTTAGGTGTGTTAGTGAGCTTGCAGATAACATACAGACTTCAAGAAAGCTTAATAGTGGCACACTGCACCTGACCGATAACTTGTTTCATTTCTTCTACCATTTATTATTTTAATTGTTAAAACATATTTATCGGAATTTTATAACCTTCTTTCTAAAATTTATAAATAAAATATTTTTTTGTGTTCAAAAATAGTTTACCTCTCAATCACTAATATTTCTTACATATAAAACTATAAGGTGGCAAACAATTATCTTGCTATAAAGATGCTTTAATATTAACAACTTATTTGCTCTCCATATTGTCACTTATATAACTGGACAAATTTGGTTCATTTTATAGTTTGATTAATTTTAGATTTAAATTTTATAATTGAATTTTTAACTATTTAATACATGGGGCCATTTAATATGTAGAATATAAGTGAATCTAAAATTTGATTTAGAAATATAGGGATTAGGATCTGTGTTAAGTGATAAAGTAATTGAAAATATATTAATTTTATTATAATCATATCTTAATATAATGTTTTTTCAATCTTCATCCTTTTATGAACAATATTCAAATAAATAAAACAATTTGAAGGTTTTATCACAAATAAATAAAGCTTTTGTGAAGAATTGAGGGTGAAATAATATTATTCTACAAATGATATAAGGCAATAAATATTGTCTTATTTGTATTTTCATTATAAAAATAAAGAAATTGAAGTATGATGTAACAAAGCTAAACTTTGTGCAATAATTAGGGCTGTATAGATTTTACAGAAACAAATTGCACCAAAACAATATTTACGTTTATACATTTTTTTATGTAGGTTAACGTGTTATTAATTCAACCAAATTTGAAATGATGTATGAAAATTATAATTTGTATCTTCATAAATAATCTGTGGACATAATATGTAACAATTAGAATTCAGCATAATCAGAAAAATTAGTTTTATACTTTCAAAACAGCAACTTCCTTACACTTTTACTATATTTATTTGATCATTAAGTAATTACACCTGAATTATATAATTACCTATCAGTGAATGAAACATTAAATGTTTATTATAAAAACTGTGATCTTACTTTAGCTTCTAAGTGAATTTCGAAACATTTTCCATATATAATTAATCGTTCTATCCACAATATTTACTTCTTATGAAAGAATAGTTCTTTATTGGAAGTCCAGATATTTATTACAAATAATCACATTTCATCATTTAGTTTCAGATGCCACAAAATGGCAACTTTTAACTGGAAAGATGTTTATTCTTCAGAGTAGCAGGCAGGTGAACTGCAGCAAATGATGGTCACGTCTGAGCTACAGGTAAAGGTGGTATAGCTTGAGATCCTGAAGATGAATCCTCTGGTATGGAGACTGCTACACTTAAAGCATCATTGGTTGTGTCTACTTTATGTTGTTTAGGGGGATCCCAAGAAGTTACAGCCACAGGCATAGGCTCTACTTTACTCAATCGTTCACTCAGTGCCTTTAGTGCTATTTGCCTGTGGAAAAGGACAACTGTAAATACTAAATGATTTAGACACTACAAGAGTATATAATTGGTATGGAAAGGAAAGAGAGAAAGTTTGCTTATCTGAAATAAAATTAGAATGTTTCAAGAACTTGATAATGAAATATGATGATAGTATTACATGCACACATGGTACACACACATCCACACTTTAATTTCCATGTCATGTCTCATTTATGTTATCTCCTGTAGCTTTTTGGTATTTCTTTACGTGCTTTCTTCCATTGCTGAGTTACACAGTGTCTTGTTATCAAAGATAAATCAATTCCATTTGTTCTTAACATCACGGACACCAGAACTGCTGCACGCCCTATCATTCTTAGCCTTGGTCATCCACCATTCTCAGTGTGACAAAAATATAAAACAAACATGAATCCACAATTTGAATCTCAGTGCATATTTCTGTTGCAATATATAAATATATATTAAAATCACTAATACTTGTAGTCCATAACATCTGTGTTACAATATGAACAACCACGAGAAATATATCTACAGGTATTGGCCAGTTATTCCGCCAGGTTTATGGATCTTTGTGCAAAGATAGCTGACTACATGAGGGTTGTAACGGATATGGTCACCAACTAGCAAACAATAAAGAGGAGGTAATACTAACTAGGACTTATGATTTGTGAAGAACTAAAAGTGAAACATCATTAAAAAACAGAAAGAGCCACAATACACCAAAGTTGGTCTTGAACCATCAAGGAAGACATTTGCTTTGTAACCATCACAGGTCACAGCTTAGAAAAGTATTAGCTAATGAAAGACTGCTATGAGAAACACCACTTTGCAGCTGCAGAACAACTGCAGCCATGGTAACCCAATATTGTCATGTCTCATGATCGGGTAGACAATTTTAGATGTTTGCCCATGGCCTAATTAGGATTTTCTCTCTGACTAGCTGGTAGCATAAAATTGAAATGTATGATTATATTGAGTGGGCCAAGCCCATTTTAGACCCAATACACACAGAAGGAATGTTATGCAGAGAAATGGCATGGGTGTGATGATCCCATACACAAGGGGCAATCAAGACCGTTGTATCTTGCGTATTGCAAAAATATGTTTTCTGATGACGAAGATGATAATGCAATTATAGACCGACTCTATTCAGATGTACAACGCCAAACAAGTTGCTGGGTGCTTCTTTTGTGTTTGAGGAAACTGTCAATTGGTCATATTTTTAACATATGAGAACCAGTCATGTATCTTGAACATTTTCAGAAATTTTAATGCATGTCCAGCAATTGTTTAGTAAAGCAGAGCCTTAAAAAGTCAGAAATTGGAGAAATCCTGTTTGCACAGGGCTTTTGATAATCTTTCGGAAAGTTAAAAATTTTCTACTGTTTTAAAAATGTTTATCTATTGTTTTTACCAGTATTTCATCTGCCATGTCTGGTCTTGAGAAATCCTATTATCAGCACACACAGCCCCATCATTTTCTATGTCTTAACAAAATCCATGTGAAATTCTAAATCATTGAAAGGACAATTTGAAGACAGAAGTTTTGTTTCCCAATGATTCGAATTTATAAGATCAGACTAGAATAATCTCAACCAGACTGGGAGCTCCCTCTTTCTTAATGGGGGTTCTAACCACTGAGCTTTTGTGGGCAAAATTATGAGTGGCATATTTATTTCAGCAGTATATGAATAGAACTGTGGGCTTTCTTAACTCTATTCTCATTGACAGATTATGGTCCTTTAGTAATTATACAATACCAAATGAGAGGGTAAAAAATAAGACAGATAGTACAAAAAGACTCCATTATTATAACTCATAAGATTAGAAAGAAAAGCAGATGGCTAAGCGAGATTAATTTAGTGGGCGCCTTAAGCGAGTAAAAAATAAAGCCACAACTTTAAATGGTAAACAGCAATTCATTGTTGTTAACCTAATGACGATGGCAGAGCTTGCAGTTGAAATTTTGTTCTTTTGGAAACATAGGGATGGATTGAAACCAGATATGTATATCATTTATAATATTTTATAAGTAAACCTTTCTCATCCTCACAGATAACTATTATTTGTTCACTTCCTTCCACCACCACCATTTGGAGTACTTCCTTCCCATACTGTTAAGGGTTGGAATTAGATACTAACTACATGACTTTGAGGTCTCCAAAAAAATTATACAAAGCTATATTTCAACCTCTACTTTATGTACATGGGAGATTACAGGGAACTGGCATTCTAAATGTCAGTATTCAACCCAGCGAGCTCTCAAATCGTGAAATTAATACCACCCAGGGTAATTTCACACTTTTCCACCGTTGATCATATCAGCTTAACTTCACATGATGACTCCTACAATAGTGGATTTGACAGCAATATAATATATAGTATATTTTCACATTTCTTTATATGACCAGCTTCAATGCCTACCCCAAGTGGTGTTCCTCCTTATGTCATTACGGTTTGAATTCTAAGGCTTTTCGAGTAAATCTTTTAATCTCAATGATCCTGATGTATTTCATTCAGAATTAACATCACTCATTTTCACACTAATATTAATGTAATATCTATTTACTTCAATGTGCTTACATTACAAGCTATCTGTTTGTAATTAATAACCAGCTTTTAGAACTTTCACAAAGAAATGAAAGTGTAGCAACAATATATGTGTATTACAATAAATATTACCAAAAGTTAATGGCACATATTCTTTAATAGTTTTCATAATATCTATTCTCAGTCTATACTGATACTAAGAACAATTTAGATGTCACAATACTATTTATTTATTCTAACCTGCGTCTCTCCATATCATGGGGATCTATTCCTGGTAAACTAATAGTTATGCCAGAAGGTGCAGCGTGATCATATCTTCGAATCATCCGTCGACAAATGCCAATTCGCACTAGGAATCCATGTACAGTATTGCTCAAAACTGCAATAGGTGGTTGAAGAACATTTGGGAAGAAGCTATGGTGTAAAATAAAAAATTACAAACTGATATAAACTTTAAAAACAACACAAGCAAGGTTAATTTATAGTAGTCAAGCACTTTCATTTAAAGTAAATGTTATTGTGGTAATCTGTCCTAAGACTGGTCTGATGCATGTTAACTTATCCTAGGCAAGCCTTTCCATTTCTAAACAGCTACCACATCCTCCCTAATCTGCTTAGCATATTCCATCCTTGTCCAAACTCTTCTGCTCTTACCCACACAGTTCCCTCTAATGCTAGTTTTACAAAACCCTTATGTCTCAAAATGTGGCCTTTTTTAATCAATCCTTTCTATTAGTCAAAGTCCTACAAATTATTCGCCCTTTCTCTATATTACTTTATTAACTTATTTCCTTATAAATCATAAAACCCATCTAAGAATCAACAATCCCTTAAAACATTGTTACCAGGATAAGGCTAAGGTCAAATATACTGCAAGTGCTCTATCAATACCACATTTTGTGATGGGACTGAGCAGATATGAGTGTGTGTGTGTGTAAAAATTGAACACTGCTGGTACATCTAGCATTTAATCACAAATATAATGTAAAAGGCTGGGCAGAGTGTGCAGTTTATTTTGTAGATTGTATGAGACGACATTGGCCATACAAAGAGACCCCTCCCCGAGAGGATTGCCAACCACTGAAGTACAGTAAAACTCCACAAAACACAATGCTGCCCATGCCCATAGACACAACACCAACAACTTCAACCAGTGCTTCACGCTGACCCCCCTCAAAGCCCTCCCTCCCGATTCTTCAGAAGCTGAACCCCATCTATGGGAACTTTCAGCACAAGCTCATTGGAATTTGTATGTGTAATAAAACCTGATGTGTGTGTGTGTAAGTTGTGTATACCCTGATAT
Source organism: Eucriotettix oculatus (assembly GCA_034510155.1). Lineage (NCBI taxonomy): Eukaryota > Metazoa > Arthropoda > Insecta > Orthoptera > Tetrigidae > Eucriotettix > Eucriotettix oculatus. Next base: position 36,977,889 of record CM067379.1, on the reverse strand, counting down.
GTGTTTGAGGGGTGGTTTAGGATGGATGTGTTTTAATGTGTCGAGATGGGCGGTGTTAGTATGCATCTCCCCAACCCCCATAAAAGTTCCTGCCTCTTCCCAGACCCACATTGAGAGAGAAAGTTGGTGACATGGTGGGGTCAATTGTTTATGTCCTAAGCTAGCAGCGCAGCAAATTTTGGCTGCTCAGTCATCGGCTAGCCAATCACTGGAAATGTCTTCCAAACTTACTGATGAAGGGGGCGAGGCCTCTAAAAATTCAAGAACTCCAAACCTCACAAGGTGTCTTCCATCTATGGGCCTGAGGTAAGTCACCTACTTTCTATCTCTCTTTCCTTTCCTCATTAATTATATATATATAATAATGACAGGAAAGAGAGACAGAAAGTAGGTGACTTTTTAGAGGTTCACAGATGGCTAGGTTTTACAGATGTTTATTTCTTGGCTCCTGTTTATCAAAAATTAACAAACAAGATACTCTTGTGAACTTGAGGACAGGCCAAGAAAGTTATTAAAAATGTTTGTATGGAGTGTGGCATTATATGGGTATGAAACATAGGCGATAGGGATTGCAGAAAGGAAAAGAATAGAAGCTTTTGAAATGGTGTGTTACAGAAGAATGCTGAAAATCAGGTGGGTGAATCGAGTCATTAAGGGGAAGTTAGAACAATTTTGAGGACTTTGACCAAGAGAAGGGATAGATTAATGGCCCATGTTTTCAAACACGAGAGTCCTGAAAAATTAACATTAGAGGGAAGTGTGTGGTGTAAGAACAGAAGAGGGAGACCAAGAACGGAATATGCTAAACAGATTAGGGAGGATGTGATAGCTATGTAGAAATGAAAATGCTTGCACATGGTAGGTTAGCATGGAGTGTTGCATCAGACCACTCTTAGGGCTGAATACCACAATAACAATAAACATACAAGGACCAGTCAAATATAAACAGGAATTTTTAAAAAAAATTTCTGATGACAATAGAATTACATAAAAAGCTGAAGGTTGAGCCTTTAACCAATTAAGCATCACTATTGAACCTCTGACTTCCTAGAGCTTTCTTCAACAGTCCATACAGATCGCAGTCACACGGTGTGCTGTATGGTGGATGTTCTAACTTACCCCAGTGAATTTCCTCCAATTTGGTTTTAGTTATGTATGCCATGTGAGGTATTACATAATTGTGAAGGAGGATATCGCTTTTTTGCTTAACCAAGTTCCTTTCTGATGATTGCATGTGCGCTCCCGTAACTTAGACAACTAAAGAAGCAATTTTGTCAATGGTGAGGCACTGGTATTCGTCCAAATGCTTTCTTACTGCACGGATGTTGTTTTCTGGCCTGAAAGTTTGAGGACACCAATCATGACTTTGATTTTCCACAATTTCCAAAAGTAACTGTTGTGCGACTCCTTCTCTTGTCAAAAACTTGTAATAATACATTGCACAATGGAACCAGTACCTCTTGCTCAGTCATTGCTCTAGTATTGACTGAATGAAACTAACATTGGCAGTGGGTGCAGTAATGGAGTGGAGAGACCTAGACAGAATTTGTGGTAAAGTGGCCGGGTCCTCCAACTTTCCTACTAGGGTTGCTATAAAAATTCCCATTTATATTTGAATGACCCTCATAGTTATCAATGTTACCTGTCTTTATTAATGTATTAAATAACAGAGGTAATTTTATGCATATTTCAAATTATGAAAGATTAGAAACATAAAAAATCTGTGTTAATAATTTATTTAAATAATATTTCCATTTTGAACAGATTTAAAAACTATTTAGAACAGTCCCAAAGTTGAGCTGAGTGCGTTGGGAATAAGAAAATTTTACAATCATTTACAGGCAGAAAGTCTATTTTAATGCCTACTTATAATTAGATAGATACATGCAATTTAACTTTCTCAACCTGCGATGTCCTGTTTGATCAACCTTTTTTAGATATCTTAATAATTATAATTCACATAAAAAAATTCAATAATAATGAAAATTCTGGAGATATATGGAAACAAAGTGTCAATCTGTGATGTCGCTACTCACACTACCAAAATTGTGAGAATTATGTAGTAGGAAGTTAACGTGATGTGCACTCGACCCCCAAAATCTTCCTTTCTGAATCAAAACATCTGAGAGCTTTCAACCTTGGAACACAATCATTCTAACATAACATAAGGAAAATGTGATATGGTTATGTCTACTGCATTAACTACAGTTGTTTATTGATACATTCATAGTATGATTGATTACTTGTGCTGTGTTAGAAAGATTATACTCCCTATGTAAAAAGCTCATGAATGTTTTAATTTTGAGATAACAATATTGGAACTGTTTTAAATCTAGTCAGTATACAATTTCATAGGTTGCCTGATTAAAAAAAAGAATTAAGATTTCAATTAAATAAAGATAAAAATGGAGAACTATCAAAATATAAATGTCCATGAAAATAAGAGTAAAACCAGCTCTACATAATCTGATGATTTTTATTAATATTCAATAGGAATATATATATATATAGATCTGTGATTAAGAGTATACTGTTATCTATACTAACCTGGCAAAGGTAAAATTGTCTGCAATGTCACCTCTTGTTCCATTTGTATGATATTGATAGAACCTTAAATAAGTCCAACTGACAAGTAATCCTGACATAAACATTGTTGGGTAAGTACTTTCTAATAAACCAACCAACCAAAACAACAGTGACATGAAGAAAACACTTAATGGAATATTGCGATTTGTTAATTTCCCAAGGGGAGTTTTTAACAGTAAATGATCAGGCATAATTTGTTTCACAGCTACAGAAACTCCAGCAATATAGCCAGCCAGTCCATGAATATGAATTGTAAATAACAAATCAGTGTTAAAAGTGCACATGTAAAGTATTAAGTAAAAGAGGGCACTTAATACTGCTACTCCAATATTTACAATCGCAAAGAATGTCATCATTTCTAAAGCACCCCATAGTGGCTCTATAAGTTTTCCACACAAACCAACTGTGATTATATCAACACACACTTCCCAAAAATGTAATTCTAGGAAACAATAAGTGAATGCAGTCCATATCCAAAATACAGGTGGCAAGAGGTATCCGGGCGTAACACTTAGAACACGAACAGCTTGTTCTGAGAATGATAAAAAATATGCACATAGCACAACAACACAAATAAATTTCACAGACACACTGGTATTTCCCAAAAGAGCTAAAAGTTGCTGTCTAATAAAAGGAAAATTCTTTGCTACTGCTCTAATAGAAGCCATTTTACCACCAACATTGCAAAGAAACTAAATTTAAGAAATGTCAAGACACGTAAGTAGGAATATTTTTGTGTTTACACGTTTAATTAGTTGTTGACAAAGATATAACTGTATGTATGTTTGTATTTATTAAATCTACAAATGGGCAGATGCCCGGTGGCAGATACATAGAACTTAAACATTAATAAATAATCTGGTCGTAAGGACAATATAATTATCTATATAAATATATATCTATATAAATCATATATAGACCTAATAAATAAATATGAAATCATATAATTCGAATATAAATTTAAAAAAAGGAATAATATTGTTTATGCCTGAAAAAAACACTGGAAATATATTTCATTTTAGTATGCTTTCAGAGATTTTGGAGCACTGATCACATTACTACATTGTATTACACTACACTAAACTTAGATTATGTCTATTTTCGATCTGTTAGAGGAAGTTCCGCAAACACTCCTGCAGGCAGATTGTTCCAGTCATTAATTGCCCTATTTAGGAATGAGTATTTTCCTTCTGTTTTATGGTGCCTTGCTCATAATTTAAACAAGTGATCACCCCTCCCGTCCCGAGTCGATTCTTTCATTCTATCTCGGATTCCCTGCCAAGGTTTTTGACCTGTAAAGACTCTGTAGAAAATGTGTAGCCTAGCTGTTTCTCTTCGTATCTGGAGCGTATCCCACACTAGCCGCTTTACCTTTTCATTTCCATGCCCAGGTCCTATTTGTACGAATTTTGCGGCCCTTCTTTGAACCCTTACTAAGGATTCTATTTGACCTATCCTGTACGGATCCCAGCATGCTGCACCATACTCCATAAGTGTGCGTACGAATGACAAATATGCCATTTCCTTAGATTTCGCATTCCCCTCTTTAGAGTGTTCTCATAACAAAATGCAATATGTTCCATGCTTTCCTTGTGGCATAGTTTACCTGCTCCGCCCACTCCAGCTTACTGTTGAAATAAATGCCTAGGTATTTACAGTTTATTTCCTGGATCACTGTTACCCATCTCTTTAATATTCCAAGGCACATTGAACGCACATTTTAGTAAAACTAAACGCCTTTTACCATTGTTTATTTTTGAGTTTATTTCGCTTAGCCCATGTACTTAGAGTATCTACGTCTTCTTCCCCAGATATTTCCCTCTAAATTACACAGTAATCTGCAAAAAGTCAGACCTTAGAGTTTATATTATTAGGCAAATCATTAATAAAATCGATAATGGGCCAATAACTAATCTCTTGGGGACTCCCGATGTTACAGATCCGAGTTCTGAAGTTTCTTTCCGAACTTTGACTTTTTGTAGCCTATTTTTTTTTAAGAATTATTGCACACAGAGAGCTATTCTTTCGTCAATACATATCCCATCTAATCAAGATGTCGTGAGGGACTACATCGAAAGCCTTTGCAAAATCAATAACAATGGCGTCTATTCTTACCACGATCGACTTCGTCTGCTAGATCTTGAAACAAATTATTAGACTTTCACACGAAAAACCCGATCGAAATTCATGTTGGTTTTCAAAGAACCACCCTTTATATTCAAGTGCATCCCGAATGTACGTAGTTATTAAGTTCTCTATGATTTTGCATACTACTGAGGTTAGACTAATAGGTCTATAATTTCGTATGTCCGTTTTGTTACCAGCTTTAAATATAGGCACAATTATTCCCGTTTTCCTGTCTGTTGGCACAGCCGAGTTATTTATGGATATATTAAATAGCCTTATTAAATACGGAATAATTGCCTCCCACCCAATTTAATTATTTCTGTGGAGATATCATCTGGACCACGTGATTCTTTTTTTTTTAATTTACTAATTCTTCTCCTTACTGACTGCCGTGATTTGGAAGTTTTCGGATTCGGAGTCACATTTTGTTACCGTGTATGTGCCGTTACATTTGGTAAACACAGAAACGAAGTACTCGTTCAATACATTTGCCTTTTCTTTATCTGAAGTTACGTCGATACCGTCAGTTTTTAAGATATCTAATTTTTCACAATTCCCTCTTCATTTACGAATATAGCCATAAAATCTCCCCCAGTCTATATTAACATTTAGAATGTTACGTAAAAACGATTTCTGTGTATTTTTATTTTCCTTAATTAATAATGTTAATAATCGACGGAAGTATAAATAGTTAGCAGGGCTGTGCTCCTTCCTAGAATATGCACGCCAACTTTTCTCTTTAGCTGTTTTATGCTTTTCGTAGAATATTCAGGGTCACCATTGCGTTTTACAGGTACAAACTTATTTCTGACTTCCAAGATGATATATTTGCCGACCTCCTGTGGAGTAGTGACTAGCATTGATGCCTCAAAACCCAGAGGTCCGGGGTCCAAATCCTGGCACGGGTTTGGATGTTTATGTCGTCATGGTCGCGAGGACCGGGATTAAGGCTGCTGAGGAATTGATACAAGTTCGATGACAGTCCGCAGTCGCCTCGGTAGGCCTAGGCCCTCAAGAGGGCTGTTAAGCCATTGGAAGAAGAAGATGATATATTTAAAATTTGTCCATATTTCGTTTATATCTCCCCCACTATTTATAAAGTCATCCTGTTTCTCCCACAAGAAAGTCTGCAATCCCGATTTAATCTTCTTTCGTTAAAAACATGATTCATTTAGTGCTAGCATAGAAAACCCACATACAATGTTGAATAACTATACGTTTAATGACCTGATTATTTTAAACTAAATTTTTATACTTTAATAAACGTTTTAAGGCATTAAGAGGTGGCAATTTAAATGTGTAAAACGGAGTTGAGTTGTGATTTGTTATACTTTTATTTAAAAAAATATACGATTTTCGGGCGCAGATTAGTATAAAGATTGATCTTCATCAGACTTGTAGAGTCATGTCGTCTTACAAAATTTCCGTAAGATAGAAAGGCAGAAATCGAGAAAAACAGGATGAATTTCATATATATAATTCAAAATATGAATGAAATAATATTTCGGACAAATTGAAGATGACTCTGAAAATTGCCAAAACTGCCCCAATAAGGTGAAAATCGAATATTTTGTAATACCTGAAAAGGTTTTCTACTGATAAATTAGCAAATTATTAAACCATTGTGGTAAATATATAAACAAATATAATATAATTTTTTTAACTCGTATCCTCTTAAGTAAACTACAGAATTAAAAAATATAATGTTCATCGTAATATTTTATATATATCATGGCTGATAAATTAAGAAACATTAAAATTAAAAAAAAGGTAATAATTCAAACATAAGCTGTGGTAGAAGTAAATCTGGGGTTATTATAAAAATCTTCCTCTTGAAAAGTGCCTTAGAAATGGGAAATTAAAAGAATTTAATCAATTTTCTGATCTCAGAACACAGAGTAATATTCCACCATAATGACTGCTATGTCTGGATAGAATTTTAATTACATGGAAATTTTTACATTTTTACAGCCGAAAAGATTATTTAATTTAATTTACATGTGAAGAATTTGGAACCAACATTTCGGGGGTAAACGTCGCTGGAGTTGGTCCAGCGCAACTCCTTTTTTATGGGTTAACAGGCTACATGAGGGTTAATTCTTCACATGTAAATTAAATAAAATAATATTTTCTGCTGAGGGAGTCTAGGAGTAAATAAGATATATTGCTAAATTTTAAGCCTGAAGAAGTCTCAAAATGGAGATGAAACGTCGCTGCTTTTGTTAATAAATAGAGATTTATTTAATGCTGACTTGTAACCGTCTTTTTTTATTTATTGTTAATTTGAAAGTCAGAAACGTTTGTTACAATTGAATATTTGTGGTAGGATGTATGGTTCTAGTAATGTATCACCAAGAACGTGTGCCCATACATTGTCGGAGAGTGGTGTATTTTTTCAACCTGCACATTGTTGTTGTGGAAATCAGTCCTAAGACTCATCTGATCTGCAACCCTCCACGCTAACCTACTCAAAGCTTTTCTTTTCTACATAGCTACCACATCTCAAACGCTCCCTAATCTGCTCAGCGTATTCCATCCTCGGCCTCCCTATTTTGTTCTTACCCCACACACGTCCCTTTAATGCTAGTGTTACAAGACCCTCATGTCTCAAAACGTGGCCTATTAATCTATCCCTTCACTGGGTCAAAGTCCTACAAATTGTTCTCTCTTCCCCTTTTCTGCTTAGAACTTCTTGGTTAGTTAACCTATCCACCCATCTGATTTTCAGCATTCTCCTAAAGCACCACAATTCGAAAACTTGTATTGTTTTTCTGTCCGCAACTTCTATCGCCCACGTTTAGCACTCATATAACGCCACACTACATACGAACATTTTTAGCAACTAGTTATGAAATCTTGTGAACCTTGCCTCGTTCGTAAATAAAATTTTCGACGAAAACACTGAATCTGCATCACAATTTGCAATGGCAATTTACAGAACTGCAATCTGCTTACGGTGGTCTTCTGGCCTTAGTGAGTGACTGGACATTCTGAAGTTGCTATATGCAGCAATTCTTCATGTAGTGCTACTCAGAAAAGAGGATGACTCACACCTTCTGCTGTCAATCGTCGCACACTGATTCCAGGTCTTTGTTGCACTCGATCGTCTATCTAGTGAACTTGTGTGCTTAAGACATTCACAACAACTATGGACAAGTGTACGGATCTCAGAAAGTATGTCTCCGGATCATGTTTATTGGACTTTATTTTTTGTTTTGATGGTTACTATCGTCTCTCCAAATATTCTACGCCTTTTTAATATTTTATATAACCTTGGAAGTCCCCTCTCGGCAAATATAAGTTGTATAAATTGTTTATTTAATTTATTAGACACAATGAATTAATATTATTTAGTTGGAAAATGGGTATTATTACGCCAATACGTATTTCATATTAGCTTGTGTATTGAAAGTATTAACTATAACGCTATAGCGTCTGCAGTACAATCCATGTATGCAGAGCTCATACACAAATGCAAGTTTTCACACACGCGCAATATTTTCATATTAGCCGAGTGACCGGCATAAATCCGTGTAATTATTTCTATTAACTCGTAAAATGAGATAACTCGACACTAATCCTCTATAGGCCCCACGCGATAAACCTACATTGAGTGTGTCACTTGTTTGGACCATTTACCCCTTCAAAACCCTGTCACCGACCTCCTGATACTGTGAAGTACCAATTGTTTTCACAACTGAGTTACATTAATTACGATGCATTGTCTTCTTTAATTAGTAGTAACTAATAAGTAGTAAGTAGATTTTCATACCAATTGGTAAAATTATCTTATTATTATATACAATTACTCAGGAAGAATTCTTAATTCATGTCACCATGACATATCCCATAAAAAGCTATGGTTTATAATCAAGTAGATAAGACAGTCAAATCATCTGATCAGCGCTATCATAAATTTAATCTTGACAAAATTGTAAATATTCTTCTTGTTTATTTTTATGCTCTGAATTTCACTTATAAATAGTTCAAAATTAGGTTGACTAAGATTAAATATTATATTAATAATTTACCTGCTAAATTACTAAGTAACAATGATTTATATATATTTCAGAGTATTATCGAACTTTGGAGTTCCAGGAGTTCAATAATTAATTTGCTCATGTGCTCTGTGTAGGCCATCACTGTCTGGAATCACGTAAATCCATGAAGAAAGTTAGAAATTATATATAAATATATATATATATACTAAATTACATGAATATGACTATGGTAATGCCGAAAGTTCCTCCTAAATAAATTTGATACCAAAATTGAAATATAGTTTTGGTTATTGTGACTGATTAACATTGGGAAAAATTATTATCTTAGTAAATAAAAATCAGTCTTTTAACAAAATTTAATAAATACCTTGAAGAAAACACGTATAATTTGCAACTAATAAATATTTCCATTTATAATAAATCTCATCTCACGTTGCATGAGTCATATAGTCCATTAATATTTTGGAAAATAAATTTTTCTCATATCATTCCGTTGCAATTGCAGATTAGAATTGAGGTCATTTTTGTAAGTATTGGAAGCCTTTAAAATTTATTTTTTCTATCCTGGCATCTTATCAATAATTTACTGTAACGTGCAAAAACCCATGTAGCCTTCGTGTTAACGTGAGCGTTTCTCAATTAATTTTTACGTCCTCTGTTTCTACCAGACAAATAAATACTTTGTTCAATTTTACTTCCACTCTTCAAAAATCCCAACAAAAGGCTGCAATCGGTGAGTAAAAATCAGAAAGCGAGTGTTATATTCGGCATTCATCGAGCTTCCTCGCAGGTATGATTTTCCAAATTGTATGGCCTTTCTGTCACAGAAAAGAATCTGATTTCTCGCTTTCTTCCAGCAGACATTTGTACTCTGTCTTATTGCGTGACCCCAAGGACGGTATGAGGTGACGTCATGCGGATTGACCCCAATTCAATGTATGGGTGGGGCCGTTCGCGTTGATCCATCTGGGGCAAGTTCGCGTGTAAGGTATCCGGGTCCGCAAGACTTGTCCCAAGGGTCTCGAGTGTGCTGTTGCGATAGCTGGCCTGAGGAGAGGAACCAGTCCTCACTGGCTGCCTGGCTGGCAGGCAGACACCAAATACGCAACAGACGTGCAAAATTTGTTCGCAAACGTTCACCAGCGTTACTATAGCCTGCATATATAGGCCCGTGTCAATATTTAATGTGGCACGTTTTTCAAACATGTTATTATACAAGCTGGTTTAGAAGGCGTAGGTAAAAAAATATCATAAAACTGGGGTGGCCAACCTTTTGCATACCAAGCCTGTCCATATACTTAGAAGCAGCACTCCCCCCACCCCAAATTTCTATTCCAAAACTAATATGGGTGTATACATTGCCATGTTCAATAAGTACTCTATTGGGAGAATAGATGACAGTCATTTCAATGCATACGCATTTCTGTTTATTATGTTGCATAATTCATCAATGTGGTTTCATCATGTTAGTTTAGAGTCCACATTAATTCCTAGAAACTTTGTGGGGTAGCCAACCTTTTGCATACGAAGCCTGTCCATATACTTAGAAGCAGCACTCCCCCCAAATTTCTATTCCAGAACTAACATGGGTGTATACTGTGGTGATTCATGACCCTTACAGTCGGGTAAAGCAAAAATAATTTAGTTTTTGTTATTTACGTATACAGGACGGAAGACGAGAATGGCTTGGTGGGGCTGAGTAGGCGGGAAATGTCGGCGGGAAAACGTCACCGTCTGCAACATTGTTGGCTGCAACATTGTTGATGGCCTGGAAGAGATTAGATTGGACAGTTGTTGCAGAGAGGCTGCCGGAGAGAGACGCTAGGGAGAGACGATGCAGTGGCAGAACAAGGCGACATGTATAAAATTTAGTTTCTGCACATTTAAGAAAGGAGATTCATTTGGTGAGAGTACAGAAAATAAAAAGACAACATTTGATCTGAAGGAGAGGCACTAGAGAATCTTAATATGAAGAAGACGTGACCCAAGAAAGGAACAACCGGCATACGAACAAAAACGAAGAACGACGTCATCAGGCGTTAACATCCGGTAACGGCAATTTACCTCGGTTTTTCCACACAAACCATTCTCGTCTGATTCGCGATTTTAATTTTCAACTATATCGTTCGTCACCCGCGTTCCCGGGAGCAGCCATTTAAGAAGCTGCGTAGAGTATTATTTTTGCTTTTACCGACTGAGCTAATGATTAAATTGATATCGTAAATTTATATGTTTTCCACTATAACTTAATTTGAGTTATATTTCTATTCAAATTAAATACATTATTATTATTATTGTTCGTTTGATGGTACAACAATATTTTGATGGTGTAAACAACGATCACCACAATACATTGCCATGTTCAATAAGTATTCTATTGGGAGAATAGATGACAGTCGTTTCAATGCATACGCATTTCTATTTATTATGTTGCATAATTCATCAATGTGTTTTCATCATGTTAGTTTAGAGTCCACATTAATTCCTAGAAACTTTGTGTACTTAACAAAATTGTGACCTCTTTTCCATCACAAGTTAATGCATTTCCCATTTATGCAGTTTGCTTTTTATTACTAAAATATAAAATGTTCGTCTTATCTGAATTGACTTAAAGGTTATTCAGTTTGAGGTAACTAGTAATTTTACTTATACTGTAGACGTAAATTCTATGGCCTGGATATTTAATACACCTAACAGTAATTTATGCGTAGACATTAGGACGTGACTTCGGTTGCAATAAATATTTATTACTTGGGATCAATATAACTTCACGACATTATTCTTTTGCGGTGTAGCAGCGACGTGCTTAAGATGTTATTTCTTTTTGCGTTATTGACTGGCTACTAGGCCCGGTCCGAGATGACGTATTATCTCTTCTGCTGTGTCTTGGCCGCGCTGTTATTAAATTCAAATTCACTCCACTAACACCACGTTACGCACATTACAATATTCCTACTCTGCAAGATGTCCAAATGGACATATACTAAAATTTATGTTGTAATCCATAAAATTATTATTGAATCAGTTGAGCCATTTCGGAGCCTATTCGAGACAAACTTTCAGATAGACACTTGAATTTTATGTATTGGTTTAATTTAATAACAATCAAATTTTATTGCATTTTCTTTACAGAGTTGAATTTTACTTATTCTCAGGCGTTATCTCCATTTGATGAAACTAAAAACACTAATAACGCAATTTCCTTCCTATATTATTAAAGGAGAGTTACTTGTTTCAGGACCACCCTCATGTAGCCTGTTAACCCAAAAAAAGGAAAAAACATTGCGATTGGAAATTACCTTGCGTTCGGAGCGAGTTCCCGTTTGGGCGCACTCCAGGATCAGATGAAAAATGATTTACGTGTTCTGAAAAAAATGTTATTTATAAAGGTGAATATACCAAAATAACTATTTTCAGTCTCAAGAGTACCAAAATTGAAACTCTGGTTGGGAGGGGGGTTGACCACTGTGCGAAAGTGGCAGTATTTCCGGATGAGAACTTCAACAATTTAAACGATTTTACTTTCCAAATTTGATATCTTTATTGTAAGGATTTACCCCATAATATCCTTAATCTTCACAGTCATTTGTTAGATCTAATCTCGAATAGGGCGTTAATGGCTTAACAGGAAATTTCTCTATCAAAATGCTCTGCAAATTTGTTGTTTAAGTACCAACATCCAGCAATTGGATCTAGGGGAAGTGAGAATTCAGGCTCAATTAATTTTCTTGGTTTTACTATAAATTTAATTTCGCCTGGAATAAACATCCCAAATATGTCGCTAAATTTCTCGTAAAATTGTAATATTATACATGCAAAGAATTAATATTTTATTTTTATTATAGGTACTGATTGCAATGTATTTGATGTCTTCACATTATTCAGCAATAATATTTTTAACAGTATAATGATAAATTTTCAAACATCACCTGAAGGAAGGAGCAACATTATTGAAAATAAAACTATCTAAATTGTTTTTATGTTTTCGATTGAATCGCAGATTTTACATTGTTTGTTTTGTGGTATTGATCTATCGTGGTTCACTTTTTTAAACGGTTCTGGATAGTGGTTTAAGTGAATCTAGTAAGTATTCCCAAGCTATCACATGAGAAGATAACAGTAGAAAGATACTCTCATGTCTGTGCCAAACGAAAGGTTTTGTCGATCAGTGGTTATAGATAACACTTCACAAATACAATCATTAAAGTTCTGTTTCCATTCGACATTTTGCTTTGGTCATTTTAAATAAGATTTCATTTCATGGAGTCATATTTGTTTTATTGTCGCAGTGAAGAATACTATAAAACTGAAGGTCATATAGAAGATAAGAACGATATTTTCGTTACGTGAAAGCTTCTTCATTATGTCAGTGCAGTAAAGAACATTTAACATATTCAGCTCTTATCATATATTATTGTTATCAAAAGTACCTGTATCTGAATAATGCTAGAGGCGGAACAATACGTTTTCATAAAAATGAGACTGCAGAGTGATAAATATAAGATATATTTACTAAATTAAAATTGCAATTAATTATAGTAGAAGAAACGAGGTCATTTTCAGAATAGATGATCAGAAAAATTGTTTCCAAGGTATTGTACACAATGGTTCCGTACTAATTAATTCTTTCACACCTTTAATTGTTCTATAGCCCAATAGTATGGCTCAAACAAAGGTATCTCCGAGTGCGGTGTTGCGATCGGTTATGGAAACGCACTTTTTCCAATTCTAAAGCTCCCGGGAAAAGTTTCTGTGGTCCAAATACCACGAATTTTGCACCTCTTTTCAGTTTATCGTTAATAAAGAAAGAATGAAGCAATCTATTGAAAAATTTGAAGTGAGAAGTTATGGGAAAAGTTTGAAATATATCATTATTGAGCTTTTTCTGGTACTCCATTGTCTGAGTAAAAAAGAGAAAAAGATATATGACAAGCGAGAGAGAAGAATATCAGAGAAGAAAAACCAAAATAAACGTGCTAGTTTTTTTTGTGTGAAAGAGAGAGTGACGGAGGATAGCAGAGAAACAAACAAGAGAGGAAAGTATAATATTAGTAGAGTATAATAAGAAATTAGAGAAATTACTGCAACGTTCAAACAGTAAGGAAACTGTTTGTCATCAGGAACAGGAGATCACATGCGGAATACGAGAGTCCGTCCAATCATGAATTTGATTGGAATAACGTTAAAATATCGGATTTTGAGTTAAATTAATTTAAACGTAATATAACATGAATGTTATTTATTAAAATAACTATTTTGACACTAAATTATCATAATTCGCGTTCAAGGGGGAATTATTGGCGCTATTATTTTATTTGTAGAGGAAAGCGTGTCTCATCATAACGTGGAAACCTCCGACTCTCCCCTATTTACCTTTGAAACATTACATTTGTATCAAATGCGGGGCTGAAAACTACGTAACTTGTCTTCCTTC